>JANUYF010000003.1:197186779-197825112 GCA_026167975.1 Phrynosoma blainvillii | reverse complement strand
CAACTGTAATGATTCGTGCAAGGATAAAATACCTCCCCAGTGTACACAGAATGGAAGGGGCTCCATTTTATTCTTTGTCCAAGTCAGCAAAATGTCTTGAGTTAGATCTTACAGGAAATTATCACACATAGCTTTTAAACTACATTTAGAATAGCATGTTTATGATACTTATCACATGACATCACCTCCAACCCATAGCTGCTGTGTTTGTGATATACTGTTAGGGTGTCTCTTTTCATCAACAGGGGAAATACATCAATAGCTCCCAATCACATGACAGTCCAAGTACTCCTCATGTGTGAAACATCACTGCTGTGGCAGTTCCTATGTTCACAGTCACATGGTGTCACATGATGTCCTCCACTCCCCTTGTTTCACCTCCCTCTGCTATTGCCAAGCAGCCTTGATTCCCTTTGGGAGGGGGGTATTTTCTTTTCTTGTTTTAAAACTTACATTTAAATTTAAAGCCTTTCTGGATCAGGCTCTGCATTTGTGGAACATCCTTCCTTTGCACCTCTGGCTAGAGGAGGATCTGATCCACTTTTGTAAAGGATTGAAGACATTCCTCTTCAATTCACTGGATTAAGGTGCAGAACATGCTTAAAGTGGTTGGCATGGGTAGCAACTGAGGAGGATTTTGTTTGTTTTTTGTTTTTAGCATATTAGTATATTATTTTAGTATTTTATAGTGTGGTGCTTTATTGTTCATTTTTTTATTGTAAATGTTCTGATGCACTGTCCTTTGGTGGAAAAGGTGTTAGAAATAAAGTTCTTCTTCTTCTTCTTCTTCTTCTTCTTCTTCTTCTTCTTCTTCTTCTTCTTCTTCTTCTATCACATTAGCAAAACTGCAGAATTGTGGGGGGAGGAAATAAATAAAATAAAATAAAAATGAAAGACATGCTGAGGTTGTCATAGGGTAGGGAAGTGGGGTTAAGGGGGAATACAGAAGGGAGTGTGATGGCAGAAGCAGCCCCATTCACAAGATAGCAAAGATGTGCAATGATTGTTACTCTCAAATCAGTATATTTGTATTTTTTTTAATTAGGACAGTTTCAGTGATAATAGGGCATGTGTGATAATGTCCACAGATAGAACAATTGCAGAAAAGCAACTGTAACAGACTCAAGGTACATGCTGCATCCCAGTGGTTACTTCACTAGTGGCTTGGAGAAATGTCACCATTTTGTATCTTTAAATAAAAATAAATACCTTTCATTTCCAAGGCTCATTATCAGCCTTAAAATTTATCAGGATGCTGGATGGATTGAACTTGCTCAAGGGAAAGATGTTTAAACAGGCACCAGAAACCTTGGCTGTCTATTATCCCATTGTTTTGGAGAATTTAAAGCTGCATTTTTCACTTCCTGGGACCAGAATCCTCTCAGTGCTCACATCTGTACTTTTTCCAAGGCCACATAATAGTGGCAAAGTAAGGTGGATAAAACCTGCCAGCTGCAAGCATAATTTTTCTCCTTACATCCTTCATGGCCCTATTTTTCCTTCTTATGCCACTGCTGATGCTAGTGTAGGATTATCACATTAACTATTAAACCGGCTTACCTGAGCTCGTTTAAAATTAAAACAGGTAGCATCTTGATTTTATCAGAAGGATTTAGCCACCAAATCCGCCACCTGGGTCCAGCCTGGGTCCATCCTTGCTCCCAGGGGCACTCCAGCGGACATTTCCATAAGCCGGAAAACTCGTGGCTTTGAAAAGAGGCACGCTGAGTGCATCTGGGAGCAAGGCTGGACCCAGCCTGGACCCAGGTGGCAGATTTGGCAGCTAATTCCTTCTGATAAAACCAGGACGACACCCATTTAAAATTTTAAACTGGCTCAGGTAAGCCAATGTAACAGTTAATGTGATAAGCTCAGTAGTTACACTGTTGTAGTACACTAAGAGGCTTCCAACCTGAGTTACAACCTGGTTTTGATATGATCAATGTTTTAGTGTTGCATCATGAGTCTGTATTAATTTTCTAAGATCATTTTTATTAAAGTAGATCAGAAATGACTCGAGGGCAGTTAACAACAACCAAAAAAAAAAAAAAGGGGGGGGGAAGACTAAAAAAAGTCAATTGACTGTGCATGGAAAAGATTCCACTTGAATGCCTTTGCCATAAAACTGCTATAGCTCTTGAAGGATAGTCCTTTTGAACATCATATTATGCATTCATGGTTTATTAATGGTGTGGAATCACTGAAGGGTAAAGATATACGAAAAGGAAATGAAAACTGAGTGGATGAAATATATTTACAAAGCATATCGTTCTCAGAAATAACCTTAAACAACCTTTGGGGTTTATGTCACGTTATTACTGCACAGGCCTTCTGCTGTCTTTTAACACAAAGGATTTAAGATTACATTGTTACCTGGAAATATATGGCCAGCAGTTAGTATATACATCATCGTGGTTTGTATTCAACAGTGCCACAGGTCATTGCTATGAGGAGACAGTCAAATTCATCACAAAAGTTCTGCCTGAAGAGTCTGGTAAGAAGAGCAAACAGAACTGTTTGCTACACACTTCATTGATCTGAAAGGCACAGTTTATTCCAACTTTCCTAATAAATGCCCCACCACTCTAGTTTTGGAATAAGTTTTTTTGTTTTTTTTTACTGATCGAGGAAAGATCCAGCTTGTTTTTGACATCTGAGCTAACTGAACCTGCAGTTAGCAGATACCTTGACATGGACATTTTGGGGAAGCAAAGAAATGTGGCTTGTTGACAGATTTATATTTTTATCTTTAATTAGCATATTTCTTTATTGATTTTAAGCACAGCAATATTTTTTATTTCATGTACTGGATTAAGCTGTGCATTCACACAAAGGTTTGGAATCTTACCGGTGAAAAGAACACAATACATCCCTTATTGCTTCCACTACCAAGCAGTCTGCTCTGCATTTCTGTTGTTGCCTTACTCTTATGAATTGTGTTGTACTATCCTCATCCTCTGGTTCATGTTTCTTCCTTTCATCTTTGTGCAAACAAATCCAAGTCACACATTTTCCAAAGGACTTATTTGCTAGTGCAACAACACAACTTTCCAAAAGCACTACTGGAGCAGTTCATGAGTGTGCATGCTTGTACAGCTAAGCCAATTATTATTATTACTATTGTGATTATTAATAATACATTTTATATCCCACCTTTTCTCCCATATTGAGATTAAGGCAATTTACAAATTAAAATGATTACAGTACAGTTACAAACACTCACAAAAACATTAATATGATCATAGAATTAAACTAGTAACCATGGAGATTATTGCACATAGTAAAAATGCAACTTACATCTCCTGAATTGAAGTCTAATGTGGGCTGCATCCAGGTCCTATCACATGGCTTTTGTCACCAAATCCACCATCCAAGTACAGCCAGGCTGCATCCCTGGTCCCTTAACGCGCTTCAGTGACCATTTTTCAAAGTCGGAAAGCTCACAACTTTGAAAAATGGCCCCCTTAAGCGGTACATTAAGGGACCCAGGCTGCAGCATGGCTGTACTCTGATGGTGGATTTGGTGACAAAAGCCATGCAATAGGACCTGGATGCAGCCTTCAATTTAGACTTCAATTTGGGAGAGGTAAGTCATGTTTTTATGATGTGCAATAATATCCCATGCTGAAATAATTTAAAACATACACTTCAAAGGAATAAAAAGCTCTTGCACCAGCTCTAGTGGTACACGGTCGGAAACTGTAGCACTTCTCTCAGAGTGCAGTTACACTGGCAAAGAAACCATGCAGGGCTCATCTAATTTTGAATTTGTTTTTCAAAAAAGAAGAAAAAGATTCAGGGGACCTAGGGGGGAAAGTTATGTGCAGGACATATTTGTGGTGCTGGAATTATGAGTTCTCATTGATTCAGATTCAAAACATAACTGTTTCTCCCTGTTTGACAATCATCATCAACAACAACAGCAACAGGAACTAATTGTAATGTGTACAATGTAGCACACTGACCAGTGGTCCTTCCTGGTCAGTGAAGTGCATTAGCAGTTGTCCTTTTCCCAGGGTTGCATAGAGATGGAAGAGAAGGCAGCCAAAATCCAGCAAGCTCTGAACAGCCTTGTGATTATGAGGAGCTTTCCCATTATCAGACCCTTCTTCTCAGATTACGAAGGGTTAAAGGGCATACAGTTGCATTTTAATGAGTCTCAGCATCACAGAGGTGATGAGACAGCAACTCTCCAATGAGAAGACCTGCTGGGTAGAAGCATAAACTTTTGGAATAATTTTGAGCAGAGGTTATAAAAAGCTTGAGAGCTCTTTGTCTCTCTTTCTCTATCAAAACAGACTATGGAGATCTGAAACAAAGGAACATCTGTAGTGGAGAGTCTGTGAAGGATGGTCAAAGCTGGACAATGAAGTCCCAGCTCCTAAATCCTATGTGTTAAGGCCAGTGATGGTGAAATTTTAAGAGACCCAGTGCCCAAACTTAAAGGTGTTCTGGCAGCAGGGGTGTGACTTCCAAGGGATGGGATTTCTGCCTTCTGGGGGTGGAACCTCCTCTTCTCCCCACCTAGGCCCTCAGCTGCCTCTCTGGAGACAGCTGAAGGCCCGAGATGGTGGGGAAGAGGAGTAACAGGGCCTTCTGCTGTCTCCAGGGAAGAGGGAAGAAGAGGAATAGGTACACACCTGTTCCTCTTCTACTCTGCCCTCCCATGCCTTTGACTGTCTCTGGAAAGGCAGTTGAAACAATGGGAAGCTGGGGGAAGAGGAGGAGCATGTATGTGCCTGTTCCTCCTCTTCCCCTACCCTTCTGTCTCTCTGCATGCCCTCCAAAATGGCATCACATGCCAGAGATGGCACACGTGCCATAGGTTCACCAACAAATGTTTAGGCAAATGTTCCTGGATGATTTGCAACAATGAGTGAGGACTAAGTTGGCTGGCCTAGTGAGGGAAAGAAACTAAACAGATACTTGTTCCTTGTCTTTGCCATGTAGCAGATGAAGAATATGAGAGTTTGGTGTACACCTTGCCCCCCCTTTTTTGGTGAAGGGTAGTGATCTGGAACAGTTTTAGATCCTGAAATTCAGGGGTCAAGAATGAGTCTGCCCTTGTAACTGACCTAGCAGTTTGCTGTCCCTTATAATGTTCTGAAAGAAAGTGCAAAGGCAGGCTTAATGTTGAGCATAAAGAAAACAAAAATAATGATCACTGAGGACCTTCACAAGTTCAACCTAGACAATGAAGAAAAAGAAATAGTAAAAGAATTCCCATACCTGGCATCAAACATTGATAGAAATGGGGACTGCAGTCAGGAAATCAGAAGAAGATTAAGAATGGGGAGAGTGGCTATGAAAGAACTAGAACTAGAAAAAAATTTAAAATGCAAAGATATACAGCACAATCAGTTATAATCATACAAGCCACTGTATTCCCTATTACCATGTATGGATGTGAGAGCTAGACAGTTAAGAAAGATGACAGGAATAGAATCAGTGCATTTGAGATGTGGTGCTGGAGAAGAGTGTTGAGGTTCCCATGGACAGCCAAAAGGACAAACAAATGAGTCCTAGAGCAGATCAAGCTGGAAACTTTTCTGGAAACCAAGATAACCAAACTGAAGCTGTCGTACTTCAGACACATCATGAGAAGAGAGGACACATTGGAAAAAACAATAATGCTGGGAATGGTGAAGAGAAGTAGGAAGAGAGGAAGGCCACATGCCAGATGGATGGACTCTATGAAGGAGGCCATGGACATGGGACTTCAGGAATTAAGCAGAGCAATGGAAGACAAAGGGTCTTGGAGATGTCTCATCCATAGGGTCACCATGAGTTGAGATTGACTCAAGGGCAGTTAACAACAACAATAGTGTCCTCTAACTTTGGGGCTGTGTGCTCTGGGTTTCCCTTCTAGTAAATGGCTGGCTGGGGAGCAACCCAATTACTGAACTTCCCTCAGGTGTTTAGCCTAGGGAAGACTGAGCAGATAGTGAAGGGGGTGACACTTGGCCTCACCCCAGTTTCCTTCCTCCATCTTGATCCTTTCCATGTTCAACCCAATCTAAATAGGTTATAGGTTGAATAATGTGGCCCTTATATGACCCAGATTTCTTTGTCTAGTCTTGTTATTCCATGATTGATTATCAAAGGGCTTATGGTATGCACAATTTTGCCCTCAATGAGAGAAGAATAGTCAAGGCACTGAGGAAGAATAGCTTGGAAGATTTAACTGCTATCCTTAGCATTTGCCTAATAATGATAGGGTCGTCCTGTTTCTCCTCATGTCATGAATGTTTCAAATATAATACTGCATACAGATCTAGACATAAATCAGTGATGATGATGATGATGATGATGATGATGATGATCTTATGTTGTGGAAGATAGGCTACCAAGGCAAAGACAGACATGTATAAGAAGCCTGGAGCTTGGCCAGGTGAGAAATATACTGCTAAGTTTTTTGTTTTTGTGTTCTTCTGTTTGCAAATGTCACATTATATTTATTGGAAATGACTCTTTTTCTGAGTGCCATGCTGGGTTTAAAAACTCTGATCACTTCATTTTGCCAAAGAAGATGTCATATCCAGAAACAATATTTCCTTTAGATAGAGGCTTCTCTTTCTAAATAATATAAGATAGTGTTTTGTTTTTGCTTTCTGCTACTAAAGAATAAATCAAATACATACATTATATGTGAGCAAGACACTGCTTTTGATGTTGGCATCTAGACAGCAACTTTATGCTAACAGAAGTGCTTTCAGAAGCCTACTGACTATCAGTTGCTTAAGTACTTTCTTAAGAAATGCCATGTTCTGGAATGCAAGCCTGAGGCAATCCACACAATCTGCATGCAAATCTGAATCTTGTCCCAGTCTAAATATGAAATCCCCACCAACTGTTTTTCTTGTGGGCTGGTTCCTGACAGCTTTAGTACAGCTAAACAGACATTAGTACTGAAGCCGCAAAACCATTACAGAATGTGGGGATATATCATTCATACAAATTAGTTATGCCCATTATCACAAACATTAAATATTCCTTTTGCTTTTTTTTTTAATGTAATTAAAATTATTTTGCTGAAAAATACAGCATCCTGTGTCTTTTGGACACTTGGTAGAGATTGTTAAGGAAAAAGCAACATGGGATATACAGTAATAGAAATAAAAATATGTATGTGAATGTCAAAGTGACTAAGCAGGAGCAATCAGGAAGATACACAGGTGAAAAAGATAATATAATTAAGAAGCCTTGAGAGCCAAGGACAAAGTTATAGAAGGTATATTGAGAACACCTGTGATAGATTGCAAACACCTGAGACTCATTAAGTGGTCAAGGTAAAGTGATGAAACACTTGGGTTGGTCTTAGGTATGGAACTGACTGGTGGGTGGTGTCTAACAATGGCTATAAATTGCAATGTTTGCTAATGTACATTGTGGAGTAGTTTGGTGTATGGTGGTGTAGTGTGGAGTATTTTGGAAGTGTAGAGATTGTGATTTGTAGGGCATATAGTATTTATGTATATAGTAGAATACAGTAGATCTTTTATATAAGACTACTGAGTTGTCTGGTGTCTTGAGGGAAGATACAAGAGCCAGAGGAATCCTGGAGGAGTTTGGAGACATCTCAGGAAGAAGAGTGAGAAGGCTTGGAGAGTTTGTCAGGGTCTTCAGCCTATTCTCTGAAACTCTGCTGCTTGGGAAAGAAGCATCAAACACTGATCAAAGCTGGTCAGCTCTGCTGCGTAACAAGGTGATGAGTTAGAGCCAGAGGTGAAGAGCTACAACTCCCATCATCCCTGACAGAGACCTTATTATTCATCCAGACATTTTAAAAATATGTTTTCAAAGCTGGAGCTTCATGTTTTATAATTTATGGTATATACATCCTATTTTATTTCATCCTCTGTTAAAAGAAACATTGTAAAGTTGATTTTATTGCTTTTATGTTGTATTTTGACACTGTATTCCATCCTTGTCACTACTCATAAGCTGACCAGACAAGCAATACCATTAATAACAATAAAAAATTATTTACATCCCACATATTCAGACCCAAGGTTACAAATACACAAAGAATGCACATAAAAATCAAATGCAAAGGCATATAAACACAAAAACATTTTTATATAAATGTATTTAAAGGATCCATAGAATTATAATTATTCAGAACAAATCCACTGAAAAGGCAAAATGTAAAAATCAATAGATAAGCCCAGCATTAAAAGCCTGTGCGGTCTGTCAAAATAGAACATTTTTAAAATTTTTCTAATACCACTTTTTTCATATGTGGTGACAATGCCCAAAGGTAAAGACATTTTGGAGAGACATAAATGTTAAAATAACAAAGACATTAAAGACTGACTTTCCATTAACACCAGAACGGTATCTTTTAAATATGCTGGACACTTTAAACAAACAAACAGGGAAGAAACATGGGGAAATTATATTATATATGATTGCTGCAGCAAGTGTGGTGGGGGGACGGGGGGACTGAACCCCCATCAGTAGATGAATGACTACTAAGACTAATTAAAAATCCACCAAACAGTGATACCTTTATTGGCCAACCAAAATGCACAATATAGATGTTGCAAGCTTTCAAAGCTTCACTGTTTTCTCCATCAGGCAAGGTGTTAAAAACCAAACAAGAAGAAAAAAATTGAAGATGTTAGCCATACGCCTGCATTTTGCTGTTTCTCTTCTTAGTTAATATGTCTCCATTGGATTGCAAAGGAAGTGTTTTTGTTGTGATGCAAATGGATGTTAAATTTCCTGGATTTTGAGAATCTCCCAGTTGGCATGTGTCCAGAAGGAAGAGGTCCCTGCCTGCAAGATATGCTCCTCCATACTATCTTAACTAAGAAGTCAAACAGCAAAATTCAAGCCTATGACTAACATCTGCATTCCCTCCCCCACCCTGTTTGTATTGCTTCAAAAGCTTGCAACATCTATATTGTGCATTTTGGTTGGCCAATATAAGTATCACTGTTTGGTGGGTTTTTTATTGGATTTGCTAAATGATCAACACGGCTACCCCTCGATGACTAATAAGACTGTTAGATATGTCTGAAATGGACAAATTAACAACCTTATTTAGGGAAAAGACAATGAAACAGCTGGTTTCTGTTAAGGAAAATGGGGGGAATATTAGGTTTTGAAGAATAAATGTAAGCGGTGTCAAAATTAGTTTGGTAAGTGTCACCAATCATAGCTAAAATAGAAGAAGAAAGAATAGAAAGGTCACTCTTCAGAGACAGTATGAAATTCAATGTATGTAGTTACATAATAGAAATTATGTAATTTCAGGAAGAACCCATTCTTGATAGGTGAAGGAAAATATCAATTTTGTATATATGTATTTGCATGTATTTATGTATTATGTGTGTTTTTGACATTGTGATGTTTTGATGTTGTTTGTTATCCCTGTTTGTTCTCATTTAGATTTTTTTTAAAATTAAAAAATCAATAAACAAAATGGAAATTGTTTTGAAATATAGATTGTTGGATCCAGTCATAGTCATAGAGTAGATCTATTTAAATTGATGGAACTTAATTGGGTTTCCTTGCTTCCCTCATATGTATGTATGCATTTTATGGCAGTCTTACTACATATGAAAAACATGCATATGAAACATAATATAATATAATGCAGTATAATATGTGCAGTATTTAACATTTTCCATTCAAATATTTCTATTATTCTTAAATTAAACACCCTTTAAAAAAGTTATTTGAAACTTTTCTCAGTGCTAATGTGCCTAAAAAGCACTTACCAGAAAAGAAATTAAAGTATAAATTTATCAAAAAGTTTGTGAAATGACTTCAAGATAAAAAGTGCTCCAAAAGTGCTATCATTAATTAGATATTTTGCATGGCTTTAGCACAATTTATTTCCCTCTTCCTTTTTCCTAGCCCCCTACATGTGTACCAGCAAAGGACATTCAGATGGGGTTATGGTTATCTCTGGTGTAAAGCCAAATCATAAAGTTAATTATACCCATCATTAATTTGGCCCAAGGACAACTTTCTCTGTTGGGAAAGATGTCAAAAAGCAATTAAAATAAACCTGATAGGACATATTATTGAATTCATATACTCTGGTCTCTAAGGCAAAGTTTGGATTTCATGTAAGCACTTATAACTTGACTTTTGGAGGTGCCAAATGTACGCAGTTCATACATGTGAGCATGTTTAGTAGCTGACCCTCAGCTGTTATGACAGTGCAGTGCCAAATACAGTAAGAAGACCAAGGGTGCATCTATAGAAATAAAGAGGTTTGACACCACTTTAACTGCTATCGCTCCATCCTACAAAATATTGGGATTTGTGGTTTTGTGAGGCACCAGCACCCTTTAGCAGAGAAGGCTAAAGACCTTGTAAAATTACAAATCCCAGGATTCCATAGGCTGAAGCTGCTGCATTTAAAATAGTGTCAAACTGCATTATACCCCACAAACCCACAGAGAGTATTATTTCTGAATAAACAGTCATAAACCATAAGATCAAAGTGTAAGCCTTCAAACATAATATAGAAGACTAGTTTACTTAGTAACTCAGAAAATGTCTATAGAAGAAGACATACCCTGAGTCCTCTGGAACCAAGAATTAATCCAGACCTGCACAGCTTGTGATTCCCCAAGCTCACCAGCTACAAAGGGCTAACAGCCATTTTATATTTGCAATCCCAGATAGAAGCTAAAATCTATGTGGCTTTGTCAGTGCTATCAGTTACTACTGGGCTGTGACCCACCTAGTTGTGTCAGCAATTGTGCACATGAGGCTCAAGATTTAAATTCTTGGCATGAGAAAAAACAAAGGAACAGAGCTTGCCAAAAGATAAGAGACAACTTAGGAATTTGGTGACTCCACCCAGGATGTTCATTAAATATATATGTATCTGGAAGGCCAAAGTAGTTCCCATTCCATGTCTCTGCTGCAAACCCTATTTGATACGGCACTAGAACTGTTGAGTGTGGAAACCAGACAGGAAGCTTATCTGGATGTATTATTCCTGTGATTATCACAGGACAATAAAACATGGAACAAAATCAGGATAGTAGCTGAACCTTATCTATGGCTGAACCTTATCACACAATGTCATGGCTGAAATGTAGCTGGTCTGTGCTCTACCTAAGACTATATTGTACCTCTTAATTAATGGGGGAAACTTATGAATAGCTGCCAATTGCCCTGCCATCCTGGTAGTCCCTCTTGTGCGATAATGTCTCCAATCGCAGTTCTGGGATTGACCAGTAACGTGGTCTCAGACTCTTCCCTTTCCCCTCCCCTGTACTATTCCCAAGGAGCCCCGGTGCTTTTTCTTTTTCTTTTCTCTTTTCTTGCTTTCATCGCACCTGTCCCCCTCCTGCACATTTTACCAACCCTCTGCTGTCTGTCACTCCCACCCCTCCCACTCGTGTCTCCTCTTTCTTCTGCATCTTGCCACCACCCCACTGCCTGACCTGTGAATTCCATCTCTCCCAATCCTGTCTCCTCCTGCTGCTGCATTTTTACAACACCTCCTGTCTGATCTGTCACTCCCATTCCTCCCACTCCTGTCTCCCTCTACCCAGTAACTGATCTGTCAGTTATGACCATCTCCTCTCCCCTTATCCAGAGCTGTAAGCCTAAATAGGACTACAACAGGGAGGAAGTGGAATTGAGCAGAGAGGAAAGAAGATGCACTACCATACTGATACTGAAGCAGAGGTATGATAGGAATTGTGTTGATGCTGGTATGTGATACATTGGCAAGGCTGAATCATGGAGCTCCCCTATACATGCCCACTTCACCCCCCTTCACCCCATGCCCCCAGTTGGACTGTCTGGTTTGTATATGTTGCAATTACATCCATTGCATTATTGGCCATTACCTTTTTGCTTTGCCACAGTCTCATCCTGGTGCTGGGCTATTTATATGTCCATGTGATGATGCACATTTTTTGAGCATCTCAGCTTCTTTTTGCTCTGGTTTTTAGCCCAAGAGCACAGCTTCATTTCAGTTTTCTCCCAGTTTTGCCTTATGCATCGTCTAAACACTCTGCCTTCAAAGCAGTTAGAAACTGTTTTATTTGGCCAGTGCAAACTACCCCTTAGTAAGAAAAGACTATTCATCATCTTTATTTAGTGACAGCAGTTAAATTCTGTCAAATAAAATGGCCTCTTCTGGACCTAAAATGGCCCACAGCTCTAAAAAAAAATAAATGTATCAAAATTCTCCTCCACAATCTCTAGGATATATAACCCATCAAGCCCTAGACCAGTGGTTCTTAAACTATCTGAGGTAGGGTACCAACTGGCTGATTTTTCTAATGATGCGGGAACTGACACTGTATGCGCCCATTGCCTATAATTTTCTTGCTTTTTCTAAAAATGTGGTAAGGATTGGCAGCCGAGAGCTCACAGAGCAGCACCAATTCATGGCCCCCCACATTTGAATACTTCTATTCTAGACCAGTGGTTCCCAAACTTTGATCCTCCAGATGTTTTGAACTTCAGCTTCCAGAATTTCTTATTGCTGGTTAAACTGGCTGCTGGGAGTTGAAGTCCAAACACCCAGAGGAACAAAATTTGGGAAACACTAGTCTAAAGTAGTGCTATTCAAATATAGTGGTCCATTGAGAGGTGGGGGGTGTATGGAAGGAAATTCCAGCTTGTACTTTAAAATGTGGCCTAGCTTTCCCAAAATGGACAGGGATCCAGGCTATCTCTGCTCTACCCTTCCAGCATGCCTCTGACAATGTTTGCATACTCTAGCAAGAGACAGCTCCATGCCTAACACATCAAAGTACATGCAATTCATAGTTATTCAGCATAACTGAGATAGGTAAGTGGAAGCTATCTTGTTTATTTGCTTAGGAAGCAAAATATCTTTGGTCAGCCATCAGACCAGGATTAAAAAAAAACAACCCCTCCTGCCAAATGCAGTGGAGGAGTAGAATCATATGTGAAGAGGGGGCTCTTTAGGAAGCCTGCTTTGCTAATCTATAAATCACAACAGTTCGAAGCATTCCCTTTCAGTATGAAGGAAGGAAATGTTGGCTGCCATAGGGAGAAGAAAGAAGACTCTCTGTGTATAGTGGAGCAGAGTAGACAGAAGTGGAGTACTATCCTTCTCTTATACCCAGGTTCTAGGGTTATTTTATTCCTGTTACAGTTAGCAATGGCTTGACTGTTTTAAAATGTATTTAACAAATTGTTCAATGGTTTGTTCACGGCAGTGAAGTAATGCTAATGCTAAAAAAAAAATGTCTGACAAAAATTCAGTAGGAAAAAGCTTTTGTGACACAGAAACTGAGTTAATGGGAAAATGTCAACTGCTGAGTTCCAGGCTTCCATACAACTATTAAGGGAGTCAAACTAGGGAGGGTAAAAGTGGGAAGGCCCTTACTGAACCTTTAGTTAAGCTCATGTTTCCGTAGATGCTGGGTTACACCCATACCAAAACTTTAGGGATGTACATCTTTAATATTTTCATTCTCACATACAAGAAGGAATCATTTCAAAATATTTTTCCCTTTTGGCCAAGATTATGAGAGTTTTTGTACTTTTTGATGGTTTTTCATATTGCATGACTTTTGTTTAAAAATTGCTTGCACAAAGAAAGAAATCCAGTCTATCTGTACAAAAATACAAGGCTTCTGCACAAAGATCAACCATTTTCTTGATGTGGTGTGTCAATGTGTCAAGATATTCTTTCTCAATGAGGATGAGAAATAATTTTAGTGCCCTAGAGGAGACCTTGGTCTGCACCTCCTAGAAACCCCCATTCACTTCTCATGGTGTTAAAGATTGTGAGAGCTGCAGTCCAAACAGCAACTTATTGAAACACTGAAAATAAATGACATAGAAACCCAGGCTCCTACATTGCTTCTTCAACACCCAGAGTCTAGATCAAAACCTGGAACAGAAAAGATTAATGTATCTGGTTCAGGATTCAATCATTTTGCATGGTTCTAGGTTATCTGTTAGGACCAGATAATATTCTGGAGAATAATGGAGAATATTTCAGGAACCCAAATGGCACTTCTGATGGCAAAGTCCTGCATTTCTTGTTTTTCTTTTGTTTGGGAGGATATGAATTATCTTTCTTAGCTGTTGATTTTGGGTGTCATCGAGCAAAAAGACAACATTAAATCACCACTCACATACTTGTTTTCAACTACATCCATCCTATTTTCCATGTGTCTCTGTTCCTTTGAAGTAGGCCCAAATTATTGACCTGACCAAAATCTACAAGAAATATCTATTGAAAGGCCTATTAGGCTATATGCTTGAAGGCTACAAGCCACCTTCCCCTGGTCCTTTTGAATTCTGTGACTTCTTGAATCTTTTTTTCTCCTTCCAGATAATAGGAAAAATGTTAATGTCAGCAAAGTATTTGCACAATAAATAGCCAAAGCTGTAATCCAAATCTTTCGGCTTTGCTTTTTACTTAATTGTCCTTCAGAAGCTGTTTATTGCCTCATCTAGTCTTTCACCATGAGCATTATCTTCTCAGTAAATCATCCAGTCTAATCATTAACAGGCAGAATTGGATTCAGCAGTAAGACTAATGCATTCATCACCTTCACTTTTATGACATTTGTCTGGCTTTCAAATGGATGTTCCTGAGGATCAGTGCTACATCTTCATCAGTTGTTTATCTAGAAAGAAATATTATGGGGTTGTTTTGGAAATTTATCTCAAATGATGGGCTCTAAGCTCTCAGTGTTCATAAAGTGCAAGTAAATAGCATGTTGAAATGTATGGAGATACTCAAACCAGCAGTTACTTATTAAACTTGTAACAATTTTATAAATTATTATAATTATATTGATATATTGCAGAGATAACTGACACTTGAAATCTCAGCACTCTCACTGATGAGCCACAAAATGCAAATAAATGAGCTAAAATGATGATTACAATGCAAATGGCTCTGTCTTTTACTCCACAATTCAGATATAATTCAAGTTAAAAAAATAATGTTGCTGTATTTAAAAATTTTCAGATGGAATAGAAAGAACATAAAGGTATACAGAATGTTGCCCTTAGAATGACAATCAAAAGGATGAATAGGAAGAATTTAAAGAGAGATTTGTGATGCTGCAGCAAAGAGGGTGAGTACTATTTTAGCCTACATTATTATTATCATCATTATTATTAACAACAACAACAACAACAACCTTACACAAGCAATGGTACATTTACTTGTGTTGTTCCCAGGTGCTTGTGCAACTGGAAATTGTAGATTTCCCACTGCTCATAGTCATGACACCATACAATAATGGTCAGTAGCTTTTCTAAAACCACCTTGTAAGCTTAAGGGAAGAAAATGTTTCTATAGTCCAGCATTTCACAGACTAAACTATGTGCCTGACTGTTGTGTAATAAGAGCAAAAAATATATATTACTAGTATGGCCAAAGGCCCAACTGAATTATTGGTAGTGCTGACTCCAGGCCCATTCCAGTCTAGGGATGCTAGAAATTACTTAAGACTTCCCTTGTCTTGTTTAACTTTGCCAACATTGTGATTGTGTCCTTCAGCTAGATTAAGTTTAATTTGCCCTCATTCACCCCACTCCCTCCCTCTTTTATGGCTCTCCTGATGACAAATCTTAGCCAAAAGAAAAGTTAGAATGTCAGATTCCTCTTTCAAAAGAGCCCTGGGATCAGCTGAGAAAAGTCAGTTTCTGCCAGCAGATGATATTTGTATCTGATCCTAAGAGCCACTATATCTTTAAATTAGGATTGTACTCCCTTCTCATACTGGCAATTACTAACACAACCATTCCTAAGATGCACTGCTGATATTGTACTCTATTATGTATTTAATTCCACCCACTTAGTTAAAACCCAAAACAATGACAAAGGGGGGAAGCAGATGGCGCAAAGCGCCGTTTTCGGGGCAAGGAAGGGGAGGAGCAGCCGCACGGTGGGCTCCCCAACCGCTTCCCCAAAACGTCCGCGGAGCAGCCGGCTTCTGCATGGCCGGTGGTCCGAGGATGCCCTCCCGCTGCAGCATCCGTACACGCTGCAGCCGAAGAGTCACCGAAGTGCTCCTTCCAGGGGCGGCGAAGCTGTGCCACGAGGTCGAGGTGTGCGGATACCTCAGCCCCATAGCGCAGCTTCCTGGGGCGGCCCCGTGCTGCCCATCTGCTTCCCCCCCAAGTTCCAGAATTTTGGAAAGCACAGATTTATTATTTATGAGCTGTGTATTGGTGCATGGAACCCCTTTTCCTCCTCCTTGACTTCTTGCACTGATGGAAGTGGCAGAACTAACCAAGAATAAAAAATCTAGCATGATTTCCACTTTCGTTGAAAATTATGGACTAGGTTCTAATCACCACTTTTTGAGTAACATCTTAGAGTGGGCAATACCATAATGAGTTTTCTTGGATGAAAATAATTATTTTGATCCTTTTCAATCAACGCTCAGGCCTGGTCTGAGATGAAAATAGTGTTAGGACACATGAGCCCCGTTTTTGCCACAATCACCTCAGTTAATAAAAATTGAAACATTCCAGTTTCAGAGCAGCCATTATCATACATCTTGTCAATTGCACAACTGGGGCTGGTTCTGCCATCATGCTGTCTCTAAGCTTCACTCTCCCTAACCCTGCATCCCTTCCCTATACCCTACCCAGCATGACTTTTGGGATTTTTAATTTAATTTAATTTTAACTTTTTCATGCAATTCCAGATTTCTGCTAATGTGAGTTAGGGGTTTTAAAAGAAAAGAAAAAGAAAAAATGAAGGTAATCAACCTGCTTGGGAATAGTGAGGGAGAGGGGGACAGGGGGAGAGGAGAAGATACTGGCACCATTGACTATCAACATCACAACTGCCCTGGCAGTGACAGTTTTGGAAAGGTGCAACCATTTTCTCAATGGGATGTCTTGTTGTGTTGAGACACCCTTTTATTTGAGGAACAGAGAAAAATGTGAATATTCCTTACATCTTTAGTATTGTGACTTGTTTTAACAGTAATTTGTTATTCCTGCATTATTTCCCCAGTTATTCCTGCATTATTTCTGTATTCCTCCAGCTCAGCCATTTGAGGCACAAAGTAAGGGCAGCCAGGGGGAAAAATCACACTAAACTGTGATCACTTGCATTACTATTCAAATCCTGATCCTGAGATCTAATAAGGAATGGCAAAAGATTACTTTTCACATACCACAGTGCAAGATAGAATTGGAGATCTGACCTTCAAATGTCAAAGCACACATCTCCCCACAGAAATATCTGTTTCACCCTCCTGCCTTAACCTGCCTAATCCTGGGGCCCTTTCACACTAGTATGAGATTATAGCACTGTGATTCCACTTTAATTACCATGGCTGCATCCTGTGGAATCCTGGGATTTGTAGTTTGGTTAGGCATTAGAGGAACACTCTGGCTGATATATAAATACCCCGTCCTAGGCTGCAGATATCAGGATTCCATAGAATGAAAGCATGCCAGGTGGAACCATAATGCTATAGATGTGTAGTGCCAAAGGCCCCCTGGTCTGTTCATTGCTACTGGATGAGATGACTGAGCCTGAAGGTTGTAGAATGAATGCCTTTTCTGACGGGGCAGAGAGGGTTGTAAACATACATTCTTCTCTATTTGAAAAATAAAACTTTTTTTAAAAGTAATATCTGTTTCAAAAAATGCAAAGCACATGCCACACATCTCATAAAAAAAAAAACCAAAAAAAAACACACAAATGCTCTTGGAGAGTGACAGCTTTCCACAATGTTAAGTTCTGTTCCTGGAGCCCCAGGACAGACTCAACTATCTCCTTGTTAAGTAGAAGCAGAGCCCCTGAAACTCTCCCAGCATGTCTGGGATTAATACATGACAGTAAGTCAAAGTGGCACAGAAAAATAATGTGGACAGGAGTTAAGTCTAGCGGGGGAGATCGAAGGGCACTTGAGCAAGTCACAGCCATGGCAAGCTACCGCTTTGTGGCACAAACGCTGCCATCACTGGTTTTTTTTGGGGGGGGGGGTTAGCCACATAAAGAAGCTGAATTAAAGATTAAATGTGTCCCTCCCTACATCGAATCCCTTTTTGAAAACCTTGTCTAATCAGAAATTTATTAAACTTTGAATTGACCACTGGAGAATAATTAAATACTTCCGAACTGCCCAAAGAGCTAATTGTTGAACAAAACACAGCAAGAGGGAGGAGTGAGGAAAGAAAGACATAATTAAATCTACAGGGTGCATTTTATCCTGATTGCTTGGATCTGCCTTGACTTTAATCAGACTTAAGTTGACTTTGCTTTGACTGTAATTAATTTAATTATCTACTTATCTACTTTAAAAAGTAAAAAAAAATAAGAAGGGGAACTTTAAGGAAAATATTTGAATTAAATCAGCCAAGTGAACTAATGTGATTCAAAGTGAATTAAGTGAAATTAATAAATTTTAGGACTGATTTATAAATGCAAAGACACTCAACATAAAGAAGACTAAAACTGACTTAGGGCTTCTGCAGACAGGTCCTTTGCAGCATGTTGGAGGCAGGAAAGGGGAGGGGCAGCCACACGCCAGCTGCCCCAACCCCTCCCTGAAGATGTCCTGATGCCACACACCATTACGCATGGCACGTGGCATCAGGACATCCTCCTGGCACAGCATCTTCACGCGCTGTGCCGGAAGAGGCAGAGAAGAGCCGTGTGGCAGCTCTTGATGTGTTCCTTCTGCTGGCTCTGGAAGGACCAGCATTTTAGCGCTCCTTTCAGGGCTGGCAGAAGGGAGGATTGGGGTCGAGGCATGGGGCAGCCTCTGCCCCAATCCTCCGCTTCCCAGGGCAGCCCATGGCCACCCATCTGCATCCCCTGTATTAATTTAAGAAGAGCAGAGGTTACTTAGATGACAGAAGACCAGTAAAACAACAAAGCAAATTAAACATAAACTTTAGGAATCAAAAGAAGATAAAAAGAAAGCTCTTTTGAGTAATATGGGTTATCGATCTGATTTATATTGATTGATTGGTGTTAGACAACTAATTCCTGCTGTTTAATTTTTTTATAATTTGTTAACATAATTAGATGTGGATTTTGAATTGATTTTGAAACTGAATATATATACGCATATAGATATAGTTATAGATTTACCTAAATGAGATAGGGTTTATCTAGATTTCGATTTGGATTTGATAAATTTGAAAACAGATTATTATTGAACTGTGGAAAGTTAATTAGGTATTTAATAAATTAATGAACTGAGGAAAATTAATTAGAAATATTAACTTGCTTACTTGTCTAGAGTGCATATAGTTGCAAACAGTAAAAATAGACCAATCTGAAAATGTATATTGCAAGAATAGTTAAGTATTAAGTGTATGATTTATGTATTAAGTTAAAAGCAATATTAGATGGTTTGAAATTTGTTAAAATAGAAAGAATCAGAGAAGTAAGTGGCTTTGAAAACACTGACTGTTAGAGATAAGGGAGTGAATGTGAAGAAGTGTTTTGGTTTCTATTCTCTCCCTTTATATATATTGTTTAGTCTGGGGAATTTTGAAGATGTGAAAGGAATTATATGAGTGATTAGTACCACCTGGTGGTTGAAAGTATAACAGAGCTAATTTTTTAAAGAAACAATTATATTGATATTGATAGTACTTTAACTGTAGAGAGAAGTGATAATTATACAATTTGTTTAACAAAGTAAGACAAGTGTGTTGAGTCAAGATAGTAATTTATATTGTCTAGTACTGATTAGACTAGGTCAATATAGAAATATAAAATGGTTCCAGGAAAGAAAATGGTAACATAGGTGACAACATTAACCCAAAGAAGACCATCATTGGAACCTCCAATAAGAATTGCAGAATAAAATGAGTTAATGATGTTAAAGGAGATAAGAAAGATATGTGATGAGATGAAGGAAGACAATATAAGATAAAAATGAAAATGAAACAAGAGATCAGACAAGAGAAGTTGTAGTATACTGTGTTATCAAAACAAACAAGGGACTTGATTATCCAACAGAGCTTTAGGAAAGAACTCATTATTGGTGGAAAAATAATTCAAATCTTTAAAGATATCCTGACAAAAGTACTGAGATTGAGAAGAGAGTACAGTTTCTTGTCTGATCAGCTTAAGGTGTACGGTATTCCCTTCTGATGGGAAGAGGTGGAAGGATTGACTTTAATTTGGAGACAAAATAGATACAAAATATACTCTATTGAGAAAGCAAAATATTTTTTGGAGTAAAAATAGGAAATAAATTGAAAGACAGAGAGAAAGTAGCCCAAGAGAAACAAGATTTGGAAAAAGGATAGGAACCATGACTATGTGAGTGCAGGAGAAAAGCCAAAAAAAAAAAAAAAAAAAAAGGGAGAATGGAAAAAAGAACCGAGAAGAAGAAGAACTAGAAGAAGAAAGTGAAGAGAAAGAATCAATTTTTAGAGTTTATTAGATAGAAATTACATGGTTGTGATATTTAAAGGATTAAGAAATAATTGAGGAATTGGTGGGTTTTTTGTTAGCAATAATAATAACAATAATTTTATTTCTATTCTGCCTTTTCCCAATGGGAATCAAGATGGATTACAACAGGTATATAAAACATAAACAGATTAAAATTACAGTCAAAATTAAAAGAAGAATCCCATATCCCAACCCTCCCCCCCAAAAAAACCTAAACTTTAAAACACAGCCAGTTAAAAGAGAATTAAACTGAATAAGAGTTAAAACAAAGAATTAATTGAATAAGATAAAAGAATAAATACCAGATTCAAAATTCCTGTTTAGGGGGGAGAGAAGTGTGCTTTCTCAGGAGAGAGGGGCAGAGACCATGATATCAATAGTATCAATAATGTTGATAAGGGGAGGGTAGACTAAAAAGGATCTTTTAATCTGCCGCTCCCATGCTCTGGAATGGCTTGCCAGAAGAGATCCGTCTTAATAGCCCTCTTAAAGGCTTCCAAGGTGGTGATCTGATAGATCTTGTCCAGCAGCCCATTCCAGAGCCTGGGAGTGGCAGATGAAAAGGTCCTCTGGGTCACTGTAGATAGTCTGGTCTTCTTTGATTGTAACAGATTCTTCCCAGAGGACTGAAGTGTGCGGGGTGGATTGTGTGGAAGGAGACATTCCCACTAGTAGTCTGGACCCAAGCCATGTAGGGCTTTAAAGGTGATAACCAACACCTTGTACCTTGCCTGGAAACTAATAGGCAGCTAATGAAGAGATTTTAGCACAGATGTAAAGTGGACAGCTCTTGAAGTTCCCGTGACCAATCTGGCTGCCATGTTTTGTACTAATTGAAGTTTAAGAACTTGGTATGAGGGTAGCCCCATATAGAGCTCATTAAAGAAGTCGAGGTGAGAGGTCACCAGAGCATGTAGTACTGTTTCTAGATCACCCAGTTCCAGGAAGGGGTGCAGGCACTCCTGACCATCACATCTATCTGGTCTGTCATCTGTAGAGACGAGTCAAGGAATACCCCCAAGCTGTGAACACAGTCTTTCAGGGGAAGTGTGACCCCATCCAGAACTGGTGCTGGTAACTCCATTCCCGGATTGGGGGTCCCTATAACAAGTACCTCCGTCTTACCTGGATTTAGCTTGAGTTGGTTTTCCCTCATCCAGTCCACTACCATCCCAAGACAGGCATTCAGAGGAGAGATGACAACCTTAGTCACTGCATCAGTCCGGGACATAGAGAAACATATTTGGGTGTCATCAGCATACTGATCACACCTCGCCCCATATCTCTGGATGATCTCACCCAGTGGCTTCATGTAACCTGAGCATACAGTAGCAAAGGGGGCTGTCCCTTTCCCAGGCAGAGGCATTAAAGCCAGCCCTCCCCTTCCATCTGGACTGAGCCTGCAGCAGCTAAGGGAGCTGTCTCTTCCCCAGGCAGAGGCATTAAAACCAGCCCTCCCATTCCACCAGGACTGAGCCTGCAGCAGCAGAGGGGGCTGTCTCTTCCAAAGGTGGAGGCATTAAAGACAGCCCTTCCCTTCCACTGGGACTGAGCCTATAGCAGAAGAGGGGGCAGAGTCTCCCCAGGCTACAGCGGCGGTGAAAGGGCTTGTGGGTGTGGTCTTAGCCCAGTCCGGTTTTCATCTCCCACCACAGCTGTTCAGTTATAGCCTTCTAACTATGGTCTGTCTCAGAATTCTGGGACTCTTAAAGCAACCTCCTAGATGGAAGGCAATGAGGGAGAGTCAATAAAGGTCCTATCAGGAACAGTGATTCAGGTTGTGCGGGGCAGAAGAAGGTATGGCGATAACAGAGTGGAAAACTGTTACAAAAGAAGGCGGGCTCGATGTTTGGAAGTGATCCCACCTTCAGTCCACTATGTTACCCAAAGTAGGCTGGGGAGATTATCAACCAAGCCACAGAACCTTACCTTGCTTCTTTGTAATGCCAGGTCAGTAAAGAATAAAACCCACATCATCCATGAGAAGGCCAACCTGCCTTGTTTTACGGAAACCTGGCTGGGAGAGGATAGTGCCATCACCTGGAACCTGGCTCTGCCAGCTGGGTACTCCATTAATGAGCAGGTAAGGGAAAGTGGGTGGTGGGGGTGGTGGGGTGAGTGGCTCTAGTTCATAGAGATAATCTCACCCTGACTAGGATACCTATCCTGAAAATAGACCCTTAGAATGTATGCACCTAAGCCTGAAAACCAGGGATAGTATAGGGATTCTATTAGTATACCATCCACCCCGTTGTCTAATAGACTCCCTATCCGAGCTGACACAGCAGGTCTCAGAGCTGCTGCTGGAGTCATCCAGACTTTTAGTTTTGGTTGACTTCAACATCTCATTCAAGGCCAGTTTAACAGGTGTGGCTTGGCAGTTCATGGATTCCATGACAGACATGGGCTTATCCCAATTGGTTTCTGGGCCAACACACTGTGCAGCTCATACTCTCGATGCAGTCTTTAGTACGGAGCAGGCATATCTGTGGGTGGAGGTAATAAGTACCATTGCAGTGTCATGGACAGATCACTTCCTGGTAAAGGTTGAACTCTGAGCCAATTTCTGCCCCACTGGGGGTGGAGGACCCATTAGAATGGTCTACCCTCAGAGACTAATGAAGCCATTATGCCTTCAGAAAGCCTTGGAGGGCTCCTTGGTTGGTAATGCCAGTGATTCTCTCAATGTCCTGGTTGACACTTAGAACACCGACCTCACCAGGGCTATCAACACAATAGTTCCTGGGTATCCTTTCCAACCCGCTTCAAATAAACAACTATGGTTCACAGATGAACTTAGGAAAATGAAGCAAGTGGGACAATGACTAGAGTGCACCTGGCAAAAAACCCGACTCTTATCTGACAAGACTCATCATAGGAACTTCCTTCATTCCTATCGAGAGGCAATATGCACAGCAAAGAAATCTTTCTTTTCTGCACATATTGTGTCTGCAGAGTCCCATCTGGCAGAACTGTTTAGTGGTGAGGGAGCTGACACAGGCTTCACATTTGCAGATCCCTCTACTTAACCTGACAACAGCCTACTGTGATGTGTTTAATAGCTACTTTGCAGATAAAATCTCTCAGATAAGAGCCGACTTGGATGCCAGGCTTATAACAGATTCGACTGCTGAGGTGTCCAGTAAACCCGTTTCTGAGATTATGCTGGATCAGTTTGAGCCGGTGAGTACCAATGACGTGGACAAGATCCTTGGAAAAGTGAGGAAGATGATGTGCCCTCTTGACCCTTGCCCATCATAGCTGGTCATCTAGGGGGGTGGCCTTTCTTAAGGAGACCATCAATGCATCCCTTAGGAAAGGAGTTGTTCCATCTTGCCTCTAATAAAACTCTAATAAACAGGGTAAGTGGCTATCATACAAATTAAAGAGAAAAAAAAGAAAAGAAAAGAGACATTTAAAAAAGATAATGAAATATATACTCAACATAAAAAGATTTTGGAGATTTTTCATTAATATTATAAAGATCTATATGCAAGGAAAATAGATCAAAATATAAAGTTACATGATTATTTGATGAACCAAAATATGACAAAATTAAATGAGGAAGAAAAAGCAAACTTAGAAGAACAAATTACTAGGGGAGAAATAGAAAAGGCCATAAACAGGTGTAAGGACCAGGGTCGGACGGGTTTCCCACTGAATTTTATAAAATATTCAAAGATGAGTTAAGTCACCCTTTACAACTAGTAATGAATAACATTCTGAAAAAAAATATACCTGAGTAGTGGAAAGAAGCTGAAATAATATTAATAGCCAAAGAAAATAAAGACATATTAGATCTGGCGAATTATAGACCTATATCTCTGATAAATACTGATTATAAGATATTTGCTTTAGTTTAGGCTAAGAGATTAAAAAGATGTCTTGAAGTACTAATTGATGAAGATCAACGAGGATTTCTTCCAAAAAGAGAAATTTTGAAGACTGTAGTCTTCTCTGGATTAGAGAATGGATACATTTAGAAGATAGAAGACTTTTAGAATTAAAGGGGGAAGGATTAAGATTTGATTTACATGCATATCTGGCTTACATCAAAAAGCAAACTAAACATTGAACAATCATTGTGTGAGGAAAAACCTTCTATTAAATATGAAGAAATATAAAAATAGAATAATGCAGAAATTTCCTATGTGGTTGTCTCCCCCAAGAAGCAATATATGGGAAGGAAATGTATAGATAGGAAAAATGGTTTAAATATAGCGAAATTACAAAGAAACATATGGGGAAGATTAAAATTAAAACACAAGAGGAATTGCAACAATTGGGATTTGATTTGGGATGGTTTGCATACAGACAAATTTACAAAAGAACAATGATGGATTTAAAAATATTTGGAATAGAAGATAAAAAAATCACTTGGAAAAATATGTGATGAAAATTCAAAATTAGTAGGGAAATTATATAAAAACGTTATTGGAAATTGAAATGGAGGATGAAACAATGAAGGATACTATCGTAAAATGGGCAAGTTATATAGGGCATAATCTCCAATTTGATCAATGGGAAAAATGTGGAATAAAGGGTTCAAATATACAACATCTCAAACCATAAAAGAAAACTGGTACAAAATGTTTTACCGATGGTACCTAATCCCTGAGAAATTAGCAAAAATCTATAAAAATAAAAATAATAAATGTTTGAAGTGAAGCAGGAGGAACATTTATGCATTGCTGGTGAACATGTAAATATGTGAAAAATTATTGGAAAACAATTAAAACAACAATCAGTGAAATCTTACACAACAAAGTAGAAATGAAACCTGAAAGCTTCTTATTGGGGATGTTTGAAGATGAGGTAGAAGGGAAATATGGGAAAGCTTTGTTCTACATGACATCTATAGCAAGGATCCTATTCACACAAAAATGGAAAACTAAAGATATTCTGAGTAAAGAAGATTAGATAATAAAGCCACTTGAGACAGTAGAAATGAATAAGCTGACACAATTTTTAAAGAATAGACCAATCGATAAACTTGATAAGGATTGGTTGCTAATTGTTGAATACATGAAGGAGCAATAGAAGAACACAATAATGATAAAATAAGAGGTAAATAAGAATGCACAAGTGGCATGAAAGAATATATATTAATAAAGAGAACTTAGTAAATGTAGCAAGGTCAATTAGACAAAGAGGTAAGTGAGTAGGAGATAGAACAGAACAATATAGCTTAATAATTGAATAGTAGATGATAAAGTGAAAAAAGACGAATAAGTAAAAGGGATAACTTGTTACAACAAACAAATATTAGGGAGGGAGGAAGTAAAGGAGTGTATGAGATGTATTAAGTGAAATTGGAGTGTAAGGGATTAGGTATGTAGGTGAGCGGCCTGAGTAAGTGTAGAAAGTTAAAGAGGGTGGTGACGTGTGGGAGTGTGGAACATGGGAAGGAGATGGGGTAAAGGAGGTGATTAAAAGGAAGGTTGTGAAGGGTAAAAGGAGAAGAAGGTTTGAAGATGGAAGAAAGGGAAGGGTATGAGTAGAAGGGGATAAGAGGAAGCAGAATGAAAGAAGAGAAGGCATGGGGGAAGAAGAGATGTTTGGGATGGTATGTGATGATATATGATGATGTTATTTGTATGTTGGAAATATTGTAATTATCTTTGAATAAAAATTATTCACCATTTTTTTTGTCAAAACACACAGGCCTAGAATCATGGAATCATAGAGTTGTAAGAGATCACAAGGGCCATCTAATCCAGCGTCCTGCAATGCAGGAATACAGAATAAAAGCACTCCTGACAGATAGCCATCCAGCCTCTGTTTAAAACCTCCAGAGAAGGAGACTCCACCACATTCCAAACAATTTGTTCTATTGTCAAACAGTAATTACCCAGAAAATTCTTCCTAAAGTTTAGGTGGAATCTCTTTTTCTGTAGTTCGTATCCATTGCTCCATCTCTAAACAATACCCCAATTAGCTTCAAAACAGCAGCAGAAGTAGCAGCAGCAACTACAACAACAACATTTTGTGGTGTGGAACATTCAGGATTGATGATAACCAGTCAGACATAACTGTCAGTGTGTGGATGATGGGTGTTGCAATGATGCTCTTTGGCACCCAGCAGAATCTGCAGGACAAGCTGGCTGCTGTGATCCACAGCCACTTTGTAACTCTTACCATCAACTGGCTCAGCTTCCCTTCTTCAGGATCCTGTCTTCCTCAGTCAAGAAGACACATTGTAAAGTCCAAAAGCATAGTTTATTAATGCATATAAAAGAAAAATAAGATAGCTAAGTAAAATCCATTGTGATGAACTTGTCCAGTTCAGCCATGAGAGGATACATCTTTAACAATCCCAAAAGCATAGGATCCCAACTTGTTGCAGTTGAAAGTTAAAAAGAAGTTACAGATCCATGTTTCCAGATCTAGGAGTTACATTATAAAAGCAGTATAAACATACTAAAAACCAACTCCTGACTCCATGGTTAAAACCACTGCCAGGCAGTCACACATGCACTCACATCTTGAATTAAAAACATTTTTAAACAAAGGATTTTTTAGGCCCTTCCCATACTCCACCTTCTGGGTGTTAACCTTATGTTGAGTGGATAATGCCTGTATGATGTATATTAACCCTGCCTCTTGCTGTCCATCATCCACCATGTGGTTATTTTCTCAAGCCTAATGATGTTTACCTTTTTGATATCTCTTGTTTACCATAACAAAATCTGTGTCTATGAGTTGTACCTTTGGAAAGTCCATGTTTATGTCTTCTTTGCCATCTGGTGTTAGATTCACTTTATTTTTCTAGATGTTGTTCTCATAAGGAAAATTCCACACACACATCTCTACATTTCTCCTTTGACTGTATAACCCATTTATATTCCAACAATCCCCTCCTGAAATGTATAGATGTGTGAGACCACTATTTTTGTTGTTGTTGTTGTTGAAACTATCTTAGCACAATGGTTGTTGTAGCAATTGTTAATGTTGTTCTATCTCTAGAATCTTTGTTAATATATCTGTAGTGTTGTGTTTTGGTTTTAAATTTTAGGTATACAATTCCATTTCAAACTAGCCCTCTAGTATTTTGTCATCTAACTCCAACACACTTTGATCTGTACTTTAATTTTTTTGCTTTTGTCATGAAAATGCATGTCTTTGAACTCTATATATCATAACTGACAATTTACAATGTAAATTCTATAACAACTGTTTAATATATTCTATCTCATTTAATGCTATATATTATGTTTTATCAGCACTTAAAACTATATATCATTTTTTATTTTTTAATCCACCAAACTATTGAGCTTTTTTCTAAATTTAACGATCCTTTACCTGACTTTCTGTCATGTAACTTTAAAGCAAATGAACTATTTATAAAAAACTCTATCCAATGTGGCTATTCTAAATCACAAGCCCCTTTCTCTTTAAACCCCCCTTCTCTTACCAAATGTTTCATTGTTGTCTACTCTTTTACCTTAAAACAATTTTAATCTCTTATTTTAAAACTCTTATTATAAACACAATGTCTAGTCCATTATTGCCAACCACAAACATCAAACCCCTCACAAAGCTTTTCCATATATCTGGATATTTAAAATCCCTTGTAACTTTACTCTAAACAAAACCCACTGACTTCAAACCTGTCACCATCCTTGCACCCTGCAAACCACACTTCTCTAATCTTTCTATGTCTACTCAATAAACATATAACATCAGCAGTCCAGCAAGCTCAAAAATAAAATGTTGCACCTCCTGGCCCCTCCTTGCTGTTAAAGTCTATACCAGTTACAAGCTCTCAGCCTTGGACTAAATGTTTTTATCAATGTTTTTTTTAAAAAAACCTTTGCTGAGCAAATCCTTTTGCTATTAACCTAGCGTTGTAACTCTGTTTGCCATCAGGCATCTTTCTTATTTTGTATCCAATTACTTTGTGATTTTTAGGTCTATCAACCACATTTTTAAGCACCTCTTTGTCAATTTTACACTTAAACTGCTGCACTGCAGTGTATCATTCTCACTTTCCTCAACAGGAAAAAACTTTTTGAAACTTTGAAACTCCCTGGCTCACCAGCCACTTTTGTATAAACTCTTGTTATTTGTATAAAAAATTTGTTTTCACACTCTATGAATTTTCTTGATATAAAATGTATTGTTTTCTCTCATCTCCAGAGGATTAATGTTTGTAGTTTGTCTGCCCCTCTGTTTCTGGCACTTGTGTCTCATCTTCAGTAAAACTTTTTGTTTGAATGTATCTTTTCTCAACCTGAATGTTTTCAAAATTGTTACTCTTGGACATTAAAATTTTTCCCCACCACCAAGGTGAAATCTTAAACTGTTTTTGAATATCTCACACACATTCTGTAGTACTTTAGTTCACTTTCTTCTTCTTAAAACATGCTGGCACATATATATTTTCATATTGTCCAAAAACTATCAGATATTTTAGATTTAGTAGTTTCCCACATAACATGTAAAATGGTGTTGGATTTCTTTTTTCTCAGCCAATTTCTTAAACTGTGAGACAAGAATTTTCTTTTCTGGTCTATGATCAAAGACCCTATTTTGTATTCATTTTTTTAAATCTATGTTTACCCATTGCTGAAAACTTTTAATTGTATCACTTTTCTGTTTCAAAACTCTGACATATGAAAACTGGAAAATATTTCCACAATCACTAAGAAAATATTTGTTGTCACCTAGTAACACACATTTGCCCCTTTTGCTTAACAGCATGGACCAACCTCAACAGGTCATTTTAGCAATTTTCATGCTCTGGTTCTGTCACAGGAAAAACCTTGACTTTTTACTCTGTGGCAAACCAAATACCTCCCAAATCATTTGTACAATGAGACATTTTCAAATTCAGGAATTTGAAATATATCCACCCAGCTTAAACAAGCTACCCAATCCTATGTTCCTTAGGATTTTATATTATTGATGTGCATAACCAGAATGTAATGATTCATTTTTTTCCACATCTGCACATTTAGCATTTGTTTTACTTTGTATAAAATACATATTCTCCCTTTTATAGCTTTTGTGCACACCTCCCCATCTGGGGTGATTTTATATTTATCTCCCACAAGAACTCAGTGTATATCCCCTGACACACTAACTAAACAGTTTTGTAAATCAGGTAGACATAAAACATTTTCAAAGTTTTCTCACCAAAACTTGGTATGTAGACGCTCTCAAATTCTTTAATATCTCTTACCCCTCTATCAGCTAGATAAACATCTTTGAGACTGGAGGATTTCTTATTTTTCAGCAAATCTGCAATATTTACCATATGCCTGGTTGTCCCGGAATATAGAATTTATTTTGTCCTCAGATTTTTACCACCTGTTTGAGTCACACTGTCACAGCTCTATGTCACAGCAGCAGTTCCATTGTTTCCGCCCAAAGTCTCTGGGTTGTTGATTGTTGATTGTTGCAAACTTTCTTGCATTGCCATTTTCAAATCTCCTGCTCTGCCACAGTAAAAGCATCAGTTTTTCACCGGTGCATCAGCTGCCTTTTCTGGACGCATTTCCTTAAATTCCTCGGGTGCTGTCCTAAGCACCACAAGCCAACATTTTTGGCTTTTCCTCAAGCAAACTGCTTGGCTCATCACGTTCCAGCCTCTGGAACTTTTTGGCATCCAGCAAAACTGCTGCAGTCCCCACAGCATTAGACCACTGTGTAAAAACTTCACCATCACCAGGGATTTTTGTATTTTTTCTTCCAAGAACTGTAAAGTCCTTTGACCACAGCATTTATGATAAAGCTGTGCAGGAATGATGAATTTTCTTCAGTTTCCCAAAAACCTTTGGCTGAAGAACATCCTCTCCCAAAATTTAACTGTGACTCAGAGAGGGTTAAAAGAATGATTTCTTTTTTGGCTTAGGCATTCACCTCCAGCAATTTCTGCTGCATTAGAACTCCATGCATTGCAACATGCATCTGTGACTCAAGTATCTGAGCCTTGGTAACCCAGCTGCACCCATTTTAAACAAAATGGCCCTTAACAGTGTTTGCAGCTTTGCAGAATCCACTGCATTTTGTTTTATAGCTTTGTATATTTCCCAGCCTGCCCAGGCTGTGTTTCCCTGCTTCTTACTGTTTATAGAGTGAGATTTCTCAGACAACTGTATTTAAAGAGTTCTGCACTCTGCCATCAGGCAAAAACAGCTTAGCAGTAAACTTTAACTGTTACTTACATCTGAAGAAGATTTGAAGCCACCTCTGCTTCTCCCAGCAAATGCTGAAGCATGGTTGCCTTGTCCTGGCACAGCTGAAGTCATGGATAGGCAGTCTTGCCTCTTGGCCATCTTACAGACTTGACATCTGGACTCCTGGGCTCCTTTACTCCTGGACATCTGGCCTCTTTGTCCTCTGGCAGTCTAGCCATCTCTGGCAGACAAGCCTTAACTGGCAGACTAGCCATATCTGGGCCTGTAACCCTTGTCAGTGTGTGGATGATGGGTGTTGCAGTGTTGCTCTTTGGCACCCAGCAGAATCTCCAGGACAAGCTGGCTGCTGTGATCCACAACCACTTTGTATCTCTTACCATCAACTGGCTCAGCTTCCCTTCTTCAGGATCCTGTCTTCCTCAGTCAAGAAGACACATTGTAAAGTCCAAAAGCATAGTTTATAAATGTATATAAAAGAAAATAAGATAACTAGGTAAAATCCATTGTGATGAACTTGTCCAGTTCAGCCATGAAAGATTACATCTTTAACAATCCCAAAAGCTTAGGATCTCAACTTGTTGCAGTTGAAACCACTGCTGCCAGCCAGACACACACACACACACTCACATCTTGAACAATAAAACATAACTAGACAAAGGCTTCTCTAGGCCCTTCCCATACTCCACCTTCTAGGTGTTAACCTTATGTTAATTGGATAATGAATGTATGATGTATATTAACCCAGTCTCTTGCTGTCCATCATCCACCACGTGGTTATTTTCTCAAGCCTAACAATGTTTACCTTTTTGATATCTCTTGCTTCCCATAACAAAATCTGTGTCTATGAGTTGTACCTTTGGAAAGTCCATGTTTATGTCTTCTTGGCCATCTGGTGTTAGATTCACTTTGTTTTTCTAGATGTTGTTCTCATAAGGAAAATTCCACACAAACATCTCTACATTTCACCTTTGACTGTATAACCCATCTATATTCCAACAATAACCTCTTCAAGATTTCATTTTAGCTTGTTACATTTGTGTTCACCTTCCTGACAATCAGTCAACAGCCTGTGTCTACTGAACATGCTCAGTTTCAGATGTTCACCTGATGCTTGCTTTTTTATTATGGATTGTACTGTTTAGGATATGTCATTATGTGCATTTAAATAGTGAGTCCACTATTAGTATAGAGGATGTATCTGGAAAGAATTCAGAATGAATAACTTAATATTTGAAGCAGTCCTTCTCAATGAATTCAAAAGACTCTACTTTACAGAACACAGTTTGGATTCATTCTGGTGGAAGCTCAGCAATCAAATACTGAATTACCTACCTGAAAACAGATATTCAAAGTATGAGTGGCATATTTGAAAAGAGTTGTAATATGTTGGAACATATGGAGAACTGATTAGAAAGAAAGAGCAATCTGTGATGGATGGAGGAGATCCTTTTTGGAAAGATTATGGTGTGTTTAAAGCGAAGTTTTATATCAGTCTTGACTTTAGAGCTATCACCCAATATCTCTATGTGTATGTAAAGCAAAATTTATTTCAGGGTAAAATTTGAAAAACTGTATCCACCTATATGAGCCTGCTTATGCAGATCTCTGAAGTAATCTCTTCAGAGGAATGTTTCTGCTTGAGAAACTGAGATACAAATTAAATAAATAAACAAGCAAGGAACAAATAAACAAATTTAAATAATTGGACATTATTTACCTGTGATAAAACTATTTCTTTTCTCCCCATAATGCACCCCCCTCCCCCAGATATGTGTTTCAAGTTAGCATTCCATTTATGTTCCTGTAATCACAAACTGAAGCACACTAAATGAAAAGTATGTAGGTCAGGGCAATTATTGTTCACTTCCTGAAGAAGCACACCTCTTCTAAATACAGGCTAAGCTTATTGTCTAGCATGACCCCATATTGGGTGGTCATCTCTATATCTTGTGGTAACAGCTTGGATATATTAATTTCAACTTTAAAGCTGTCTGCAGAGTCATTCATCCAATAATATACCTCTGTTTGGAAGATATCGAAAAAGAATGTTTCCTGCCAGAAATTGAGGTAAAGTCAAATTATGGTCCATGTACACATTGGCAGAAATCAACAAGTTCTCCTATACATCCTAAATTACATAAACACTTGCAACAGCTGTGTTTAGTGCTTGTGTGTATTAGATATTGTATATCTAATCCATGTCACATTTAATGATTCTTGGGGTATGTTCACACTGCTGAAATAAAGCAATTTGACACCAGTTTAACTACCATGAATCAATACCATAGAATTCTGGGATAAGTTTCCAGACTACAAATCACATAATTTCATAGCATTGAGTCATGGAATGTGATGGTGTGAAACTGCTTTATTTCTGCAGTGTAGCAGGAGCCTTGGCCAGGAGGTATTCTCAGTTTTGCTTCATTTTAATAAGGTGAGAGTTACCAGTAGATGGATAACAACTAATGAAAGATATGCCTAATTCTTATCAAATCTTGCTGCAGAAACTAAGGGGGACTTCAGATGGGCGCCTCAGAGCCACTGTTGGAAGCAGTGGATTGATGCTGTGGCAACCCCACGCCGCGGCTCCAATCCTCCCTTTTGCCACCCTGAAAAGAGCGGCAAAATGCAGCTGCCCTGCCCCAGCTCTGCCTCCAGGCTGGCCCTTGTCATTGTCATGCAAAAACTTTATGGAGTGGCTTCAGGCTAAATGCCACTAGGCAGAAAATATTACATAGTAATAAAATGGTACACTCAGTCATGCATGCATATTGAACTTAGCGAGCTCAAAAGCTCAGGCCCTTTATATTCAAAAGCAAGCATCTGGCAATTATACAAACTGATACAGAGCCAGAAGATGACCCATCAAAGAGACTCTTCTAAAGAAAAGAGTCCCATTTGTAGCTGATGATAAAGGTCATAACAGATATGACTTTGAAGCTACTAAGTAGCTTTCAGTTGCTAGTGTAACTGTATCCACTTAAGAACAAAGATGTGCAAAGCCCACCACAAGCATTGTAATAGTCTTACTGAATTTTGTTTTCTTCCTTCAGAATTCATTGGATATTCCCCTTAATTGTCTTGGTTGGAGTTCTGTTGGTGTTCCGCACTTGTGCAGGAACCAATAAGGGAAGACAGGTTATAAATGAAGCACTGAGGGAAAGTATGTAAAGCTGTCTCTGCTGTCATTGAGAGAGAAGGCTGCTTGACTTCTCTAATGGTCCTCAAATTCAGGGTGTTTGGTTAGGATGCCTTAGAGCAGTAGTCTCCAAACATTTTGATGTTACCTTCCCCTTTCTTCTTGGGTGACATTGCTAGCACACACACCCCAATACCTATTTCTTGATAGTAGGTTTAGTGTTAGTGCATCAGCCAGCCAGTCATTGTTATCTACTTCAGCCCTGTGGCAAGTCTCACACTGTACCAGCAGACAGAGTGGCAGAAGTTCAGAAGCCAAAAGAGCAAGCAGTATCCAATAACAAACAGTCCACAGTCAGAAGCTGCAATCCAAGCAAAGTCCATGCGTAGCAGATAATGAAGTAATGAAACAATCCAGGGTCATAAATCACAGAATCATATCTTGCAGTAGATGCAGACTGAGAAAGAAATCAAATTTGTTTCTAGCAACTGAAAGGAGAAAGACCCTTGACTTATAAAGCCAAAGTCCATCCAGCGTACAGACCATATTCCAATGATACAAAGTGGTTGTGGATTTCCAAATGAATTCTCTTAAGTCTTTGTGCCATTCTAGCAACTGAAAGGAGAAAGACCCTTGACTTATAAAGCCAAAGTCCATCCAGCGTACAGACCATATTCCAATGATGGGTGTTGCAGTGTTGCTCTTTGGCACCCAGCAGAATCTCCAGGACAAGCTGGCTGCTGTGATCCACAACCACTTTGTATCTCTTACCATCAACTGGCTCAGCTTCCCTTCTTCAGGATCCTGCACACAGTGCTGCACTGCACACAGACTCTCAATTCACCTGAGGGGATGCCAGATGCCACAGCCTTTGCCTTTCTTGAGGATTCTGAGACTTTCTCTTCTACTTCCTCCTCCTGTTAGGTACTCAGGTGGTTGAAGGAGGACATGGCTATGGTAAAACTGCTGCATCTTCTGAAGCCAAGGAGGAGATGCTTATGAGTAGGTTTGCTTCATCTTCAGAAGCTGATTTTTCAAGGGGGGCATGACATGCATCCAGCTCAAAACCATCTCCTCCTCCTCTTCCTCAGCCTCTCATGTGTCAAAAGGAAGGCCACTGGCTGGCTGCTCGGTTTCTGCTCCTAGAGTGATCAGGTGCAAAGGGAGCAGTGTCCAAGCAAAGAGTGTGGGTGAGAAGCTTCTTTATCCCCGATCAACTGGTTGCTGCTCCCTTACCCAATCACTCTGGGAACAGCAACCATGAAGCCTCTTATTTTTTAAAAAATAATTTTATTTATAAAAACATTAAACATAAATATATAAAATTACAAAGCTGATTCTATTTCATAATGTCATCTTAAATCAGTATTCATAGTTGACCTTCCATAAGTTTGTTGACATTAAATACTGATCTACCAGTGATTTATTACTTAGTTTTTCTCTTTCTCTAAAGCTAATGTGCATAAAATAAAGAGAAAAAAAAACAAAATAAAAAACAAGAAGCAAGTAATCTTACTTAATCTTACTTTAAATTGTAAATAATATAATTCATTATTTCAAAATCATATCAGATTTGCTTTCTTAACACCATCTTATTTTTACATATTCTTCCATAAGTGACCAATCTTTGTTGATTTTCTCCATATCTTTTTGATTTAATAAGGCCGTTAATTTGTCCATTTCTTTCATCTCTGTTAGTTTTATCAACCATTCATCCACAGTCGGTAATTCTTGATTTTTCCATTTTTAGCTATGAGTAACCTTGCTGCAGTTATCATATATAGGAGCATCCTCCAATATTTCCTTTCAAGTGTTGGATCTACTTTGTTTGTCATATTCAATAAGTAAACTTCTGGTCTCATTTTGAATCTCATTTGTAAAATATCCTGTATTGTGTCATGAACCTTTTTCCATTTTTTTTTTTTTAAAAAATTGACATTTCCACCATACATGAAACCAGGTCCCTATATTCTGTTTACATTTCCAACACTTGTTTGATTTAGTATTGTAGATTTTTGCAATTTTTGCAGGGGTCAGGTGCCATCTATGTTCCATTTTCCAAAAATTTTCTTTCAAGTCCTGTGATTTAGTAAATTTCTCTTTTTCCTAGCATATTCCCAGATCTCTATTTCAATAACTCTTCCTATATCTGTTGCCCATTTGATCATATTATTTGAATTTTTTCTCCTTCTTGTTTCCTATCCATAAGCATCTTGTACAGTATACTTGTTCTCTTTTTTTCTGGCTTTGTTAAAATTTTATCAAATTCCAAGGATTCTCCTTCGAATCTTCAAGTTTCTGGTCCATGTTAAACCTTTCTCTTATTTGTGTGTATAACAACCAATGTATTTGCGAGTCTAGTTGTTCTAATTCTTCCATCGACTTTAGTTCCCATCCTCCTTCCATTTTTTCAATGTTATTGTATCTCAACCATGTGTCTAATGCTGTCCATTGTCTAAAAAAGGCTTTATGAGGTGATACCCATTGTGGATTTTTTTTGTATGTTCTTTCTTTAATTTTTTTCCAAACATTCAGCAGTGTCGTTCTTATTACATGGAATTCTTTATGTATCAATGCTTTATCATATCATAAGTAACCATGCCAACCAAACCGGTTGTTGAATTCTTCTATATTCAAAATTTATATATTTTTAATTTGTATCCAATCCAACAACCAGTTTAGAGCATTTGCCTCGTGATATATTTCCAAATCTGGGACTCCTCTTCCACCATCCCTCTTATGTCTCATCATTGTCATCCAATTAATTCTCAGTCTTCCTGGTTTCCAAATGAATTCTCTTAAGTCTTTGTGCCATTCTTTAAATGGCTTGGTATTGTGTATGATTGGGATACACTGGAATAGAAAGTTCATTTTTGGAAGTATTATCATTTTTATTCCCTCAACTCTTCCAGATAATGTAAGTTTTAGTTTAGACCATTTTAATAATTCACTCTTAATCTCTTTCCATTTTTGCTTATGGATTTTGCTTAGTCAACCAGATCCTTAAATATTTAACTTTGTCTCTGGACTGTACACTTAGTAGTTTCTTCTAAATGTTTTTCTTCTTCAATTTCAATTTCAATTTCAATTTCAATTTATTTATTCGGTCCTTGACCAGCATAAAAATATAAAATACACAAGATATATAAAATATCAAAGGATAATATTAAAATAATACTACTACTAATAATAATAATAATAGTGTAAAAAGGAAATATATAAACACAATATAAATACCAATGGACAAACTAAGATAGGCTCTACAGATACAATGCCAGCCAAAACTACCTAAACGCCTGCTTAATGTCCACTTATCAGTTAACCAATTGTGGCCACAGTTTACAGACAATGTAACAAAATTTGGCCACCATATGTGATACTGTTGGATCGTTGTTATCTAATAGGAGACGTAAATAGAAGGTATCAGATTTACCTGGGAATTTACTCAGAAGTGAGCTGATCAATTGAAGACGAGCATCCCTATAGAATTGACAGTAGAGGAGAACATGCTCATTGGTTTCAACATTGCCTGAACCACATGGACAAAAACGAAAGTCAAAAGGTATTTTTTTTAATCTGCCTTCCAGCAAGGCCGTGGGCATCACGTTGAAGCGAGCCAATGTTAAAGCCCTTCTGAACTTTGGGATGGTAACATGGGATAAATACGGAGCCAAAGAAGGAGCCGAGGGTGAAGAACTGAACAGTACATATTTTGACAGACAGACGGAATCCATTTCTCTTTCTACTTCTATAATTTTTTGTTTGATTAAGGACTTAGCTCTGTCAATGTCAAGCCTTAAGATTTCGGTGTCATTAAGGCCTAATTCATTTAGTTTCTTAAAAACTAAAGTTCCCCAGGAAGATTTGTAGGGATCTAAAAATATCAAATTAGTCAGGCCTCCAGGGATCTTATGGAGTTTCTGCCAATAAGTAAGTATACTAATCCATATACTGGATTCTATTTTAATGATCCCGGCCTCCTTCCTGAGGAGAGCATTCGGGACACAGTGGGCAACCTGAAAAATTCTCCTAAGAAACTTAGTTTGTACTCGTTCAATTACATTAATATTACTATATGGGCCCAAATGAGCTCCGTATAGAAGTTGCGGCCGGACCTTGGTAATAAACAGCTTTATTGCAGCCGGGATGAACTGAGCGCCTTTACTGAAAAAGAATCTTAGAATAGCCATTATGGTTCTTTGGGCATTACCGATGATATATTCGGAATGGGCAGTTCTTCTACCAGTATTCTGGAACACAATTCCCAGGTATTTGAAGGTCTTGACCTGGCCAATGGGTTGTCTATCTAGGGTCCATTGAATCAATTTGGGGCGATGAGCAAAGATAAGAATCTTGGTCTTCGAGAAGTTAATTGTCAATTTCTCCTCTTTGGAAAACAAAGCCAAGGAATTTAAGGCTCTTTTAAGACCAATGGGAGATAGTGACAGAATAACAACATCATCCGCATAAAGCAGTGAATTAATGTGCTTGTTGGCCAGCTTTGGAGGGTGAAAGGAAAGGTTATTCAAAGCAGAGACGAGGGAATTAATATAGAAATTAAATAAGGTAGGGGCCAGAACACAACCTTGTCTAACCCCCGTCTTAACAGAGACAGTCTTAGTGACATGTCCTTGAGGGCTGCATCTAACCTTAATACTAGAATTCTCATGGATCTTAATGAGAAGGAGAAGGAGTCACTTGTCTATATTGGTGCTCAGTAGTTTTTCCCATAGTCTAGTTCTACTAACTGAGTCGAAGGCGGACTTAAAATCAATAAAAGCCGCATATAGTGGTTGACCATAATGGAGATATTTTTCAGCAAGGTAATTCAATATCATTGCGTGATCAATAGTGGAGCGTCCAGGTCGAAAGCCTGCCTGTTCTGCCATTAGTATATCTTCAGACTCAAGCCAATCTAAAAACTTATTTAAAAGATGTTTTGTATACAACTTACTTACCAAACTCAAAAGACTAATTGGTCAAAAATTAGAGGGGTCAGTTCTATTGCCTTTTTTATAAATAGGGATAATGATAGCCAGGCCCCAGTCGTGTGGGATGGAAGCAGATCTATCAATGGCCGTAAATAAGTTGGAGAGGACAGGGACCCACCAATCAAGGTTATTTTTGAGTATTTCCCCTGTTATAAAGTCTGCACCAGGAGCGCGGGCGGGTTTGAGTTGGGTAATAAGTCTCTTAACCTCAGAATGTGAGACAGGAGGCCAAGAAGGAAGAGCCGAGACTTGTGTCATAAGATCAGAGACTAATAGACTTGGAGAACTTTCAACAGAATCATAAAGATTGAAGAAATGACTTTCCCATATGTGAGCTGGGATCTGAGCTGTAAGAGTGCTAGCATTCTTATTGAACGAAGGGGCAACCTCCTTCCAAAATAAGCTGGAATTACTTGAACTAGCTAGCATAATTAATTTATTCCAAGAACCAATCAAAGCATCCTTTTTCTTTTGTCTTACCAGAGACTTGTATCTTTTCTTCTGTTCTAGAAGTTCCAATACAGGAAAATTAATTGGGTCTAATTTATGCTGCTTAAACAAATATTTAAGGTGGGCCCAAAATTCTTTGCACTCGGAGTCGAACCAACTCTGGTGGCGTGATGGTTTATACCTAACAGCATTTCCCGTGGGAACAGTTAACAATGGTTGTAAGGAGTTAATTAAGGTGTTATAATTAGACAATATTTCAGAGTCCGAATTGCTATCCGATATTGCAAAGGAAAGTGACTTAATTGAATCACTGGTCAGGAACCTGGTAAGAGTGTTAGACAGTTGTAGGAACCATTTGGCTCGAGTTAGGCTCACATCATTTACACAGATAGAGATCTTGTCAAGAGGCAGGGTAAAACTATCATGAAGTTCAAGACACAAGGAGACTGGAAAGTGGTCACTGTCAGGTCTGCTAATAATTGCAAACTTAGAGATACAAGAAATTAAATTTAAAGAGACCCCCATATAGTCAAGGATCGATGGTCTAAGGCCTGCCCAGTGTGTATATTCAGCTGGATGATCATCTTTGAAGCTACCATTGAGAATGATTAAATTTAGTTCGTCAAAAGTACGAGCTAAACAAAGTCCCTTGAAGTCACAAAACAAGTCTTTGGATTTACGGCACAATATTGGAGGGATAACTATTGGAGAAGGGGGTCGGCAGTTGTATTTGGCATATAAGGACACATCATCAGCACCCATCCTGGCATTAAGATCCCCGGCTACAATGAAATTTGCTGTGGGAGTCTCCAACATTAAGCCTTTCATGAAAAGATTGAGCTTATTCCATATACTTACTATCTTAGCCCGACCCTGAAGTGGGGGAATATAGATATTAATAAAGTAAAATAAGTTATTGTTAAGCTTTAAAAGAACAGCCAGGGCATAGTGCTCCAATTCAGAAACCTTAACTATTTGGACCCTAAGTGCCAAAGATATCAACACCCCTAAACCGCCACATAGCCTCCCATTTCCTTTACCAGGAGTTGCTTTCAATCCCGTGAACTTATAACCCTCTATGGATATTTCTTCCGCAAGCCATGTTTCTTGTAGAAAGATAACATGATATCTATTGACAAAAGGCAAGAAGGTTGGGTCCCTGCATCTAGACTTCCAACCAGCTATATTCCATGAAATAAGATACAAGGTGGACAATTCAGCTGAATGTCAATTGCCAGACATTATTGATTGTTCTTGAGTTATAGCAGCTTGCTGCTCGTTAGTGCTAGCATAGCCATTAGATACGTTTCCCTTCTCAGTAGCTACATTAATAGGGCTAGCAAATAGGCTCTGCTTAGTTATTTTGGCAGCAGAGGAGTTTAGCTTGGTATCTCTTCTTCTCTTGTTCTCGGATGTTTGTATGTTCATAATATGATTAGGAGTATTCAATGATATTAACTGCATAGACTCACAGTGTTGACCAGTCATATGTTTAAGAGTAGTTTGAGACAGTGGAATAAGAGGGTCTGCCAAGCAATCTAATGGGCGTTTAGGTGACATATACATTAGAGGAATCAAATCGTCCTCAATTTCACCAATACTTCGTTCAGATCCATTTTTGGGTTGCAACAGAGGTTCCGATGTGGAACAACTGATAGGTAGCAGGTCCTTAATTGTCTTGGTTTCCTCTGTTACTGACATCAGTATAGATTTGACATCGCCAAACCTATTTAGCACTAGCTTTTGTTCTTCTTCAGTAAGAGAACCAAACATTTCAGTCAATTTGCCATCATCATCAATGAAACTCTCAGGAATTGATGTTGTCCTCCTGACATCCTTGTCAGTGTTATCTGTCTGATAAAAGGCTTTGTGTCTTGAATGGAGCCTCATCAAAGGCTGGATGTTGGAATTACGAAAGACACGTAATGGTGTAATTGAGAACTTCTTAAATGAACTCCAATTTTCCAGTATCAGAGAAGGTGTTGTGGCATTATTAAATCGCAGGACAATTCTCTTGGTGTTATTATGAGCAGGCAGCCAGTCAATTCCAAGTAGTTCATTATGATTCAGATGTCGATGTAAAAGAAGGGAAAGAGAGTACAATATAGCGGACTTATTGTGCCACCTGGCATAGTTGTAATGGTTGTTATCCACTAGCAGAGCAATGCTGTTTTGCAATAGCACCAGCTTGTCACTATTCCTAGCTTTGGCGTTGTTTTGGGTTTGCTCAGAACCTTCTTTGTTAGATATTACTCTTAAATTTGGTGAACATTTGGGCTTAGTCATGAGGTCTTTTAATCCATCAAGTTTCTGATCAATGTTTGTTAGCTTATCAAAAATGGCGATTACTGTTCTGGCAGTGAGCAAGCAATTCCTGGCTACCATATCTAGATCAGCCACGTGATTCATACCAGTATCTGTGTCAAGATTTAAAGCATGTTCCTCATGCAGTGAGAGCAAAGATGTTTCAGAAGTGAACTTGTCGTTGTCCTTTGATAGAAATAGCTCCTCCATTTTTAATTGTTTAAGAGTAGTAGCAGCCTCCATTAATTCTGAGTTCAGTGAACTCCCTGTTAGACCCTTGTCAGATTTCTTAGTCCTTTTGACATTTGTACGGACTTCTTTTTTAGTTAGCCTCCTTTTCCGCTTAGTACTGTTTTTAGCAGCCATGCTTTCACAAATTGACCCAATATCTACCCGCACTAGAAATAAACTAAAAATGCCCCAGTAATAATGTTAAAAATGTAAAGAAATTATAAAAAGGAGGTAATAGTGACTATGTTAATGTTAATTATAATAATAGTAGTAATAATAATGAACGAAAATAAAAGAAAATACTAAATAAACCTGTTAACCAATTTTAAAACTAAAAGGCATTCAAGCTACTGCCAGCTGAAGGCCCAATTACAGACTTTTCTGGTCGCCACCACCAGGTGAGGGCTGCGCCATTGGAGGGAGGGAGGAGGAGCGGGTGGGGCCCAGGAGCGCGGCCTCGGCTTGCCGCCGCCGCCGCCGCCGCAAAGGGGCTCGTTGGGGCCTTTTAATGGCCCGAATCTTCCGGCCGCTTGGCCGCCGCCTTCCGCGCCGCTGGAGGGAGGGAGGAGGAGCGGGTGGGGCCCAGGAGCGCGGCCTCAGCTTGCCGCCGCCACCGCCGCCGCAAAGGGGCTCGTTGGGGCCTTTTAATGGCCCGAATCTTCCGGCCGCTTGGCCGCCGCCTTCCGCGCTGCTGGAGGGAGGGAGGAGGAGCGGGTGGGGCCCAGGAGCGCGGCCTCGGCTTGCCGCCGCCGCCGCCGCCCTGTTTTTCTTCTTTTCTAGACATGTTTTAAGTCATAATTACTGTCTTAGTCTGATTTATTATAAATCCTGCGAATCTTCCATATTCCTCCATTATTTTGAAAGCGCCTTCAACTTGTTCTTTTGGGTCTTCTAGTATAAGGACTAAATCGTCCGCGAATGCTTGTAATTTGTATTCCATCCCTTTAATTTTAATTCCTTTTACACCTTCTTCCTCCCTTATTTTATTCAACAAAATTTTGAGAACTATTATAAACAGAAGAGGTGATAGGGGACATCCTTGTATTGTTCCTTTAAATATTTGGAATTCTTCTGAGCGGTTACCAGTGACTATTAATTTTGCTGTTTGTTCTTTATATGTCTCCTGAATCCATCTGCAAAAATTTATGCCCATTCCCATTCTTTCAAGTACTCGAGTTATAAAATTCCAGCTGACATTGTCAAAGGCCTTTTCTGCGTTTGCAAAAATCAATGCTAATTTCCTTTCATTGTTTTTTTTCATAGTATTCAATAGTGTCTATGATCAATCTAATGTTATTTTTAAGTTGTCTTCCAGGCAGAAAACCTGTTTGATCTTCATGAATTGTGTTGAGTAAAACTTGTTTTAACCTTTCAGCCAGTATTATTGCCATTATCTTATACTCTGTATTGAGAAGTGATATCGGTCTATAGTTCCCTACATCTTTGTCATCCTTCCCTTCTTTTGGTATTAGTGTAATGTTTGCTTTTTTCCATGATTCCGGTATTCCATCTCTTGTAATGCTGTTTAAGGTCCTGAGTAATGAGATTTTTAGTTCTTCTGCAAATGTTGTATAGTATAATGTAGTGAATCTATCTGGTCCTGGTGCTTTTCCCTTTTTCAATTTGTCTATAGCCTGTAATATTTCGTTTTCTGTAAATTCCTTATTCAACATTTCTTTTTGCTCTCGTGATATTTTCCAGATCTTTTGTTTCTCCAAGTAATTTGTTATCATGTTTTCCTCAATACCATCATCTTTATATAGATTGGAGTAATAGCTTTTAAATGCTTCTTGAATGTCTCTGTGTGTTTGAAGTATTTTCTCTCCATCTTTTATCTTAGTGATCGCTCTTCTTTCTTTTTCCTTCCTTAGCCTATAAGCTAACCATTTCCCTGATTTGTTCACAAATTCAAAGTTCTTTTGTCGAATAAATTTCATCTTCCTTGCTACTTCTTCTGCTAAGATTTTGCTTGCCTGTTCTCTCAATAACTTCAGGTGCTTATTCTTATTATCATTGGTGGGGTCTCTAGATAAGTCCAATTAAGCTTTTTATATATATCTTTTTCCAATTTTTCCATATTCTTAGCATACTATCTTTTTATCTCAGATCCCCTTTGTATTAGTATACCCCGTATCACTGCCTTACTTGCATCCCATATAGTTTTTGCTTTAGTTGATTCATTTGTGTTGTCAATAAAGTAATTCTTCAGTTCTACTCTCAGTTTATTCTTAAAGTCATTATTATTCAGTAAACAATCATTTAGTCTCCAAAAAAAAATTTTTTTTTTAGTCATTTCTAATTGTAACTGAATTGGACTATGATCCAATATTATTCTTGGCAATACTTCCATCTCTTTAATCTTGGGCATCAAGTTGGCTGCAACCAGAAACATATCAATTCTGGATGAAAATTTGCTAATTTCTGGGTAAATTTCCCTCCAGACATCTTTTAAACTAATTTGGTCCTGTAGATCAAAGAATGAGACCAGAAGTTACCCTAATTTTTTTAAAAAAATTCTTTTTTTTATGTCCTATCTTTCATTGGATCAATCACCCTATTCCAGTCCCCCAACATAATCACTTTCGCGTCATCCATGTCATTTTTTTGCAAATCTTCGTTTAATTTCTTATAGAAAGACACCCCCCAATGAGTTGGGAGGGGTTTCTTGTTGTGCTGGCCAAATAAGGACATGAGAAGCCTTGTTGGTCAAAGCACACAGGAGAATGAGAACACCTGCACACTTTGTCCAATTGGGTTGTCTGGTTGCTACTCTAAGTCTTGCGGTGCTACTGGTCTCACGAGACTTGGGATGAGAGCTTGTTCTTTAAAGTTGTGTGCTGCCAGAAGCAGCAATTTTCGAGCTTGAACATTGCTTTGCTCTCTGCTTTGGCTTTGGCTTGGCTTGTGCCTAGTACTTACTCATGGCCTTTGGCTGCATTGTGGTCTTTTATGGATTTCTCTTCCATTTACAAGTGGGAGTGTTCAGGTATCTTCCCTGAGCATCCCGGTGGACCAAGTGGGGCCTTCGGGCTGGTCCTCTGGCCTGCTGGGGCCTCCGCATCCCCAATTCTCGGGGGTTGTACACCTGACGGGGGCACTGCGGAAGGCATTCTCACTGGGTGCATGGACCTGGTACTGGATACAGTCCCAGTGCTGCCCCAGCGGCCCCGGTCTGGTAAGGTCGGGACCCCATCGCTGGTTGGGAGGGTTGTTGCACTTCTCCCCAGCGGTGAGTGTGTTGGAAGATGGCTGTCTTTGGTTTAGGGCTCCGCATAGGACCTTGGTGGACACCTTTCCCCCTGGTTGGTTGCCAGTGATGCTTCCTGGCTGTTTGCGTCTCTTGTGAGACTTGGGAAAAGGCAGACTTTTGGCCTGGTGATAGTCATCCAAGGTTGGGTGATTTTGCTGTGGCCCGTGTTCCATTCACTGGAGGAAGGATACCACGCAGTAAGGTCCAATCTAAAAGGCGTGCAGCTGAGGCTGCACCCAGCTCTGGTCAATCTGCTTCGAAGAGGCCTTCCAAGTCTACCAGCAGAGATGATGAGATTACTGCCCAGTTGGCACAACTGGGCAAAACAGTACAGGCTTGTGCTGATCTTTGCAATCAACTTGCTCAGAAAGGGCTACAGGCTACAGCCACCAGCCCTATTGCTGGCGCTTCTGGTACCACCAGCACAGAAGTGCTGCTTCCTTCTGTGGCATCTGAGGCTCAGGTGATGGATGCTAGGGTGGTTTCGGCTGTGGAGGCTGGACACCCCACAATTGCCGATATGTGGGATCTCCTGACAAGGGTCCCTGGTGTGGAAGCTCAGGGTGCAGCTGCCCCTGTGTCTGAGCAACCTACTGTGACTGATTTATATAACCTCTTATGAGGAGTGGTTCTTCCAGGTGCTGGTGCAATGGAGCAGACCCGTGAAGTGCAAAGCAGTGATCAAGCTGCTGCTGCCTCTTCTGTGCTTGACACCCGTGCTGTTGCGGGGCCACATTTTGGGGGACTGGTGCGGTCAGCTGGTGATGCTTCCCAGCAAGCTTCTGTTTCAGGTTTGTCTCCTAATATTGCACATGCTAATTGGAATGCCTCGGTATGGGCTCCAGGTGGCCAGGTTGGTCAGGGTGTGGCTATGGAACAGCCCAACCCTGCGTTTGTGGTGGCACCCATGGAGGCACCTGCACTTTCACAGGTCCCTGACACTAGGGCACAAGATGGTCAGCCAATGGCTGTGGTTAGCAACACCTCTATGGTGTCTCTTTCAAGTGCTCCTTTGTTATCTGGAGCAGTTGGGCAAGTTCAATCTGCCCCTTACACTGTAATGTCCACACCCCTTGGTTCACATCTTCCTCATTCTACTAAAGGAAGGATTTGGAAGGGAGAATACATTGACTTACAGGAATCAGAGCCAAGGATCATGGTAAAAGATGGGATTGTTTTCAGTCTTCCCAAAGAGTTTCAAGCCCTCAAATGCCCTAAACTGGAGTGCAATTTTGTGAATTGGATTATGGGTTTCACTATTTACAGAGGTTGTATAGAGGAAAAAGAACCACTGAGGTCTCCTGACTTTTCTAAATATCAGGAGATCATGATAAAAGCTTATACCAATTGACATCACAATGCTTAGAGGTGCAGCTTGGCTGCAATATGTTGAGCAGTTTAGAATGAGAGCTGCACAGGATCACTCCCTGTCATGGAGACATGTTCAGTCTGAGTTGTGGGCTGATGTTATGATGGAGGCCTCCCCTTCAAGCAGGTGTGACAATGGGTATGTCCCAATGGTTACCATGCCAAGAGGGCTGAATGCAAGGCCTGCCACGGGAGAGAGAAGGCAATTTGGCATATGCTGGGATTTTAATGCAGGCAAATGCAAGAGGCAACCCTGCAGGTTTGAGCATAAGTGCAACACCTGTGGGGGTGGTCACCCCAGAGCTTCCTGCAATAGAGGCAAGTGGCCAGGAGTGGCTACTGCCCCCCCCCCCGGCCAGGTTCGCCTGGAGGAAAAGGCTCCGTCACCAATTAAGTTAGACACCATGGTGGCATGGCTAAAGATTTACCCTAATAAAGAGGCTGCGTCTTATTTATTTCATGGTTTTTCCTTAGGTTTACGTATCCCTTATACAGGTTCTAGGGTTCATCGTTTTGCACCCAATACTCATTCCGTAAGGGAGCTGCCGGACATTGTGAGGGAGAAATTGGCAAAATAAATAGCTGCGGGAAGGATTTCGGGACAACATGATCAGTTGCCTATTTCCACTCTCGGTCGATCCCCTTTGTGTGTGGTTCCTAAAAAAGCTCCTGGGGAATTCAGGTTGATACATAATTTATCATATCCAAAGGTCAACTCTGTGAATGATGCTATAGATCCCGGGCTTGCCTCTGTTAAGTATGCATCATTCGACTCAGCAGTTAAGATGATTAGGAATTTAGGCAAGCTCTCCTAGCAAAATGCAATATTAAGTCTGACTTTAGGCTCCTCCCTGTTCACCCAGATGATTTTGACTTACTGGGTTTTAAATTTGAAGGAAAGTATTTCTTTGATAAAGCCACACCAATGGGATGCTTGCTTTCTTGTTCTGCTTTCGAGACATTCAGTACTTTTCTTCATTGGTATGCAGTTAAGTGGACTGGCAATAGAGCCATAACACATTATTTAGATAATTTTTGATTGCTGGGAATCCAAATTCTTCCCAATGTAGGGATTCCTTAGCCCAATTTCAGGAATTAATGTCTGAGTTGGGTGTGCCCTTAGCGGAGGAAAAGACTGAGGGGCCAGATACTCAACTTACCTTTATGGGTATCGAGATTGACACCATAGATGGGCTTTCACAATTACCAAATGATAAATTGGTGGCTATGAGGCAGCAGGTTAGTGCCATGTTGGGGAAACAAAAAGCTACACTTCTTGAATTTCAATCCCTTGAACTTCGCCTGCAGGGTTGTAGTGCCAGGATGCTCATTTTGTGCTAGATTATACAGGGCTACTGCAGGTATCGTGGTGCAGCACCATCACATCAGAATCACAAGGGGCATTCGTGAGGATTTGAAGGTCTGGGACACCTTCTTGGATCAATTTAATGGCACATTGTTTTGGAGATCTGAAATGCTGCTGAGGGCAGACTTTCAGGTACATTCTGATGCTGCTGGCACTCATGGTTTTGGGGTTTATTGGAATGGCCAGTGGGCTGCAGAGGTGTTCCCTTCTGCATGAGTTTAAAGTGGTCTAACCAGAGACTTAATGTTTCTTGAGCTTTTTCCCATAGTGGTGGCTGTCCACTTATGGGTAAACCAGTTTGCTAAGAGGACCGTCTGGTTTTGGTGTGACAATCAGTTGGTTGTTCATGTGGTGAATTCTCAGTCAACTAAGTCTCCTAGAGTTATGGGTTTAGTAAGGGCGATGGTCATGCAATGCTTGAATTATAATGTATTATTCAAAGCTCAACATGTTCCTGACATGCTTAACCCTTTGGCGGATGCCCTTTCTTGTTTTCAGTTCTTCAGGTTCCGGCAGCTGGCTCCCGAGGCGTCGACACACCTGTTGGAGGTACCGGCCTTGCTATGGAGCTTTGGAGATTAGAAATTCACAGGGAAATCTTGAATTCCATCACCCCATCTACACGCAAGTCCTATCAAACTGCTTTAAATTCATTTAATCAATTTTTATTGGAAATTGGGGTGGATCAAACTTGGTCGATCAGGGTTGACCTGATCCTACATTTTATAGTTTATCTTAGACAGGCAGGCCTTTTGCCTGTCACTATTAGGGGCAGGTTGGCAGCCCTGGCATTTCACTCTAGGGCAAGGTGTTATTTTGATCTTACCACAGACTTTAGGGCCAAAAGAGCTGTGAAAGGTTGGTCTAGGGAATCCCCTGTAACAAAGGACTCGCGATGGCCAATAACAGGCCCAGTCCTGGCTAAATTATGGGAACAGTTAGCTGATACATGTAATTCATCTGGGGAAGAGGCTTTATTTAAGGCGGTATTCTCTTTAGCTTTCTTCGCTGCACTAAGTATTAGTGAGATTGTGCCAGGATCTCGTAATGATCAATCTGCAGGGCTCTTTTGTTTTCTGACATTTTATCAATGGAACAAGGGATTCAGATTTGTGTTAGGCACTCCAAGACTGATCAGATAGCAAAGGGTCAGTCTATTTTCTTAACAAAAGCGCCTCTTGGGCAGATTTGCCCGGTAATAGCAATGGTCAACTATTTGAAGATTAGGCCCAATGTGGTGGGCTATCTTTTCATTCATCTGTCTAGTATGCCCTTAACTCAATTAAAATTTAGGGCAGTGTTGAAGAAGACACTAAGGCGGGCTAATTTGCCCCAGGCCTGTTTTTCTTTGCACTCCTTCTGTATTGGGGCAGCAACAGCTGAGACCACTCATGGTTTGAGTGAAGCCGATATTTGCAGAATTGGCCAGTGGCGTTCCTGAGCATTTAAGTCAGGGGTAGCCAACCTTTCCCCTTTAAGGGCCGAGGGACTTCAGCTCCCAGAAGCCTTAGCCATGTTGGCCAATAGTCCCATGTTGGCCAATAGCTCCTGGGATTCTGGGAGCTGAAGTCCCTCAGCCCTTAAACGGGAAAGGTTGCCTACCCCTGATTTAAGTTATAATGTGACCCCTGATTAGTCATGCTAATTTGTTTCGTTTCTTTTCAGCTGGTTTTTACCGTGGTTCAAAATGGATTGTGGGCCATAGTTTGGTCTTCTGGGTGGAACGCCACCTTATGGAGCATCGACGTGATTCCACTCTGGGACTTTCGCACATTGGACCCGCCTTGTGGTTTGGACAAAGGGGCATGATGTGGGGAGCACTACTTCCATGGATCATACAATTGGCATGATCACATCCGCAACTCCGAGTTTTGGTGATACACCTGGGGGAAAATGATTTAGTTAAGACCCCGTGTTTACAGCTGGCAAAGCAGATTGTGGGGGATTTGCAAGAAATTCAAAAGATATTCTCAGGTGCTGTAATACTTTGGACTAAGCTCTTGCCATGGCGTAGCTGTCCTGCAGCCCAAAAAGATGAAGCGATCAACAATGCTTGTTGCTGGGTGAATCGCTTTGTTGCTAAGTAGCTCTCTAAAATGGGCATTTTCATGGTGGAACATGGAATCAAACTTGATCAGCCACAGCTGTACAGGGGGGATGAGGTACACCTCTCTCCAGAAGGCTCGGAGATGTACGTTACAGGACTCACCAACCAAATTCTAAAAGCTGTCTGCCTGGGGGGGAGGGGATGCCTAGCTAGGCTGCCCCCCTCTTGTGGCGGGTAATGACCCCCACCCCACAGGAAAATTAATCTGGCTATTTAAATCAATTGGCGTAAAATTGGCATAAGACAAATTTAAAGGAAATGATATATGAAGTTAAATGCATGATGTCATTAATTTGTATGATGTCATATGACAAAATATGACATCACTTCTGCAGGGGAGGGGTTTGTACATTTGTTGATATTATTTTTTTTTATTAAGTTACATAACATATCCACATTACACAACACCAACATATCACAACCTCTCACATTCTTAAAATCAATCATTACATCCTACCAATACAAAGACAAAACTCAAATACAACTACAAAAAAGTCTTTTAAAAAGTCCCATCACAGTTGTTTTCTTCGTTATTTTTTTCTCCTCTTTGAATGGTTCATGACAAATTTCTATTTTTCTCCAAAGTGTTCTTTTTGATACTTCCTTCCACAAGACTACCTTACTTGTCTGTTTCTAGATTGGTTTTCTTCTCATTTTTTTCTTTTTCCTTTATTTTCTATATATGTCTGTTTTTATTTTGTTTACAAGTATAGATTTTCCCCTGCTGTCGTCTAATTGAATCAATTGTTTAATTATACTAAGCAGTTATTAATTTATCTATCATATAATTATTTTTAGATTAATCTCCAGCCTCTTTTTTCTTCTATTGTCCGAAGACAAATCCATTCTTTTTTAATTCCCTTTATATCATTTCCTCTTAAACTGGCTGTAAGTTTGTCCATATCCATTGCTTCTTGTACTTTTAGTAGCCATTCTTCTTCACTAGGTAACTTATCTTTTTTTCCAAAATTGAGTGTATAATATTCTTGCCACGGTGATCATATATAGGATATTTTTCTTTTGAATTTTTGTTATTTTCTTGTCTATTCTGTGTATCATATTCAATAAGAAAATTTTGGGATCTAAATTTATCTTGATTTTAAATATTTCATTTATTTTCTTTGCTATTATAAACCAGTATTTTTTAGCTTTCTGACAGCTCCACCACATGTGTATAAAATTTGCCTTGGGCTTTTGACACTTCCAGCACCATGTATTTCCGACTTTATACTTCTTATTTGGCTTAGTTGGTGTCAAGTACCATTGATGGTACATTTTAAAATAATTTTCTTTATAGCTTTGACATAGGGTAAATTTGTTTGTAATTTTCCTCGATTCTTCCCAATCTTCTAAGTCTATCGTCTCCCCAATGTCTCTTGCCCATTTTATCATTACTGTTTTGATTGTCTCATTCTCTAGATCTCTTTCTTTCAACACCATGTAATATTTAGATATATGTTTATCTTTTTCCTTTAATATAATTTTATCTATTTCATTTTCCGCTTTGTCTAATTGCAATTGCTTTTCGTCTTGTTTTAAATTTTGTCTTCAACTGACTGTATAAAAAACAGTTTATTTTTATATTTTCTTGTTGCAAAGTTTCTATAGTTCTAAATTGAAGGACTTTTTCTGTATTTTCTTTTATTAAATCTTTATATCTAATCCATTTTTCTCTGGTATTTTGTGTTCTACAAAACAGGGCTTCCTGTGATGATGTCCATAGTGGAATTTTCGGGTAGAATTTATTTTTAATCTTATTCCAAATGTTTAATAGCGCTTTTCTAATTATGTGGTGGTTGAAATCTTTATTCGCTGTTACTTTATTGTACCACATGTAAGCACGTATGCCAAATTGAAGATTACTGCTTTCTATCCCTAGTAGCTTCTCATCTTCTAGTTTAACCCAGTCTTCTAGCCAGACAAGATACATGGCATAATAATATAGTTTTAGGTTTGGCAGTGCCGTTCCGCCTTTTAATTTTTCCTCTGTTAATATTTTCCATCTCGTCCTTGCTTTCTTACCTTCCCATAGGAATTTGGATAATTCCTTCTGCCAGATGGTGAAGCATTTCTCTTTCACTAGAATAGGCAAATTTTGGAAAAGAAACATAAATCTTGGAAGGATATTCATTTTTATAAGTGCAACCCTACCCGAAAATGAGAGAGGTAGTCCTGCCCATCTTTCTAGATCGTTCTTGATTTCTTTCCAAGTTTTTTTTCGTAATTATTAGAATACAAGTCTAGATTTCTGTTTGTCAATGTGATACCTAAATATTTTGATTTGTTCTGTATTTTAAATCTGGTTATTTGAGTTAAGTTTTGTTCTTCTTCAGGTGTTGTATTTTTTGTTAATATTATAGTTTTGTCTTTTTTAATTTTGAAACCTGTGTGCTTCCCAAATTCTTTTTGTGTCATAATTAATTGCATTATATTATCTTGAGGATCTTCCAAAAAGCATATCAAATCATCCACATAAGCTTTCAACTTGAATTGCATATTCTTTATTTTTACTCCTTTAATGTTTTCATCTTCTCTTATTTTTATGCATAGAATTTCTAGTATCATTATAAATAGCAAAGGAGACATAGGGCACCCTTGCCTGGTGCCTCTTTCAATTTTTATTGAATCAGTTTTTTCTTCATTAATTATTATTTGTGCCGATTGATCATTATAAACTGCCTTTATCCACTTTTCAAATTTATTCCCTCTATTCATCCTTTTTAATAATTCCATCAGAAAAGTCCAATTAACTCTGTCGAATGCTTTTTCAGCGTTTATCATGATGATCACTAATTTTTTATTGTTATTATAATCATAATGTTCAATAATATTAATGACAGTTCTTATATTATTATTAATTTGACGCAGGGGCAAAAACCCATTTTGATCTTCCTGTATTATCTCTGATAGAATATTTTTTTAATCTTTCCGCTATAATACTTGTAAAAAATTTATAGTCAACATTAATCAATGAGATTGGCCTGTAATTTTTTACTTCTTTCTTGTCTTTCCCTTCTTTTGGTATTAATGTTATCAATGCCTCTCTCCATGTGTTCAGAATGCCATTTTTGTGCACATTGTTCAACAGATTATATAATGGTAATAATATTATCTCTTTCATTTTTTGATAATATACAGCCATGAATCCATCGGGACCTGGCGCCTTTCCATGTTGGATTGCCTCTGAAATCTCTTGTGTAGTGATAGTTTTGTTTAGATTTTCTCTTTGCAACTTACTTAGACATGGTATTTTTTGTTTTTCCAGATATATGTTAATGGATTCTTCTTCATTTTCTATATGTGAATCTTTTTTATATAATTCCTGAAAATATTCTTCAAATTCCTGTTTTATTTCATTTTGATTATTATTATTCACCACTTTATTATTAATTCTGTTATTAGTTTTTTTCTCTTTTTCTTTCTTTAGTTTGTATGCTAACAACTTTCCAGCTTTATTACCAAATTCAAATTGTTTTTGTCTAACTTTCTGTATTTTTCTTTGTAGCTCCATAACTGTTAATGATTTTAATTGCTGTTGTATCATTAATACCTCAATTTTTAATTTCTTATCACCTTTTTGTTTCCATTCTTCTTCTTTTTTCTTTAGTTGTTCTATTAGGATCTTTTTTTTCTTTTGTTCTTCTTTTCTCTTTTCAGTTTGTATTTTAATGATAATGCCTCTAATCACTGCTTTACTGGCATCCCATACAGTATTATATGATATCCCATCTGTATTATTTTCTTTGAAGTAAAATTTTAATTACTTTTTAATTTTATTTACTGTCTCTTCTTCATTGAGTAATGTTTCAGGGAACTTCCAAAAGTATTCTTTCTTCTTTTCTTTTATCTTTAATATTACCGGACTATGATCTGATATGTATCTTGCTTCGATTTGCATTGATTGAATTAACAGTAATAATGTCCTAGATGTTAGAAATAGGTCTATCCTCGAGAAGGAGTTATGTGCTTCCGAAAAGTAGGCATATTCTTTTGCTTGGTTATATTTGTACCTCCAAATATCCGTTAAATCATATTCCTTTTGAAGCTTGAAGAAAGACCTTGGAAGTTTTCCCTGATTTTTCCTTATATTTTTCTTTATGGATAATCTATTTCAGGCTGGATTACTGCATTAAAATTGCCTACCAAGATTATATCGTTATATTCTATTGCTTTTATTTTTCCATAAACTTTGTCAAAAAATTGTTCTTTATTTTCTATTGGTGCATAAATACCCACAATCAGACAATTCATATTTTTTGACTTAAATTCAATAGCTATTAAAGAGCCGTCTTCATCTTTGAAAATTTCCTTTGCATTATATTTTTTCTTAACATAAATTACTATTCCTTTTTTTCCCTTTTCTGTAGAGGAGTAAAAACATTCTCCTAGTTTTAGATTTTTTAGATACTTAGCTTCACTCCTTTTGATTTTTGTTTCTTGCAGACATATAATATCTCTGTGGGTTTTTTCCATGTGTTGAAATACCAAGCTCCATTTATATTTACTATTCATTCCTTTGACATTCCATGATATTATCATTAATGCCATTTTACATTCACCAATTCATTCCTTTTTTTACTATTTTCTGTTATTGTTGTTGTTGTGTCACCCCAACCTCCCCTGTGTGTTTTTTTCTTTCTTTTTTATTATTATTCTTTTTTTAAAAATTGTTATATTTCCATTTTTCAATTACCTCTTGCAATATAGATCTATTTTAAATTTTAACTCTATTAAACAATAGAATGGATAATTTTTAAAAACCTTCTTCTTGACCATTCAGTTCTTCTGCTTCTGATATAGAACTTTCTTGTTCAGAGATAGTCTTTTTTTCTGTTTTTCCTTGTTCTACTTCCTGTGATTCTTTTCTATCATTTACATTGTTTTCTTTTCCTTTTTCTCTTTTCTCTGTTGAATTTTTATTTGCTTTTCTTTCTTCTTCTTCTTTACTTCTTTTTGCTCTCCATACTTTTCTCCAATGCGTTCTATCTGTATTTTCTTCTTCTGAACCTCTTCCTTTGTCTTTTTTCTCTTTTAATAATCTTTGTTCCATTTCTTTTGCTTTATCTATAGTGTCAATCTTGTATCTTTTCTGTTTGTAAATCATTGACAATCCTTCAATTCACTTCGCTCTAAACTCTATTCTTAATTCTCGGAGTAGTTGGGTTAAGAATTTGTATTTCTGTCCTTCCAGCATTAGCTGGGGTGGAATGTCCTTAAATATTTTGACTTCATTATCTTCAATCTGTAATTTATTCTCGTAACTTTTATTTATTATCCGATCCCTCATTGTGGATTTAATGAAGCAAACAACAATGTCTCTGGGAACATTAGCTTGTACCGAACTAATTCTGAAGGTTTTGTCAAGTTCTGTTAACAATTGCTCTGTACTATATCCAATGAATTGAGCCAAAGGGGGTATAATCCTTGTCGCTAAGTCCTCCTTCTTTATTGATATTATTGTTTACTTGTTTTGTCACGTGCGGTGAAGGACCACCCATTTGTGGGAGTTACACCCTCACTTACACATGTGACAAATTTGTTAATGTTATTGCCTTGCAAATAGACCCTGTACAGCTAAATAAATGTTGTGGCCTGTTTAAACCCAAAAAGAGGTGTCTCATGTCCTTTGTGCCAGTGCAAAGACACCCCACAACGAGTTGGGAGGGGTTTCTTGTGCTGGCCAAATAAGGACATGAGAAGCCTGGTTGGTCAAAGCACTCAGGGGAATGAGAACACCTGCGTGCTTTGTCTAATTGGGTTGTCTGGTTGCTACTCTAAGTCTCGCAGTGCTACTGGTCTCATGAGAGTTGGGATGAGAGTTTGTTCTTTATAGCTCTGTGCTGCCATGTGGAGGCAGCCATTTTTGAGATTGAACTGAGCGACCCATCCCACCCACCCTATAAAGCTATAAATCGTTACTCTCAGGCTTAGGCTGGTTGCCTTCAGGGGCCAGGAGGGAATTTTCCCCCAGTGTGTTTCCCTGGGTTTTTTGCCCTCTCTGAGATTATTAATCAAAATTGATTTGGGGAATGGGTCATGGTGTAATAATTCATGTTGTTCTTGTTATTGCTTTGTCACAACTTAAGGGTAGGATCTATAATTTGAAAATTGCTTGTCTTGTACTTCGGGGGCAGGTAATGACCCTCACTCCACAGGAAAATTAATCTGGCTATTTAAATTGATTGGGATAAAACTGACATAAGACAAATTTAAAGGACATGACCTATGCAGTTAAATGCATGACATCATTAATTTGTATGATGTCATATGACATAATATGATGTCACCTCCGGAAGGGAGGGGTTTGTAAATTTGTTGATATTATTGTTTACTTGTTTTATCATGTGTGGTGAAGGACCACACATTTGGGGGAGTTACACCTTCACTTACACATCTTTTAAACTAATTTGGTCCTGTAGATCAAAGAATGAGACCAGAAGTTTCCCTTTTTTTTTTAATTTCTTTTTTTGATATCCTATCTTTCTTTGGATCAATCATCCCATTCCAGTCCCCCAACATCATCACTTTCACATCATCCATGTCAATTTTTTGCAAATCTTCATTTAATTTCTTATAAAATTCTTTTTACTTCTGTACTGGACTATAAACTCCAATCAATATTAATTTTATTTCTTCAATTTGAATTTCTATCACAACATAATGACCCTCATTGTCCTTTAATATTTCTTTTGCCTTGTACTTGTTATGGACATACAATGCTATTCCCCCTTTCTTTTTATCGTTGGCGGTGATAAACATCTGTCCTAATTTCCAATTGTTTCAATATTTTGTTTCAGATTTTCTGGTTTTTATTTCTTGTAAACATATTATTTCTGCCTTCTTTTTCCCCTTATTTTCTTGTAATTTTCTTCTTAATTTTCAGCATCTGATGAACATAGCTGCATGGTGCACCAAACATAGTTTTTAATGACCGGCTGTATCAGATGGCAACTTGTGCTCTAATTGCATTAGTAGTGATATAAACAGTAATTTTCATGAGTAGAAATTCTGACACTCCATTGGTCTGAGAGAGAGAGAAAGAAAGAAAGAGAGGCTTGCACAATCAGAAAATTTTGTATTTCTAAAAATCAAGAGGCTTCTACATTTTCTAGTTTATTATCAAACTGTTCCACTGATAAAGACCTTCTTCTACTAACAACGAGATCTCTATATTATTTTCCTTCCCCTCCTCCTCTTCCTTTCTCTATTTTTTCATTGTGCAAGTTGGACAAATTAATCAGGAATGAACAAATTAGAATCCAGGGGATTGGGATTAAGGGTGATGCTTATAGGGCTATTAATTTTGCCTATTGATACCAGTTTTTTTCCTCTTTCTCCTCTGTCATAGAACAAGCTGGGAACAAAACAAAAGGTGCCCCAGCCAAGCTGCTGCCCTTCTGTCCCCTTTTTCAGCCTCTCCCTGAAGCCTCTTACACCATGGGGCTGGTTTGATGGACCAAATGCTGGCCCCTGGTTGCAGCCCTACTTTGCACACCTTGGCAGGGCAGGCACCAGGAAACAACAGAGAGATGGGGAAGAAAGGCTTGAATCCATCCCACCCCCCCCCCCCATTCCTGAAGGAGCACCGGGAAACAACAAAGCGGTGGGAAAGAAGGCTTGAATTAATCCCAGCCCCAGCCCCATTTCTGAAGGAGCAGTGGGAAACAACAAAGAGGTGGGAAGAGGGCTTTAATCCAGCCTAGTCCTCCAGCTGAGCAGAAGGACAAAGAGGACCATCGGAGAGGCAGGGGAGAGTGTGGCAAAGCACCAACTCAGCCCATTCTCTGCCCCCAGCTGAGCCAGATAACAGACTACCACCACATGACCAGGCAGGTGAGTGGAGGAAGGAAGAGGGTGACCAGCCATCTCTCCACTCCCCCAATCACAGATAAAGAAGTGATGAAACTAAAGGAGGGAGGGGGTGGGGATGGGGATGGGATGGGACTAAAGGAGGGAGGAAACAAGGGAAGGGGGGAATCCCAGGGAGGCATAAGGGAATGGGTAGGAAAGTAAACAAACAACAGGAGGAACTGCACAAAGGTAGATGTAGATGGCCCTCCTTGTGTAACCCCATCACCTGTAAACCCTATGATTAGACACCCCAAGTGAGACATAGGCAGGATCAGAGCATTAACAGAAAGGGAAGGAGGAAAAAATAAAGGGTTATTACATTTACAAGATTATTCAAGGGCATAAAAAAGCTGACAAATCAAATAGCAGGCACCCTGAGGAAGGCAAATTGAATCCAAAGCAGCATTACACTTAAAATAGGGACATAAAATGTGAGGAGCATGACCCAAGGGAAGCTGGACATAGTAAAAATGGGAATGGAATGCATAAACTTAGTAGTACTGAGGGTGAATGAGTTAAAATGGACAAGAATGGGCCACTTTGAATCAGACAACCACACAGTGTTCTACTCAGACAATGAAAACACAAGAAGAAACAGTGTAGCTTTCGTACTAAGAAAAGATGTGGCAAAAGCAGTCTGCAGATACAATGCAATATCAGACCAAATCATTTCAGTTAGGCTCCATGGTAAACTTATGAATATCATCATAATTCAAGCATATGCACCAACCACAGAGACAGAACAAGAAGAAATTGATAGATTCTATGAAGGAGTACAGGAAGAAATTGACAGCACACCAACACAGGCTGTCAAACTGATCATTGGAGATTGGAACACAAGAATTGGAAGCAAAGAAGAATCAAAAACAGTAGGCAGATTTGGATTAGGCAAAAGAAATGAAGCATCTGAGCATCTGATAGACTTTTGTGAAGCCAACAACCTATTCATTGCAAACAATTTTTTCATACAACCAGAAAGAAGGCTATGCAATGGACATCACCAGATGGTCAACACAAAAATCAAATAGATTATATAATAGGAAGTAAAGGATGGTGGAACTCTATACTAGTGGCAAAGACTAGACCAGGCTCTGATTGTGGCACAGATCATGAATTACTCATAACAAAAATAAGAGTAAGACTCAAGAAGAAAACAAAAACAGTGATTATACCAAAATATGATCTAAATATTATCTCAACAGAATTTACTGATAACATAAGAAACAGATTTGCTGTACTAAGCATAATAGACCAATAACCAGAGGAACTATGGTCTGAAGCCAGTGACATAATAAAAGAAGAATGCAGACAGATACTTTCAATTAACAAAAAGAAGAAGAAAAAACCATGGATGACAGAAAACACATTATAAGCAACAAAGAAAAGAAAAGGAAAAAAACAAAAAGGAGATAGGAACAAACTAAGAATTATGAATAAAACAGTATAACTGCTTGTGTGGAAAGATAAAGAAAATTACTACAACAACCAATGCAGAGAAATAGAAGACAACAGCAAAAAGGGAAGAACAAGAGATCTATTTAAAAGATCCGGGAAATCAAAGGAAAATTCAAACCAAGGACTGGGATAATGTATGACAAGAAAAATAACATAATTCAAGACCAGGAAGGGATAAAAAGACATTGGATACAATACACAAAAGAAATACAAAAGAGATGACAAAATGAAGAACACATGGAATGAAGACCCGTATGAAGATGAACTCTAAATCCTAAAAAGTGAGGTGGAAACTGCAATAATCGAAATAGTGAAAAACATATCACCAGGAACAGATGAGATTACAATTGAACTGCTGCAATCCACACTGACAGAGTCAACTCTAGTGTTAACCAACCTTTGCCAACAGATATGGAAAACAGTAGAGCAGCAGAAAACAGAGGGTCTTGGAGATGTCTCATCGATAGAGTTGCCATGAGTCGAGATCGACTGGTGGGCAGTTAACAACAAAACCAGGTTTTGCCCCAAAAATTCTTCAGTTTTCTTTGACACAAATGGCATGGTATTGTGAAATGGGCCATTACCATCAATTTCTATAGATATTCACTTTGCAACATTATCCTCTCTGAAGAATCAAATTATGGGTTTGAGCTGGAATTAAGCCAAATATATATCTATTATTGGAACATTTATACTTCCCTTTTTTTAATAATAAAAAAACTTTATTGTTGAAAGAAAAATAAAAAACATACAACAAAAGAAAGCAAAACAAAACATACCAATCATATCACAAAAATATAAAGAACAACTGACAAAACAACAAAATGACACAACAACAACTAAACTATCATACACTAATACAAATAATTATATAATTATACATTCTTACATTCTAAAATTAATTCTAAGTTCTTCTAAATTATTCTATACTCCAACCATCCTTATGTTAGCATCCAGCCTTTCACCTTATAATTCCCAGTTTTCCAATTTTCTACTTCCATTGCCTTCATCTTCCATCTTCACTTCCACTTCTCTCCTCCACCTATAAATTTCCTTTCTACCTACTCACACCATATCATTACACCTTCATAATAAATTTCCTTTTCTATCCAATTTCCTTCTCTTCTATCTCTTCCCTTTCTTAACTGAATGAAGATGTCCTGCTTGAGAGATGTCCTGGGACTGAGAGATGTCCTATTACTTCTGGTGGCATGGTAGCATGTGAATCCCTCTAAGCCAAGCTTGTGGTGAGGAGATTGCTAATCACAAGCTCAAGATTCCCCAGGCACGATTGCCAGGGGGTAAAAACTTTCTTCCTGGTTAGGGGATAATCAGAGGGGCTCATCGATGATCGTAAATATCTCTGTAATTAATGAAAAGTGGAGCAGATAAGAAGATCAAAGAATGAGTTTGGGTGAAGATTTGCAAAGACCCAGCAGAGATATGGAGGTCTGAGTGGACCACGACCATGATTAGCAGCCACTTCAGTGGCACAAACGCTGCTGCCACTGTCAGCAAAGCTTTCAAGTAAGCAACAAGATAACAGTACTCTTGCTTTAGTTGGAGTTTTACCTTCTGCTGTAAAATCTGCTTATGACAGTTAATGATTTTACACCAGCGGAAATACTCTTCATTATATTTAATTAAGTGGAAGAGACTCTCAAAGCTAAGATAAATAAATGAAAGAAAAAGAAGGAATGCAAAGAAAGTGAAAGTAGATTGCGAATCTTGGACAAAAGAAAGCAAAAGAATAAATCACCTATGTTGAAATATTTATTGCTAGTAGCTGTGTGTATTGGATATGGAGGAATTGCTAGACAGGAGAGGACTGTTTTAAAACAACTTAACATCGTGATCAATCAATATTGAACTTCCAGCGATTCTCACTGATATCTTCCCTTTTATGATTTCAAAACAGTGACTTAAACTTTAGGAATTACGGAGACTGAGTGACAGAAAAGACTGATAATATTTTGTTTCAAAAGTTCCAGGATTGTAAAAACTCCAATAATTGGAATAAGAAAAAGGACAGTGTGGTGCGACTGACCAAGATTTGTATCAAAAGAAGGCAGTAGATTTAGAAGAAATCAAAAACAATTTGGCCAAGCAAGATTTCCAGACTCCTACCCAAGATCAATTAGATGAATTAAACAAACCCATCACAGTCAGAGAAGTAAAGAACACAATAAAGAAATGTAAGGATGGGAAAGCACCAGGACCGGATGGTTTACTTCTGCTTTTTACAAAGCATTTATAGAAGAATTAAACCAACCACTTCAGGAAACAATGAATTCCACACTTGAAGAAGGAATGCCAAGATTTTTTCAGGAGGCAGAAATTGTAGTTATTCCAAAAGAAGGTAAAGCAAAACAAGAATTAGGAAATTATAGACCAATATCATTGTTAAATATTGATTATAAAAATTTCTCTAATATGCTGGCTGACAGATTCAAAAAATATTTATGTAATTGGATAGATAAAAACCAGAGAGGTTTCTTGCCTAAGAGGCAAATGAGGGATAATCTAAGAGTTGTAATTAATATATTGGAATATTATGAAAAACATAATGATAAAGATTAGGGATGTTATTTTTAGATCTTGAGAAAGCCGTTGACACAGTAAATTGCAGACATTATTTGTAATTATTAATAAAATGGAATTAGGCCCTCAATTCTCAAAATGGATATCAGAAATTTACAAAAATCAAAGGGCAAGGGTAAGGATAAACGGTGAAAGATACAAATATATTAATATCGAGAGAGGGACAAGACAAGGCTGCTCTCTTTCACCATTATTATTATTTTTTTGTTTTAGAAAAAAGTTTATTGTGAATAAAAACAGAATATAAACAAAACATATACAAAATATAAACAAAACAAAACACATAATACAACACATATACAACAAACCTAAAACATGAAACTATCTTCAAACACAGACCTAATCAAATGATTTGTGAGCTATCTCTCTATACTGTTTTAGAAAGTTGTTACTATATTTTTTTCTGTTTTGCTTCTTTTTGTTTTATTATTATTATTTATCATTATTGTTTTTGGTAGTAATAGAGAGATTAATAAAGGAAATTCACAATCATGAATTAAACCAAGGGATGAAAGTGAAAAGTCATAAATACAAAACAAGAGTGTTTGCTGATGATCTAGTCATTTTTTTTTTTAGAAAATCCTGATACTTGTGCAAATTACTTAATTGAAATTCTAGATAATTTTGTGAAAATAACAGGATGTAAACTAAATAAAGAAAAATCCTCAATTATTACAAAAAACTTGACAAGGGAAAAAGAATTGGAATTAGAGAAGAAAACAGGAACGCAAATTAAAGAAAGAATAAAATACCTTGGTATAATAATTACTAGGCAATCAGTGGAGTCCCATGTTGGCCAATAGCTCCTGGGATTCTGGGAGCGGAATTCCCTCGGCCCTTAAAGGGGAAAGGTTGCCTACCCCTGACCTAAAGTTTTGTTCTTATTCCAAATGATGCTCATAGTAATTAAAGATAATGTGTTCAAAAACTGGAATAAAGATCTAAGTAAATTTATTTGGCAGAACAAAAGGCTCAGAATCAGATTAAAACTATTGCAAGATTTGAAAGAAAGAGGGGGTCTAGGATTGTCGAATTTCAAATTTTACTTTGAAGCATGCTGCCTTAACTGGATTAGGGAATGGATTAGATTGGAAACGGAAGATTTGTTAGAACTAGAAGGCGAAGGGCTAAGCTTTGGATGGCACACATATTTGGGTTATGATAAAACTACAGCAAACAAAGATTTTAACAATAATTGTATTAGAAGATCACTGTTAAGGATATGGAAAAAATACAAATTAAGAATAATGCCAAAAGTTGCTCCTTGGTTCTCCCCACACGAAGCAATACATAGAAGGGAAATGTGGCAAAATGGTAATTGGATAACCTATAATAAACTATTTAAAAAGGATACAATGGGTAATTATGTCACGAAATCATTAGAGGAATTAAAATTAGAGGGATTCGCACTGGATTGGTTTAAATATAGACAAATAATTGACTTACAAATCAGATATGAAATTTCAAGGAATCAAATTGAACTTAAATGAATTTGACAAAATATGGATAGGAAATAACGAAAAAGGGATAGGTAAAGTATAGAAACTCTTGCTTAAATGGGATCTAAAGGACGAGAGAATATAAGAGAACATGATAATATGGGCAAATTTTTTTTTGATATACTATCGATTTAGATATTTGGGAACATGTTTGGACAAAAAGACTAAAGTACACAGTGTCCCAAAAACTTAGAGAAAATTTTTATAAAATTTATTTCCACTGGTATCTGACTCTAGAAAAAATAGCTAAAATTTATAAAGGAAGTAACAGTAAGTGTTGGAAATGCGGAGATGCAATTCGCACTCTATATCACTGTGTATGGACCTGCAGAATAGTAAAAAGTTATTGGATGAAAATAAATGAAACAATTAATGTAATGTTAGGGACAAATATTAAACTTCCCCCAGAAATCTACTTATTAAACATGTGGGGCAAAAATACAGATAATAAAATGGGAAAATTTATGTTCTATTTAATTTCAATAGCACGAATAACATTACTACAAAAATGGAAAATGAAGACGGTCCCAAGTTTAAAAGAATGGCTGTTTAAATTATATGACGCAATAGAGATGGATGTATTAATATACTATCTAAGAGATAAATATATTGATGAAGGATTAGAAGAATGGGCTCCAATTCTTAACTATTTTAGAAGACAATGGGGAAGATTGGCCACAATCAACTTTTAGTAATATTAATAGGAAGCTAAACTATAATGAAGGCAAATCTGAGATATTGCAATAAGAAGCTTGAATGATCAAGGATAACAAAGAGGAGTAAACAGGTACAAATTACTGATGATACATATCCTAGGTATTCATTTGAAAAAATGGGTGTAAATAAAGAACCTATAGAATAAGCAATGACAATATATAGTAAAGTAAAAAGGAGGAAAAAAAGAAAAAAGAGAAAGAAAAAAGAAAGGAGGGAGAAAAAAGGAAAAAGAGAGAGATTTTTCTTTATATAATATATCAATATAATATCTCATTTGTATAATTTAGGTAAATATAGGATATACACAAGCAGATCAACGAACATTTAAGAAATACAAAGCTATACAAGACAGTTAAAATGACATAAATTTAATTAATAAGGAGGGCGACAAATAATAAAATATAATCTAACGAAGTCAAGTGGGAAGTCTGTATGTTTGTAGAATTGTAAGATTCGAATGTATGAAGTATTATTAATTCAGTTATACTTCCTTTTCTGATTCCTGGGTACCAAATACTTGTCCATTAATCTTTAAAAAAAAGTTGATAAAGGGGCATAGTAGACCAGCCTAAAGGGCCGGCCTGGGGCTGGAGTTGGGATGGGGCAGCTGTATGCCACACACCAGCTGGCCCAACCCCACCCCGACACCATCCTCACTCTGCATGCCCATTTGCACCATGCACAGCATCAGGACGCCCTCCTGGCACAGCGTGCAGACACGCTGCACCAAAAGGCTGTGGAAGAGCCGTGGCGCCGGCTCTTAGGGTGGCCTTTTGCCACCACTAAAAGGAGTGGCAAAAAGAAGGATTGGGGCCATGGTGTGCGGTTGCCACAGCCCCGATCCACTGCTAGCAGGGGTGGCCCAGAGCCACCTGTCTGCATAGCCCCAAAGTTTTCCATAATCTATTGTTAAGTCTTCATTTTTAATTGTCCTTAGTATGAAGGGATTGTATGTCAGAAATACAGACATCTAGGGATCATGTTCCTTAAATTTGATGATTCTACTCAATAAGTTGAAAGATTTTCATTCCTTTAGCTATTTTTTGTCCTTTTAATAAGCAAATAGCAAATTGTGCAGTACCTGTTTTATTTTTTTTTTGTCAACACAATGCCCACATTTTTAGAACAAGGGAAGGAAAGAGTTAAATTTATTAATTTCTTAATATTGTATTGTTCATTTATCGCATCTTAGGCACATACATTTTTATTTTGTATAGTTTATTTTTAGGGGAGAAAGAGGCCCAAATGAATTAACCACATTTTAAATATGTGGTAATAGCTCCATTGGGTTTGAGAAGAAGATCATACCATCAATAAACACATTCATGATATGTTCATGACCATTAATATTTACGCTTGCAGTGCTATGATATGCTTTGTTTGGTGAGGCTATTGCTTTAAGCCAATAGCAAATAGAATTGATAACAGGAGACATCTCTGCAGCTGTGTTTTTTGTTGTTGTTGCTGTTGTCTCTCTATAAATTAAACAGTGTAGATTGGTTCTTACCTGTGCCTCAACATTTGTTTGTCATCCTGATTGGGGCATATAAAATTATCCAGCTGCATCTGTGCTGAGTCAACCTCATCCTTATCTGTGCACCATTTTCCCATGGTAAAACCATGCTCATGTTGGCATATAATAACACCATCTCTCTCACCTCCCTCTCAATCTTTTTAAAACAATCAAATTTGCAAAATGACTCTTTGGAGTATCTTTTCTCTGAGAAGAGAACAACAATTTAACCTGAATATTTTTTTATGAGTATCCAATTTAAAGAGCCAGATATCTGGGTGAATGGCCAGGAGCTGATGAAAGAATCATTATTTGTGATTTTTTTAAAAAAATCTAAAATAAATTAAGGTTAGTTCAAAATAAATGTCAATTCTAATTGTAAACAAATGGACTCAAGTTTTTTAAAAAGTCTAAAAACTATTGAAAACTTGTTGATTTGCATTGGTATTAACAGGCAAAGCTTCTGCCACCTTAAACTGATCTGCTACAGAATACCAGTGCTCAGATGCTCAGCATCTACAATAAATTAAAAGAGCAATGCATTAATTCAATTTGCCCCTTATGTTGTTATTTTGGGGTGGTGCAGTGCAGAGGGGGGGGGTTGCATGTAGCTTTCTCTTTGCAGCTGATAGCAATAATATAAACTCTTATTTTTGTTCAAATCTGATATACAGCAGGAATGTTTAATTTTCAGTGCTATCACCTGAGGGGATATCTCTGTAATTATGAACTCTTGCACATGATGAGAATTGCTTTCTATGGGTCATCCCACTGCTTGATTTTTTTTACTTCTTCATTCATTTGTCATTAGATAAGAAAAGCTTCTCATGAGTCTCTGAATACTAAATTTATCTCTTTCTCCCCCTAAAGAAAAGACATTGACTTTATAATATATGTCTTAGATTAGCTATCCCCCTCCACTTAGACTTGAAAGGATATCTAGCATATTTTGGCATGTAATTATGCAAGCAGATAATTCAAAGCTCACACTGTACTTCAGCTCTCTTAACTTTGCGTAATTGCTTTCAGTCTTAAAATGCTGAGAGCCAATTAAATTGGAACATTACGGGAATGTTATTAATTCAGTTACAGCTATGAAAGCTGTGAGATACCTAAACTGTCCAAGAACTTAAAATGCCTTAGGGCAATTTTTACAATTCTCAGAATACTTTTGTATTGCTATTTCTGTCTCAGGCAAGACATACATTAATTATAAAACTTAGAAAACAAGATGTATAATAAAGAAAGAAGTCACAGTGGTCACTATGGAGATGCTACATTTAGCAGTCATTCCAAGGGAATCTAAACTACCCCATCCTTTTACTGTATCCAATATAAGCAGGACAGACCTAAGAATTTTTGTTGCCTGCGGCAAAGACAAACTAACACCTTTTCTCCATATTATGCACAGAAGCTAACTGGATTAGCACTTAAATATTACTTGAATGTTGGCAATGAAATAGGGTCCCTTGGCTTATCTGGCAGCAATGGGCTACTTTGGTCACATAGGACATCTGCTGTGGAACACCCAGAGGACTGTCATTACCATTCTCTAACATCTGCTGCTTAACACTGTTGCTAATGCATGATGGTGAAAGTGCTAATGTTCAACTGCAATCAGCCCTAGCCAGTATAGCCAAGAGTGAGGAATTTTGGGTGTTGCAGATCAACAGCTTCCGGAGCATTATACTTTGCTAGTCTAATGGTGGTGCTATCCATTCATGCTGGTGAACAGTTATTGAGAGGTGATCACTTATTTCTAAAAACAGCCTTTTGGCAAATGTCAACAGCTCATCCTCCCAGCGCATCTTCTCTTACAGTAGCCTGCTTGAATAAACAGTTTGTATGTATATATGGCCAAGATCCAGTTGCATTTTCTAATATGATACTACTGCTTTCCCCAAAGAAATTAGGAATATCTGCTCCTCTCCCCTTTTAGAGTGTTTCCAAGCTTTCTAGACCATTGCTTCTAAGGCTGTCTGATATGGCAGAGTGGCATTCCCCCCCCCCATGCCATGCCACAGTGTCATATTTGTGCCCATTGACTACAGCTGTTCCTTTCTTTCTTGGAAACTCACAGTGGACTGGTAGTGAATGACTTTCAGACTGGAATTCGGCCATGAACCACCACTTTGAGTGACACAGCTCTATAACAGGTTTTTCATATGCAGAAAAAATACAGGATGGAGAAAGATCTGTATTCCTGTGGATTACAGACTAGACCCTCTGGATTACAGGTTAGAACACAGGGAGAATTCATCCAACAGGAAGAAACTGCCTATGAAAACAAAGAGAGCTGTAAGACCGAGGGAGAATCCTGGAGGACGCTCACCATCAGGAGCAGACCATGCACAAAGGATTTGGAACTCCTCCAACAAATCTTTCACTTCCTACAGGTTAATGGTTATGAAGAAGTACAAACAGGAGAAACAAGAGACACTACATGCTAGGGAAGGAGCCAGCCTAAGCAGCAACTGCATCACTAACTGTTTGGAAAACAAAAAGACGTTTGAAGTCCTAGTGCAGGAATGTAAATATATAAAGGTATAACAGAGACTTGAGGGGTGAAACAGATGGCCCTGAAGGAAGACATGATGCTTTCGGAAACAAATCCCAGAAATCTCCAAGAACCAAGATGTAGTTATGAAGGCCTTCAATTATCCTGATATTTGGTGGGAACTAGCTCTGTGCAGCAAATACTTGATGTACCTTGCAGATAATTTCCTCTTTCAAAAGGTGGAGGAAGGAACAAATGGATAAACAATCCTGGACACTATGCTAACCAATAAGGAGGAGTTGGTCACTGAAATTAAAGCATTTGGTACTTTAGGGGAAGTGTAATGCTAGAATTCATGACTGTGGGATAGGCCAAAGAAGACTATAGTCAAACACAATTTTAGGAAAGCTGATTTTATCAATCTCAGGGAAATATTAGGCAGAAACACATGGCTTGAAATGCTAAAAGGAAAAAGGACACCCAGCATTGGTGGAATTTCATGAAGAAATAACTGCTAAAAGCACAATCACAAATAACCCCATTGGAGAAGAAAAATGGGAAACATCTGAAAAAGTCAGTGTGGCTGTACCATAAATTGAGGAGGAAGTGAAAAGATGTAGAAAGAAGGGAAGGAAGGACAAATCATCAAGAAAAAATACAGATGTGTAGCCTAAGCTTAGAGGAATAGGACAAGGAAAGTTAAAGTTCAAAATGAACTGAGACTGGCTAGAGAAATAGGAAGCAACAAGAAGGTCCCCACCACCACCACATGCTCAAAGCAAGAGAGTGACAAAGGAAATGGTGGGACTACTGCTCAGCAAGGATGGTAACATGCTAACAATGAAAAGGCAAAACTTACAATAAATATTTTGCTTCTGTTTAATCTTAAGAGGAGGACTGTGTGCTTCCATGCATGTGCAGATACCTTGGTGAGAAATCTGGATTGCAAATTAAGATTGATAAGGACTTAGTCAGGAATCACCTAGTTAACATAAATGAGTCACATTTTCAGGGCTTGACAAACTGCATCCCAGTGTTTTAAAGGAACTTGCTGACATACTGGCACTTGCCATCATTTTTGAAAAATCTTGGAGAACAGGTGAGGTGCCAAAGGACTGGAGAAGCACAAATATTGTCCCTCTCATTAAAAAAAAAAAAAGCACGCATAAAAGAAGGTCCAGGAAACTACAAACCAGTCAGGCTGACCTTATTATCAGGAAAAATAACTGAACAGATTATACAGGAAACCCATCCTGCAGGTGTCTTGATGGCAATGTTCCGATTTGAAGGAGCCAACAAGGGTCTGTCAAGAACAAATCCTGTTGAAGTAAGATTACATCTTTTTTTTAAAAAAATCAGGTCACGAGTTTAGTAGATAGTGCAAATGCTGTGGGTGTCATTTATCTGGAGTTCAGCAAAGCATTTAATAAGATTGCCCTGTCAGGGATGATGGGAGTTGTAGCTCTTCACCTCTGGCTCTAACTCACCACCTTGTTATGCAGCAGAGCTGACCAGCTTTGATCAGTGGTTGATGCTTCTTTCCCAAGCAGCAGAGTTTCAGAGAATAGGCTGAAGACCCTGACAAACTCTCCAAGCCTTCTCACTCTTCTTCCTGAGATGTCTTCAAACTTCTCCAGGATTCTTCTGGCTCTTGTATCTTCCCTCATGACACCAGACAACTCAGTAGTCTTATATAAAAGATCTACTTTATTCTACTATATACATAAATACTATATGCTCTACTCCACAATACACCACACTACTCCACAATGTACATTAGCAAACATTGCAATTTATAGCCATTGTTAGACACCACCCACCAGTCAGTTTCCACCCAGTGGGTGTGTACATACATCTTGATTGGTCCACATAGATCATCCCATACCTAAGACCAACCCAAGTGTTTCATCACTTTACCTTGACCACTTAATGAGTCTCAGGTGTCTGCAATCTATCACAGGTGTTCTCAATATACCTTCTACAACTTTGTCCTTGGCTCTCAAGGCTTCTTAATTATATTATCTTTTTCACCTGTGTAGCTTCATGATTGCTCCTGCTTAATCACTGTGACTCTCACATACACATTTTATTTCTATTACTGTATATCCCGTGTTGCTTTTTCCTTAACATGCCCATGATATTTTGATTAGCAAACTGACTAAATATGGAATAGATGGAAACACCATCAAATATATTCATAACTGGTTATAAAACCATGCTTAAAGCATTGTCATCAATGGCTGTGCTTCAAACTGGAAGATCTCAGATGGAGTACTGCAGGATTTTGTGCTGGGACCAATGTTCTTTAATATTTTAATCAATCATTTAGATCGGGGTAGGCAACCTTTCTCCTTTAAGGGCCAAGGGACTTCAGCTCCCAGAATCCCAGGAGCTATTGGCCAACATGGGACTATTGGCCAACATGGCTGAGGCTGCTGGGAGTTGAAGTCCCTCGGCCCTTAAAGGGGAAAGGTTGCCTACCCCTGATTTAGATGATCAGATGGAGGGAATCATTATCAGATTTGCAGATGAGACAAAACTGGGAAGGATAGTTAACACATTGGAAGATAGAAACAGAATTCAAAAGTACCTTGATAAATTAGAAAACTGGGCTAAAATAATTAAAATAAATTTTGATACAGACAAATGCAAAATTCTGCTTTTAAAACAGAAAAACCAAATGCACAGATATAGAGGATACATGGTTCAGCATTACTACATGTGAAAAGGATCTTGGGATTATAAGTTAAACATTAGCCAGAAGTGTGACATTGCATAAAGAAGGCAAATGTTATCTTAGGTCCAAAGCAGACAACCGAGAAGGCACCACCCACCAATTATACTGGGACCGCTGCTTTTGGGGCCAGCTCTTGCTGCCTTGGCACAACCTCTGTGTGGCTTCAGGCTGCTTTGGGGGCATGCATCAAGTAAATGCCACACCCCAGAGCAGCTGGAAGCTGCTTTATTTGTCCTGTCTGTTTTGGACCTTCACTTGCATTAAAAGTTCCATAGTTGCCAAGTTAAGGGAAGTAATAGACACCCTACATTCTGCTCTGGTCAGGTCTTATCTGGAACACTGTGTTCAGTTTTAAGTGCCTCGTTTTACAAAGGATATAGACAGAGTGGAGTGAGTCCAGAGAAAGGCAACAAAGATTATAAGAGATGTAGAGAACAAAACAAATAAGGAGAACAAAACAAGGATTATAAGAGGTGCAGAGAACAAAACAAATAAATAACATGTTTAGCCTGGTTGTAATATAAAGACGAGTGCTTCGCTGAGCTTCTCAAAAAGAAGATACATTTATTGGAAAGTCAATATCCTCTGGAAAGCTGGAGTTTCAGAATACTCACACACACATGGTCAGTCTCTTATCCAAACAACTCCTGTCACTCCCAAGATCACATAATCTTTTATAATAACACAGTAACATGAAACAGGTGGATGAAGAGAGAGGATGTAAGACTTAAAGAAACATACCACATATATCACATCCCCCTTCTTCCAAAAGAAAAAAAAAAGAATTACAATTACAAACACCATAGATATTAAGATCAATAAAAATCCATAAAAATCATACATTAATAATAAAATTACAATCTTTACAATGTCAGAAAAAAAAGAAATTTCATTCACGATGATACATATCTCTCAGGTAAGAATACCTTTCTCCCATGAGATGTTACATATATGGGGGAACTTTCTCTTCTCTGAGAAACACTTGTACCTTGACAGTTGTCTATGTGACCATCATATTCTCTTTCATTTAACCTATGAGAAGACTGATCATCTTGGTAAACATCCTGACTGACTTCCAAATGACTATTGGCAACCCTTCCCTGGCGTCGCAATCTACTCCTATTACGTCTATACTTATGTCCATTCTCAGTCGCAACCCAATACGTTCGGGGCTGTTTACACTCTTTGACAACAGTTGCAGCAGACCACCCTTCCTTCTCTTCAACCCATACATGATCTCCTTCTTGCAGAGGCTTAAGGGGTTTTGCAGTTTTATCATAATAATGTTTCTGTTTCTGCTGAGCTCTTTTAAGACCATCTCCTACACCACTAGGCACTTCTGGAGATAACACATCCTTAGTTATTGGGAGTTTAGTTCTTAACACTCTGTTCATTAGCATTTGTGCTGGTGAATATAACATTCCCGTAACAGGAGTATTTCGATATTCTAACAATGCCAAATATGGATCTCTTTTTGAGTCTTCTGCCTTCTTAATCAGTTGTTTAATAGACTGTATCATTCTTTCTGCCATTCCATTAGACTGGGGGTACCCCGGGCTACTAAAACACTGCTGAAAACCCCATTCCCAAGCAAACTGTTGAAACTCACGGCTAGCAAAAGGCATATTATCACTCACTACAATTCTAGGAATGCCATGCCGTGCAAATATAGCTTTTACTCTTGATATTACTGTCCGTGCTGTCTTATCTGGAATGGTTACAACTTATGGATATTTTGAATAATAATCCACCACCAGAAGGAATGCACATGATTTATGCTCAAAAATATCCATCCCCACTTTTTCCCAAGGTAGTTCTGGTATCTCATGGGGTATAAGTGGTTCTTTTTGGTTCCTTGATGCATAATATGCGCATACAGAACAATTCCCAACACATGCTTCAATATCCTTACCCATACCAGGCCCCAGGCCAATACATAAGGCCTTTTGCTCTTGCTTTAGTCCTCTGAATACCTTGATGGGAGTCATGCAACATAGATAACATTTCTTGCCTTTGGGCAAATGGAATAACTACTCTTTCTCCCTCATAGAGAATACCCTCTTCATATCGGAGGGAATCTCTCACTGACCAGAATGGCTTCACTGTTGAGGGTACATCTCTATAATATTGTGGCCAGCCCTGTGTTGTAAAAGTGACCACAACCTGAAGCTGTTCATCCTTCCCAGTTGCCTCTTTTATAGCTGCAACCCCTGCTGGATGCATTACTATCTTACTCAACTCATGTATTACTCTTTCCCCCTCTACTTGTTCTTCATCCTTACTGGGGGGATCTACGGTAGCCCTGGACAATGTGTCAGCTAAATACATATATTTCCCTGGAGTATAAACTACATTGAGTTGGTACCTTTGAAGTTGTGATAACATACGCTGTAACTGAGCAGGAGCACTACCAATTGGCTTTTTGAAAATTACTTCTAGTGGTTTGTGATCAGACTGAACTAATACTTCCTTACCAAAGACATATTGATGGAATTTCTTCATTGAATATAACACAGCTAACAATTCCTTCTCTATTTGAGCATAATTTTGTTCTGCCTGACTAAGGGCCTCGGCAGACGGCTAATAGGGCCGTCTCCAAGACCCAGAAGAGGAGGGGCAGCCGCACGTGCGGCGTCCCTTCCTCTTCCTGAGGTCGCCCTGGAAGCTGCCGGCCCTCCGCACGGCCGGCGCTTCCAGGGCAACCTCCCTCTGCAGCGACCGGATGCGCTGCAGAGGATAAGTCAGGGAAAGTGCGCCCGCCGCTTTTAGGGCACACTTTCCCTGAAATCTAAAAGGAGCGCCAATTTGGAGCTCCTTTTAGATTCGCCGCAGGAGCGCCGCGGTGCGGAGGCTGAGCTTCGCCGGTGCTCTGACCCACGGCGTCTCCAGGGCCTCCGTCTGCCGAGGCCCTAAGAGATCTGGATGCGTAAAATACTGGTTTATCAGCTTGCATCAAACCATTTTTTGACGCATCAGCTTGAACAATTACTGGCTTTTCAACATCAAAATATTGAAGCACCGGTGCCTGACATAATTGTTGTTTAACCCTTTCAAATGCAGCCTGATGTTCAGGCATCCACTGAAAAATTACATTCTTCTTCAGTAACGCCCTTAAAGGTGCTGTAATCTCAGACTCTTGCGGAATAAATTTTGCCAAATATTGAACAGTCCCTAAAAATCTCTGAACACCCTGTCTATCTTGCAGAGGGGGCATTTCTCAAATTGCTCTTATCTTTTCATCATCAGCTTTAACACCTTGTGCTGTCACTATATGTCCCATGTATTTCACAGAGTCAATTTTAAATTGAATCTTTTCTTTGTTGAACCTGATGTTTTTGGCCCTTGCTGTTTCCATTACCTGCTGCAAAATCTGATCATGTTCCTCAGAAGTTTTCCCTGCTATTATCATATCATCAGCAATCATATACACTCCTTTTATATGCCCAAAAGTTTCTTCATTCTTTTGCTGGAATACCTCGCTAGCAGACTTAAGCCCAAATGGCAGACGATTAAAACAATATCTTCCCCATGGTGTGTTGAATGTATACAAACGGGCTGAAGCTTCATCTAACTTCACTTGCCAATAACCATCTTTTTCGTCTATGATAGTAAAGAAATTCATTCCTGCTAACCTAGCTAATACCTCCTCTATTGTAGGAATAGTATAATGTTGCCTACAAACTGCTTTATTTAAATCACGAGGATCAAGGCATATTTGTAACTTTCCATTTTTCTTTTCTGTAACAACCAAACTGTTCACCCAATCTGTGGGGCCTTCAACTCTAGACACCACTCCTGTTGCTTGCATTTGACTTAAGGCCTCCTTTAACCTATCCAAGATTGCAATAGGTATCTTTCTACACCCATGTATTACAGGAGGAACAGTTTGATCAATGTGTATATGGTGAGGACCTTCAAATTCCCCAAGTCCATCAAAAACATCTGAATATGCTGTAACTAATTGTTCACATGATGTAAAACTAACCGGGCCTATCTCATCAACCCGATGCACTAAATTTAAAGTCTCACACGCCACCTTACCCAACAATGGAAGTGTTGACTTATCAGTTACATAAAACAACAGATTGGCTTTTCCATTTTTAGTGCGCCCTTCCAGGACAATTGTACCAAGAGGCTTTATCTGAGCTCCACCATAAGCTACAAGAGTTACTTCACTTTTAACTAATTCTTTTTTTCCTGGCAGAGCATTTAATATTTTTACTGGCAAAACATTTGCCTCAGCCCCTGTATCTAGTTTGAACTTTACTGCAAACCCTTTCAAGGTTACATCTGCATACCATCCTGGAGTTTGATTTGTCAGCACAGGTTCAACAGTATCATGAGATAAAAGTCCTATAAATAAACTCTGTAAGTCCAAATTATGAACTTGATGTCCTTCTTGTCTTCCAGTCTCATTTGTCTTCATAAGCCTACAATGCTTAGCAAAATGATTTTTCTTTCCACACTTATGGCATAATTTACCAAATGCAGGGCACTTATATGGTCTATGTTCAGTTCCACATTTTCCACATAATATACATCCAGTAGGAACCTGTTTCTTATCAGAGGCAAACTTTTTATATCCAAGAGTTTGAACTGGTATTTCTTCAGAATCTTGATGTATTCCACACGCTTCCTGTTGTTGCTTGCCAGAATGTACCATGGTCTGCAAACGAGCTGTGGTCACTTCAATCAACCGGCACAATTGCAATGCCTTCTCTAATGTAAGGTCAGACTGCTTTAAGAGGCTTTCCTTCATCTGCTCCGGTGCACTAAAAACAATTTTGTCTCTTATCATCTCATTTGCCATAGAATCAAAGTCACAGTTTTTTGCTTTCCCTCGTATGTCTGTGACAAAAGTATCAACAGAATCTTCGCTTTTCCATAAACAACTCCAAAACAAATAACACTCAAATATAACATTTGTCCGAGGAGTAAAATAGTCTCTAAAGTTCTAAAGTACTTCATTAACATCCTTTGGCTCCGTATCAGGGAAAACAAACGTGTTATAAACTTCAACAGCATCCTGGCCAACACAACTCAGGAGAATAGCTATTTGTCTTGTCTTGGAATATTTATCTGCTCCAACTACTGTAAGATAATTTTGAAAGGCTTGTTCCCACTGCTTCCAACTCACGGCCAAATTACCCTGCATAACCAGGGGAGGCGGAGGTCGAAGAAAGTCCATACTTCTGACACCATGTAATATAAAGAAGAGTGTTTCGCTGAGCTTCTCAAAAAGAAAGATACATTTATTGGAAAGTCAATATCCTCTGGAATGCTGGAGTTTCAGAATACTCACACACACATGGTCAGTCTCTTATCCAAACAACTCCTGCCACTCCCAAGATCACATAATCTTTTATAATAACACAGTAACATGAAACAGGTGGATGAAGAGAGAGGATGTAAGACTTAAAGAAACATACCACATATATCACACTGGTGAAGACAAGACTGAGTGGTGACATAATCATATTCTTTAAATATCTCAAGGGCAGCTACAAAGAGGAGGGTGCAGGCTTGTTCTCTCGTGCCTCAGAAGGTAGAAATAGGTCTAATGGTTTTAAGTTGCAGGAGGGTAGATTTCAATTGAACATTGACAGTGAGAGTGATTTGGCAATTAAACCAATGGCCTAAGGGGTGGTGGGGTCTTCTTCTTTATGAAATCATACAGAGGTTGGTCAGATACTTGCTGGAGATGATCTAGTTGGAGATCCTGCAATGAGCAGGTGTTTAGACTTGATGTCCCATAGGACCCCTTCCAACACTTCGGTTCTATGATTTCTTTTACTCAAAAAGAATAGATCAATCTGTGTAGAATGAACCATGCAAACAGGTACACATTACAAGCCTTTGCCAATATTAATTCCAACATTATATGACTATTATTTTCAGCCCTAATGCTAATTATTCACCAAATGAGTGAAAACAGTTCTTCCTTTTTTTAATAAGTGGATGACACTTTCTCTAGACACATTTTCTGCATTTACATTGGCAGTATTATATGCTTTCTGTAATTTTTCACCACCTCTGTGAACAATTCTGCTGTTTAAGAAGTATGGCATACCAATAACCTTTCCTTTTTATTCACTTTTGACTGAGGAATTCTTGTGATTTATTATAGTTTAGATTTCATTATTTTCTTTGATTCATTTTGAAAAATGCAAGATAGTATACCTTTTTTTGCAGCACCCTCTGGAATATTGGTTTACTCATTAGCAATCAGATGTTTTGTCTGCATATGTATGCATGAGAAACAGAAAAAATTGGTGAAGTAGCCTCCTCTCAGACTCTTTACAAGTTAGAATGTTGATTGTTCCCCAAAATCTGTTTGCCCCAACACTGTTTTTTTTTTTCAGTTTTAGCTGTTGCTGTTCTCCAACCGCCTTGCATTTTTTTCTTCCTAGAGTGTAAAGATTCATGTAGTGAACCTAGTTATGTCAGAAGGCTAAATAACCAGGTCAGCTTGACTGAGGGGGAATGGATTCTCTGCAATGCTTTGTAGAGTTAGCGCACAGTGAACCTAACCAATAAGGAAGCACATAATGAATATAATCATGTCCCAATGGGGAACAAAATATCAGGCAATGCCTAACATTATAAACAGACAACCATTTTCATCAACCTTTGCAGCATTCCTTGAGAAGTAAGCAGAAGTGGCATGCCACTAAAAACTGAGGTCAATGCTAATCCAAGATGACATCTCAGTCTTAATTTTCTGCTACATTTATTCTTTTTTTTTAATATATGATAGTCTTCTACTAGTTACTATTCAATGGGTCGTCAACCTTTTTTGCCAACGGGCTGGGGGGGGAGATGGTGCTGGGGGCTGGCGTGGTGCGTGCTCCCCTTTTCGCTGTGGGCACCACCCACCCCTGTGTGTGCATGCGCATGGCACTGGGGGGCCCCAGCGCCACCATGGGTGCCCCCCAGGAGGCTTCCCTCAGCGGCGACGGGCCTCCTAGAGGCCCAGAGCTGCCACGGGTGCAAGCCTGATCAGCGCTGCCACAGGTGCTCCTAGAGGCCCAGTGCTGCCATGAGTACCCCTCGGGAGGCTTACCTCAGCGGTGACGGGCCTCCTCTGGGGTGACATTTTGGCCGTGTGCACCATTTTGCTTTCCAAAATTGCAGCCGCAGCTAGTTCGTGCATGTGCAGGAGTACTCCTAGAGGCCCAGCGCCACCGCAGGTGCACCCCGGGAGGCTTCCCTCAGCAGCGACAGGCCTCCTAGAGGCCCAGTGCTGCCGCGGGTGCTCCCCGGGAGGTTTCCTTTGGCAGCGACGGTCCTCCAAGAGTCCCAGCGCCGCCGCGGGTACCCCCGGGATGCTTCCCTAGGTGGCGACGGGCCTCCTCCAGGGTGACATTTTGGCCGTGCACACCACAGCTGCCATTTTGCCTTTCAAAATGGTGGCTGTGGCTTGTTCGCACATGTTTAGGAGTACTCCAAGAAGCCCAGCGCCACTGAAGGAAGCCCCCGGGTGGCTTCCCTTGGCAGTGATGGGCCTCCAAGAGGCCCAGCGCAGCTGCGGGTACCCCCCAGGAGGCTTCCCTCAGCGGCGATGGGCCTCCTAGAGGCCTAGCGCCACCGCAGGTGCCCACCGGGAGGCTTCCCTCGGCGGCGACGGGTGTTGCGGGTGCGACGGGTGTTGCGGGTTTCCCTCGGTGGCAATGGGCCTCCTCTGGGGTGACATTTTGGCTGCACACTCCACAGCTTCCATTTTGCCTTCCAAAATGGTGGCCACAGCTTGTTCGCGCATGCGCAGGAGTACTGTGAATGCACAAACGAGTCACAGCTGCCATTTTGGAAGGCAAAATGGTAGCAGCACATGCAATGGTGGTCAGCGGCAGCGGTGTGTGTAGCAGCGGGGGTTGGCAGGGGCCTGTCGGTGGGTGTCCCCGGGGCTGGTGCAGCCCACAGGCCATAGGTTGCTGACCCATGTACTATTCATAAAGGTGGGGAAGGTATACAGTAAGGAAAGAGATGTAATCCTCAAATATTTCATCCTCAGATGCAAAGACAAATAATTTTCTCATGGCTAGAGGAGAAAACAAATACTTTTGTGTAATATTCTCTCTATATTTGAGTATCATGAACTGTTCTGGAAGATTCCCTTAACTCCAATTGTTATCTGAATTGCTGGAGTCCCAAGAAAGCACCCACAAATTATTATGGGTTATAGGGGAACTTTAATATTTAGCTCAAATGGGAGTAGTATCAATAACAGATAACAGGTAGCCAGGGATAACCACCCAATGTATATTTAGTCCAGATTCACACAGAACTCCAGAGGCAAATCCAAATTAATCTTATTATTAGGGAATGAACAACATACACACAAAAACACAGGCATGCACACACACACACACACACACACACACACACAAGAACTAAGGACATTATCACATGTGGGCCAGTTTCGTTGTTAAAGAGATAATAAAGTGGAAATGAAGTATCCTGAAAAGAAAGCGAAAATAGAGCTTAATTATGCAAAAGCTTTTCACACGTAATTACAGTAATAATGGAATTAAGTTAAAAGCGAAAAAAAAGTTTTTAACTCTCATACACAAGTGAAAAGAACCCATACATGTACTGGAAATGGGTGTGTTTCGTGACCAGACTCCTCCTTTTTCCAGGGCGGGTCCTGCATTTCCCAGGAGGAAATATCAGACTGTCCTCCATTTGGGTTCATGTCCTCCTGCACAGGTCCTAACCCCCTTCTGTTGGGGTTAGGATCTCTCAAGAAAGCAGAGGAGGAGGAGGAGGCTGGAAAGAAGAGGCAAGGCAAGCCGAGGCAAGGGAGGGATTGAGAGAGGGAAACTGGAGGTAGCTCCCATGCCCCCCCATAAACCTTTCCCCTTTGTAGGACCTGCAGGGCAGAACTTCATGGTGAGATGGATTTCCAAGTTGCTCCACAAGCACACCCCACACTTGCACCCACATCCACCCACAGCTGCTGCGAAGGAAGCCTTCTTTCCCCTACTTTTCCCTCCATCCCAAATGCCAAACTTCTCCATCCCAAACTTCCCTCTTCTCTCTTCTCCTCTCCTCTCCTCGCCTCGCCTCACCTTCCCTTCCCTTCCCTGCATGGCAGGAGTCCGGGACTCCCTGGAGACCCCTCCTCCTCCTCCTCTTGGCCCTCCTCCAGGTTTTAAAAGAGAATTGTCCATGCGTATTTGCTTTTCACATTACAGTAAATGCGAAATTACTGTAATTCCGCAAATGCATTTCCTCTAAACTCTCGAAATTAAAAAGATCTCGGATAATACCAGTTTCTGTCCAGTTTCTGACCAGTTTCTGTGCGATGTCATGTGAAATCGTGAGGCGCAAATTCAGTTTTTGTTTGGGATTTGTGTGGATTAACCAACAGATTTCCCCCGTGTGATAATGTCCTAAGCAATCAAAGGAGTGAAAAGTAAAGAAATCTTGAGGCTTTCCTAACAGCAATACTCACCAATGATGAACCTTGCTTCTAAGGGTTAGAAATCAGGAATAAAATGGACTCAATAGCCACACTGGAACAGAGGATGCTGGCCAAAAAGGAGGCTTGATGGTCAAACTGACAGAGTGTCTGTATGCTTGCCAACTGAACCCAAAGCAAGGGAGATGAAGGCTAGCACTTATGCTGTAAAAGTGCCGTGATGGCAGAGTTCAAAGTCTTGGGGTACTTGACTATGCAAAATATTTTCATGGAAAGAAAGTTTAATGGGAATTGCAGAGGCTTTGTCCATGACTATCTTGTTTAGAAGATTGATGAGGTTAGCAACCATTTCCATATCTGTGCTGAAAGTTTTAAATTTTGGAGAAAGGTGTGATTTTACAAGATAAAAGTTCAAACTCTCACCTTAGCAAGAGAAACCTCTTATCTGCAAAGACATCATCATCTTCCTTTCCCATATTGATCAAAGGGAATGTGTTGATGTTTTGTGAGATCTATTGAGATGAGTGCTCAAATCATTCCATGGCTGGCAGCAGGTGGTCTGGAGCCAGCTGCATGCCTTGCTAACATCCCAGTGCACTCCAAGTCACCTTTAACATCCAGATCTCCCTTTTAATCTTAAGTTGATATTAAAATATAAAGGAGTCAAAGGTGGACCTAACACAATGGCTGTTCACACTGCAGAATCAATGGAGCTTGACACCACTTTAACTGTCATGGCTCCATCCTATGGAATCATGGGATTTGTAGTTTGCTATAGCACAAAAGCTTTTGGACAGAGAAGGCTAAACATCTCACCAAACTACAATACAAAAATTCCACAGCTCTGAGACATGGCAGTTAATCTGGTGTCTAATGGCATTAATTCTATAGTGTAGATGCAGTCAATGACACATCTTTTAAAATAAAAAAAACACTTTCTTGTGCAACCCCCCAACCTCCCCCCCCCTTAAACAGAAAGCACTGGCTGAGATCCTGAATTATCAAACATATCTACAGTGATGGACATTATGTGCCCCCAGTAGATCTATGAGGCTCTCCTTTCATAAATTTACTAGCAATTTAAGTGTGTGTGTGTATATAAAAAAAAAACATCCAAAAACCCAAAACAAAACAAAACCCCAATATGAGCACACATTTTTTAGTCAGTTCAGAAAATGCATACTTTGGGGTGGGGTGGGAGATACCAAATTATACATGAGGGTCCCTGGTGGATGTTGGAGGGACATTTTGCTATCTGATATGGTGCTGGGACATTATGAGAATGGCAGCGGGATTCTGAAAAATGCAATGACAATGAAACTGACAATTTTTTACATCCTTGTGCAGAAGGTGTTTCCTGCTTACTCAGATTTGTGAAACTCAGCAAGCTGAGCCTGAATACTTTTTCAGGGCCCCAAAATGGCACCAGATTCATACAAGCTATTGGTACAGTTTCTTTGGCTAACATTGTTCCCTCTTTGGCCAATGTTAGTTGATATTACATAACCTGAAATTCCACCAGACAATATTCATGTTCTTAGTTTACTATCTACTGTGGACTTCCTGCCAAATGATGTGAAGATCATGAGTTTGGTGAAAGTATTGAGAACTCATTAGCTGTTAGTGCATGAACTGTCAATGAATACAGCTGGATTGGGGTATATGTACTTACACATGAATTTAAAACAGGGGTAGGCAACCTAAGGCCTGGGGGCTGGCTATGGCCCCCTGAGGCCTTTGGACTAGCCCCAGGCCGATCCTCCTGCCACCGCCGCTGCCCCCCCTTGCCACCAACGCCACCCACCATGATGATATTATTGTTGTTATTACTTGTTCTTGGGGTTTTCTTGAAAAAATCTCCATGGGGTTTTTGCCATGGCTTTTCTGGGGCTGAGAGAGTGTGCATGCATATTATTTTTATTTTTTAAAATATTTTAATATTTATTTATTTATTTATTTATGGTGCTTCGGCCCCCCAATTGTCTGAGGGACAGCAACCCAGCCCCTGGCTCAAAAAGGTTGCCTACCCCTGGTTTAAAATGTATACTTTTTACACCATTGGACAGAAAAACACAGTAGTGAATCCAAACAGATGTTATGACATATTAGTTTGTCAGAAAGAAACTGTATGTTCCTTCTTTAACCTCAACCTATATTCATTTAGTTTGTTTGTTCATTTGTTTTGCTTTAAGCTTAAATTAACTTTTTGTAAACTTCCTGCACAGTCTGATTTATTCTCTACTCATATTCAATGATCACTATCATGGACATAAAACTTGAAAAAGTACATATTCAGCAAACTAACTTCTTTCTCAGCAGTAAGCCAGGGACAATAAATTGGTTTGGAAAAATCACTTTGAATTGGCATTATGTTCCCCTGGTAGATCTGTAAGGCTGTCTTTTCATAATTTTACTAGCAATTTAAGTGCTTTTCATACTTAGTAACTCAATTTGGATATTGTAAGCTTGCAAAGCATTTAGTTAAGAACATAACCCCTGTAATTCTTAGTAATCTAGTAAAAGCAAAAGCTAGACAATATTGTCAGCTGGCATATCTGAAGATCTGTCCAAAATGTAAATGCTGAAGCATTTATTCAAAACATCTGTATGTGTGTTCTACACACACATACACACACACTCATAGTTATAATAAAATATAAACATTTATATAGTTGCTATACCTATATCTTTAAAATTACAATTGTTCCTCAATACCCACAGATTCTTTATGCTATGGCAAGGGACAGGATTTTACTATGCCATTGTATTTAATGGGACTTGAGCATCCACAGATTTTGATATCCACTTGGGGTCCTGGAATGAAACCCCAATGGATGCCTAGTGCAAACTGTAGATAGATTAGCTAGATGAATGGATGACAGATAGCTAGACAAATAGATTATAGAATATATAAAATCATTTATTAGTTTATATGATAGTACAGATCCTCAAATCAATATGAGCAATTCAAATGATCCAGAGAGCCAGATTTGGCACAGTAAAAGCTTTTTTTTTTTAAAGGTGAAAGATTTATGTGACTTTAGGACTTCTAGTTGAGACAGCAAGACGAAAGGTAGTTACAGGTGAGAGCTCATCCTGCCTGCCTACCATTCCTACTTCTGTGACTTGCACCCAGAATTAAGTGTTGTTAGTTTTGGGTTCAGTCACCCACACTGGTGAGGTGGTGGAAGCTGGGGCTTGTCGGGCTTGGGAGTGAACCCCTATTTCTTTGTTTCCTCAGAGGAGGGCATGGCGGGAGTATTTGTAAGCTGAAGAACAGCCATGCAGTGGCTGGATAGCTGAAGCAAAGGCACTAGCCTTGCCAAAGACCTTTTAAAAAATAAAATCAACAAATGAAGAAGCAGGGAGAATAAAGCCGTTTTGATGTAGAGACTCAAAAACTAACCCCAAACCAAATGCTTCTCAAGAAAGGGGGGGGGGGGTGACGAGAAGAGAGAATAAGAAAGACAAAGTGAAATAACACAATGAGTAAACTTTTTTTCTTGACTATTGGATTGTTTTTTTATGAACCATGAAAAGAAGTGAGATATCTGCTTTAATTTGGCATTATATAGCAAGCAGTTTGACATTAAACAAATTAAAGAAATTTACTTTAATGTGACATTATTGAATGGAGAAGAGTAAAGGACAATATCCAGGTGGCTTGTTACTTCGACCCTAAAAACAGCTCTGGGGGCTTCTAATTTTACAACAAGAAAAGTCAGAGAAAGAGGATTACAACTGTAACCACAATTGCAAATCAAAAACTGGATATTTATTTTGGGTTCTCCCTCTTTTCATTTTTTCCTCATTCTGAACTGAAAGAAAAAGATTGCAGAAGAAAACAACAGAGGAGCAGATTTCTTTTTTCTTTTTAGTGATAGAGTTAACATTGCAATGCAGGGCCAACCCCACACTGATGGCATCCAGACGATGTGTGCTGTTACGCAAGGCACGCGGCATCAGGATGCCCTCCCGGTGCAGCATCCTGATGTGCTGCACTGGAAGGGGTGACAAAGAGCCACACGTCAGCTCTTAAGGTGCCCTTTTGCCACCCCTGAAAGGAGCGGCTTTTTGCTACTTTTTTCAGGGCAGCAAAAGGGAGGATCAAGGCCATGGCGTGGGGTAGCCACGGCCCCAATCCTCTGCTTCCCAGGGCAGCTCTGTGCTGCCTTGTATGCAGCCCCCCACAATCTCTCACTATAACTCTCATTAAATTAAAAATGGTAGCAGTGCTTGAAAATAAAGCCCTGTGCAATTGAATGTGTGGATAGCCCTTAAGCTGAGTGAGGAGGGAGAAAAAAAAAGTGAGGAGAGAGGAGGAAAGTACAAAAGTTTACTGAATGATAAGGTTTAATAGTTTATTGATGGATAGAAATAGATATATACTAAGAATTATTATTATTATTACTAACAACAATGGATTAACTGAATGAATTACTTATCTAAACAATTATAGAGGTTAACTAACAGTTGATTAATTTATAATTGATTGAGAACATGGATTAATTGGGGGCTGATATTGAATTAATTGGGGGCTAATAAATTAAAAAAAACAATCAAAGAAGCAGGAGGAGGAAGAGAAGAAAGGAGGAGAAATAGAAAGAAACAGAACTCTCAAAAAAGAGAAAGAAATAACTAAATCTAGAAGATGGAATCTATAATGGATACCAGAACCACAGCCATGACACAAACACAAATGTTGACAAACCTTAGAAGGGAATCAACGGATTTGACTAGTAAACATTTGGACATGAGCTGAATAATTCTTTAGGAATGGAGTGAATTAAAAAAAGATGTCAACAAGGAAATAAGGGAAGAATTAAAGGACACAAGAAATGAAATTCAACAAGATATGCATAGATAAATAAATGTACTTTTAGAGAAAATTGATAAACAAAGATATTACAGAAGTACAAACTGAAGCAAACAGAATAGCAATCAAGACAAAAGATTTGGAAAACAAAACTGAAGAGATAGAAATGAAACAAAGACAAAGCGAACAAAATAGCTTACTACAGGAAATTAGATACAGGGGAAAATGTATTAAATTAAGAGGTGTTTTGGAAACAATAAATGAATATCTTTTTTTAAAAAAAATATTCCACTTTTAGGAAAATTTATTGATGTTTCAGAAGAATATATGGAATCTCAAATAGATAAAATGTTTAGGATAATTTCAAAGATAGCAAAAAAAAAATCCTAAGGGATGTTGTCATTTGTTTTATTGGAACAAGAATGAAAGACAAACTGATACAACAAAATTATAATGAAAAACTAATCATAAACAAGAATGAGATAGAGATATATAAGGGCATATGACCTCAAATACTGAAGAAGGATTATAAATTCTTAACAAATGTGCTATAAAGAATCAATATAAATTACAGTTGGATAAATACATATAAACAAAGAAGATACAAGATAAATATGTTAGATAAAGCTAAAGAATTCTATAAAAGACTAAATACGGGGGGAGGGGCACAAGAAGAAGGGAACCAACAGAGAGGAAGAGAACAAAGAACTAACGAAAACTTAAGAAATATAAAAGAGATGGAAGAACAACCAAAACTAGCTGAAGACCAGGAAGAGGAAATGCAACTAGAACAGGGAGAAGTCTAATAAATAAAATAAACATTAGAAATGATATCTGTGAAAAATAAGCTTGTGGAATGTAAAAGGAATGAACTTGGAATGTAAAAGGAAGCAAATATTCTACTTTTTTGGGGGAAAAATAATTATGATATAATTTGTATACAAGAAACCCAGATTAGAGAAAATGATGTTAAATGCTTAAGAAATCCTAAATTAGGGAATCTTTTTTGTTCCTTCACCATAAAGAAAAAGAGGAGTGGCAATCTTTGTTAATAAAAAATATCCAGCAAAACAACTGTGTAAAGATAAGGAAGGATGATATGTAGCAGTGGAGATAACAATACAAGATACTAAAATAACAGTTGCAAACATCTACGTGTCACTGGAGAAAAAGAATATCTTTTCCATCGCTTAAATCAAGACTTAATAGAGTACAACAGAAAAAAATATAATTTTGACAGGAGACTGTTATTGTGTGATAAAACCATGAAGGGAGAGAAAATCTGAGAAAAAATATTTTAAAAAATCAAGGAAGATTACCACTTAGTTGCTTTGACATTATTGAAGGACTGGATTTGATTGACGTCTAGTCACAGTTATATGGAAACAAAAATGGATTCACCTTTTTTCAGATAGCCACCAATCATTGTCAAGATAGATTTATTTTTAGAGTCAAGAGAGTTAGTTGCAAAAATTAAGAAAATGTAATTAGCACCAAGGATTCAGTAAGTTCATAACATGACAAAACTTTATATGAAGAATTTTGAAAAGAAAAACTTCGAATGAAGACTAAAGTAGGATTTACTAGATGATGAAAAGTTCACAAACAAGCTAAGACTAACTTCTTCTTTAAAGAAAATTGTGTCCCAGTAACAGCAATGAAAACAAGTTAGGACACAAATAAAGTGGTAGTAAGGGGATTATTAATGCAAAGAGCTAGTGAAATTAAGAAAAAAACAACAACAAAGAAAACAGAATACAATCCTACATGAGTTGAAATTAAAAGAAGAGCTAAAAAGAGAACCAAGAAACAACAAAATACAAAACGAAATAAAAATTCTCCAAAAACAACTACAAGCAGACAACACTGAAAAAATCACAATAGAATTAAAGTAAAACAAAAACATTTTGAAAATGCAAATAAAACACGATGAATGTTGACTAACAAAGAAAGAAAAGAAAAATAGGCTAATCAATGACATAAAATACAATGGCAAAATAACCAACAACCACGAAGACATCAAAAAAGCATTCAAGGAATTCTGTGCAGAGCTATACAAAGAAGAAATGTTACCATCAGACTCCAACGGAAAAAAATGAGATTTCTTAGACAAAAGTTCAATAACAAATATAACATCAGAATGAAAAGAAGCATTAAATGCACCCTTCACATCTGAAGAGATTATACAATCAATTCAATCCCTAAAAGAAGGAAAAATTACAGGGACTGATAGCTTTACTGCCAAATATTACAAAGTGTTCAAAAATGAATTAGAAGGTCTGCTGTGCAAAACCTTAAACCTAATTGCAGAAAAAGGGAAACCAGCCTCATGGGACAATGCAACCATCACTCTAATCCCAAAAGAGGATAAGGATAAATCACTTGTCATAAATTATAGACCCATCTCACTTCTAAACACCAACTGCAAAATTGATACAATTCTATCTAAAAGATTTAAAAAACATATTGATAAAAAAAATAAGTGAAGGCCAAAATGGATTTCTACCTGGCAGACAAATAAGAAATAACATGAGAACTTTACTAAATACTATTAATTATTACAATGTGAATGACGACAAAAAACTGGCTCTAATATTCATCAGTGCAGCAAAGGCATTTTATAATGTCAAATAGAAATTTAGGTTACAAGTGATGGGAAGAATGGAGCTAGAGAAACCTTCATGGAAAACATTAAACAAATTTATAAACACCAAAGTGCACAAATAATCATAAATGGAAGTAAAACAGCAGGATTTAATGTCAACAAAGGAACTAGACAGATGTGTCCACTGTCACCACTGCTTTCATCATGGTTTTGGAAATCTTGAACAATGCAATTCGATTGAACAAAAAGATTGAAGGAACAAAAAACCCAACCTCCCCCACAAAAAAACCCCATTAAAATAAAGTGAAAGTGTTTGCAGACATCATGGTGGAAATTTCAGAAGACCCCTAGAAGGTATAGAACAACTAATGAAAGAAATGAACACTTTTGGAAAATATTCAGGCTTCAAAATGAATAAAGAAAAAACATGGATATTAAGTAAAAACATAACACAGACAGAAGAGGAATTATTATCCAAAAAATCAGGATGTAAGGATGTAAGCTGGGGAAGAAAATAAAATACTTAGTTATTTGGCTTACAAATAATAACCTTGATTTTTTTTTTTTTTTTTTTACAATAATTATAAGACCTGGAAAGAAATTCAAAAAGATTTATTAAGATGGAACAAATTAAATTTGTCAATTTTGGGCAGACTTTCAGTAATAAAAATGATGATCCTTCGGAAAATTATGTTTTTGTTACTCAACCTGCCAATTATAACAAAAGAGTGAATCATAGTAGAATGGAACCAAGATTTAAGGAAATTTATTTGGAAAAAACAAGAAGCCTAGAATTAAATGGGAAATTTTGAAGGACAGCAAAGAAAGAGGGGGTCAAGCTTTACCAGATTTAAGATTGTAATTGTGGGCCTGCAGCCATGTATGGATACAAGACTAGATAAAACCTGGAAATAAGACCTTACTTAACTTAGAGGGCACAAACTTAAGCTACAGCTGGCATACTTATCTCTGGTATAGTAAAAGTGCAGTCAATAAAGATTTTTACAACCAGCCCACTCATACGCGGGCTTGCCATAACCTTCTATTCATGGCAAGCCCAGGAACTTAAAATGGCACATGCACCCAGGAACACATGGCCATAGAAATCAACAGGACTTGACATCCTACGTTTTTTGCCATACACAGGGGGTGGGGTCTGGAACGGATCCCCGTGTATACAAAGGGCCCACTGTACATTCATCCAATCAGGAATGCTTTACTGAGAGCATGGAAAAAGATAAAGGAGAAGTTCTACACCAAAATACCCCTTGAATATCAACACAAGAGGCATTCTACAGAAGGTGGAATGATGAACAGAACTGGCTAACGTACAAAGATGTAACAAAAATAGATAAGGATGGAAATATACAATTAAGACAAAGATATGAATTGATAAGAGAAAACAAAAGTGTGCACTGGTTTAGTTACATGCAAATCAAAGTAAAATTTATACAAGATACAAAAAATGAAGGAATAGAAAAAACACAAAATGAATTAAACAAAATCTTATGGAAACTGGACAAGAAAAAGATATCCATACTTTACAAACTACTTTTGAATACAGAAATGGAAAGGGAACCAATTAAATAATATGTAACAAAATGGGCACAAGATGTAGGGCACTCGATTCCTCTAGATGATTGGCAAAAGGCATGGAAGAAAATGAACAGCTTTATAGCCTCTCAGGATCTCAAAGAAAATTTTATGAGAATAGCAAATAGGTGGTATTACACACCTTTCAAACTAAAAAAGATCTAGTATCTAAGGGATAACAAATGTTGGAGGTGCCAGATGAATACAGGTTTGTTGTACCACATGTGATGGTCATGCACCACAATCAAGAAGTACTGGGCAAAAATTCATAAGCGGATAGAAAAAATACTCAACATTCAATTTCCAATGGTTCCAGAACTATATTTAGTAAATATAACATCTTCTCTAAAAGCATTGGATGAAACCAAATATTGGAGAGTGATGCTATATCTAATAACAGCATCAAGATTGATGATAGCCAAAAAATGGAAAAACAATGAAGCACCATTTATAGAAGACTGGATACTAAAAATAAAAAAAGTTAAGAGAAATGGACAGACTAACATGCATGATTAATAATAAACCAATGGCAAAACTGGAAAAGGAGTGGTCACCAATCTTACAATATTGGGAAGAAACATGGGGAATAAGAAAGGAATTGCTGAGATACTGACAGAATTACATCTAAGAAACTGGTTTAAAATTGAGAAAAGAGTGATAGGCAAAACAGGAATAGAAAAATATAATGAGAATTAATGAGAATTCATAAATGAATGAATGAATAGAAAGCAAGATTAACAGCAACAAAGAAATGGAGAAGGGACATATAAACAGGTCACAGTATGAAAGGTGTTCAAAAATGTTATGCAATAGTACAAATTTTATTTCAATATGCAGAAAAGGGTGTGACTGAAGTTAGAAATCAGGATATTTATGTTTATAAAAAGAAATCTGTACAATAGAACCTATCTAATGGAAGTCAAAGAAAAATTATTGTTATAACAAATAGTGAATACATCTTATATTAGGAAATAACTTTTATTTTGTAGTAATTTCCATAAAAATATTAATTAAAAACAAAGCTTTTAAAAATATTTTAATATTTTAGTGGGAACTATTTTTAAAATATGTTTTAATGCTTTTAACTGCTTGTAATCATGTTTTTAAAATTGTTTAATTCTTTTTAAGCTTTGTAAATTCATATTTTTGTTAATCTTTTAAAAATTATTGCAAGCCCCCTTGAATCCATCTTGAAATTCCAAAAAATAAATAAAATACAATCTGCCCTTTGTATTCACAGGGGATCAATTCTGGACCCTTCCTGTGGATAAGGAAAAATGTGCTGCTATTGGAAACAACAGGGCTTTCCTTCCATGGATGCTTAAATCCATGGATGGCAAGCTTGCAAATACTGGGGGGAAACAGAGGGGGAGGAAGGGGTGGCTTTAAACTGCCCTTTCGAAAATGGATTGGGGCTGCAGCAACCACATGCTGCAGCCTTGATCTGCCTTGAACCTGATCCAAAAAGGAGCAGCAAAGATCCGCTCCTTTTTGGGTCATGGAAAAGCCACCTCTAGTGGCTACGCCATGTCCCCATGGCGGCTTCAAGCTGCTCCAGCGGCATGCGGCATCTAAACGCCACAGTGTTGGAATCTCTTGAAGCCAGTCATCTCTGGGTGGCTGGCTGGCTTCCAGGAAGCTTCAGGGTGTCATCAGAGCATGCAGCATGTAAACGCCACATTCTGATGATGCCCTGAAGGCATCTTTTAAGGGTCATCTGTTCTGGCTCATTGAGAGTCTGCTGTACATAGATACACTATATTCGTAGGAGAAGATAGCTGTGTTAAGATGATGCAGAAGATTCAGAATATTTGTTTGCAATTGGAAGCCATTAAATATGTCTGGTTTTGAAAGTTGATATATTAATATAATAATAATAATAATAATAATAATAATAATAATAATAATAATAATAATAATAATAATAAATATAATATTGGCATTCCATAGTATATAAATATTCTCTGACACTAATCACATGAGTGGAAATTATGTAGCCATTTAATGATATATGAGTGACCAGAGTAGGACCATCTTCTACTACTCAGGAAGATAAGAAAAAAAATACTTATAAATTTTGAATTTGAAACAACTTTCTGGTAGAAAAATCTATAAGTGCTTCCATTTGGAAGCCTTTTACATTGTCACAATTGCTTCTGTAAATTTTAAAATGTGATAAATTTTGTTGTAGTACTTGTTTTCCACAGAGAGAAGGACAGTGGTTCACTGTTGCTGTATTAACCTTGGGAACTGATTTTACTCATTGGAAGCACAACATATTGTTCTTAGTGTATAGTGGCTGGAACTCATAATTTTCTTTCAGGATTTACAAATGTCGTACTAAATTCTAAGGTTATGACTTTTATCTCTTATAGCATGCCCATTTTACAACTGGATTACTAAGTCAATTACAAACTTAATTAGCTGATGAAAGATTTAAAAACAGGTTAATATGCTAGAATTGTAATGAGAAGGTATTAAAGCAATTAATTGTTGCCAAATAAAGGGATTGCCATTTAGAGTTAGGACAAAAAAGAATGGCAGAATCTCCTCTGCAAGGTAAAAAAATATATAGTAAATTACTGAGCAATCAAAAATGGCTGAATTTTCAGCAGTGATTTGAAATAAACTGAAATGAAACAGAGATAAAAACAGACAAAAGGTCATCTTGTCAAATCCATTTCAGAAGGTATGATGATGCCTGCTTGTCCTCCTTCACATACAAGTGACAAGAGCATCACTATCAGAGAGGTTGTGATAATGGCAACAAGGCTACAAACAAACTCTACCTTGTGGGCCAATTTCTCTTGAGTAAGAATTCTAAGGCTGGAATCTTGTCACAGCTTTAAGTTACACAATGATGTAAGGAGGTATCCAGTTATCCAGGAATCCCATTTTCCTTTATTCATAGAATCATAGAATCATAGATTTGGAAGAAACTACAAGGGCCATCCAGTCCAACCCCTGCCATGCAGGAACTCACAATCAAAGCATCCCCTGACAGATGGCCATCCAGCCTCTGTTTAAAAACCTTCACAGAAGGAGACACCACCACACTCTGTCGGAGTGTGTTCCACTGTCAAACAGTTCTTACTGTTGGGAAGTTCCTCCTAATATTGAGGTGGAATTCCTTTTCCTGTAGCTTGCATCCATTGTTCCTGGTCCTATTCTCTGGAGCAGCAGAACACAAGCAATATTAATCCCTCCACAGTTCTCCATTCACCCACAGCATAATGGATCAGCTTAAAATCACATCTTCATGAGATACAGAAAAACCACAAGGACTTTTTCCTGGAAGAACAAGATATTAGTCCTTGATTGTAGCCCTCCTCACAAAAAGAAAAAAAAATACATATGCACATTCAAAAGCAATCTCCCCTGCACACACATACACACATATTCTATCCATGATCATGTCCCCAAAGCATATTGTTTTCCTTATATTTATTTTGTTCAGACTGAAGTTAAGTTACATGTCACACTTCCCACATGAAAAACATCCCAATTCTTCCTCTTCAGAACTTTAAAGTGGTAATAAGGGAACCTCACAACACTTTGAGAACCACTTAAACATTGAGCATTTCCTTGAGGTACTCAAAATATTTGAAGTGTATTTGAAGCATTCAAAAAGAATGTTGCAAACCAAAAGGGGGGGGGGCAGGAAGGGGGAGATCACCATCATTGCTGCACAAGATCAATCTGTAGTAGCAAAGTTGCAAAATGCAACCATTCTCCAGATGTTCAATGCTATATGATGTTTCTAGGAAAACAACTCCAAAATTATGGAGTAAGTGGAGAAACTGACTGGAGGAAAGATAATCTTCCAAACAGATTTGCTTATGGTAGTCTCACCAAATCCAACATATAGACAAGAAGGACTGTTTTTATGACATCATATTAACTCAGGTATGTAGATGTAAGACATGATGGCTGAGGGGATAGTTCTCATAATTCAATCTTACACATAACCTACATATTTTAGTGGTTGCTTTATACATGATAGATGAAAAGAAATATAGATATTAGTTTTTGAGCAAGCAAAGCTATAACAGTCAGAAGCAGGGCTCCACCACAATTCTTCATCACAGCCTCACTTGCTAGTAGGAGAGTACCAGAAACACTATTCTCCTTGCACCCTCCAGTATGTTTCTTATTGTAAAATTCTTTTGAGTTCTGAACTGGCACAAAGAAGCTGCATTGAGGATGGTATATGTAACATGTAGCCCATCCCTTATGGAAGCCATCTCTTTCCCCCTGAAAGAACTTGAGTTTCACAGACATTGACAAAATGTTATGAGCATAAAGACATATGTTCCCCTTATTTTTTAAAAATATGTAATTTCCTGTCTGCCTTAAAAATTATGATTTGTTATTTCAATATATATCTATGGAGATTATCACACCACAAAATAACGCGACTGACCCCCGATGGGTTACAGTTGCATTTCAGATTACTACCAAATATTATCATATTCAAATCACTGCTGCTGCCACTGAGCAACAGCAATCTGGCTACATCACAGGTCCCAGTAGTGCTTAGCCAGCTGATTTTCCAAAATGGAAACTTGCCATTTTGAAACATCATCTGGCTAAGTGCTGCTGGGACCTGGAATGCAGCTGGATTGCTGTCACCCAGTGGCAGCAGCAATGATTCGAGTATGATAATATCTGGTAGCAATCCAAAATATGACTGTATCCCGTCTGGGATCAGTCACTTTATTTTATGGTGTGATAATCTCCTATATCTATTTCTTTCTGTTTAATCACCTGATAAAGCACACTGTTGTCTGTGATCTCTGAACCAGAACACTAATATTCCACAGCAGTTGAGCAATATCAGTCCATCACATAATTTGTTCTCATCCCCGCCCCTGGTCTACTTTGAAGTCAGCAGCTTTGAAGACCTTTTGCATAAACAGCAGTAATGCCCTTTCATATTGAATCATGCCAGACAGAACAGGCATCCATCAGAGTAGTTTTTCTAACTCCCTTGAAGAACTTGTACAACCTTCCCTAGAATATCAACTTCATTATTATATGCATTTGAAGAAGAAAAGACAATAAAACAAAAATACATTTTGAAGGAGACAGCTGTTTAAAAGCCTCTGAATGGCTAGAAAAGATTTTATAGAAGTGTTTCTCTCATACTTGTACATCACTCAGATACCCAGTGCTTAATTATTCATGGTGGAAAGGCCATTGTAACATCACCTTAGCAACTTGAGAGCTTCTACACTGTGCTGTGCCATTTGAAAATTTGATTTTGATATTTTAAAAATACTGATTTTTTTTAGAATGCAATGCTAGGTCCATCTTTTTCCACTTGGGGGGGAAATATCCTTATTGCAGTCACATGTATGCTGATTGTACCAAGGTAGGAAGAAAGTGAATGGCTTTTTACACAATAGTCTTTCAAAGAAATGCATTACAATAGGATAGGCAAAACAATAAAGCTAAGAGATTCATACTATTACACAAGATAATAGTCAAACCACAGGAACAACAGCAACTAGAGAATGCAACAATCTATTCACTAGGCCAACCTCCGTGGCTAATATAAGACATAACTAGTATCACTGCTGACTGCAAAGTATGCTATGAAGCATACTTACCTATGTATGTGTGGAAAAGATCATAGGAATGATGTATACCACAGCACATTATATTTGGCATGATCAGAGAAGTTATTTCCTTCTCTGTTTCAATATTTTCAGTAAACAAACTTTTTTCTCATCAGGTCCACCATATTCAGAACAACTTGATAATGGATCTGGGTCCATAAAATTAGGTAGGGATGAAACAGCAATAGCAATAACATGTACATTTCTATACTGCTTATCAGTGCACTCAGCACTCCCTAAGTGGTTTACAATCTATAAGGTAATTGTCTCCAACAAGCTGGGTACTCATTTTACTGACCTACGAAAGGCTGGAAGGCTGAGTTGTTAGGCCCATGGGTGCCTCTAATCACCTCTCCTCTTTTGATATCAAAAATATAAAGTGACCATTCCACAACCCCAAATGTGGATGCCATGATCAGAGAATAGCTCTCGTATGTAGGCTTATAAGACGGGAAGTGCATGGGAGCCTGGTTTGGTAGATTGATTTCAGACATTCTGGAGAAGGTATAGACCCACAATGGTCTGATGTAAGATAAAAAAAAAAAAAAAAGAAAGCACAATCTTGTGTGCTAATTCTCTCTGCCTGGAAATGTGCATCCATTACCATCCATTCACACCTTGGAAAACTACTTCAAAGTGGCTCCAAACATTTCAAAGTGAATCCAAACCCATTTTAAAGTACTCCAAAACCATTTGGTCTTTTCAACCCCTTGGAATCTGCCCCAAGGCATGTTTTTGCTATAAATATTGGGACTTTTCAGCAAGTCCTCAGCTTAGTCCAGTAGCAGACAGAATCTCTGTTGGTTTGCCTGGCTAGCCTGGCTAGCACCTCTATTGCTCATCACCCTCATTTGCCATGGGAGTGACACAGTCCTCTTCCTGTTCCCAGACCCACTGCAATTGGAATCAAGATCCACATAGGTAATTATCACCGTTAGTGATATCTTCCTGTTCCCAGACCCACTGCAATTAGAATCAAGATCCACATAGGTAATTATCACCATTAGTGATATTCCAATCTCCCACCTTTGATTTCTCTAGTTCTTGTTTGTGTGTGTGGTTGTTTGCTTGAGTGAGTGTGTTTATTTCCCCTATTAAATAAAACTCATTTTGATTGGAAACCTGCCTTTCAAATTCTGCATACTTTGGGACTCCGTAAAGCTGGCACAGAGTCCTCATGACCAAATTACCCCAGTCATTCTATATCTCTCTGTTTGAGCTAAGTTTAAATTCCCCTAAATATATATTTGTTTTGAAGTGTCCTTTCAGGATAAGTCTGCCTTGAGGGTAACAGAGTGGACCTCAGAGCAGAGGTAGGCAACATTTCCCCTTTAAGGGCCGAGGGACTTTAGTTCCCAGAAGCCTCAGCCATGTTGGCCAATAGTCCCATATTGGCCAATAGCTCCTGGGATTCTGGGAGCTGAAGTTCCTTAGCCCTTAAAAGGGAAAGGTTGCCTACCCCATGCCTCAGAGCCTCTAGGATTGAACTCACAACCTTGTGGCTGCAGTACCAGCATTTAACTACTGCACCACCAGTGTTTTATTATTGTTGTTTGTTATAATGATGATTTTTTTTTTAAATTGATGAGATTATTTCATACCATTTCTTATATTCATGTTGCAAAACTCTGCTTTGCCTCATTCAGTGAAACATACCAGTTCTTAATGAGGCATAGCCTTGCTAAAAAGAAATCACAATAAAATCCCCAAGTATAGGTTGGCTAGAGTGCAAATATGGAGAAGAGAGGAGAGATTTTTTTTTAACAAGAAACACAATAACTATGAAAGAAAATGGTCAAACACTGAGGTGAATTGGTAGTCTCTAAAACAGTCTGAAGCTGCAAGGAGATGTGGGGAAAGACTTCATCCAACCCACCTCTTGCCATCTGAAGCAGCAAGGACAGGTGAGAAAGGACTTCATCCCACTTCCTCTTCCCATCTGAAGCTGCAAGGAGAGGCGGGAACAAAACTTCATTCAATCCCCTCATACTATCCGAAGCTGCAAGGAGAGGTGGGAAAAACACTCCATCCAATCCTCTCCCAGCCGCATGAATCCATCTCACACACATTTCCCCCACCTTCCAGAGGGAAGACAGGAGAAAATAGAGGATGGACAAGGAAAATCAAAAGGACCAGAAGACAGATGAGAGACTAAAATAAAGAAGGACTTGAGGGGGGAAGGGAAGAGGAGGAAGGAGAAGGGTAGGGAAATGATCAATTCAACAATAATGGAGGAAGGGACAATGACATAGGGAAACAACTACTGGGCAGCAGCAGTAGTGGTGGGTGTCAGTGAAGTGAAGAGCAGCAGTGACATCATAGCTAACATTTGTTAGCATTGCACACAGGAAGGTGTAGGTGGTCTTCCTTGTGTAACCCCCCACCTAGAATACTCTATGAGGAGACATCAAAAGTGTCACACAGGGAGGACAAGAGCACTAACAGAGAGAAAGATAGAAACTAAAAGAAAACACACTTGCAATAGCAGGTGAGGACAGTAAAAAATGACGAATCAAGCAGGAAACACTCTCGGAAAGACAATCCCCATCAGAAGCAGCACCACACATAAAATAGCAACATGGAATGTGAGAAGCATGAGCCAAGGGAAGCTGGATATAGTGAAAATGGAAATGGAATGCATGAACATAGCAGTACTGGGGGTGAGTGAGTTAAAGTGGACAGGAATGGGCCACTTTGAATCAAACAACCACACAGTGTTGTGCTCAGATAATAAAAAGACAAGAAGAAATGGGATGGCTTTCATACTAAGAAAAGATGTGGCAAAGGCAGTCAGTGGATACAATGCAAAACCAGACCAAATAATTTCAGTAAGGCTCCATGGTAAACCTATGAATATCACCATAATTCAAGTATATGCATCAATCACAGAGGCAGAACAGGAAGAAATTAATAGCTTCTATGAAGACGTACAGGAAGAAATTGACAACACTCCAACACAGGATGTCAAGCTGATCATTGGAGACTGGAATGCAAAGGTTGGAAGTAAAGAAGAATAAAAAATGATAGGCAGATTTGGACAAGGCAAAAGGAATGAAGCATGTGAGCATCTGATAGATTTTTGTGAAGCCCACAACCTATTAATTGCAAACTTATTTTTCATACCACCAGAGAAAGGGTTATACACATGGACATCACCAGATGGTCAACACAAAAAACAAATAAATTACATAATTGGAAGTAAAAGATGGCAAAGCTCCATATTGGTGGCCAAGACTAGACCAGGTGCTTATTATGGCACAGATCACAAACTACTCATTTCAAAAATAAAAGTAAAACTTAAGAAGAGAAAAAAAAACCTAGTCATCATACCAAAATACAATTTAAAAAACATTTCCACAGTATTCATTAACAATATAAGGAACAGATTTGTAGTACTATGTGTAATAGATCATGAAGCAGAAGAGCTTTGTTGTGAAACCAGGGACATAATAAAATATGAATGCATAAAGACACTTCCAACAGACAAAAGGAAAGTGAAGAAACCATGGATGGCAGATAAAACACTACAAGCAATAAAGAAAAGAAGATAAACAAAACAAAGATAGGAATAAATTAAGAACCATGAACACAAAAGTACAACAGCTAGAGTTCAAAGATAAGGAAAATGTAGAGAAATAGAAGACAGCAATAAAAAGGGAAGAATGAGAGACCAAATCCACAAGATTTGAGAATTCAAGGGAAAGTTCAAACCAAGGTCCAGGGCACTCTACGACAATAAAAATAACATAATTCCAGACCAGGAAGGAATAAAAAGATGTTGGGTGCAATACACAGAAGAACTATACAAAAGATATGACAAAATGAAGGACACATGGAGCAAAGAACCATATGAAGATGAAACCCAAATTCTTTTTTTTTTAAAATATATATTTTATTTACAATCTAAAAAACAAAAACCAAACATATGCATGATAAACAATTGTTGGAACATCCATATCACCAGATTAACCATCCCCTTATTTTCTTATTCCTTGTTTCTTCTAATAGTCTATTTCCTTCTTTTCCATGTTTACTTGTTTGCACACATTCCTTTTTCCTTGAGAAGCTCGAACTTCTCCTCCTGTTTCCTTCTTTCTTCATCTTCTATTTTTCCTTTCTTATTGTTTAATGAGTTACCTAATCTGGCTATTTCCATACATTTATACATATAAAACATTCCCTGGTTTAATAATCACAATAATAAGTGATAGGAAGAACATGAGTAGTAAGGCAGAACAGATGTTTGATAGAATCAAGGAGAATATGGTCTTTCCATTTTTGTCCTTTTAGTCTTTCCCTTTCTCTTCTTTATCCACCTCTCTTTTTTCTCCCCTCACTTCCCATCTTCACTTTTCTTCTTCTTCTATATCACCCTCACTTTTTATCTGCTTTCTCCACATGCCATTTCCTCCTTCTTTCTGTCCTCTTCCTTAACCTCTTTCTCCTGAGCTTTTTCTACTCCTCGTTCCTTTCTCACTTTCTCTTACCCTCTTCACATACCTTCTCCTTCTTTTATATTTTCCCTTTCTATCCTCCTTTAGAACCACGTTGATGTTCCAATCCATCCTCCTCTTTCTTTTACCTGTCTGACCTCTTACTCCTTCTTTCTCCCTCTATTTCCTTCTTCCTTTCTTCCTTTCTTCTCCCTTTTAATATTTCTCCCTCTTTATTTCTTCTTCTTCATTCCCCCCTCTCTATACTACTATCTTTCCCTCACTTTTTTCCCCCTCATTTCTTTTCTTTCTCTTCCTCACTCTTCCTCCTTCCCTTCCTTTCCCCTCTGTCCCCGACTTCCCACCCAAGATATTAGGTAATTTTCCATGCTTATTAGCTCTATATTTCTTTCTATTTCCCCTTAACTATCTTTTTTTTTTGTTACACAATTACTACATTGCCTTCTTCTATCATTATTTTCCCCTCTTCTTAAGAGTTTATTATTTAACATTATTTTCCTTTCTATGTTTAAATATAAATTGACAGTTTTTATTCCTTATATAGTTAAGTATTTGTATATCTCCTTCTCTTCGTGATGAAAGCTTCTTGGAATTCAATCCTTGTATTTCATTATATCTTCACTCCAGTTCTCTTCCCACAATCTGTTTACCATTTTCCACTCTTCCTTACATTTATTAACCGCTTTGTCATTTATTTTATGAGTTAGTATATCCATCTGATACATCTCAAAAAGTTTATATATCCAGTCTTTTAATTGAGGAACCTCTTTCAATTTCCAATTTTTTGCTATTAATAGTCTGGCTTCAGTTACCATATATAATATAATTCTCCAATATTTCTGTTCTGATTGTTTACCTAATGTTTGTACCATATTCAGTAGATATAGTTTGGGATTCATGGGAAATCTGATCTCTAAACCGTATTCTATTTTTTTATGTACCTCTTTCCAAATTTTTTTTATTGCAGGACAGTTCCACCATACGTAGTACAATGTACCTTTGGTTTGTTTGCATTTCCAGCATAAATTTTTCGTATTTTTAGATATTTTTGCAATATGTTCAGGAGTTAGGTACCATCTGAAATATAATTTATAGAAATTTTCCTTTAGAGTGCAACTATTAGTAAATTTTAGGTATTTGCTCCATACTTTATCCCAATCCTCTAAGTTAATTATCTCTCCAAAGTTTTGTGCCCATTTATTCATATTTTTTATTATTTCTTGTTCCTGGTCTAGTTTTAGTAGTATTTTGTAGATTTTATTTATAACATTTTTACAATCTTGTTTTAGTACTTCATCAAAATCTGATTTACCTTCTTCAAAGCCTTCCAATTTCTGATCAATTTTAAACCTTTCTGTTAGTGGATGATGTGGAAACCAGTGGCACCTTAGCCCCTCCTCGAGTATTTCGTCCCTGGTTTTTATCCGTGTTTGACCATTTTCCTTCTTTAATAATTATTTATATGTTACCCCTCTATCTGTATCCAAACTATTTTTATTTAAAAATGCCTCCTGACTTGATATCCACAATGGGATTTTGGAATACAACTTGTTTTTATATTTTACCCCAATTATTAATAATGGTTTTCTTATGTAGTGGTGTAAAAATTCCTTGTGTACTTTATCTTTCTGGTACCATAGATAAGCATGGAAACCGAAATGGGCATTAAATCCTTCTAATGTTAAAAGTTTTTGATCTTCCAATAAAATCCAGTCCCTGATCCACATTAGACAACAGGCTTGGTAATAGAGTTGAAAATTTGGCAATCCTAGGCCTCCTCTTTCCTTTAAATCCTGCATGTCTTTCCATTTTATTTTAGGTTTCCTTCCTGCCCATATGAAATTTGGCAAGTCTTTATTCCAATTTTTAAAGACACTCTCATTAGTTAATATTGGAAGGTTTCGAAAGAGAAATATCATCCTTGGAAGTATATTCATTTTAAGTGTCATTATTCTTCCTAAAAGTGATATGTCTAATTTATTCTATTTCCTCAAATCCGCTTTTATTTTATTCCAAGTCTTTTGGTAACTATTATCAAATAATTCAGTAATTTTTTATATCAATATCCCTAAGTATTTTACCTTTGTTTGTATCTTAAAATTTGATTCTTGCTCCAATTCTTTTTCTTCTTTTCTATCCATATTTTTTTGTAATTATTGATGTTTTATCTTTATTTATTTTAAAATCTGACCAGGTTCTGAATTCCTTTAGTATTTGCTGTAAGCTGTTAATACCTTCTTTTGGATTTTCCAGAAATACCACAATATCATCTGCAAAGGCTCTTAATTTGAAATTGCATCCTTTAATATTGGGCCCCTTTAACCTCTCTTCTTTTCTTATTCTTCTTAATAATATTTCTAACACTACTATAAACAATAATGGAGATAGGGGACATACTTGCCTTGTCCCCTTACTAAAACAACATTTTTTTGTTTTTTCAGCGTTCACTATAATCTGAGCAGATTGTTCTGTATAAATCAATTTGATCCAATTCAAAAAAAATTCTCCCACCCCTATTTTATTTAATACCACCATCGTAAAATCCCAATTCATGTTATCAAATGCTTTCTCAGCATCCAAGAATATCCAAGCCAATTTTTTTTATCATTATTCTTTTCATAGTATTCCCATAGATTTAGTACCACTCTTGAATTGTTTTTCAAATGTCTGTTTGGTAAAAACCCAGCCTGATCCTCCTGAATCCAATTTTTTAATATAATTTTAAATCTATCCACCAAAATTGAAACAAAGATCTTATAATCTAGATTTAGAAGTGATATCGGTTGCTTCCAATGATTCTTTTCCTTCTTTGGGTATTAATACAATTAAGGCTCCTTCCCAAGATTTTGATTTTTTTTCCTTTAGTTGTTTTTGTTATTGTTCTTAAAAGAGGTAATACTAATTCTTGTTCGAAGTGTTTATAGTATGTGGCCTAGAACCCATCTGGGCCCAGTGCTTTCCCTGGTTTTAATTTTCTAATTGCTTCCGTAACCTCCATCATCAAAATTGGGGCTTTTAAAGCCTGTTTTTGAGCTTCTGGAATTTGTGGTATTTCTTCTTTGTCCAAATAATTTCTCATTTGTAAGTTTTTCTCCTCCTTTGTTTTTTTCCCCTAGATAATTCTGAGAAATATTCATAGAATATCTTTTTTATTTTGTCTGCATTGGTATGTATTTCCTTTCTGTCCTCTACTTTCAAAAAATTTGTTTTTCTTGTTCTTTTCTTTACCTTTGAGCAAGTCATTTTCCCGGTTTATTTGAATGCTCAAAATGTTTGTTTTATTGTTTTTAATTTTTTCTCTAATTCGTGAGTTCCATATCTAATTGTTTCCTCAAGACTTTTGTTTCTTCCTTTATTTTTATATTGATGGGATTTCTTTTAAGCTCGTATTCTTTTTTCCATCATTATTTTTGACTCTTTTTCTTTTTTTGCCTTCCTTAATTCACTTTCTTTTTGAATGAAGAAACCCCTCATTACTGTCTTAGATGCTTCTCATACTATTTCTATTGTGGTTCCTTTATCTAAGTTATCATTGAAGTAATTTTTAAATCTTTCTTTTGCCTTACCTAAAATATTTTCATCTGTTAATAAGCTATCTTTCAATTTCCAATTAAATTCCCATTTTCTGCCGTTTAAACTTAGTGATATCGGGTTATGATCTGAAGTAATTCTGGGTAAAATTTCTGTCTTTCCAATTCTCTTACATAATGTTTTAGAGATCAAAAACATATCTAGACCAGGAGTGGTGTCTTTCTGAATAAAAAGTAAAATCTTTTTCTTTGGGATGTTTTAATCTCCACATGTCTGTCAATGTTAATTCCTACATCATTTCAAAGAATATTTTCAGTAATTTGCCCTGCTTGTTTTGGCTTGTGTTGATCTATCCAATTGTGGATCTAGAACCCCGTTCCAATCTCCAACCAGCATCAAGTCTTTAAAATATTCTTCCTTTATTGGTTCTTAAAACCTTTAAAAAATTTTTGTTGATTATGTGATGGGGCATATACATCTACTATTGTTACATTTATTTCTTGCATCTGAATTTGGACTCCTATAAAACATCCCTCCTTATCTTTGAATAGTTCTCTAGACTGATATTTCTTATCCACATATATTGCCACTCCTTTTTTCTTTTCTTTTTTTTCATTTCCTGTAGTGTAAAGACTCCCTAACTGGATTTTTGAGTAATCTGATATCTTTTTGTCTAATGTGGGTTTCCTGTAAGCACGCTATTTTTATCTTTTGTTTTCCAGATAATGAAATACTTTCCTTCTTTTAAAGGGTGAATTCAATCCTTTGACATTCCACGATATAATTTTTTCCTGCATTCTTAAAACTTATATGTGTAGTTTTATGTATTTTACTTGTTTTACAAGGATACTTAGCAATCTCTCTTTCGCTTTCGGTTCCCCACTTTTCTTTTCTTTTCCTTCCCCTCTTTCCTTTTTCTCTCAATGTATAATCTTTTTTATAACTTTAATCTTCCATTTTTCTCTTCTTTGAAATGTTCTTGCTCTATTATTTCCCCTTCACTCTTTTCCTCTTTTTCTTTTTTTCTACTGATTCTCCTTACCTTTCTTGTTCTTGTAACAGATGTTCCTAGTTGACCTAGTCGTTCTTCTTCTTCTTTTTCTTGTTCTTTCTTTTTCTTCTTTTCTGTCCTTCTATCTGTTTCTCTGTTCTCTCTTCTTGGGGATGTTTCTCTAGTCTCTCTCCTCAGGGATGTGTTTTCGAATTCTCTTCTATATCTTTGTAGAAAATCTTTTGCTTTATGTACTGTATTCAGTACATATCTTTGTTGGTTATATCTTACTGACAAACCTTCTAGTTTCTCCCATTTATATGGTATTCCTTTTCTTCTTAGAATTTGGGTTAGGAAGTTTTATTTCTCTCTTTTGTTTAGCACCTTTTATGGGACATTTTGGAATATTCTGACCTCTTCATTGTCAATTATTAGTTTCTTCTTATAACTTTGTTGCAGGAACAGTTCTTTGACCCTTTCTCGAACAAAGCACACTACCACATCTCTAGGCAATTTTTTCTCTCTCGCTGTTCCCGAGTTAGATATATTTTATCTATTTACAAATCCAGTTGCTCTGGATTCCAGTCTATAAATTCAAAGCAGGTGTTATCCTGTTGTACAATTCTTCTTCTCTATTTTCTGATAAACCTCAAATGTTGATGCATTTGATTCTATTCTTAATTTCTGCTATTAAGTTGGTTGTAACTTTCTTTTCCATTGCATGTTCTAATGTAGAAGTTATTTTTTCTAAAGAGCCTGTTACTTTTATTTGCTGGACATCTTCTGTAACTTGATTCAATTTTTGATTAATTGCATCTAATTCTTTCCTTAATCCAGCTTTTATTTCATCCTTTATTTCCTTCATCTCTCTACTGATGTCCTTCCACATTTTCCTTATCTCTTCCATAAATCCAGCATTGGAGTCAGCGTTTTTTGTTTTGTTGATCCACCGATTTCCTTTGAACTTGTAATTGCACTGTCTGTGCAGTTTGTGCCATTGTCTCCTTGTTATCATTTGTTTCTTTTTGTTGTAATATTATTGTTAGTTTTTTGTTGTTATTGTTTTTTCCTTTTTTCCTTTTTTCTTTAGTAATTCCTTCCTTTCCTATTCTTCCCCCTTACTTATTTATATTCCTTATTTCTTTTTTGAGTTGTTTAAATATATCTCCTCCTCTTTTTTCTTTCTATTATTTATTAGTTTATTCATGTTTTTTCTATTTATTTTCTATATTTGTTCTTTCTTTCTATTTATTTTATTTTTATTTTCTCCTCTTCTTACTGATTTGTTATTATTATTTTTGTTATTCTTGTTTTCCCCTTGTCCTCACTCTAATTTGAATATAAACTTTGTTTTGTCACTTTACTCTTTCTCTTATCTCTTACCTTAAGCTCTTTTTCTTCTTCTTCCCTCCTTAGAAAAGAAAAAGAGTAGAGGAAAAGAAAAAAAAACTTTTCCCACTATATCTTTTTTTCTTCTCCCAGTCTTTATTTACCTCATTTTCCCCCTTTCTCTTGCTTATTATCCTTATTAGTTTCCTCCTATGCTAATTTGCTTTAAGATTCTTTTTATTTTTGGCTCCAGTGATTTAGTTATTTTGTTTTGTTTGGTTTAGTTATCTTCTGCCTTTTATTTCTCACCCCCTCCTGAGAATCCTATGTTTATCCTTCTTATTATTTTAACTATCTGTTTATTTCCAACACTCCATTTAAAGTTTTTTTTCCTTTCCTTTTTCTTAATGCTTTGTTAGCCCTTCCTCTGTCTTTTATGAAATTATTTGTTCTAAGTTGCTTATATCTATTTTAAGAGTATGTGATATGTTTTCTTTTATTATTGTTGTTGTTTCCTTCTCTTCTTCTGCACAGCTGTTTGTAATCTTACCCAGTTTCCCTTATCTCCTATTCTTGTCCTTGTGTCTTACTGTAGCTATCCTTAATATATGTATATATGTTTCTTTTCCTTCCTTTCTCCCCCCCTCCCCTTTGTTTCAAGGACAGATTTTCCCTCCTTTCAAGGATAGTAATTTATGCCACCACCTGTGATATGAAATTACAGTTACCCTTTTTTAGAAACCATAAAAGGAAGAAAAAAAATCTTGAGACAGATAAATCGAAAGGAAAAGAGGATTCACAATATTGATAACTTTATCAAAGTTATATCCCAATATTGATAACATTATCAAAGATCTATACTAACTAACTTTATCCAATTCAGCTTTCAGGATTTGAGTTATGATATGGAACTTAATCTTCAGAAACAATATAATCACTATTACAACATTCTTATCTATCTATATCAATATATTTCCCAAGTTCCACTTTCCCCCCTCATATTCTTTATCTCCACCTTTTTGGGTTTAAATTGTAATATGTAACTTAATCCTCAAGAACCGTATAACACTATTCCCTATTTACTATTACAGCCTTCTTATCTATCTATATCAATATATGAATATATAGATACACATATTCACAATCTCATGTGTCTTTTCCCAAACTTTTATATACAGAGTCCCTTCCCCCCTCTATGTCATTCCCATGTAAAGCTATCTACACAGAGTAAGGGCCTCGGCAGACGGTTTAAAAAGCCGTCCTGGAGGCAGGGAAGAAGAGGGGCGCCGAGCATCCTCCTCCTGAGGTCGTCCTCAGAGCTGCCGGCCCTCTGCACAGCTGGCGCTCCGAGGGCAACCTCCCGCCACAGCATCTGGACATGCTGCAGTGGAAAAGTCAGTGAAAGTGCGCCACAAGCTTTTGCGGCGCACTTTCACTGACTTGTGGAAGGAGCGCTATTTTAGTACCCCTTTCAGGGACGGGGAAGGTGCGCCGCTGGATTGAGGTGTGGGGATGCCTCGGTACCATGGCGCACCTTCCCAGGGCGGCCCCGTGCCGCCAGTCTGCTTCCCCCCTAAGTCTCTGCAGTACTTTTTCTTTTTGGTGATATTTCTTTCTCTTTATTCTTTTATTTCCTTTCTTGCGTTGATCCAATCCCCCCTTTTTTCTTTTTTCTTTTTGTTCTTGGTTAGGTTCACTTGTATTTTCCAGTTAATTCAATATTTGTCAGGAGTCATTTAGTGTTAATATGGTCTGTGGGAAATTAGTCCAGCAATGAGTCCAGAAATAAGTTAGAAATTAGTCCAACAATGAAATGACAATTAGTCTTGTATATCAGTCTTGTGTATCAGAGCTTAAGTAATTATGTCCGGAGCTCAGCTCTGCTCCAGCTTTACTGTCTCTACCAAGGCAATGTCTTTATCTAAATGGGAAGGCTTCTTCCTTACCCTTTCTCTTAGATGCTTTCCTTTTTCTTCCTTCTTTTAGTTCTTACATTTAATCTGTCTGCTTCTGTTAAAAAAAAGAGTGGTAGCAGTGCTTATACCCTCTCAGGGTGCAGATCGGAGGTCATGAACTGCTTCTCCAACCGCTCGGCAACCTCTCGTGTCCTTGCTGTTCCAGCCATGGGGAACTTTCACTTCCCTTCACTTTCCCCTCACTTTCTCCTTTCGGATGCCGATACAGGTCCCCGATGAGCTCCTCCAGACCCTCTTTACCGGGGGTGTACTCGTCCCTTCCCTTCTCAGCCTCAAGAAGCCTTGGGAAGAACTCCAAACTTCTCGATCCACGATTGTCCCTCACCAGCTTTGTGAGAGATCGATCTCATGCACCACCATTACCACCAGAAGTCATGAAACCCAAATTCTAAAACCTGAGCTGGAATCTGCAATAAAAGAAATGGCAAAAAACAAGACTCCAAGAACAGATGATATACCAATAGAACTGTTGCAATCCACACTGACAGAATCAACTCTAGTGCTAACCAGCATATCTCTACAGATATGGAAAACAAAACAATGGCCAACAGATTGGAAGCAGTTAATATACATCCCCATCCGCAAAAAAGGAGACACGAGACTGCAGCAACTATAGGACCATAGCACTAATCTCACATGCAAGCAAAATTATGCTAAAAATACTGCAACATAGACTCCAACCACACATGGACAGAGAAATCCCAGAAGTCCAATCATGGTTCAGGAAAGGAAAAGGCACCAGGGATCACATTGCAAATATACAATGGCTAATGGGGCTGCTTTTAGCAGGGAGTTCCAAAAGAAAATCAGTGTGTGCTTTATAGACTATAGCAAAGCCTTTGACAGCATAGATCATGAAAGGCTATGGAATGTTCTTCCAAAGGCTTTCACATCTGATCTGCCAATACATCTGATAGTACTAATGAGGAATCTGTACTCAGGACAAGAGGCTACTGTCAGGACAGAACATGGAGAAACAGAATGGTTCCCAATTGGCAAAGAAGTCAGACAAGGCTGAATCCTATCACCCTAGCCATTCAACTTATATACAGAACATACTGTAAAGTAGGGGTAGGCAACCTTTCCCGATTAAGGGCCGAGGGACTTCAGCTCCCAGAAGCCTCAGCCATATTGGCCAATAGTCTCATGTTGGCCAATAGCTCCTGGGATTCTGGGAGTTGAAGTCCCTCGGCCCTTAAAGCGGAAAGGTTGCCTACCCCTGCTGTAAAGGAAAGCAGGCTTGGGCATGGAATAGGGAAGAGTGAAAATAGGAGGAAGAAATATCAACAATCTGAGATATGCTGATGATGCCATAATACTAGCAGAAAACCTTAAAGACCTGGAACACCTACTGAGGAAGATCAAAGAAGAAAGTGCAAAGGCAGGCTTAATGTTTAACATAAAGAAAACAAAAATAATGACCACCAAGGACCTTCACAAGTTCAATCTAGACAATGAGGAAATAGAAATAGTAATAGAGTTCTCATATCTGGGATCAAACATTGATCAGAATGGGGACTGCAGCCAGGAAATCAGGGGAAGATGGGGAGAATGGGGAGGGTGGCTATGAAAGTACTAGAAAAGATCCTAAAATGCAAAGACATACAACTCAGAACAAAAGTCAGAATCATACAAGCCATTGTATTCCCTATTACCATGTATGGATGTGAGAGTTGGACAATCAAGAGAGAAGATGGGGAAAAAAAATCAACGTATTTGAGGTGTAATGCTGGAGAAGAGTGCTAAGGATACCATGAACAGCCAAAAGGACAAACAAATGGGTCCTAAAACAGATCAAGCCAGAGATCCCTAGAAGCCAAGATGACAAGACTTAACTATTGTACTTTGGACACATCATGAGAAGCCATGAATCTTTGGAAAAGACAATAATGTTAGGAAAGGTGGAGGGAGGTAGAAAGAGAGGAAGGCCACATGCTAGATGGATGGACTTTATTAAAGGAACCATGAATAACAGTTTGCAGAAGCTGGGCAGAATAGTAGAGGACAGGGGGACCTGGAGTTGTCTCATCCATAATGTCATCATGGGTTGAGACCGACATGAAGGCAGTTAACATGAACAACAAAAAGAGTAAGTCCATGTTTTGCAGCCAGGGCTGTGTGTGAGATGCTCATTTTTTAAAACAGAAAAAAAATCTGATCCAATGTTTGGCAGAAAAGGTGGTGTGTGAGAGGAAGAAAAAAACAATACCCTCTGGTTCTGCCACTAAAGCAGATGCACAGTGGGATTTCAACTTTTTTAAAAAAAAAAAATCAGGTTTTTGGATCATCATTCTTCTGTACCAGAATTGAATACTTTGAGTTAATCCTGTCTCACACTTTTAAATGATGCTGCTATCTGAGGAGGCAAAATATATCATTTCAAAGAGTTACATATTCTCAACTAGAGATTTGCTAAGCAAACTAAAGTAGAAACATTTCTTCTTAGAGTTCATTCCCTGGAGCAGAAGTTCTGAAATGGTGACATTTAGGTGGACTGTGGAAAGGCTGCATATAGGTGTGTGCACATCTACAATGTTTGTAACCACAGATGTTTTCCTTGTTTGTCTTCCATATCTGTTCCATTCCTCATTTTGCTTTTGTTTTATTATTGTTGTTTGTGAAGATGATTATGATTTTATAATTTATGAGATTATTTCCATTTCTTTGCTTTTTTCCAAATATGTGAATATTTTTGCATATTCTAATTGTACACGTCAAATTTGTGCCATTGACCCAAGTACTAAGTAGTGCTTTTGCATTTGAAACATACAAAGAAAAAAGAAACAAAGAAACAAATATGCACCATTTTTAGATGTGTGCATTTTTGGTTGAAATGCATTTTCAGCCATTTCCAATGTACAGTTTCCAAGTGCAAACTATGTCCATGCATTGCACATTTCTCAGATTGAAATCAGCTTCACCACACACTGCTAACAGTGCTATCTGTATTGATTTTCCCTTCCACTTCTAAAGATAGAAATCAAACTGTCTTGACCAGGGGTGGATAATTAAATAGGTAATAGTCTATGATACCCAAAGTATGGTATTACTGCAGTCTATTGCAGGATCCTTTTTTGATTAATCAAGTATGCAGCCTTAGGAAACTGTCCTGAATGTCAGGTTCTGATGGAAATAATATAATAATAATATCTATCTACCTTCAGCTGCTGCATTTTGCAACCACCCTGGGAGAAGTGTATCTAGCCACTGATATGATTGCATTTTATTTGATTAGTGGAGATGTAAAGTATGCTTGTATATTTATCATCCTTAAACAGAAAGGATATTTCAACACACTGAAACACCCCACTGAGAAAATGGTCAACCTGTGTACAATTGTGTGTATATGTGTGTTTTGGGAATGTTTTACAAATAAAATGAATTAAAAAATAATCTTTTGTGCAAAAATCCTTGTTTTGCTCAGAAAATAGTGCATTTTTTCACAAAATAACATGTTTGCAAATATAGATGACAGACAGACAGACAGACAGACAGACAGATTATAGATCAGTATATACATATATACCCACAATGTCCTGAAATTCTTCAAAAATGTGCAAAAACATTCACAAGTTTAGCCAGCAACGGGTGGTGGTGAAAATAGTCATCCCTGCATGAAAAAATGAAACAAATAAAAATTTGCATACTTAGTATTTTTATTATTATGATGTCCTTTATATGGGACTGTCCTTGGAGGAGTGGCCAAAGATGTCAGCTACTGAAAAACAGAGTGGCCAGATTTAGAGACTCACAGAACATCAATGATTTGTTTCCAGCATTAATTAATGGGGTTGGTTCTAAACTTATAGAGCTCTTGGTTGTTTGTAGCTGCCTCCTCCCATATGAACTTGCCTACAAATGATGTTCACATCTAGCGGGTTTATTACTTGTTCCACCACCTAGACAGATAAGATTGGTGGATACTCAGGACAGGTACTTTGTATAGGTCTTTTTGTATAGGAACATCCCAGTTATGAAACTCCTTCCTTAGGGAGATAGAACAAGCTTCCTCATTTTTGTCCTTTCAATAGCAATAGCAAGTACATTTTTATACCACTTTTTAGTGCACTTAAGCACTCCCTAAGTGGTTTACAATGTGTAGGTTAATTGCCTCCAACAAGCTGGGTACTCATTTTAGTGACCTATGGAAGGATACAAGGCTAAGTCAACCCTGGAGCCTTGCAGGATCAAACTCACAACCTTGTGGCTGCCGTACCGGCATTTAACCACTGTGCCACCAGAGCTCCATTACATGCCTACTCAGACAGTGATGAAGATAACATTGTTCTACTGAGTTACATGTCATTCTCAGTCAATATGATTCTCTGTGTTTTCTATTAATTCCCATTGTTATCATACAAAATATTGTCCAGTTTTGCTTTGTTTTAAAAATCATATTGTTTTTATTAGCCCAACAAGTTGAGTGCTTACTGAGTAGGGATGTTATTATTCACTAATTTGTTCTCAAAAAAAGCAACAGGTAATTTTAGCAATTTGCTTTCTGCTATTAGAGTTGTTATTGAAAAATGTCCAGTTTCTGAAGACTAATCACAGTTTGGGGCTTATTCTGGACAAAAGTTTTATAGTTTTGCACAGAAAATAGCATTGTATGGACAGAACATATGATTTATATACAGAAAATGCTGTAGTTGAGGACATATTCATTACACAACTCACACATGGGGTTTTGTGTAGAAAAAAGGAGGTTGTGCAGGAAATATTATTTTCTGCTGACAACACTATTTTATTCACACACAACCCCCATATGTTAATTTTATGTAGAATACCACATATACTTGACTATAAGTCAATTTTATGTATAAGTTGAGAATTTTGGGCCAAAAATATGGATTTTGATATGAACTGTGGATGTCAAGGGTAAAATGTAGGGAAGGGTAGCAAAGGATGTAAAGGATGAAGCAAAGAAAAACAATGCCCAAATGCCAAAAACAAAGCCTGAGAAGGTTAGGAATCAGAGGAACTGCACTGCAATGGTTCCGTTCCTTCCTCTTGGGCAGATTCCAGAGGGTGATGCTCGGGGACAGTCACTCTACAAAGAAAGAGCTTAATTGTAGCGTCCCACAAGGTGCCATCCTGTTCCCTATGCTATTTAATATTTATATGAAGCTGCTAGGAGATATCATAAAGAGACATGGGGAGGGGTGTTATCAGTATGCTGATAACACCCAGATATATTATTCCATGTCTCGGTCTTCAGCTTGGACTTCAGATGGCGTCTCTCCTCTCAATGATTGTCTTAAAGCAGTAATGGTCCAAGGTTGTGGCATGTGGTTGCCATGGCCCTGCTCTGCCGCTTCTAGGGGTGGCTCTGTGTCGCCCCTTTCAGGTCATCTGCATCAGCCCTAAGTTCTCACCTTTCACCACTCTACTCAGAGAATGGAATGGCTCTTTTTTTCCTTCTTTTTTGACTGGTGCTAAAGTAGAATACTTACACTTAGCTGTAGATAGGTCAACTCAGGTTTTTGGAGTCAATTTTTTGACAAAAATATTCTAGACTTATACATGAGTGCTGAACTGCAAAGATGCTAATCAATCTGGGATTTTTATTATCAGGGTTTCCAGACACTTGAGAAGCACACATTTTGATCCTTTAAAAAAATAGAAATACTGTTTACATCTCTGAGTGGATGGTAACACAAAAATATTCTAAATAAATAAATTGGATAGAAAAGAAAATAATAGCCTCTTTGCTCATGGAAATAAAGATACCAGACAATGGAGAATGGGTTGAAATGGGCCACTTTATTTTAGTTATTAATCTATTTAAACTTTAACCCCTAGAAAAAGCAGGGGTAACAATGTGTGGGAGAAGCTAAGGAAGGGGAGCTCATGGTTCCTATGGGTGAAACAGTCAAGCCTGGAGAGTAAGTCGAACTGTGGCCTATGGACTAACTAGAGCTCACCAAGCTTATAATCCTACCCAAAGGCCTATGGGGTTGTTAAAAAAAGCTCATGCAGACAAGCATATGAACCTGGCAGAAAGTCCCATGGCCAGAGGCTTGGCCTAAAGGTGAAACATGGTGGCTGAAGCACCACATGATAGACCTGGTCTCTTCATTAAGCCTAACTCTGGGTTACTGACTAATAGGGCCAACCACTTATTGGTCATAACTGAGACCTACTGGCCTAATCACAGGTTGTGACAGCTAAAGCTGCCCAGCCCAACTGAGACTTATGCACTCCTATCACTCTCAAATCAATTAGGCCACTCCAACTTCTATACTGGAAGACTGTGGGAAGTCTGATCATGCAACAAAGTAGCCTAGAACATTTTCACTGCAGCATGATCAGGCCCCACCAATCACAACCGAACCTCAGCTGTCCTCTCATGATGCATGCGCTGCAGCCTGCTGGTGATGCATGCCTGCTATCTCCTGATGCTCGCGTGCTCTGCCACTCTCCCCTGTTTGCTCATGCACTCTGCTACTCTCCACTGACATGCACTCTAACAAGCTCTGATGACTTTGTTGTTTTGGTGGTGTATCTTTAAGTCATTTCTGGCTTATGGTGACCCTAAAGCAATCCTATCAGAAGATTCTCTTTGCAAATTTGTTCAGAGAGGGTTTGCCATTGACATCCTCTGAGGTTGAGAGTGTGTGACTGGCCAAAGATCACTCAGTGGGTTTCCATGGCTGAGCTGGCATCTGAACCCTGGTCTCCAGTCATCCAAAACTCAAACCACTATGCCACACTGGCTCTCTTCCAGTCAAAAATGGAGTTTAGGGGGCAGCAGGAAAGTACAAATTCCATAATTCCATCTCCTATGTTCTATGTTGCAGGATACAGCACTGTGATGTGTTTGCACTGGCCTCTTCCAGTGGAGGCCAACAAAAACATCTTTCAAGCTTCAGCTCTATTTGGTGCATGATGGAAGCCAAATTCCATGTACTTGTGGTACCAAGATGGAGCAGTAACACTGTCAAATTGTCGAGATTTCCTCCTCCCTCCTCACTTTTCAGTCATCAGTCATTTAATAGACTATTGCAAGTATGTTTGTTCTTTCAGTATATAAAATACTCAGTTTTTTTTAAAGTAACTGAATATGAAAGCAATCACAGTGAAAGGTAAGTGACAACTATGAAAGGTATTTGTTCTGTTATATAACATGCACATTTAAAAATAATCAAAGCTAAAACTTAAAAATGTTCACTGACGCACGGCTATATCCCTCAATGGGAGTAAGGCAACAAATTTTGAAATGTGTTTGTTTGAAGTGTATTTTTATTGTCAAAACTTGCTTTTTTGGTACAAAGCAGGAGCAGGCAAAATATTAATAGTAATGAATAAATTTACATTTCAAAAGAAAAAGAACTCATTACATTGTCAGATGCTAAGATTATCTGAGGTTGCAGCTTTGTTTAAGCAGAAGTTGCCTTCCAGACAGATCAGAAGCTGGAAAGCAGATGTCTTCAATTAACCACTTTCTGAATGGGTAGGAATTTTTGAGTGTGTTTGCATGTAAAAGATGCAAGAGTTGTCAAAGTAAACTGGTGAAAATGGAGGAGGGGGTGGTCCCCCATTAGAGTCATAGCTCTCTGGGGAACCTGGGAAGGAGGGTTCTTGGAAATTTATCAAGTATGATTTAATTAAAAAAAAATAAACAAACTTCCCTGACAAACATCTTACCCACCACTCCTGAGCCTCCAATGCAATAGGCAGACTTGGGGCCTCATACATATTAAATCATACTTGTATTCCAAGGAACATTTTTTCAAACATGGAAGAAATAGCAAATCTAAAGAATTCTAGCTTTTTTCTTCTTTTGAATAAACTCAGTATGTAGCCTACTCTCCCTATAAATTTCATTGCATGAGTTTCTTGGCAGATAAGAAAATGTGAAAAGAGTTCCTTGCAGAAATCTCTGGCACATAGGCCACACAGTAGTACAGGTCAGTAGTGAATAAAGACTAGTCATACTGTGGCATAACTTCTCTTTGAACCTTGTGTTTGTATCAGCTCGTTCATGGTCAGCAAAAACTTACCACAATGAAACATCTTTCATTCTGTTCCTTTCAATCTTCTTGTTCATATTTCTATAACTGCTATGACTAATCTGCATGCCAAAGATGGCTAGCCTACACAGGTTGGCCATCAAGCCAAATTCCAAAATCCATCAAGCCATGTTCACCAAAAAATATTCTCTGGTAAGTTGGGTCCAACTTTGTGGGTAATATTGTGCAGGTCTGCCATGGATGGAGTAAGATGGAAGAAGGCACTAACTACTGTGATTGTTCTGGTATATTGTTATGTCATATTTATGTGTATGTTCTTCCAGTATATAAAATACTCAGGTATAAAATAATACTCAGCCGCCCTTATGGCGCAGTGGTTAAATGCCTGTACTGCAGCCATTCAGTCACAAACCACAAGGTTGCGAGGTCAATACCAGCCAGGGCTCTGGCTCAACTCAGGCTTGCATCCCTCCGAGGTTGCTAAAATGAGTACCCAGCTTGTTGGGGGCAATTAGCTTATAGTTGTAAACCACTTAGAGACTGCATAGCGTGGTATGAAGTGGTATATAAATGAAGATGCTATTGCTATTGCTGTGTGTGTGTGTGTGTGTAAAAGAGACAGTGGGTCTGGTGGTGATATTTATATGGAGGTCATAGTTCATACCGCAGTTAAAAAGGTGATGGGAGGAGAAGGTGTCAAACTCATCATAAGAGCTGACTGAAATCTTGCACCAGAAGACATCTCTCAACATGTAGCTATGATACGTCTCCCAAGTGTAATCCCACCAAAACCTACCCTTTCCATGTATTACTACCCCCACCAATAATGGACAGGACTGTATTGGCAGAGAGGACATGGAAGAGTACAAATGTGTCCAGCTATTTTCCTATAGCTGAAGTCACTCTGACAGGCCTCCATATGGACCTCTTTGGAATCCTCTGGCAGTCACTGATGACCCCAAGGATGATGTCATTACTGCTCAACCAGCTAGAGGAAAATAGATTGATGTTTCTCTGCTACTTCCTCCACTCTCCCACCAATACAGAAATGGCTGTTTTGGGCAAACTGGCATGCCAAAAAAGAGTGGTTTTGCAGGAGATTTTGATTCAGAATTCCAACTTCTATAAGGAATCCTAAAGTAGATTTTGATGGCATGAGACACACCCCACTGTAACTCACTAAAAGGATGCCAGATGCTATATAAGCAATCACATGCATCAAATAAATGTAATTATTTAGCATAGTGTACAGATACTACAAACCTATTGATCCCAGGCACATGAATGAAGGCAGGGTGAAGAAGGAGCATATCATCACTGCAAGCCAAATTGTTTACCATATGTATGAATAAATGTACTCGCCAAATTCAGTAAATGCATAACAAATGCATATATCCTTAGATAACCACAGTATGATTTTGCTGTTTTAATAGCATTTTAAATCATTATAACAAATTAGTGTTCTTCTAAACAAGAAACCACTACGAGCACAAATTAATGATTCATATTAATCTTTATATTTCACTTGATTTTGAAAGTTACTATAAGAGATGCTTTGTTTTGTAGCTACATTTATGTTGCTTATTAATGAGCATACTAAACCAAAACTATGAAAATAAATCATACCCTAAAACATGTTCAGTTATTTAAGTCTGTGGTTTAAAAGCTACTTTTTTGGTAGAATATAGTGGTATTAATTCGAAAAATAACAGCAGAATTCATACAAAAACACCTGCTCCTCAATCCATTAAACTTTACCATACATCATATATAACTGATATATAGCTATATATAAAATACTAGGCTTCTGAGGGTTATTAAGGGATATATGTATTCATTATGCATTTACTGTATTTGGTGAAGTTAAACTTGCTTATCCACAATGAATTAATGGTTGAATTAACAGAATGCAATGTGATGACAGAAATTTACTTACAGCTGCCTTTAAAGAAGAGAAATCAACACATTCAAACAGGATTTATCTTCCAAGAGCTGAAAGTCATAAGAAGAAAATGGAATGTTCATAGTGAAAGACAGTGATTCAGATGATGTGAACTGACTCAAGCTTTGTTACCAGTGCATGTAGCTTCCACCATGCAGATGTGATTTCTGGATCCAGGAAGTACATGATTTGGTCTGGCACTGTTAACAGACTCAGCACTTCCCTATCATTCTGTTTTATCTCTTCCTACATAAATAAACACAGTTGGCTTGTGGGCAGTCACAAGACAGAGAAATGGGCCCAATGGAGGGAAAGAAACTTTGCCATCTGCTTCCACTAAAACAGGATGCATCTGGTTCTTTGCACACCTGGGAAGGGGAATAGCTCTTTTCTGTCCCACACTACTGATGTACACCTGGTATCCCTGATGTGACACTGACAGGTTTCTGGCAACTCAGCCTGAAGGCTGCCATGATAACACCCTGCAGTAATCAGTGCCTTCAAGACATGCACCCCCAAACAATTAGCATAAATAGAAAACATTGATACAGATTTGGTCTTGATTATGTACTTTTTATGACCTCATTTAACAAGGAGACATCCTTGCAATATCCTACACGTGCATTAGAGTAAGTAACAATGAGTGCAACCACCAGTTCGAGGCTCGCTGATTACCTCCCCAGGACTGAACAGGATAGCTTTACACTTGGCCAACCAACAAGAAAAAATGGGAAAAAATGAGGGGAAATCTGGTTCTGACAGCCATTTGGTTGATAAATAGATCTGCAAGCCACACATCTGCTGTAGCTATTCACGGCAGTCCATGAGATCCCCTTGAAAATATTAAAAAGGCAAAGATAAATTACCTTCTCTTGATAGTGCGCTTTCTCAAGAGGCCATTTGCACCATGGTCTTTGGCTTTTCATTAATCAGCATCTTACTGATATCTCTGTTGTAAAGGACTCTGAAACAGAAAGTTGGTTACTTACAGAATGGCCAAATATTATATGCTTCATGTGGGAGTTTATTACTGTTTGTTGTCATTAAAGATTACATTTGAAGGCCCACATCACCAAAGGAAAAAGAAAAGAAAAGAAAAGAAAGGGATTCAGTTCAGTTTTATGAACTCTCATAAACCATAGCTAGAATACTGAGCACAGGTGGAAGAGTTGTGGCCCAACATAGTTGGGTGCTAGTATGCAAGCAAACTGGCTTGCTGTGTATTGTAGGATATTGTACTCCAAAATAAACAAACAAACAAAAATGAAACAAAACAAAAACTTGGCACTGTTCTTGCAGAATTTCATGTAGCTGTTTATTGGGTTAGTTTACACATGTAGGTGTATCATTTGGTGACTATAATATCAGTGATTATTTACACCTAAGAATAAATTGCTGAAGGATCTCATCAATTTAGAAATGTCACATCAGCATCAGAATGTTCACATAATTCTTTATACAATGTGGCTCTATACAAAGAACCATCCAGCTCATTCTGAGTGTCTGAGGGAGTTTAAGGGCAACTGCTGGAATACTTGTGTGTACATTCTGTTTTCATGAGTGGAAGGGGCTATTCTCTTGTACTCCATCCCAAGCCACACCATGGCAGTTGCCAAGCCACATGGGATTGCTGTGGGGTGGGGGAGGAAATTAAGCATTGAGACTGCGTCTAATCCACCTACCATGTCAGAGGAATAATGACTACTCTTCAGCATACCATGGGGGATGATCCAATCCTTCCTATCTAGATCCCATCCCATCTCCACCATTTAAAGTCCATAATAGCTGTCCCACATGGCTTGGCAGCTCCCTGGGAGAGGGGAAAGCATAGGGTTCCATGTGTAGAGTGGTTTTGCTATGTGCATTCCTTCTAAAATCCAGGCCTACAATTCCTGAGGACTAATCTGCCACAATTTAACATTACAAAGTATTTTTGGAAGAAGGAATTTCTAAAGTATATTGTGATATGACATAAGGACCATCTGCCCAAGAAGTAAAAGCTCACTGGATATGCACGCACATGCCTGTAGGATTGTCTAGGGTAGCTTTCTAGCTTCTGTTTAGGGCTCTTTAATAGTACAGGAGTGGGCTGAAATTTTTACCCCCAAATTGCCTTTTCCATTCAATAGTAGTGAATCAGGGGCAATCCTTTAAGGTCCATTTTAGGGAATCATGATGGGAAGGGGCTTTCAGTTCTGGAATATGTGTGTGTGTGCATGCGTGCAGATGTCCCGTGATCAAATGTGCATCTGTCATGTAAATAGGTGCAATTATGTGAACCAGTTTAAACAGGGACTTGATATCTCATTACATTATTATATTTGATGCTTTGCATTGTTTTAGCTGAGTCTGTTCATGTCCAGCCCTATCATTAGGCAGAGTGAAGCAGCCACACCAGATAGCCAAGATGGGATACTCTGTTTTAACAATTCCCACTTCTCACTCACTCCCTTCGCTTTCCTCCTTCTTTTTCATATGCCATGATGTTCTGAAGAGTTCTGAAGTATCTGGAGAGGCTGTCTGGAATGGTGTAGAGGCTACCAAATGGGGCAGGTGAAGGAGGGAAAATACCTCTTGTATGATCAATGTCTTTCTCATCACAAAGTCTGGGGCCAGATATAAGATTTGTTGAAGAGATATATCTGTGAAATCTATTTTTATGATTTATATCTATTCCATCTTGAGATTTGTGTCACTAGATTTATAGGATTGAACTATGTTTTATTGGTTTTAGACAACTCTACAGAACTATAATTAAAGGATAGGAAAATGTGTTTGGTTGGAACATCTGAACCAAAGTATTCATTTGCATCTCTTTTAGTGAGATAAAATGTACCTTGCTTCAGACATTCAGAAAGTTTGGATCTTTTGGATACATTTAAGAGAAATGACAACCTCCTGTGAACAAACCTTGCCAAGAAAAACCCGTGATAGGTTCACCTTAGGGTCATCATAAGTTGGAAATTACATAATAATAATAATAATAATAATAATAATAATAATAATAATAATAATATTTATTTATATACCGCCCAGTGGTGGGCCAATCTAGCCGGTTCACAAAGCTAAAAATATACACAATTTAAAATAACATGACTCACTCCCTACATTAAAAATGAATTAAACTACTCATCAATTAAAACAGTAACTATTAAAACAACAAGACAATAACTATTAAAAACAAAACAGAGGACCGATTAAATGAAGACAATCACCCTAGCACGACTTCAGATTCTAACAAGGGTTGAAAAAACATTCTTAAGTAGAAAACAACCCAAGGTCCCGGAACCCCAAGGCACGGTATATATATATATATATATATATATATATAAGTCTAGAAAGGTCTGCCGGAAGAGATCCGTCTTGACAGCTCTCTTGAAACTGTCTAAAGACGTTAGCTGATGGATCTCATCCGGCAGGCTGTTCCACAGCCTGGGGGCGACAACCGAAAAGGCCCTCTGGGAGGTCGCCGTAAGCCTGGCTTTTGGAAGCTGCAGGAGATTCCTCCCAGAGGACCGGAGAGTGCGGGGAGGATTATATGGGAGGAGGCAGTCTCTGAGATAACTTGGACCCAAGCCATTTAGGGCTTTAAAGGTGATAACCATCACCTTATACTGGGCCCGGAAACCAATGGGCAGCCAGTGGAGGGACCTCAAAACCGGGGTGATGTGGTCCCTCCTAGATGTTCTGGATACAAGCCTGGCTGCCATGTTTGGACCAACTGTAGCTTCCGAACCAAGCACAAGGGTAGCCCCATGTAGAGCGCATTACAGAAATTGAGGTGTGAGGTTACCAGCACGTGCACCACAGTCTCAAGGTCCCTTACTTCCAGAAAAGGGCGCAGCTGGCGTATCAGCCGAAGCTGATAACAGGCGCTCCTGACCGTCGCATTTACCTGGTTTGTCATCAGGAGCGACGAGTCAAGGAGCACACCCAGACTGCGAACACAGTCACTGGAGGAGAGTATGACCCCATCCAGGACTGGAGGTTGCAACCCAATTCTTGGTTTCAGGGCTGCTACCGTGAGCACCTCCGTCTTGTCTGGATTTAGCTTCAATCTGTTTTTCGTCATCCAGCCCATTAACACCCGAAGACAGTCATTGAGAGAAGAGATGCAATTGGAATTCGAGGCCTATGAACGAGACACAGAGAAATAGATTTGGGTGTCATCAGCGTACTGATAACACCCAGCATCATAACTCCATATAATCTCACTCAGTGGCTACATATAGATGTTAAATAGCATCGGGGACAGAATAGCCCCCTGAGGGACCCCACAAGTGAGTTCCCTCTTACTGGAGCTACAGTCCCCAAGCAGCACCCTCTGGGACCGACCCGAGAGGAAGGACCAGAACCACTGCAAAGCAGTGCCCCCGATACCTAACCCCTTCAGGCGGCCCAAGAGGATACCATGATCTATTGTATCAAAAGCCACTGAGAGGTCTAGGAGCACCAACAGGGTCACACTACCCCTGTCAATGCTCAGACGCAGATCGTCAGTCAAGGCAACCATGGCAGTCTCAACCCCAAAGCCAGTCCTGAAGCCGGTTTGAAATGGGTCTAGATAATCGGTTTCATCCAAGACTGCTTGGAGCTGAAGAGCCACCGCCCTCTCTATTACCTTGCTTAAAAATGGCAGAAGAGATACAGGCCTGAAATTTCTCATATCCAGGGCATCAAAGGAAGGTTTTTTCAGAAGCGGCCTAACAGCCGCTTCCTTCAAACAAGCTAGAATATGTCCTTCCCTAAAGGATGCATTGATGATCTCCGTGAGGAATTTCCTCAATGCATCCCATCCCTGGACGGCTAATCATGATGGGCAAGGGTTGAGAGGGCAGGTCGTCTTCCTCACTTTGCCAAGCAGCTTGTCCACATCCTCGGTACTCACAGATTGGAGCTGATCCAGGATAACTACATCGGCAGAGTCGCTGGATGCCTCATTCATAGTCTCTGCTACAACAGTGGCGTCTAAGTCGGCTCTTATCTGAGAGATTTTATCTGCAAAGAAGTTATTAAATGCATCACAGCAGGCCGTTGTCGGGTTAAGCAAGGAATTTGACGCAGGAGGAACCTGCATCATCTCCCTCACCACCCTAAACAGCTCTGCCGGACGAGACTCTGCAGATGCAATACGTCCAGCAGAAAACGCTCTTCTTGCTGCACGTATTGCCTCCTGATAGGAACTAAGAAAATTCCAACGGCGAGTTCTGTCAGATGAGTCGAGTCTTCTGCCACTCGCACTCTGGTCGTTGTCCAAACTGCTTCATTCTTCTTAGCTCTGGTGTAAACCAAGGCCTTCGGTTTGAAGCGGGTTGGCAAGGACGCTTGGGAGCGATTGTGTCGATAGCCCTGGTAAGATTGGTATTCCAAATGTTAACCAGAGCATCGACAGGATCATCGGCATTCCCAACCAATGAACTCTCCAAGGCTTTCTGGAATCCAATAGGCTCCATTAGCCTTCGAGGGCGGACCATTCTAATGGGTCCCCCACCCCCGGAGGGGCAAACATTGGCTCTCAGTTCTGCCTTGACCAGGAAATGATCCATCCATGACAATGCGGAGGTACTTACCACCTCCGCCCACGGATATTCCTGCTCCGTACTGAAGACCGCATCGAGCGTATGACCAGCACAATGTGTGGGCCCGTTGACCAATTGGGATAGGCCCATGTTTGTCATGGTCTCCATGAACTCCCGAGCCGCACCTGTTAAGCTTAAGACTTGAAGGCACACAACAACAACAACAACAACAACAACAACAACAACAGAAATAAAATATGCATGAAACAACTAGTATATAGTGCACAGAAGCTTATTGTATATTGTAAAATATGTTTAAATATACTTTAGTCAGTAGTAAAAAAGATGTACCTGAATACTTTTAAAATGCATAAATCCCTTGTGAGAAGCAAAAAGAAAGTCTTACAACCAAGGGCAGGAAAAGGGGGCAAGTACGATTTAGAGAAATGCAAGGAAGTTGAGACTGAAAGCCACATCTCTTACTATGAAAAAGAGGTGACAATTATACACACATTGGAAATATGTGATGTGTAAGTCCCTAGCACACCTTCTTTTCCTCTAGCATATACAGAAACAGAGTTGCATTTGGAAAAAATGTGTGACAACTCAACTGTAAAGTTAAAGTGCTCCAATCATTAAGGCAAAGAGGAAGCATTACGGAAGTGACCTTTCTAGGCAGAGGTCTTTGCAGTGCTTTATTCTGATCACTGGATGAGAGCTGAGCAGCAGAGCGTAATCAGTCCTAAAAGTAAATTAGCATCACTGTCAAATATCATTGTCAACCTATTGTTTTCTGTCTCATAGTCAGGATGAATTTGTACCATGGCTTATATTTAGAGCTTTATTAAAGAAGGACATTTTAGTCATTCTGATTTAATCTTTGCCAGGACTTATGCTACATATTTTGGCTTGCCTGAAGAAGCTGTCAGAAAACATAATTTATGGGAAGATCTAGAGGGCAAAGAAAGCAATGAACCAGCTTACTACAGTGTCTTTTGCCCTTCAGACTTCATACAAGGACTTTACCCCTTCTTTGCAAAAGGCAAGCAGGCATAGTAACTAAGAAATAATAATTATGTCCTTTTTGTTATTATTTTCAGGGGCATTTAACTTTTTAAAAATTCCCCCTCCCCAAAAATCAATATTGTGCCCAGTTAAATACAGTTTGAACTATTTTCATTCTTTTTACTTCATTAGAGTACAGTGAACTCTACACTGAAAGTGTATTTTTCCTTTTTTTACAAATCCAAAAGATCCACACACAGCTTTTCAAAAGCTTTGCTAAACCCAGTACTTGGCTTCTGATGTCTAAATGGAGGTGGGAAAAAAAATAGAATCCAGAAAAGTGGGACTTCTAGGGCTTATTTATATACATGGATATCATTTGAGTTCTCAGTATTCATTTTTTCCCCATTTGGGGAGACAAAAATATCTGAAGAATAATAACTTCACACACTGTTTTCAACTCTTTGGAAAAAAGGTAAGTCTGTATTTAAAAGGTGTTACAAGAATTGTTTTAATATAAAAATTCCTTTGTGGGTCTTCTGTCATAGCTCTAAACTGGAAAAGTCCAAGCTGCCATGGATTCAAGGTGAGAACCTCATGTAGACATCTGAGTGGTCACGTCTGCCTCAACAATGAATTAATAGATCAAAAGGCCAGGGTTAGGAACTGCAAAACAGGACATTCACATCTAGGTGATTTATGAGTACCAGCCAGGATGTGTCTAACTAAAAATGAGATATCATCAACACCCCATCGCTCTTTTTTGGAAATTATCTACTTCAAAGACCAACTATCCAGAATCCTTTGATATACAGCAACACATCTTTGCCTTAGGCTAGGTTTAACGGTATAAAAGGTACATCTCAGGCACATTGGGTCTGGTTAGATTTTATGGTGACACTGCATCACTGTGAATTCTAACCTAGGTCCCTGCTCTTCCAGTCCTCCTTTTCCTTTCATACACAGTTGAGTCTATCCATCTTCATTCATCATTGGAGCAACCTCTGTCAGGTAACTATCACCATTAGAAAGCCTTCTGTTTGTGTGTCTTTGTATGTTTGACTACCCCCCAAATAAATCACAAAATTCATTGAGAAACCTTTGTCTCTATCAGTCTACTCCCTAGTCACCTCTATAAACATAGGATAAAAGATTCCATTGGATACTTGAACTTTTAGCAATTCCCCAGGTTCAAGTTCCTCTTACAAAGGGTATGTGAGTTTTGTCAAACATCCATCCCTGATGATTTCCATATTATAAAACTACACACCTGAGACTGTTGCCAGGGATGAATGTGAATGTTGTGTCCTCTCTCTCTCTCTCTCTCTCTCTTTTTTCTGTCCCCCAAAATGTATAAAATAGAAAAGTAGAAGGAACTAAAAACAATGGCCCTGAAATTTTCAGCACTTGTACCTGACTATTTGCTGAAACATCTCTAGATTTGAGAATGATGGGATACTAGCATGAAGGCAAAGTGTTACATGCTCCTGCCTTCCTCACTGTGGCCCAGATGTTGTAGTTAACAACTATCTTCCCACCTCCACCAACTATTTTTCAATAGGCTCACCAAATACATACAATGACATAGCTGAATCTTGGTGTTTTCATTGCAATAGTGAATGAGGTGAGTCAAACATTTCCCAGTTAATGTGACATAATAGACATTATGTGTTATTTCAGCCCACCAAGGTACAATTCAACATCATTATTTAGACTGCAATAATGTTTTAAAAAGTCATGTAATGGCAAAGATATTGAAGTTATGATTTGTGTCTGTGGGCAGGTTGGCTGTGGTGTGGAATCCAAGAGATAAAAAGTTGCTATTCACACTTGCTTCCTTTGGGCACATTTAAAATTATTAAGGAAATATTTTACTTCTTAGGCTTCATTTACCCTCTGAGAAGTGTTATGTTGGAAATATGTTTATCCTCTACATCAGACACAGAATGAGTTTTATGACTGATCCAGTTCAAGGCACTTGTCATGTTCCATTTCATGTTCACTAGAAGGGCTGTCATTTTGTCATGGTGGCTTTTAAGGATACTCATAGCCTCTTTGTGGCCAAAGAATATGGACACATAGAGACACACCATTGCCAATATATTTAAAAGTATAAGCACAGCACCCCTGCTGAGAGAGAGAGGGTAGGGGGACCCAAAGACCATTTGAGAATGAAGGAGAGGGAACTTACCAACCACTGCACATACCATCTTCCTTCACTATAGGACTCTTTCATCACTAGCAAAGTGAGCTGCTTCTTTACAGGACTGAAGCCCAAACAGCACTCTTCAGCAGGTTCTCCAGCTGAATTGTGGCAGCTCTTTTGGCTGAGCAGTATAAGTGGGACTACTGTAGGGTGGATTTGACACCCAAAGGGGGATGCCTTTTTGAGGAGGTTATTTCAGGTGGTGTCAAAAGGATGAGGGTTTATCCTTTTGCTGCTTTTCAGGACAGAAAGGTGTGCCTGCATACAGACACTGCCTTGCAGAGATAAGCAACAGACTATTTTTGTGGAGAATGGAGATGTGTTGTTAACAAAGAGAGGGAAGTTATAGAAGATACAAGGAGAGATGGGAATGGGAGATGGTTGTACTATCCTGGGAGTTTGCTATAGAGTGTTAGCCATCTGCTAACTGTCTCCCATCCCAAGTAATCTGGATAGCCATAGAAACAACACCAGTAGATTGGAAATGCTGCTGCTTAATACCAAGTTGGGGCCTTTACAGACTGCAAGAAATAATGCAGCTTGAGGCTGCTTTAACTGTCCTGACTCAGTGCTAGGGAATCATGGGAACTGTAATTTATTGTGGCAGCAGAGCTCTCTGACAGAGAAGGCTCAATGTCCCAGAAAAAAATACAGTTCCCATGATTCCCTAGCACTGAGCCAGGATAGTTGCACTATTTCTGGCAGTCTGTAAAGGCCCTTAGTGAATGGCAAAACAGATGCCATTTAATAATGGATCCTGAGTGAACATGCTGACCTTGCATTTATTATGGTGACCTGATTGGATGAGTGTGAGAGGGGTTAATCCCTCTCTGCTTTGCCTACAAGGATTCTCTGTGCAGCAGCAGTATGTAAGACCATGGGGGAGGGGAGGGGAGGGGATATTGAGAGTAGTCCCTCAGCACTGTTTGAGTGTATTTATTTAATGATGGGTAGTAATAATAATAATAATAATAATAATAATAATAATAATAATATTTCTAGCCTGCCCCTCTGCTAGGCAACCGGGGCGGGGTACAACATATTAAGACAGGCAACAGTTAAAAAACATTCCCTCAACCCTCTCCCCGCCCCACTCCCCCTTAAAACTGAATTAAACAGTAGCTGGGACACATTAGGGATTTAGTTGAGCAACCCACCCACTCCTCAACAGTATCCTTTCCTGAGCTAACTGGGGTGATGTCAGGGGTGGTGTTGGAGTCCCCACAACTTTTATGCTGGGGAGCTTCAATAATTATATTGAGGCTACCCTGTCAGGAATGATTTATGACTTCTTGTCTACCATGACAGCCATGGATCTGTCACAAGTACCATCTGGCTCCACTCATGCTGCTGGATGCACTCTAGAGTTGGTTTTCTGCATGGTGGGGGAGGATGATGATCTGAGAATGGAGGAGTCTTGTACTGTTCTGTGTACTGTTCATGGACAGATCACTTCTTGGTCAGGTTTAAACTTTCTGGGATTCAGAACCTCTTCAGGTTGTGAATGGATTCTATATGGTTTTGGGGGAGATTTGTGCTGCCTTGGCAGGAGATCCTGTCAAAGCCTTGGTTGATCTCTAAATGATAAAATGACCAGGGTGATTGACATGATTGTTCCACAAATGTCCCTTCTCACAGAGTGGAACTAAACCAGCCCCCCTGGTTTTCCAAGGATCTGGTAGCAATGAAATGAGTGAAATGGAGAGTAAAGTGACAGAAAGCTCAGTGTAATTCTGGTCAAAAACAGGTAAAATCTAGCAATGGTGGGGCAATAAGAGTAGCAAAAATGGTTTTTCTGGTTAATACTGGCCAAAACCAGAAAGGAAAAAGCCAGCTCACCTCCAGGGTTTCCCAATTCATGGGTAGAATGCACTAACTGTATCTCCAGCCCCCAAAATGGACCATTAATAGTTATTAATTGAAATATTTTGGGGAGGATACATTATGAAGCAATTAAATATGCTGTGTATAAGTTGTATCCAGATGTGGTGGTGTTGAGGGGAGGCTAGGGTATTTGTTCTTAAATTTTTAATTAATTGAACTATCTGAAATTTATAATGCATTTCCACTTCAATAACAAAACAGCATTGCTTAATGAAAATATTAGGATAAAAATACATAATCTTGTGACAAGAGTGATGGTGGTGGTTACAACACAGAGACAGATAACATTGAAAAGCAGTATTGGAAAAGGAGAGTTCGATCTGTTCTGTCTCTTTAGATGTCAACATTCTTTGGGATTTGATGCCATGCCCCTCCTTGAGAGTTCAGCTCCAGAAGATGCAACAGACCTACTGCTCAGCCTGACATCCATATGTGTAATCCAGATGAGGTGATGGTGGTAGGAGAGGTAGCTCTGGGTCTTTGGGAAAGACAATGGGCCTCAGCAGACGGAGGCCCCGGAGACGCCGCGGGTCGGAGCGCCGCCGGAGTTCAGCCTTCGGACCGCGGCGCTCCTGCGGCGCATCTAAAAGGAGCACCAAATTGGCGCTCCTTTTAGATGTAAGGGAAAGTGCGCCCTAAAAGCAGCGGGCACACTTTCCCTGGCTCAAACGGCGCAGCGCATGTGGACGCTGCGCCGTGAGGTCATCCCCGGTGCGCCGGCCGTGCGGACGGCCGGCGCTTCTGGGGGCGACCTCGGGGAGAGGAAGGGGCGCCGCTCGTGCGGCTGCCCCTCCTCTTCCCTGCCCGGAAGACGACTCTTTTAGTCATCTGCCGAGGCCCAAAGTCTTCAGTGTTTGGCAAAAACTTAGGGCCTGAACAGACTGCCAGAAATAATCTGACTTGGGACTACTTTAACTGTCCTGGTTCAATGCTATGGAATCATAGGAATTGTATTTTTTTTTTCTGAGACATTGACCTTCTCTGTCAGAGAGCTCTGGTGCCACAATAAACTACAGTTGCCATGATTCCCTAGCACCAAGCCAGGACAGTTAAAGTCAGGGGTAGGCAACCTTTCCCCTTTAAGGGCCGAGGGACTTCAGCTCCCAGAAGCCTCAGCCATGTTGGCCAATAGCTCCTGGGATTCTGGGAGCTGAAGTCCCTCCACCCTTAAAGGGGAAAGGTTGCCTACCCCTGGTTAAAGTGGTCTTAGATTATTTCTGGCAGGTCCTCAGGCCCTCCTCTGCAAATGAAGTGCAAGGCTCCATGCACACATGTGGGAAACACCTCCTTGAAATACAGTCTGCAAGTTGGGTGAAACTTTATAAATAAGGGGCTTTTCCCCATTTGCTCTGCTGGAAACAAACCTGATATGACCATGAACTGTTTCTTGGCTCTGATATCTTGTTACTCCTCTCCTTTGATGTACAGTTCCTGACTCTGGGTGGTTTATTATTGGATACATACTTGTTCCTTCACCTATTGCACTTTTGGCACTCTGCATTCTGTTGCAGTGTGAGAGCAGGACAAATAAGGATATCCTGGCTTCTCAGTATTTTGCAGACAACATCCCTCCCCCCCTGAGATTGAGGACAATTTCTCACTGCACTGTTATAGCACTATTATTCCACACTGATTGCTATGGCTGCCTCCTGTGTAATTCTGGGGTTTCTAATTTAGTGAGGACAAAGAGCTCTCTGGTTGATAATTTAAAATGTCCCTACCTAAACTGAAAATCCCAGGATTCCACAGGAGGCAGCCATAGCAGTTAAAGTATAATAATATTGCTGTATCAGTGTAGTATGAGATTTCTTGAACCCTCAGTTTTCCTTGGGGATCTAGAATCCTCCTGGACCCTATTACCTAGTAAATCCTGAGACCAGTCTATTTTCTTTGGGCTCTGAGGACTTCTACCCACTGGTATGCTAGATGAAGACATCATCTCAGACACGTGTGCTATGGTTACATCCAGACTAAACTACAAGAGACTGACTACCTTTGAAGATGATGCAGAAACTTTCTCTTGATACAAAATTGTTCTCATTGATTCTCCGTCAGTTGAAGTGGTTACTTCTGTGCTTCCCGGTCCATGGTTTGGTTTAGATATCCCAGGGTTAAAAATCATAGGAAGAGCCTCTGTTGATAGAGGAAATTATCCCTTTTAGAATGCTACCCATCGTATACAGTGGGCAGCAACAATGGCAGTTGGAATTGGTAGGTCTAGCCTATCCCATTTTCTTGAACAATTTCATAATGCTATTAAAGAGGACCTGTTCCTGTCTTGTCACTCTCAGAGGTACCTTTGGCCTTCTCCCTGGCTGCTTCCTGGCTCTGGAACTCCCTTCCCCAAGAGGCTAGACTGGCACTTACTATCTTTCAGCAAGCAGATAAAACTTTTTTTCTTCCTAGCAGGCTTTTGATAATTGATATTTCAAGGGATCAATTATTCAAGGCCTTGAATAATATGCTGGACTTTTATTTTCTGACATTGTTTTAATTTGCTTTAACCAGTTTCAGATTTTATGATAATTTTTTTTTAACTTTTGTATGTTGTGAATTATTAGCTATGTTTGTTTTAAAAGTTATAAGTTGCCTTGAGTCTCAAACTGGGAGAAAAGTGAAACAACAACAACAATGGTGGTGAATGGTGATGATGATAATGATGATGTCAGGTAAATCTGAGATTTTACAAGGATTTTCTGGATTTTTGTCTTGTTTGTTTGAAATATTTATATTACACCCTTTATTATTAACATTTTAGGGAGTTATACACACTTGCACAATCTGACCAGACTCAGGTTTCACAGCAAAGTAGAATCGTCTACTTCTCTATCACTGTGTCCAAATTTTTCAATGACTGCTTCCAATAGCTTAAGATAGAATTTAAAAAGAATTGGGAATGGGGTGGTATCAACACTGATCCATATAAACCACTGCAACTCTCTGACCCTAACCCTGACCCAGCAGATAGGAACAGAATCATTGTAATACAGCCTTCTCATTCTCAACTTGTAGATCTGATTCAGGAGGATACCATGGCTGAAGGCTGCTGGGAGATAAGAAAAAATCAGCAGGGTTGCTGCCTCCCCAGCCCTTTCTGTCTTCAGACAGACAACCTATCAGGATGACCAATGCTGATTCTCTCTTAGAACAAATTTCAACTCCCAGAACAGACTGGGAAATTCTAAATAATTTGCTTCTGAGATTGTTAGGAGGAGAGCCACAACCACCACTTTCTCAGGGAAGCTTAGGAGGTGTTTGCCTTATTTAAATAAGGTACCTTATTTATCATAGATTTTTGCTTCAGGTGAACTTTGGGAAGAATGGACACACTTCTTTTAGGGTGTCAAGTACTTCCTACCCCTCATGCAAAGAAGGGTTTGCCATACCCTGTCCCAACCCAAATAATGTTGATATAGGCAACCAAGATTGTAAAGAATCAAGAGGCTACATGGTTGCTCAAGTCCATGTTCACATCATGAAGCCTCAAAAGTTGAAACTGATCCTGTAACTCAGATGGTATACTAGAAGCCTCAATCAGATCCTTAGCAACAATAATATTAAACTTCTTGTAAAGAATTGTCATTGTGACTTTCAAGTGCTGTGGCAATTAATTACAATGTCAATTTGTAAGTTCTTGCACCATATTTACTGGGATGGCATTGACAAACTTACAGTTATATGCATAAGAATGCAACAGTACATTGCAGCCAGCTATAGGTTGTGACATATATAACTGCATACATGTTTGCAAATATCATCTGAATGCTTTACATTTATAAATAAGCACCTAACAACAACCAGTGTAATATGTGAAATGGCCCAAAAGAGTGGTACAGCCCTCATACACATTTTCTGGTGCCTACTTTACATTAGTCTGCTTCAGCTAAACCTTAGATTACACTAATAGCTCCCTTTCCCTCACAGAACCATGCATTTCATTTTTTTTAAGGCACCATCACCTGTGTAAATCATACATACTGCTGAGTGCTTGTTGATTGAAATTCCTAGTTTACAGAAGGATGGCACACTACCTCACACTACCTGGAATTAGCTCATGGTTGCATCTGCTGATTAATGCTACCTTCACAATGTAAGCGAGGAAATTGTCAACTATGGCTTGTGATTTTTATTGTGAAACCCATTGATATCATTCATTTTTAGAATTTTAATCACATCTTTTTCATTGATGGATAGATCATATCAGATTTAAGCTGCAGGTAATCTTAATGATTGCCTAGTTATGATGTTATGTCACTGATAAAACACTCCAAGAGATGATATGGCCTTGCTGAAAAATCAGACCATGGTGATAGTATTTGTTCTAAAATGGCTTATAGCATTTACAAAATTCACAACTGAGTAGTGTACATAAAATTAGACTTCTAAATGGACAATCACACACTTTTTGGGTACTTGACACATTGTGGTCATTACATTTTAGAAAGAAGCTCTCAGTCTCATTTGAAGGAGTATGTTCCACTTAGCGTACTGGTGGGGTAGGGGAGGCAAAACTTGTTCCCACTGTTTCCAGAAAAAGAAAAAAAAATATGCTTGAAATGCATTAAAGTCTGACACTTTAAAAATCCTTTTTATACTAGTTACTAAATTGCCACTGATTGTTTATTTTTATTATTTTTAAAATAATAAGCACAATTGCTTTGATTTATCTTGGTTCATGAGTTCAGCCTAACTAGGGGGGGTTGCAGACTGTCAGAAATAGTGTGAATTCAGTCCACTTTTAGGGTTAGGGTTAAGGTTAGGGAATCATGGGGACTGTATTTTATTGTGGCACTAGAGTTCTCTGACAAAGAAGGTTCAATGTCTCAGAAAAAAAACAATTCCCATGATTCCCTAGCACTAACCCTAACCCTAAAAGTGGACTGAATTCACACTATTTTTGACAGTCTGCAACCCCCCTAGCTTAACTTCTCTTGGTTATATGGCATATTACCATTATACCATTGACTATAGAAAGTTAAGGCCATCACTGACATTGCCTTTCCCACACTTTCCCACAGGCAGCAGACAGGCCTTGGAGAGGCCTGGGGCCTGGTAACTCCTCACTGGGGGGCTTGGGCAGGTTAAGGCCACCGCTGCCTTTCCTCACACTTTTTGTGGTGCAGGCAGGCAAGCAAGCCAGCTGGCCAGCCTGGGGGGCTGAAGGCCAATGCCGCCATGCTTTTGCCAGCTTTTAGTTGGCCGTGTCCTGCATTTTTCTTGAATATCCTACATTTTGTCCTATATTGCTTACTACATTTTGTCTCATTTTTGTAGAAGAGAATTATGGCAATCCTATCTCAGATTCAACCATCCATGGCTTGAAAATATGTAATATACATATAGAAATTCCAAAAAACCCAAATCTTTATTTTGCTATTTTATGTAAGGGATGTCATCTTCTATTCCTTTATTTAATGGTACTTCAGCATCCACAGATTTTATTATCCATGTGTGTGTGTGTGTGTCCTGGAATCAAATCCCAGTGGATATCAAGGGGCCTACTGTATAACTGTTAAATCTGTTCTAATAGTTTTCTCACTTCCTGGGAATTTTATATCAGACTGTGGCATGAAACTGGCTTACTGATGTCTTCATCTGCTCTCCCACTTAACTGCTCTTGGAGCTGGTCCAAAAACCAGCCCTCTACAGTCATGTTTTGTGGTGTACAGGAGGCAACTGTGGTTTCACTCATTGAAACTGTTCTGTCAGCAGATATCCCCATTAGATTTAGATTTCAGGACATGGTTGGCATTTTCTTTGCTAATATTATACCCAGTTTTTTGTTAGAATTTGATGGGACATATAGTCAATGTTAAAATGTTGAAATGTAAAGATGTGTGTCTGTATTTTTCCTTGCTGAGAAAAGTTGTTTTCTGAGGCCAGTTTTACAATTATCAGCCCAGGTGTGCTTTAGCCCAAACAAGCAGTTAACGAGCTACAGTTCTGTGAGAAAGAGCTTTGTTTACATAAAGGATTTATAAACATGTAAAATGTTATGGGAACTGCAGTCACATGATTTAATATGGTAATTAAAGGTTGGGCTAACACACGTCATGCATCATCAACCAATCAGTCTGAAAGGGCTACACCCAAATGGGTGGAGAATTGGGGGCTGAACGTTGTGATCTTGAAAAGTTTGTTGCTTGTCTTTTAACCTTTAAGCTGTAATGGACTAATTAAAAATATTTTCCTGATGCTGCAACTTACCAATTTTGAATCATGTAGCAGTTAGGCTTTGTTCCTGTTTAGCCTTCTGGCTAAAGTGAAGATGGTATTATTATTATTATTATTATTATTATTATTATTATTATTATTTGTTTTTGCTCATGCTGATTTTGCAATAAAAGAAAGCTTGCTTGAAGATCTGGATGTCTTGATGACTTGACTTCATGGACTGTAAGCTGTATATTCATCAACACATTTTATCAACATTTTTAGCCCTTCAGTTTGAGCTGTGTCACACTTGAGACTGTATGCTTCTATGTTGTGTCTTTTCCTGTGTCACATAATTGGTTTGATGTTAGTATGCCACATCTGGCACATATAGTGCAGATACTATCCTGTTGTAAAGGAAGTTATACTGATAGATATGGTCTCTTTTCTTTCACACTCATTTTCTGGGTCGATGTCTCAAGTGACTTCTCAAAACATCAGGATCAGCGTAATACAATAGGCTGGGAGCTATTCCATGCATTGTTGTTGTTGCATTCAAGTCTTTCCCAACTTATGGCAATCCTAAGGTGAACCAATCATGGGGTTTTCTGGGCAATATTTGTTCAGCAGATGTTTGTCTGTGCCTTCCTTTGAGGCTGAAAGTCTATGACTTACTAAAGGTCACGCGTTGGGTTTCCTTCTTCAAGCAGGGATTCAACCTGGTTTCCAGATTCCTAGTCTAACACCCAAACCATTACATGACACTGGCTCTATTTCATCTGACACCCATCAAAACAAACAAAAATTTGCAGTCATGTACAGTGACTAGAAACTTGAATAAATGTCTAAAAATCTTGTTTCTTTGCTTTACTACCTAGGGCAATGAAAAAGAAATGGTGTGGTGATAGTGGTGAAGATACTGTTACAACGGGTTTCAGGACACAAAACAAGGACTGGGCAGTGATCCCAGTGGTGTCCTGTTAGAGCTGTCTGTCACAAGGCACCTTGCTGCTGGAAGAGGGCTGAACATTTCATCACTTATCAACCCACTATCCAGTGCCTTAGGGATACCTTTTTTGTGGTGGCCGACATGGCTTAAATGATATATTTAATAATAATAATAATAATAATAATAATAATAATAATTTATTTATATCCCGCCCTTTGGGGACCCAATCCGGGAGGCTTACAACAATAAAATCACATGAGATATCCCAAAAATAATCCCCCCCCTTAAAACAGTATTAAATCAGATAACAGTTAAAATTACAAATTTGAACAGTTAAAAGTTACAACAGTTAAAACATACTACAAAAATAACACATTGGCCTATGGCAATGTTCTTCCTCCATCTGTAGATGGGGCCACACAGAGAACATTGCGGGTGGGAATGCCCGAGGCCGGGATAATTAATCTGGAAAGGCCTGCCGGAAGAGATCCATCTTGACAGCCTTCTTAAAGCTGTCTAACGATGTTAACTGATGGATCTCATCCGGCAGGTCGTTCCAGAGTCTGGGGGCGACAACTGAGAAAGCCCTCTGGGAGGTAGCCGCAAGCCTCGATTTTTGAGACTGCAGCAAATTCCTCCCAGAGGACCGGAGAGTGTGGAGAGGATTGCATGGGAGAAGGCGGTCCCTGAGATAGCTTGGACCCAAGCCATTTAGGGCTTTAAAGGTAATAACCAAAACCTTGTACTGGGCCCAGAAGCTGATAGGCAGCCAGTGGAGGGACCTCAAAACCGGAGTAATGTGGTCCCTCCTAGATGTTCTTGACACAAACGTGGCTGCCATATTCTGTACCAGCTGTAATTTCCGGACCAAGCACAAGGGTAACCCCATGTAGAGCGCATTACAGAAGTCAAGGCGTGAGGTTACCAGCATGTGCACAACAGTCTTGAGATCCCTTACTTCCAGAAAAGAACGCAGCTGGCATATCAGCTGAAGCTGATAACAGGCGCTCCTGACCGTCACATTTACCTGATTTGTCATCAGGAGCGACGATTCAAGGAGCACCCCCAGACTGCAAATACAGTCACTGGAGGAGAGTGTTACCCCATCCAGGACTGGAGGTTACAACCCAATTCTTGGTTTCGGGGCCATACCGTGAGTACCTCCGTCTTGTCTGGAATCAGTTTCAATCTGTTTTTCCTCATCCAGCCCATTACCGCTTGAAAACATTCATTGAGAGAAGAGATGCCATTAGAATTTGAGGCTGACGAATGAGACACAGAGAAATAGATTTGGGTGTCATCATATCATTTGGGTGTACTGATATTTGAGGAGTAGCTTTGGTTGTTGCAATGGTACAATGATTGTACCATACAAAAGTGATTTTTTTAATAACTATGAAGTCATAATTTGTGTGTGTGTGTGTGTGTATGTGTGTGTGTGTGTATACCTTCCAGTCAACTGTCAATTTACAGTGACCCAATGAATTTCATAGAGTTGTTTAGGTAAGGAATACTCAGAAGTGGTTTTGCCAGTTCCTTCCTGTGAAATCTGTGGTCTCTTCCAACTCTATGATTCTATGATTCTATGAAATATAGTCAATATTACCTGGTATTTATTGCTGGTCTCCCATCCAAGTATTAACCAGGGCTGATTCTGCTTAGTCTCCAAGATCAGATGAGATCCAGTGTCGTTAAAGTTTTGTTGTTAACTGTCCTTAAGTCGATCTCGACTCATGGCAACCCTATGGATGAGACATCTCCAAGATCATCTGTCCTCCACTGCTCTGCTTAAATCCTGCAATCCCTTAATACTTGTCACCTCTAGCATGTGGCCTTCCTCTGTTCCTGCTTCCTTTCACCTTCCCCAGCATTATTGTTTTTTCCAAAAAATCCTCTCTTCTCATGATGTGTCCGAAGTACGACAGTCTCAGTTTGGTCATCTTGGCTTCCGGGGAGGTTTCCAGCTTGATCTGCTCTAGGACCCATTTGTTTGTCCTTTTGGCTGTCCATGGGATCTTCAGCATTCTTCTCCAGCACCACATCTCAAAGGAATTGATTTTCTTCCTATCATCTTTCTTAACTGTCCAGCTCTCACATCCATACATGGTAATAGGGAGTGATTCTAACTTTTGATCTGAGTTGTATATCTTTGCATTTTAGAATCTTTTCTAGTTCCTTCATAGCCACCCTCCCCATTCTTAGCCTTCTTCTGATTTCCTGACTGCAGTCCCCATTTCTATCAATGTTTGATCCCAGGTATGGGAAATCTTTTACTATTTCTATTTCTTCATTGTCTAGGTTGAATTTATGAATGTCCTTGGTGGTCATTAAAGTTACATTATAATTAATAAACAGACTCTCAGCCATGATTCTAAGACAGGCGATAAAATATAAATTGTCCCAATTTCTTGGCCCTTCATTGATAGAATGTCAGGCAAAAGACGGTCCTTACAATATTTCATGTTATTTTTGACCGAAATGATTTTTTAAAAACTTTTCATAAGAAATATTTTATTTTCTAATCATTTTATTTTTGTGCCCCAAATACATTTGATTTTATCATGTGTCTTAATCAATGACTCATTACTACACTGAAATTCTTCTTAACAGAATTAAAGTAAAATGCAAAAACATCACTGCATTTGTCATCACCACTGTATGACATCCACACATAATTAAACTAGTCCCCCCCCCTTTAATTGAAAACATTTAATCTTACTTTCTTCTGGGCAGCATTCTTGAATACTAAGTTTTCATATATTTCTACTGCTAAGGAGCTTTTTCTTAACTTATAATTTGTACAAGGTTAAACCCACTCATTATACTAAAGTGCAGACAAAGATTTTTTTAAAAGTTGAAGGTTATATGTTATGAACATTAAGTTGACAGTGACTCTCATATCCCACTAATTTATATGCTCATTTTTTTGCAGAGTTTAAATGTGTGTGAGAGAGGAGGGGCAAAAGAGGGAAAGTACTTAAAAATCTAAAAATGGGAGCAGAATATGTGCATATTTGGGTGACGATGGTTCGGGATAACCACATTGAAAAGAACTCTGGAGCAAAGCAGAGCAGAATGTAGAGATATTTTTGGTCTGAAGGTCAACTTAGATGACTTTCACAGCAAGGGTGCTATGTTTTTTGCATGAATTCTGTACTCCAAACTTCTACCCTAGCCTATCATGGATTTTTCTTGACAAGGGTTACTTGGAAAGGCTTTTCCATAATCTTTCCTTAAAGCTGAGAGGGTGTGACTTGCCCAAGTTCACTCAGTGGTCTTCCATGGCTGATCAGGGATACAAGCCCTGATCTCCCAGAGGCCTAGAGGAACATTCAAATCACTGACATGCTGACTGTCAAGGTGATGTGAAAGTAATACACATTCATAATTCTTCAGAAATAAGTCCAGCAATGAAAGACTTAGAAAATTCTTCCCTTAAAACTGCTTCAAGAAACTTGAAAGGGAAACTGGTTGCCATGTAACAAATGTAAATTTTACATGAAAAATGAGTGTGTATTTAGATTCCTATTGATATGTTAATACTCTTGACAGCATTTCAGTCTCTTAATTGGAGATTATGAAGACTTGCTGCAAATGCATATTTACAACAAGATAGTGTTTTATTCAAGGACCTGGTTAATTTTAGAGTATGTTTTTCACTTTGAAAAACTCTTTGCTCATCCTCCTTTCCTCCCTGCCTCTTTCTTTTGCTCTTCTGAATTTGAACTCTTATTGAAACAAAATTCTCATGGTGAATAGATCCTTTTTTTATATTATTGGCTCTTGACCCTTCAAGAAAATGTCATTGTTAATTCTTTGGGTAGGAAGAACACCTTGTTTCATTTGATATAAGAGATAGCAACAGTGTCGCAACTCAAACAGCCCCCCTTATTTTGGAGAGTGGTGTGCTGTATAGGAAAGGATAGTTATTTTATACCATGTTGGACCATAACTCTTTTCAGAAATTTTCATCCCATTCATGTAACCCTCTGTCAGCATTTTTGATAGCTGGATGGTGACTTTGTATAGTGGGGAGCCTTCTCTATATTATAGGCCAGGTATATTAAGTTGTCAACTTTTTAGACCACTCATAAAACTTTAAATAATATAATTTATCATACTATAGCCTCTAGAGTATCAGCTAAATGACATAAAATTTAATGTAGGCAGTTAGATCTATGTCCGCATCAGTCAGGCTCATTAAGGAACTGATTACAGTCTTGAAAGAATGAGAGATACAATGGAACACAAGTAGATAAGAAATGCTTCCACAGTTGTACACTAGACATCAGATGACCCTAGCGAGGAATATTAACACTAGGTCTGGTCTCTCCACTAGGTTTCACTAGGGAACAAGATAAGAGATGAGTCATAAGGTAAAGAGCTTTGTTGACTGGTCAAGACAAGCTGAGTGGATATAGGGAGAGAATAAAAGGAAGCCAAGAAACATATCTTATCAAACTGTCTTCAACACAGAAGTTGCTGCTTTGCTCAACAGTACAGACTGTTCCTGGTAGCCCTAAAAATCGTGTCCTAAAATACTGATTAAAGCTAATAAGAATAGAAATATAGGTTATATATCCCTATCCCAAATGTTTGGGACCAAAAGTGTTTTGGATTTTGGATATTTTATTTTATTGGATTTTGAAATATTGGTATTTGCATATACATAATACACAATGCAAGTAGTGTACTACTTACAGCATTTGCAAGGCTGGAGAGAGATGCAGCTGGAGAGAAATTGTAGAATGGCATGAATCCAAGTGCAATCCTCAGTGTGAATCCATGCCTCCCACCATTTCACAGATCCTTGTGTCTCTCTCCAGCTGCTTCTCTCTCTCACCTTGTGTCTCATTCATTTGCTACTTGTGTTGTGTATGAGACATGAGGCTGGAAAGAGAATGAGGATCTGAAAGATGAACAAACAGGAAAATTCCACTTGCTGCTTCAAAAGCAGAAGCAGGTGGTTGGAGGCAAAAAGTTTCACTTTTGGGAGGATTTTGAATTTTGCATTTCTAGATTAGGGAGGCTCAACCTATACTTAAATAATTATGAATTTTCTTAAAATATAACAAGGAGAATAAATAATTATGAATGCTCTTAAAATATACTAAGGAGAATAACTCTTGTATACTTGTGTAGTTGCAGAAGCCTGTTAGAACTGTGTAACTCCACATACAGATGACAAAATGGACCTGAACGGCTTATGAATTAGAAGTTAGGTTGTATGTTTAAGATGTTATGAATATGGTACAAGGGACAGATTTTTGTGCAAGTGAAAGTGTTTATGAGATGTCTTTATTATGCCTTAACAGACACTACAAAATTCAGGAAGAACATAAGGACAAGGATGAAACTAATCATGGTCTGGAAGGGTCATGTTCCCACATTTGGTAATTATTACTAAGCCTGTAAAAGAGATGTAGAGAAATCACAGTTCAATCCTTACTAAAGTATCTGAAAAAGTATAACATCTTGATGGCTATATCATATGATATGATGATGCTTTACATGCAATGCACTATTATATAATGAAGTTAGAGTGTTCAGACATTGCTATGCCTGTTTTTTCTTCCTAAGGGGAATGTGATATATCTATAAATACTTACAATAAATAGCCTAAAAAGAGTGCTAAAAGAGGCTATAGATACCCTGAAATGCCAATACTTAAAAATGCTTAAGTGGAGTATTAATGTTAATTTGGCCTGTCTGGCTTAACCACCATCATGAGGTGGGCACTCTGGTGATCAAAAGTTGATACTGGGGCCCCACGCAAAATCCAGAATTAGTTGACAATTGACATGGACCCTCACTCCCTTATTCTAAGAGATTGGGATGGGGAAACTGTGTCTGTTTCATCTTTTTGAGGAAATGCTTCTTGAGATATGGAACCCTTGAAAGTGAAGGATCTGAAATCACAGGAAGACCTTCCCCTCCAACATGGACACTCAGTCTCCACAAGCAGAAAGCAGTGGCAGCTGATGGCTTCCATGCCAGTGGTACTATAAATCTATACTTCATAGTATTCTAAACTTTAAGGAGATATGCACTGATTGAAATGTATCTTAAATATAGGGATATATATGCACTCATTATGTATCTGTGATTTCACTATATTTTATCCACTCCAGACTTTACAGGAAATTTATTTTTCCAGAAGAATATATTCTGGTGCTTCTCAGCCCAAGTAGGGAATTTACAACTTACTCAGGGGAAAAAGATAGTGGAATGGGATGTCAGAGAGATGGGTGAAGAGACACATAGATTCAAATACAATAGAGAGAATAATGTCATTCTCCAGTTAAGTGGATTCCTAACTCTCAATTCAAAATATATTTTTAATGATCTTCAGTAACAGAAATGAAAGCAGCTCTTGCAAGTCAATAAAGAATTTGAGGATTTTAATATAGCCCTAGTATCTTCAACACTACCTGCACGAGACCCCCAAAATATAAGGAAAGATAAAGCTCCTACTCATTCTAAAACAGTTTTAACATGAAACACTGATTTACTGTGAAACCTTTTTTTAAAAAAAGTACTGTGCTAAAGCAAGTTCAATAGCAAATATTTTCTAATGTTCTGGCTGTGCATGCCATTTTTTTAACAGTAAAAGATGCATCTACATATAAGAGGAAGGCTTGGGGAAACATTTCAAAGCTTAGTTTATGACACCTAAAAAGCAAGTGCCTGGCAGGAATGCCACAAGGCTTATGATGCTTTATACCAGGAAATTTTGAAGAGTCACCCCCTCCTTTTTAAAACATTGCCTATCAATCACATGCCACTTATCCACCAGCTAACTTCTGCCTTGTTCTTTATTAAAAAACCAAACATACACATCCAATGTTATTCCTAAACCATCCTCTTGCCAAATCAACCATGGGTTCATTTGTTCCGTGAAAACATTGTTTCTTGGTGTGCAACAGCTGTTTCATAAATTGTTACTAGCTTGTTTACAGTTTGTTGGCATAAAAAATGGTAATTGTGTTGGGATTTATCACAGCTGAAATTGCATTTATATATAGATACAGATCATACTTGAACCTTAAGTTCAGAGATGAGTTGTTCACTTTGAAGATCTGATTAATATTGTTTTCTCAGAAGATTCAAAGTAATATGGAAAACTTAAAACAATTGATTGTGACCAATTATGTGTGGAGACCTTTGAGATGAAATAAGTGACATTTGTGTGAAGGGCTCTTAACCTATACATGTAGCACCAATGTCTGTCAGCATTTTTAAGTTCAGAAAAAAGGAAGAAAAAGAAACAACTAGTTCTTAAGACATACTGTGACAAATTTGACTCATGCCTGGGAGTTACAGCCTTGATGACAGCAACACCCTTCAGAGCAAAGCATATCTTGACTGAATAAAAGCATTCATCAATAAGCAATAGAGAGATATGTTCAAATAGAGAATGCTTTCTCACATTGTATATAAAATAAGAATCACTTAAAATTCCCACAATGTTTAGTGTCTTCTTTTTCCTACACTCCTAAACAGATTTAAGGGTGGTCCTACTGCTTGGACAGATTAGGTGCCACTTACCAAACTTTATCCAAATTGCACCACAATTGACTTTGATTGGGGGATTTATTCTTGCTCAATAGGGAGCAGTGAAAGGGCTTTTGGGCAACATTAAAAGTTGGGAACTTTTAATCTATACATATTGGTTCCAAACTACTATAACTTCGGAGTGTTGTTTTATTTATAATAGCAAATGTTGTCTTATTTTACAAGGCGAAATCAATTTTCACACAAGAACACATGCTCACACACATACAAGAACTAAAGATGTAAAATGTAGTAGCTTGACAACAATTAAGAGGAATGGGTAATATGTTACCAGCTTTAGAGGCCAGAGTCTCCAATGGGGGAACAGGTTCAGAATGATTGGACTCAGATCTCTACTTGGGATGTAAGTTGGCTAGTAATACTGAGGAGTCTATGTGAGATCCAACAGAGTGTCTGCCTGGTTTCAAATGAGACTGAATTGGAATGGCACAAACAGCCATTTATATAGAGTGAACACTTCACAGGAATTTTGATTATGTTTTCCAAGGGGAAAAGGGAGTCAGAAAGGTGTGAAACACACTGGACAATAGATGCAACATCCTAAATGTGTTATCTCTGCATGGCAATGTCCTTTGATTTCCACCCTTCTGGCAAATGACAGGCATGTCTTCCCTATCACCACTCCCAATAATAATCACTTTCAATTTCAAAGGGTGCATCTTTCTGTCTATGTACCTTAGCGCTTCCCTGCCAAGCCTCCTTGATCTTTGTGGGCAGACTATTTTCTTACACTGGGACAACTTTCTGTGGTTATGTGGAGGTTGACATCAAAGGTCAATTGGGATGATACAGGGGTCTTCAATGTACTAACAAAAGGCCTAATACCCCTTTCAACTACCAAAAGAGTAAATTATGCACTTAAGTATGCCAAGGGAGGAGGCTGGATAGCAGTACTGTGGATGTAATTTGCTCCAGCTCTTGTGGCCCCATGGGTTTACTTCTTGTGACTCTATTTTCTACCCCACCAGCCACAGTAGTGTCAGCCACTGTTGCTCAACCCTACATGTATTAAATAAAGGGGAAAGAAATTGTGAAAGAAATTCATAATAAAAGCTAAAGAACCTAGATATATTGTTCTGGAAGATACCAACAGTATCTTGTAGACTTGATTCCTCTCTCCATTGGTGTCATGTCTTTTTTAGATTGTAAGCCTGAGGACAAGGAACTATTTAACAATTTGTTAGCTGCTCTGAGAGCAGAAGAGTGGGGTATAAATAGCCTAAATGAATGAATGAATGAATGCCACAGCTTTTTCAAAATAGATTCTTGTCCCAGTTGTACATTTACTCAAAATACTATCTCCAGTTTGCCCTACACATCTCTGATTTTGACATGATTTTTCACCCATTTGCTGTTTCATCAGATCATTGACACCTCCCCCCACCAGAGATACTTCTTTTCTGGAGAAAGCTTCAGATCAATTTTGTGGCAAAAAGTTGGCAAAACATGATACCCTCTGAATTCAGTGCTCTTGTTCTGCACCTGGTCAAGAGGGCAAGTGACCTTCTCCTCAGAATATTGCCAGTCCCACTGTTAACCTCTACATGCCAGTGCAATCCCTGGTCATAACTTTACTAGTCCTATGCCCTGCCTGCCAAATATAAAAACTACCAAGATAGTTTTTTGTGGGTTTTTCAGGCTGCATCTGTGGCTGGCATCTTCAGAGAATACTGGAATGGAAGAGAGTGGCTATATATATATATAGACCCCGGGTAGGGAGGAGTGATTCTCATGTAAACTGTGTATGGTTCTGTTGTTGATGGCAGGGCCTCAGGGTGGGAGGGTATGCAAACGAGGATTAGTGTCTGTTAATTGGTGATCATTATCTGCTGGGAAAGTCCCTGACCCTGGGTGGTTTCTCATTTGCATTTACTGAGTGCTGATTTTTCTATTTTGCAGGACTGGTAGCCAAACTTTGTTTACTTTAAGGGTTTATTCTTTCCTTTTGAAGTTGTCCAAGTGTTTATGGATTTTGATGGCTTCCCTGTGCATTTTGACCTGATAGTTGTTGGCATGGTCCAGAATTTCTGTGTTTTCAAACAGCATTTTATGGCCAGGATGGTTTATAATGTGTTCTGTTACTGCTGATTTTTCTGGCTGACCCAGTCTGCAGTGTCTCTCATGTTCCTTGATTTGTGTTTGGACACTGATGGCTTTTCTTTCTTTTCTGGTTATGTTGCTGGGAGGTGGTTTTGCCTTGTGCAGAATCCTTCCCATTTCTCCTCTTATCTCTTCCGCTTCCTCCTCTCGGAGATGGTGGAATGCAGATTCTACCTGGGCAATGATGCCTTCAACAGGGATTCTGGTGGTGGTTACTGCAAAATTGCCTCCTTTGGCCAGGATGGATGTCTCCTCTTTTGAAAGATGCCACTGTGTGAGATTGATGATAGTCCGTGATGTATCCATTTAGGGTTTCAGCTGGTGCTTGTGGCACTTGTTGAATTTTTGTTTTTGTCTTTTGGTGTGGTCTGCCATATCTTTTTCCATTTTCCTGTAAGTGAGGCTGTCAATTTTGTCCCAATCTTGGTTCTTCATCTTTTGACTGAGGGAAGGTATTTTCCTGACCCAAAGGGAAGGTATTTTTACCATACATCAAAGGAGTCACAGACAAAATAGGGAAAGTGGTAAGGAAACACAACCTCCAAATGGTTTACAAACCGACCAAGAAATCCAACAAATGCTGCACTCAGTGAAGGACAGGAGAGACCCTCTCACAGCCACAGGAGTTTACCGCATACCATGCAGCTGCGAACAAGTCTACATAGGGGCCACCAAATGCATAAATACAATGGCATAGCAAAATGGAAAATCAAGGTTTGCTATTTGGAATTTATACTTTTTTTGGACTATTTTCAAGTCATGGATGCTTGAATCTGTGGATAAAAAAATGTGGATAAGGAGGGCTGATTGTAGTTTGTCAATCTCTGCTGTAAAGTTAAAGTTCTATACATAAATACGTAATTAAAATAGTGAGAGTTATTAGTTATATATGTCTGCTCTAGCTTCTGTGGATGCTCAAGAAAGATTCCCATTATTTCTAAAAGAAATCTCTATTTTAACCAAAACTATAATCTCTCGAAAGTGAGGTTAAGTGCTTGTACATGATGACCATAGTTTCTGCATGCATTGATTTGTTGTTGTTGTTGTTGTTGTTGTTGTTGTTTGTTGTATGCCTTCAAGTAATTTCCAACTTATGGTGTCCCTAAGGTGACTCTATCATGGGGTTTTCTTGGCAGTTTTTCATCCTCTGATGCTGAGAGAATGTGACTTGTCCAGGGTCACCAAGTGGGTTTCATAGTTGAATGGAATGGTAATTTGAACCCTGTTTGTTTACTAATTGTCTTAGCACCTGTTATGATTTATCCTCAATAGAAACATATATTGAATTACTTTCATTCAATATTTACCCAAAATACTTTAAAAAAAAAGAAAAAGAAAAAAAAGTCCACTTAGGTAAGTATTCATTTGATTTTGAACCCTTTTTTATCACCATTCCCCTACTTAGTCAACTCACACAAATGATCAGCAAGGCAAATAAATCACTGATGATCAAATCTATCACAAAATTAGTGGAGCATCTTCCCTCCTGAATTGCCCTTCCATCTCCCTCAAGCAGACACATAATGTCCCTTTTTGTTGTTTTCATATTACATTCTTTTTCAATGGATAATCCATCAATACTGAATGAACAAGAAAATAGTGAGTGCTTGGCAACATTTAACAATTGTACTAATTGCACTGCACTGCACAGAAAGGAAGCATTGCATATTAATTGTTAATAAAACTCTTATGCATAATTACTTTAGAGTAAGGCTGCATTCACACAGTAGAAATAATCCACTTTAATACCACTTTAACTGCCATGGCTCAAAGCTATGGAATTCTGGGATATCTAGTTTGTTGTGGCACGAGAGTTATCTGACAGAGAAGGATAAATATTTCACAAAACTACAAATTCCAGAATTCCATAGCATTGAGCTGTGACGGTTAAAGTGGTATCAAACTGGATTATTTCTGAAGTGCAGATGCAGCATAAGTCTTGCTGAATTCAGTGGCAGTTTGTTTCAAGTAAACAAGAAAAATATTAGACATTATTTATCAAGGTTCCTCTGTCATTAAACAACTCTCTCTCTTCTTTCCCTCTTTGTATGAATATATTCTTTAAAAATATTTTATTCAATTTCTACACAGTAATACATCCATTTAACGTTAAACGTTTACATTAAACAATCACATCCATTTTTAAAAAAATCTTCACAGTTGAAATATATCTAATTTATCTTTCTTTATATCTAATACTCCTAAACCTTTACTTCTTACATTTGTTTCCCTTTCTCAGTCAACCCTTCATTCTTTCTCCTATTCACATCCCTCCTTTCCTCTCATCCTTTATTCCATTCTATTACCCTTCTTATCTACTTCCTCATCCCTTCTCACCCTTTTCCCATCTCAATCTCCTGTCATACCTCCTCCTCCTCTTCCTTCCCCACATACACATACCTTCAATCCATACACAATCCTATCTTCATCTACCTACTTTACCTTCTCATTCCTTATCTTCTCAACCTACTAAGTATCATTCTTCCTTTATCTATTCTTCCTTCTCATGAATGAATATATTCTTTAATGTTCACAACTCTGTTTCCCCACTACCTCTACTATGAAGTAGAAGACTCAGAAACTATATCTGCTACCAATCAGTAGCATAGGATAGCACTGGCACATTGCCCCTTATATCTCTATGAGTAAATATAATTTAAAAATGTATTGTTCTTACTGGAATCTGAAAGAGCCAGGGAAGATCTCTAGGGTACTCCTGAATGGCCCAGGTCCCTGGAGGTCCATCTGTTTTGCCTCTAGCACCACTGTGGATCACAACAACAGTTATTCCCAAGTGGTTTGGATAAAGATTTAACTCCTTTTAGAATCATGAATGCGTTTTCCTGTTTTATTCTCCAGCCTCTTATTGTGTATGGAACAGATTTAGCTGGCAATAAATTTATACTGAATATAAACAAGTTGCTTCTAAAGTCATTTTGAAAGCAATCTCAGCAGACTTGTTTCTGCTTCCTGTCTATGACTCAGATGCTTCCTCTACCTAGTATCCATTTTTTTCTAATGAAGCATTTCTATGTATCTCCTTCTTCTTTCTAATTACATAGTGCCTAAATATTACTTTGTTCTTCTCAGCATGTCTATAGTTTCTGGAGAAAAATAACCCTCAACTTTGATGTCACTGAAACTTGTCACAGGAGGTTTCCCTGTCCTCAGATGAAGTGTTTGGTACAATTCAGAGGAAACCGAGAACAATTTTAGTGAGTCATTTTAGGGCCACTATAGAAGGAAAAAGATAACATCCAATGTTTTATGATGTTTTTAGCTTGCACAAAAGGACATCCTGTTCTGCTCTTCCCCGTACACCAAAACATACCCAAAAGCTATTCCAGGTCCCTTACCTATTTCAACCAGCAGACTGGAATGGGCAATGAACCCCTCTCTGGCATGCATGAAAAAATATCCAGGGTCAAGAAAATTGGACAAGGAGCTGTAAGGGCTTCCAACTGGATAGCTTTATCTACCACCAATTTTCTGCTGTATATTAACAAAACCATTTGTGTGAGTTGAAAAAGAAATGTGGTCAGAAGAAAATGTCACATATTCTAATAACACGTAATCCAGAATGTGTAGGTCAAAATTTTCCCCCAGCAAATTTTGGATTTAAATTTAGAGTGACACACAAAATCAAAAAGTCTTCAATCTAAACTATACTTTCCTACTCCTCCTGTTCCATTTTTAAGGAAGCCCAATCAACAGTTACTATAAAGGATCAATCATGTGTTTCAATGACATCTTTATTTAATATGTTATTATCATGGTTTTCTTGAGAATGTAATGTCCATCTCACACCCATTAAATCCCTCAGTTGAGACAAACTAATTAATAACTTTCTAGTGTCTGAGGGGGCAGTTCTGCACATATTTGTCTTAGACTAAACCTCATCAAGTACTGCCTAAATACTGTAAAGGCAACCTGTCTGATCATGGAAACGAAGTAGGGTCATCCCTGGTTCATACTTGGATGGAAGACTGCCAATGAATACCAGATATTGTAAGTTATAATTCAGAGGAAACAACTGGCAATACCATATTAATTGCCTAAGAAAACCCTATGAAATTCCTGAGATTGCCATAAATTGACTATGAATTCATCTATGAATTGGCTTGATCCACTTGCTCAACTTAATATGTGGACAAAAATGTACCTATCCTCCATTGCTGTGGTATACATTGCTCTTGTTTTAATATTGTAAACTTTTCCAGAAGTTTGATTTTTTTTTTAAAAAAAGGCACATTTAACATATGCTTTTAGTTTTTTAAAAATACTAATTTAAAATACACATTGGGAGAAAAATGCTGATTTAAATATATAACTGAGAGGATTCTTTTAAAATATGAATACTGAAATGGAATAGAAAATAATAGCACTGTATACTATAGATCCAAAGGTATGACAATGACCTGGTCAGCAATCCATGCTGCAGAATCCAATAAATAAATAAATCCAAAAATAAATCAGGATATTACCTTCATATTTTGCAACATACTAAAAATATTCTAACACTTTAATGACATAACATAATAACTGATTATGCTTAAAATTCTCCACCATAAACTCCATTCATATATGGAGAGAGAAATCCTAGAGGTGCAAGCAGGGTTCAGGAAAAGGAAAAGGCACTAGAGACCACATCACAAACATACAATGGCTAAAGAAGTTCAGGAAAATCTAAAAATAAATCAGGATATAACCTTCACAAATGTGCAATGTACAACAATATTCTAATAGTTTAATGACATAATGTAAAAACAGAGCTGAAAGAGTTATTTAGAATAAATCAATCATGCTGACTTTGGACTTTATCACATAGGGGAAATCCTGTGCAGAAATGGGGTTTTAAATAGGGAAAAAAAAAAAGCCTGCAAAAGCTAGTAGATTTTCAGATGATGTCGCTGTTAACGTGTGGTTAACCTGAATGGAAAGTCATCAAAAGCTGCTTCTTTTTACTTTTGGAAAATCCCAAAAGTAAAAAGGAGTGGCTTTGATGACTTTCCATTTGGGTTAACCACACTTTAACAGCTTTGTGTGTGAAAATCTACCCGCTTTTGTGGGTTTTCCCCACCATTTAAATCCTATTTCTGCATGTGATTTCCCCCATGTGATAAGGTCCTTCAGTAGCACTGGGAATCAAGGGGAGAGGAAAGTGGCTTGGGAGTCACAATAATTTAATATAACTATGGGCCTTTACATACTGCCAGAAATAATGCAGCTTGAGTCCACTTTAACTGCCCTGGCTCAGTGCTAGGGGATCATGGGAACTGTAGTTTTTTCTGAGACATTGAACCTTCTATATCAGAGAGCTCTGGTGCTACAATAAACTACAGTTCCCATGATTCCTTAGCACCGAACCAGGGCAGTTAAAGTAGACTCAAGCTGCATTATTTCTGGCAATCTGTAAAGGCCCTATGTTAAACTAGAAACTATTTTTCTACTATTGTCTATATTTATTTTTCCTTAGTTTTGTACAGATTCAAAACCACATTTAAAAGTTCCTAATTGTGAAGTGTCTGCCTGTAAGATAAAAGGAAATCTCTAAGGCAAAAATAAAACATTTGTTCCAAATTCTAAAGTGCAGACAAAAAGAAAAGAAAAGAAAAAGAAGAATATATGTGCTTTAGAAAAATCCATGAAAGTTCCAAAGATCCTGTAAATACAAATCCCTTAATGTTTCAGATTCCTACAACACTTCAGCACACATTAACATAATTTTACTCTCCCAAGGATACCAAGTTTCTATGTTCTTCAAGCCCTTTTCAGCTAATAATCTCTTGAGAAGTCTGCAATTATCTTGTATTAACCCTTGCTGGTGTCTTATGTGTGGATTTACATAAAAAAGATTTATCTTTTAGAATATTTTATATTTTACTTTTTGAAACCTAATGAAACATAACATTTTGGGATGAAACAGTCTGTGGTAAGGTAAGACCATGCACACTGTTTTTGCACATTGTGTAATTTTGTAAAATAATCTATATGTAAAACACAAAGATGTGCAGGGCAATGAAACATCCAAACTTTCATGCTGCTGTGCTTTCTAATTGTGCTTTTGTTCCTCCAGAGGAGCCTATAATCATACACATCAAATAGGTTAGTTCTTGTTCTAATGGCTTTTATCCTGGGGATTGTGAGAGATGTTTTCTGACCAAAGTCTCTGTTACCTCGATCAATAGAAAAGAAAAGAACAGAATCTCTTTGTACTTTACTCATCACAGTTCCAGTCCTGCATAGCACAATCCTCTGTATGTGTACTGAGGAGTCAGCTGTACTACGTTCAAATCACTTCTTCTTGTTAGGCTATGTAGGATTGCTACCTCAGTACATCCCAAAAATATAAAATCCAATTTTGTTCATGGTTAGAGTTCAGTCCAATAAACCAAGCCGCTTGGGAGCTTAGTGTGTTTAACCTGGGTTAACAGGTGATATGACAGCCATGTTTAAATATGTGAAGGGATATATTGAGGATGGAGCAAGCTTGTTTTCTGCTGCTCCAGAGAGAGGGATACAGAACAAAAGATTCAAATTCTAGGAAAAGAGATTGCACCTAATCATTAGGATGAGCTGTTCAATAGTGGAATATGCTGCCTCAGAGTGTAGTAGCGGACCTCCTTCTTTGGAGGTTTTTAAACCAAGGCTGGATGGCCACCTGTCAGGAGTGCTTTGATTGTGTATTCCTGCATGGCAGGGGGGTTAACTTGATGAGCCTTGAGGTTCTTCCAACTATATGATCCTATGAATCCCACTGAAATCAGGGTTGCCAAGTGAAATAAAGGTTAGCGTTCCTGTTCCATGAATAGTTGATTGAAAGAGGAATATCAGCAGGTGTTCTTTGTCATTCAAGCAACATCTGCTGAATGCCATCTTGTACACATTCATACACATGACCCCTGTTCCTTAATTCACCTGGCAACCCTAACTGGAATTCATTTTCAAATATATTTATAGAGACTTTAAACCTTAATCCTGTACATTACAATCTTACAATTGTGAAGAGACTTTGGAATTCTGATGCAGGTTCCTTCAAGGTCTCCCACTAATTCCTCCAAGTACAGGAATAAACTCCTTTGAAATGAATGGGAATTTCAACATACTGAAGAGCTGATCATATGTATCAAGGACATATGGAATTCTTGATTAGAGCAATTAACTGGCTTTAATGGTATTCCTTTTGAAAAATCAGGTATAAATGGAACTGACTGCAGCCATGATCTAAAACTTGTATATCTAGGCTTCTGAATCAGCTAGTAGACATGAGCTAATAGGGCAGAGATAAGGAAATCAGGATCTACTGGTAGACCTCTGGGTGACTGCCTACTAGAATAGTTAGGTTTTCTGATTTTCAGATATTAAACAAGAGCAGGAACAAAATGCCTCTCCTCTGGCTTGAATGACACTACTAAATAGAAAAACCTTGGGACAAGCAATAGTTTGTTTTATGAAAACACTGTGAGTCACGTTCATGCTACTCAGAACAAATTCCTGGGTTCAGAAAATCCTCATATGCTCTTCTGAACATCTGCACTTTCTGGAATGCCCATAGGGATCATTTCATTGACATTCAAATTCCAGCAATGTACTGGCAAGAAAGCAATCAGTAACTTTCTAGGATTTTTTCACATAGGGATGAGATGTGTTTATTGCCTCTCCTACTTAGCAGGGAAGGATACCTTTTCAAAACAAGGAGAGCTAGAGTGATCCTTGCCTTTCTGCCAAGTGGGGCACTCTACCACCATTGACCTACACTGAGAGATGCACAACATGAAATAATGGCTTCACTCTGTGCAATAGTAAAGCTGGCTATTGCTGCCCAATAGCTAACAATCTCTCATATAAGGCATTGCAAATTCCTCCCAAAGTGCAAAATAGGAATGGGTACCAGAAAATACAATCTCACTCTGGTCAAGAAAGACATCTGCAACACATAACAATTTGGGCTATTTTCCATTACACCTGGAAAAAATTGGCAATTTATATGGGAACCAAGGGACATAAATAAGAGGTACCAGGAGGATTCTCTGGATGTTTGGCTTTATAAATCAGTGTTCTTTATATCATGCTATTTGTTGCACAATGTACAGTGTTATACTGCAAGACCAAGATTGCTAGCTGGTTCAGTATCATTGTATATATTAATCAAAAATGGTGTGTGCAAAGAGTACATATTAAATACAATACTGATTCGACTTGCCTTCCCTAGGATAAATGACACAAAGCAGTTGGGTCACAGCTATGCTGGAATTGTTTTGACCTGACTTGGCACTGCTTGAAGAAACTCATAATGCAAGCAAGAAGAAAAGCAATGGAGGAAATGAGAATATGGGCTGGAGAATTAATGGTCTGAAACACAAGAGAGGGAAAAACAAGACAAGCTTAAGCACAGCCTTTTATACAGCAGAGGGGTTTCATGGGTACATGTTAATGTTCCCTTGAGATTATGGGCCTTTGCAGACTGCCAGAAATAATGCAGCTTGAGGCCACTTTGTTATTGTAAGTTGAGCAGAGTAGATAAATCTTTGTGGAAACCTCCATTGCTGAAGCCTTCCTCCACTGTGAGTTGATCTCCATGCCAGTCATCTCTGGTGCTGACCTTACCACCTAGGAATGCAGCCTTCCCATTAAACAGACCGGAGGCAGAAAATAACTCTAAAGAGGCACATTTTATTCTCCAGTTGCAGTAAATACAAAGTAACCATTGACAAGTAGATCAAAAACATCAGCAGGCAGGAACAAAAGAATCATAAGAGCTAACCAGCTAACCAGCAGAAAAAAAAAATCTCCACCCCCAAGCTGAGGGCTTAATTCATTTGTGGACACTTGCTAAACAGCCTCAAAGTCCAGCCTCTTCTTGTGACTCATAGTCACATGGACAATGGTTCCCACAAAACATGAGATCTAATATTTTTACAGTTTGCCTTCCGTGTTCCCAGACACATACTGTCCTTGACTATCTTCTCTTGTGATTGTTTTCATATTTCACCTGCAGGCAAACTTTCCCATGTTATCATTTTTCACACATCTGTACATTTCCACACAAGTTATATTTTCCAACAACTTTAACTATCCTGGCTCAGTACTAAGGAATCATGGGAACTGTAGTTTATTGTGGCAGCAGAACTCTCTTTCAGAGAAGGCTCAGTGTCCCAGAAAAAATACATTTCCCATGATTCCTTAGCACTGAGCCAGGATAGTTAAAGTGGCCTCAAGCTGCATTATTTCTGGCAATCTGTAAAGGCTCTAAAGTTGTGTTATTAAGAAAAAGAAAAAGGAATTTGAAAATAAAACCCATATAGAATAAGGACATACACAGAGAGAATTCATATATAGGAGAGGGATGGAAAGAATATTCCAAAATATTTTAAAAGTGGTTGAAAAGCATTATTCTTGGGTATCAGGAAACCCTGGATAAAGAGCATCTTTGCCATGGAGAGTTGCATTTACATAGCAAATTTTCTGTGCAGGATACAACACTTTGTGCACTGTAAATAGACTGCCAGAAATAGTGCAAATTGAGTCCACTTTAAGGGTTAGGGTTAGTGCTAAGGAATCATGGGAATTGTTTTTTTTCTGAGACATTGAGCCTTCTCTATCAGAGAGTTCTAGTGCCACAATAAAATACAGTTCCCATGATTCCCTAACCCTAACCCTTAAAGTGGACTCAATTTGCACTATTTCTAGCAGTCTGCAAAGGCCCAGTGTTTTTGTGTAGAAATCTTATTTTGTGTGTATGCTGTTTCTGTAAATAACACAACAAAACTCACACATGAATTTTTTCACAGACTAAATCTCAAACTGTGAATAGTCTTAACAAATGACACAGTTTTTGGAGGCTTTTGTGCACTGGAGAGGAAATCGCTACATTTACCCATTGATTCCTTTGTGAATGAAATTAGTGAAGAATTTCATCCATAACATAGAAGTCCAATCATCTTCAAGAGGAATCGGCACATATGTTTTGGAACTCTACATTCATTTTCTGGATTGTGTGAGTGAAAGTCAGAAATCAGTTTCTGTGTTACATCCAACATACTCCCCATGCCTTTGCAGAAATGTTGGACAAGTAGAGCAGAAAGGGGTAAATTTGGAACTTGGCACATGTGCCCCTGCAGATATTTTTATGGTTTTCACTACCTCCAGGATTCCCAGATTGACCTTTTTTATGGTCAGAGAGAGAGGTGGGTGGGATGAATTGCTTTTCCTGGAAGACTCCAGGGACAACAGTTTGTCCCATTCTCTCTCTCTCTCTCTCTCTCTCTCTCTAATATTTATCTATTTCTAAATAGAATCCAAAACCCTTCTGTATTTTTTAACATCAAAAATATGCATTTTGGAAAAGCAGAAGACTTCCAGCTACTTTGCGGTTTAGTTTTATTTTTGGTAACCCATGAAAACCCCTGATGGTTCCACATAAAAGTGGTCCCTAACCTGCCACAGTTGCCCAGCAATGGTGAAGAGAATAGCCCTGGTAACTGCCCTCAAGTTGATTTCGACCCATGGCAACCCTGCTGATGAGACATCTCCAAGACCCCTATCCTCCACTGCTCTGCCCAGCCCCTGCAAACTCATACTCCTGATATATATAATGGAGTCCATACATCTAGCATGCAACTGTCTTCTCTTTCTGCGTCCCTCTACCTTTCCTAGAATTATTGTTTTTTCAATGATTCATGCCTTCTCATGATGTGCCCAAAGTATGACAACCTGAGTTTTGTCACCTTGGCTTCCAGGGAGATTTGTGACTTGATCTGGTCTAGGACCCATTTGAATGTCTTTTTGGCTGTCCGTGGAATCCTTAGCACTCTTCTCAGCACCACATCTCAAATGAGTTGATTTTCCTCCTATTCTCCTTCTTAACTGTCCAGCTCTCACATCCATCCATAATAAGGGATACAATGGCTTGTAAGATTCTAACTTTTGTGCTCATTTGTATATCCTTGCATTTTAAGATCTTCTCTAGTTCTTTCATAGCTGCCCTTCCCAGTCTTAATTTTGTTCTGATTTCCTGGCTGTAGTCTCCATGTTTATCAATGGTTGATCCCAGGTATGAGAATTCTTTGACTATTTCCATTTCTTCATTGTCTAGTTTGAATTTGTGTAGATTCTCTGTGGTCATTATTTTTGTTTTCTTTATGTTAAACAATAGGCTTGCCTTTGCACCTTCTTGTTTGATCTTTCTTAGTAGTTGTTCCAGGTTTTGAGGTTTTCTGCTAGTATTATGGTGTCATCTGTGTATCTTAGCTTGTTGATATTCCTTCCTCCTATTTCCACTCCTCCTTCTTCTGTGTCCAAGCCTGCTTTTCTTATAATATATTCTGCATATAAGTTGAACAAGTAGGATGAGGAGATGCAGCCTTGTCTGACTCCTTTTCCAATTGGGAATCATTCTGTTTTTCCATGTTCTGTTCTGACAGTAGCCACTTGTCCTGAGTACAGATTCCTCATCAAGACTATCAGATGTGTTGGCACTCCTATATCTTTAAGAGTGTTCCATAGTCTTTCATGATCTATTCAGTCAAAGGCTTAGCTGTAGACTATAAAGTACATGCTGATTGTATTTTGAAATTCCCTGCTGCAGTCCATTAACCATTGTATGTTTGTAATGTGGTCCCTTGTGCCTCTTCCTTTCCTGAACCCTGCTTGGACCTCTGGGATTTCTCTCTCCATGTATGGTTGGAGTCTATGTTGTAGAATTTTGAGAATAATTTTGCTTGCATGGGATATTAGTGCTATGGTCCTATAGCTGCTGCAGTCTCTTGTGTCTCCTTTTTTTGTAGATGGAGATGTATATTCATCATTTCCAATCTGTTGGCTGTCATTTTGTTTTCCATATGTTGGCATATGTTAGTTAGCACAATAGTTCACTCTGTCAATGTGGATTACAGTAGCTCAATTGGAATATCATCTGTTCCTGATTACTTGTTTTTCACCATTTCTCTTAATGTAGCTTCCACCTCACTTTTTAGAATTTGGGGTTCGTCTTCATATGGCTCTATGTTCCATGTATCCTTTATTTTGTCATTTTTTTATATAGTTCTGTTTATTGCATCCAATTTTTTTTTTTATTCCTTCTTGGTCTTGAATTGTGTTATTTTTTATTGTCATACAGCATAAACTTTCCTTTGATTTCTCTAAACTTGTGGAATACATCTCTCGTTCTTCCCTTTTTGTTGTTGGCTTCTATTTCTCTGCACTGGTCATTGTAGTAGTTTTCTTTATCTTTACACACTAGCCATTGTAATTTTGCACTCATGACTCTTAGCTTCTTTGTTCTTAGAAAACAAGAATACAAATACACAAATGATTCAGTCATATATTATTTATTATAAAGAAAGCATTGGGGAGAGTAGTAATCTCCTAGTTCTCCAAGGCTGTTGACTGTTCAGTCTGAATTTTCCTTTTTGCTTATGTGAAAGCAATTCCTTTTATCTTTACCAGGGCATCAAGGTTATAAAAACAGCTTCAGACTGTGTCTGAAAATCCCAGAACTATATTTACCCTGAAAGTTGTTTAGGAAAATGGATCCATTTTCTTACTTATTCTGGGAGCTGGTTTCATCCTGGTGATGGCCACACTCACCTAGTTGGTAAGAATTCATAAGGAGTGTATCTGACTCTAAAACCTTTCCCCTTATTTATCCAAGTCAAATAGTTATTAACTTTTGGTAGATGGGAAACAAACCAAAATTGGACAATTTACAAAGAACTACTATATAATATAGAGCAGGGGTAGGCAACCTTTCCCCTTTAAGGGCCGAGGGACTTCAGCTCCCAGAATCCCAGGAGCTATTGGCCAACATGGGACAATTGGCCAACATGGCTGAGGCTTCTGGGAGCTGAAGTCCCTCGGCCTTTAAAGGGGAAAGGTTGCCTACCCCTGATATAGAGGAAAATAAAATAGATAAGAAAATAAGAGAAGATTTACAAAAGCAGAATAGAACAGTTCATTGGATGAACTATTGGCAAATTAGAGAAATTCAAAGAAGATCTCAAGACAACAGGCTTTGAAAAAGAGGGAAATGAATTTAATAAAATATTTTGGGCACTAGAGGAAAAAAAAAAGATTAGTAAGATTTATAAGATACTACTCAAAAGAGAACTTGAAGGTGAGGAAATAAAAGACAGTATGATAAAATGGGCAATAGAGTTGGGACATAATATAGAGATAGAAAAATGGGAAACCGCAAGGAAAAAAACAGATAAATTTACAGCTTCACAAAGCTTATAAGAAAACTACTTTAAAATAGCCAGTCACTGGTACTTTATGCCACTTAGGATAGGCAAAATGTAAAAATTAAATAATAATATGTTGGAGATGTAAAAAAAGAACAAGGTTCCTTAACACACATGTGGTGCAACTGCAAAATATTTTTTAAAAAAAATTGGTTAAAATACACAAGAATATAAAAGAAATGCTAAAGATCTAATATGAGCTAAACCCAGAATTGTATTTACTTAATGTAGCATCAGTTCTGGGGAAGACAGAAGAAATCAAATATTGGAAAATTATTCTATATTTAATAACGGCAGCAAGAATCTTGGTTGCAAAAAAACTGGAATAAAGATAAAGCCCTGAGGATAGATGACTGGAAAATGAAAATCTATGAAATGAAGGAAATGGATAGAGTAACAACAATGTTAAATAAAAAGAATATGGATAAACGGGAAAAAGAATGGAAACCTTTAATAGAAGAAATAGAAAGAAAATAGAGAAAGTTCGGGGAAAAACAACAAGCTATCTAAAATAAATGAATGAAGGAAAGGGAGGGAAGTGAAACTTTAGAGAGTAGGTAATAAAAGAAAAACAGGTGGAGGAAAGGTTGTTGTTTAAGAGCATTGTTTTCATATTATTATAATGTAATTACTTATCTAAAAATGACTAATAATAAGTGAACATTTGAAATATGGAAATTCTTCATTTGAAAAATGAGGCTCAAAAAAGAGGCAAAGAAAAGAAAAAGAAAGGAAGCAATTCAATTTTTGAAGGAGAACAGGAAGTCAACAAGAATTTAAGTACAAAGGAATGAGAAGACTAAAAAAGCGGATAAGAAAATGAAAGAAAAAAAGATGTAGAATATATTCCTTTTTGTACAAATGTTTTTTGCTATCAATTTCTGGATTGTAAATTGGAATAAAATTAAATAAAAGTAAAAAAAAAACCTGGTTATTAATATCATGTTGCAACCTATTTCTGAGGAATACACACAAAGGGTACCTGACAGCATGTCTTTATCTACAGTAGTGGGATTGGAAGTGCAAATGTACCATTTTGTCACAGTCTTATTCCAAAAGAAATATACCTAAACCTTTTCCATAATGTAGAAATATGCTACTCCCTCCTTCTCTTTCTCCATTCCTCCTTAAGCAGGAGTTCATTTAGGTACATAAGGATGAGAAAGAGCTCTTTTAAATATCTCTCAGTATCAAATAGTAGGATCTTCCAAGGATTTACATTAATGGTCAGCAGAATACAATTAGAAGTACAGGTTGGAAAAAAGGTAAATTTTTGGACTTTAACATCCAGAACTTCCAGTAAACATTAAATTTATACAGTCACACCTCTGTTTTCACAGACTTGAAGTCTGTGCCCCTGCCCATTCATGGGCAGCAAACGGAGGGGGACAGAATGAGGGAGGAGTGCCCGCAGGCACACACCACCATTCAACCTATGGGGCTTAAATATTTCCAGTTTTCTGTTTTTGCATGCCCCCCCCCCCGAAATGGGTCCCCTGCAAAAACAGAGGGGCAACTGTAGTCTAAAAAAAAAAGTATACTGGAATCCTATATGACCTGCTAGTTATGTAACAGAGACTCTAATAAACTGCGTTACTGAATTGCAATGATGCAAAATGGGACACCAGCCAGAGCCCAATCTACATAATGACTGACACTGTGCACATACGTGCCATCATACATTGGTTTCTTTGTTCAACAGACACCAAGGAGCAACTGGCACTTTCCTGGCTCTGCTACCTAGAAATCTAACAGCAGCACTCTACTGGAGGTGGGTGCTAGCACAACTGCACCATTCTCATCCCTACACACATAAATCCACTTATAATTATGTATGTTCCCAGCCTCAGAAAGAGTGGTGTAGTTGTTTGAGTGTTGGACTGTGATTTTAGATACTAGTGTTCAAATCCCCAATCAGCCATGGAAACCCACTGGGCAAGTCACACTCTCAGCCTCAAAGGAAGGCAAAGGCTGAACAAATATTGCTAAGAGAATCCCATGATAGAGGCACCATGAGTAAAAAAATAACTTGAAGGCACACAGCAACAAGTCCCTCAAAAGAATTGCGGCCATAACTTTTACCCTTTGACAATTATGACAATACAAATTTCATGATCACAGGTTTCTGGCTCTGTTCAGTTGAAATGTTTTGCCAGTCTTCCTGTGGGTCACTGCAAAGTTTTTAGAAAAACCTGTATCCCTAGGAATGTTCCTACCTTGCTGTAAAACTTTAACCTTTATGTGTGCATGAATATTAATCTGGCTGTCCATCTGGCTATCTGATTACTGACAGTTTATTGCAGGCTGTTATTCAAGTGTTCAACTTTTATTCAAGTTTTTCCACTTTTGACTGTTCAGAGACTTTTCCTCTCTGTCCTGTGTGAGATAAGAATCCCATAGGCATACACATATATGTACCAAACAAATGTACATGAAGAGAGTGTGAAAAATAGGATATCTTTAAAAGAAAGTTTTATTCTATGTCAGTAATCTTACTTTAGCAAAATGGTATCTTATATATGAAGGCACCTTCTTTCAAGTGTTACTTAGGAGTAATTACAAATTTGCAAAACAATCTAGATTATATTCAGCTTAGGTTAAAATAAACTTAAACTGTAACATGATTACCTGAAGATTCCTATTTTACTCATGATACAGACAGCATTCTGGTCTTGGAAGGTCATGGGAAGGTGGGAGCCTAGATGACTGTCTGAAGCAGACAGCACCTCTCCATTCATCCGAAAGTCTGTGGGTCATTTTCTTTGTCTCTCATGATCTCTCCTCTGTGATGTTGATGCCCACTAAATGTAACTTGAAGTCATCACATCATTAACCATTTGTTTACTTGGAGGAGAGATTACACACCTTAACTATGTTGCCCAAATAATGGGAGAGCCCATTATCATAACTTATTACAAAGTCTAACAAAGTAACATAACTTGTTACTTGAAAGAAAATCCTTCTGACCTCTGGTGTCAGTGTAGAGAAATCAACTCCGTTTCAATCCCTCAATTGATATTGACTAACTTAAGTGTTAATATTAGTGAAGCAGTGAAAGAGAGAGTATGAAGCTAATGGTATGTCATGTTTCCCTGTGCAACTGAGATAATAATAAACTGTATCTTTCACTGAATTGCTATAAATATAATTCAGTTAGGGGCACAGGAAAGCATTGATTAAGCCAACCAACAGAAAAGAAAGAATAAATCAATTTGGAATTAATTATGTCAAACCTTTAAGTGGTTTTTTTATTTAAAAATGGCAAATGGACAAGTGAGCTAATTATTATGAAATATACTAAACAAAGTGGTGAACAATTATTTGAATAAGCATTGAACCTTGGAATCAATTTAGATATGATTGATTCCACTGTTGCAATTGAATTGATGAGTTGTTCTATAGTTCTTGGTCCTTGAGTTTCACTAAAGATTAAATACCAGATATATAAGAGCTGAAGGTGTCTGCTGTTTTCTACAATAATTCATCTTTAAAATGGCATCAAATTCACAGCAGCCAAAGCACTGTAGTAAGTGTATTGATTTGGAAAGCGTACTTGCAGAAGGTAAAAGCCATCTTGCTCTCTAGTGATCTAAACAATACAACACTATGTTTTGTTTTGCTTCTGTTCCTGATCTATGATATAAATACATGATCTCCCATTATTTCACAGCACAAAATTTCACAACACAACACAGGGATTCCCTGCAAATATATATGAGTGAAAACATACAAGGATGAGGCAAAATATGAAGATGAAATTTGCCACCTGAAAAACATATGTTCCTTCTTTTTACTTCATGAATGGGGGAAAATAATGTTGGGGATGAGGGATGGAGGTGGGAGACAGAATCTATGCCATAGAAGGATAATGAGAGAAAGTAAGCAGAGCTTGGGAGAAAAAAATACTTTTTTGAGACTAGAATTACTAATATGCCCCAGTCAAAATGGTCAATGGCAATGTTGGCTAAATGAGTTTGGGAGCTGTAGTTTTCAAAAAGTAACCTTTCCAAGCAATGAGAGAGAACAGCAGCTTCCTTGTGGGGACGAAGAGGCTGACATGGTTGTCTGGAGGAAATTCTCACTCACTATATTTAACTACTTAAATACAAAGTTAATGTCAGGACAACATTTGGCAGTTGTGGTCCTTATATAGAAAGACAGTTCAGAGGACCAGAACAGTTGATGTTGCAGCATCATGGACAGAACCTTGATGGCAACCTAAATGAGAAGTCGCATACACATTAGATCAGAGTACTGCCTTCAAGTTTCTTTAAGGGGTGGTTCTCTTATATTCCATTACCTTTCAATTATGTTCCCTCTACTGCACTGCTGATCAGGCTCTGAACAACACAAGGTCCCTGATTTGGAGGATTCTGACTCTGGTTGCTGTATCTCTAGAGATCTCAGAGACTTCCAAACTCATGATTCCCCACCCCTGTAACATGTGCCACTGGTACTCCTTTTCTATCTGACCCTTTTCCCTCTGAGCCACAGGTCCAGCTACTTCTTGAGTTTGGGATCATGAAAAAGTACCTCACCAAAGAGTGTTCCCTGTTGTGAAACTTACAAAGTAAGACCTCTGCATCTGATAGTTATGTTGGTGTGTGGATGATGAGTGTTGTAGTCACCATCTACACACCAACAAGTTATTCTGCCATTTGTCTTGAAGAACAGTGGTCAAGATAGAGATTTTTACTTGGACATATGTATCATGATCAGCCATAACATACCAAATGCCTGCAAAACTTGCCATGTTTAAACTTGCCACTCATATTTTTGTTAGTGAAAAAGAACATTATATTTGACCTTTTGTATGTTTTTAGTTTCATCTGTATCTGTTTTATTTTGTATAAGCCACCCTGTGTACCAAGGCTGAGAAAAAACAGGAAATAAAACAACAACAATAAGAAGATTATTGGAATCCCCCCTCTCCCCTAAAATCATTAGCAATTAAATAAGTATTATTTAAGTTGTTGATTTCTAAAATTTTCAGTCAAATTCTGTTGTCAAGGGACGTTATCACACATGGGCCACAAAGTGATAATAAAGTGGAAATGAGAAATCCCGAAAATAAACCCGAAAATAAACCTTGATTCCGCAAATGGCTTTCACATGTAATTACCTTAATTGCAAAATTACAGTAAGCGCATTTAACGTTCACACACAAGTGAGAAAAGCCCCTAAATGTACTAGAAATGATCTTCTAGCACATGCACAGATATAGCTATGCTCGCCGTGGCTGGCGGATGTTGTTTTCGTCACTTCCTTTTCCCCATTTCATCATTGCTTTGGCCGCATGTTTTCACCATTAACGTGATTTTTCTCTTGCAGCACCCATCCCCAATTGTGTTCCTTCACAAACCCCACATCAACCACGGCCTGATATCTCTAGTAAAAGACAGATATATTTAGAAAGACAAAGCAGAGAGGCTCATGTCTGGCTGGCAGGTTTGTCGCCCAAACAAAACCGGAAGTAAACGTAATAAGGAGACGCTGCCTCGATGACCCCACGGAACCATGGAAAAATGCGGGGAAATGCTTCCAAATGCGCATTTGCTTTTCACATTACAGTAAATGTAAAATTACTGTAATTTTGCAAATGCATTTCCTCAAAACAACCGAATTTCAAAAGATCTTGGATAGCACCAGTTTCTGTCCACTTTCTGTACAGTTTCTGTGCGACCTCGTGTGAAAACGTGAGGCACAAATCCAGATTTTGTTTGGGATTTGTGTGGATTAACCAGCAGATTTGCCCCGTGTGATAACGTCCAAGGTTGTGTCATTGCAATGCCAACAAGGGATCATTTTAGGTGACAGGAGCATTGAACCAAAGCTTGGGGCTGAAGCTACAGTACATGATGGATTGTTAAAATTTAGCAGAGCCAGTATGAAATTCTTGATTTCATTGGAAGGAAAACATTATATTGTACAAATTGTACTAAAAAAAAAAAATCGAGAGAAACCAACACACTATTATTTCATTCCAGAATTTTTACATGCAACTTCCACTATAGAAGAATCTGCATGGTGGGATATTGTGCCACCTCCTTTTTTTAGAAGTTTACAGAAGAAATTTTGTAAGCATCTGTAAACAATACTTCAAGAACAGAAGATTCCATGCCTCTGGCTAGATAATTTAATTAGATGATTTAATATTTCCTTTCAGTTCCATAGCTGTAATTTACAATTACATATATATAGGCCAAAACAATCTCTGTGTGTACATTTAGGGATTCTACAGTTTTGCCTTGATTTTCTTTCATGACATTTAATAAGGCATCAAAACTCTAATCACTTTTGAACTGCTGTCCATAATTTCACCCAGTCAGTTAACATATTCCTTCACTAACATGCCCAAATGAAGTAAATAATCAATTTTCAATCAAAAAATGACAGAACTATAAACCTTTGAGAAATATGGAGAAAAGAAGAGAATTGTGCCAGTTTTCAGTACTTTCAGTCTTACTATATATCTGACACTGTTTCTCAGATCATATAAAATTTAGCACATTTTCAGACCTCACTAAATAATGTCAATAGTTATCATTCCCTACCACACAAGCAATAGAATTATAATGGTGAAACCTTTATATATGTGAGTGTGACTTACATGAACATACAATGACACTATTTTAAGGAGAGTTATTATAGGTTTATTTGTTCATTTATTTTAAAAAGACATGAACACAGATTGTTTGGTAGTAATAAGCATAGTAAGAGCAAACATACAAATGTAGATATACTTTTTTTTTTTAAAAAAAAAGTAATGAACCAATGTTATCAGGTGATAGTATCAAAAATACCTCTGCCCTGTCATGGACGGATCATTTCCTGATCAAGGTGGAACTAAAGGCTGTTACCCACCCTCCCGGGGGTGGTGGACCCATTAGAATGGTCCGCCCTCGAAGGCTCATGGAACCAATTGGTTTCCAGAAAGCCTTGGAGGGTCTAATGGTTGGCAACACCGGTGATTCTGTCGAGGCCTTGGTGGACACTTGGAACATCGATCTCACCAGGGCTATTGACACAATTGCTCCCAAGCGTCCTTTCCAGCCCGCTTCGAATCGTAAGCCCTGGTATACCGAGGAGCTTAGGAGGATGAAGCGAGCTGGACAACGACTAGAGTGCGAATGGTGGAAGACTCGTCTCTCATCCGACAGAACTCGCCTTAGGAAGCACCTTAATTCCTATAGGGAAGCTTTGCGTGCAGCGCGGAAATCTTTCTGTTCTGCACGCATTGCGTCTGCAGAGTCCCACCCGGCAGAGCTGTTTAGGGTGGTGGGGGAGTTGACGAAGGTTTCTCCTGCGCCGAATCCCCTACTTAACCCGACGACAGCCTGCTGTGAGGCCTTTAATATTCACTTTGCAGATAAAATCTCTCAGATAAGAGCCGACTTAGACGCCATTGTTTTGGCAGAACCCGTAGACGAGGTATCCAGGAACTCCGTTGATGGCACTTTATTGGATCAATTACAACCTGTGAGTACCGATGATGTGGACAAGCTGCTTGGAAGTGTGAGAAAGACAACTTGCCCCCTCGATCCTTGTCCATCATGGCTGGTTGTCCAGGGGGGGGACGCGTTGAGGGTGTTCCTTCGGGACACAATCAATGCGTCATTCAGGGAAGGCAAGGTACCATCTTGTTTAAAGGAGGCGGTGGTTAAGCCACTCCTGAAAAAGCCTTCCCTGGATCCCCTGGATAGAAACAACTATAGACCAGTCTCCTTGCTCCCTTTTTTGAGCAAGGTGATCGAGAGGGCAGTTGCTTCCCAACTCCAAGCAGTCTTGGATGAAACCGATTATCTTGACCCATTTCAAACCGGCTTCAGGACAGGATACGGAGTGGAGACTGCCATGGTTGCTCTGACCGATGACCTCCGCCTGAGTATCGACAGGGGTAGTGTGACCCTGTTGGTGCTCTTGGATCTCTCCACAGCCTTTGACACCATAGATCATGCCATCCTCTTAGATCGCCTGAGGGAGTTAGGAATTGGAGGCACTGCTTTGCAGTGGTTCCGTTCCTTCCTCTCGGGCAGATCTCAGAGGGTGAGGCTCGGGGACAGTTGCTCATCCAAAATTGAGCTTAATTGTGGCGTCCTTCAGGGTGCCATCCTGACCCCGATGCTATTTAACATTTACATGAAGCCGCTGGGTGAGATCATTCGGAGGCATGGAGTGTGGTGTCTTCAGTACGCTGATGACACCCAGATATACCTCTCCATGACCAGATCATCGACTCAGACTTCAGATGGTGCCTCTCCTCTTGATGACTGTCTTAGAGCGGTAATGGGTTGGATGAGGAAAAACAGAGTGAAGTTGAATCCAGACAAAACGGAGGTACTTGCAGTTACTGGCCCGAAACCAGATTTGGGAATACAGTCTCCAGTCCTGGATGGAGTCACACTCTCCTCTAAGGACTGTGTTCACAGTCTGGGGGTGCTCCTAGATTCATCGCTTCACATGACCAGTCAGGTGAATGCGGTGGTCAGGAGCGCCTGTTATCAGCTTCGGCTGATACGCCAGCTGCGCCCTTATCTGGATAGAAGGGACCTGGAAGCTGTGGTACATGCCCTGGTAACCTCACGTCTGGACTTCTGCAATGCACTCTACATGGGGCTACCCTTGTGCCTAACCCGGAAACTTCAACTGGTACAGAATATGGCAGCCAGGCTGATTACGGGAACATCAAGGAGGGAGCACATAACACCAGTGCTTAAATCCCTCCACTGGCTGCCAATTAGTTTCCGGGCACAGTACAAGGTGTTGGTTTTGACCTTTAAAGCCCTACATGGCTTGGGTCCATCTTATCTTAGGGACCGCCTCTCCCCATACGACCCCCCTCGTGCCCTGTGGTCCTCTGGGAGGAATCTGTTGCAGCCAATAAAAACGAGGCTGTCTCAGACCTCCCAGAGGGCCTTCTCAGCAACCGCTCCCAGACTTTGGAATGGCCTGCCGGACGAGATCCGTCTTACTACCACTCTTGCTGCTTTCAAGAAAGCAGTAAAGACGGATCTCTTTCGGCAGGCCTTCCCGGAATAACAGTCGGCCCAAAAGAGGGGCCACCATTTTGTCTGACTCCTTTGTAAAAATTTTGTTTTAATTTATTAATTTAATTAACACAACATTTTAACTACTCTGCGGTTTAATCTTGTTTTAAGGGGATGGGGTGGGGGGAGGAAAGGATTAAAGGGAATAGGAATGTTTTAATGTTGTTCTGTTTTATATGCTGTTGTCCCCCGCCCCGATTGCCTTGCAGAGGGGTGGGCTACAAATAAAAATTTATTATTATTATTATCTACAAATATGGAAACAGGCAGAGTTAACTAAATGTGCATTTAAATAAAAGTCAGGGCATTTTCATAGTCATGCACTTCTATAACTTCATCAGAGCTGTTTATTTTATGTGCTTCTTGGCAGAGGACAATTAGCTTTTTCACCCTTTGGCCAATAACTACATTTCACTGAGCTTGGTGGTGAGCAGATGCAGTTATTTTGGCAACTGTTAGGATTTCACAATATTATTCTTAGTCTTGGTGCTGCAATTTCTTTGAATAAATTTCCTCTCTTCCCTCTTCCTCCACTGCATAATGACTGTTTAAACATCTAGATGTTTCAGTATCTTAAAGAGGTTATGTGATTCTAAAAGACAGCTTTTCAGTTTTAATTAGAATGCTTTTATTGAGTCTGGATTGCTGAAACCACAGCGGATGCTGAACCTGTGGGTCTGCTAATGATTTGGCTGTGAGATGTTCACAAGATTAAAAGAGCTATCATCCACAGCAAAGAACATAAGTGTTACCTAACACTGGAAGATTTCTGGACAGCAGGGAAAACAGACCAACCAAGAAACTATGATGGACTGGACTGCTGTTCAGGTCTTCTGCTACTGTTTTCAGCTGGATTGTTTTGTAATGAACTGAATTTTTTAAAAAAAATCATTATATATATATATATATATATATATAATGATTGTGAAACCTGAATTCTAGAAAGCTAACATATATCTAGGTATCACCAACAACATCTTGATAAAATGCAAGCCTGTGACAAGCAGCATCATTTTTTCTCTTCTGTATTATTTTGAACACCTTTGCCTGATGAAGAAGCCAGTGGAGCTTTGGAAGCTTGTGGCATCTATTTTATGCATTTTGGTTGACCCAATAATGATATCACTGTTTTCTAGATTTAAATGTTATTGTATATCTAAACATTAGTTTCAAACTGGTCTCATTGTCATTGCACCGGCACAAAGAAGTCTGAATGCCATTTTATGGATAACAAATTGGCCACAACTTTATTCATCTGTACAGGATTTGAAACAAAAACTTTTACATCAAAATTCTTCACTTTGATCATAATTCCCTTCTTGACACATGTGTATGTGTGCATGCCATAACACCCGATACAATCCTCATCTTAATCAAATTAAGCCATGAGGGATAAGTCACACCTCCCACAAAGCATATGTCAAGAAGGTTCTCACACAAGTTGATAAATTACAAAACAAAACAAATTATCCCCTCCCCCATCCAAGTTTTGACATCATCTCTAAAAGTGATGTTGTAAGAGAATTTTTATTAAGCTGATGATGTAAACCCTTCATCCCTCTTAACTGACCAATTATTGTAAATCCAGATATCCAATTATTGCCGGGGGGGCCTGCCCACCACAAGAGGGGGCCAGCCTAGCTTGGCATCCCCTCCCCCCCCCATAAGGACACATTTAATATGTGAGGCAATGGAATCCAGATATACATCACAGCCTACCGGAGAGAGATGAACCCCATCACCCCTGTACAGATGTGGAAAATCAATTCTAATCTGATCGTGCAATATACAGTATGCCCCCAAATCTTCCAGCCTCCTTGAAACATTTCTATTCACCCAATGATGAGCCGTGTTAATAGCAGAGTCTTTCCTTGCACCTGGCCAATTTCGTCGTGGCAAGAGCTTGGTCCATAAAATAACAGTCCCTGGTAATCGGCATCGTATTTCCTGTAGGTCCACCATGATCCTTTTGACCAACTGCAATCCAGTAATCTTAACCAAGTCATTTTCACCTAGGTGAATAAGTAGAATCTGGGGAGGTGGAAAGGTAGCAGCCAACTCAATGATGCCTCTCCATCCATTGCATGAGTAGAATCATGCAAACCATTGCATGAGTGGAATCCATCCCAAACACAAGTTTGGATTTCGGCCTGTCTGAATAGTATGTCATTTGGCCCAAAAGACCAAACTGTGACCGACAATCCAGATGTCACCCTGTTCTTCCCCCGCTCAACAAAAACACACATTATAACATGAATACACGGGCGCATCAGGCTCTTGGTAATAAGTCTACACCTAGCCTATACTAAAGGTGAATGTAAGATCTAAATGCTCGAGAGTGCCATCACCCAATATGCCTGATCACAGCATCACTTAGGCTATGAGCTGCTGCAAGCAGTCGCAGCTCCAATCCAAAAAGAATGAGAAGACAATTGGGCTGCTGGCAAACCCGCATGCTTCAGCACCTCCCATAACACCACTCAAAATTGAAACTGCGTCAACGGAAGGCCCGAGACATATAAAAACAAATAACCAGGGGATAGTGGGCGCAATCTGAGGTAATCTGACAAGGGCAATACTGGGCAAATTTGGCCATTGGGAGCCCTAGACAAGACTATGGTTTGACCCCTAGCCAACTGATCAGTCTTTGAATGCCTAAAACACAAATGTAGGCCCTGTTCCGAAAATTGAACATCAGATAAGAAAAGTGCCCTGCCTGACGTGTCAGAGCGAGAGCTAGGGACCAGTTCACTAATTCTGGTATCTGCAAAAAATGCCAACAAATAAGCAGCCCGAAACAAGGTAACCTCCTCAGGTGAGAAGCACACCATTTGGAGGGAATGCCAAATCTGTGTAAGGATTACATTCTTCACCGGCATGCGGGTGTCACGTGCCACCGGGAGCTCCCTAGACCATCCCTCCAAAGCCTTCCGAACCCTAAAATCTATAGTAAGATCCGTAAACCCACTTGCCCGAGAGTAAAATGCCAGGGCTGCCAACCTCCCCCTAATGGTAACCGGGGAAAGCCTGGACTGCTTGAGATGGACTGCAAAGCAGAGTACAACCTTTACCCCCAAGGGCCAAACCTCAATTTCCCCAACATCCAACAAAAACTGTCTAAAAGCTCGCACTGCAAGCTGGTTTGACTTGTGTGTAGAAGGGGCAACGGAATGTTGAATAGCCCTCTCGATCTCTATCCTCCATGGATCCACAGATGGGTTGGCACTGTCAAAGGCTGTGCAGCTGCATCTGGGGCCAATTCTTGAAACCTGTGAAACTGAAAACACAAAAGGGCATCTGCCAGGGGATTTAATAAACCAGGCACGTGGCGCACCTGGAACAAGATGTTATATTTCAAACATTATAATACCAAAGACCTGACCAACACCATCACCCTTGGAGCTCTATGAATTGATTACATGAACTACTGCCTGGTTGTCACACCAAAACCAAACAGTTTTATGTGCAAATTGCCTTGGCCAAAGATGAACTGCAGCCACAATAGGGAACAATTCAAGAAAGGTAAGATCTCTTGTCAAATCATTATCCACCCAAGGCTGAGGCCAACTCTCTGCTACCCACTGCCCCTTACGGTATACACCAAAACCATGGGCTCCCGATGCATCAGAATGGACTTGAAGATCAGCCTTTAGGAGCATTTCACTCCTCCAGAATGAAACACCATTGAATTCATCAAGAAAGAAATCCCAAATCCTCAAGCCCTCACGAATCCCAATATTAATACGAATTTGGTGATGTGGGGAAGACACACCCCTTGTAGCATTGTATAGTCGTGCACAAAAGACCCACCCCGGTACTATCACTTTACAAGCAAAATTCAACAAACCCGTTAGAGATTGAAATTCCTGCAACGTGGCCTTGTTCTTACCTCTCATTGCCCTTACCTGTTGTCTCATTAGGACCAATTTTTCATTCGTAAGGTGGGACAAACCCTCAACTGTATCAAGCTCAATGCCTAGGAAAGTTAAACAGGTGGCGGCGCCCTCTGTCTTCTCATCAGCCAGAGGGACTCCCATCTTATCCATCAAAACTTGAAAAACCGACAAGGTTTCCCTGCACATCATCGTGCCAGTGGCCCCAGCAAACAGGAAGTCATCTAAATAGTGTGTAGTGGCCGAATTGCCAGATCTCTTAACCGCACACCAGTGAAAAAAGGTACTAAATTTTTCAAAAGCCGAGCAAGAAATAGAACAACCCATTGGCATTGCCTTGTCCAAATAATACATTCCCTCAAACTGGAATCCAAGCAGGTCAAAATCCTCAGGAAGTAATCTGAAGGCAGATTTAAAATCAGATTTCACCAAAAGAGCTCCCTTCCCCAAGGTTCTGATCATTTGTACTGCTGAGTCAAATGATGCGTATTTTGCCGATGCCAAAGCTGGGTCTATAGCATCATTAACAGATTCCCCTTTTGGGTAAGAAAGATTGTGAATTAAACGATACTCACCTGGTGTTTTTTTGGGAACCACACCTAGGGGTGACAACCACAAAGGTGGCATTGGAAAATGTTTGTGGAGCCCTGTTACCCTCCCTGCTGCCACCTCTTTCATCAGTTTTTCCTTAACAATCACCAGTAACTCCCTCACTGAACGTGCATTAGGTGTAAAATGATAAACTCTTAAACCAGAATATGGAATGCAAAAACCATATGTAAAACCATGAAGTAGGTACCGGGCTACTAAGCCAAGCCCCTAAAACATCCAACTTAATAGGCATTGGTGCCTTTACCTCCAGTTGGTGGTGCCTGAGGGGCAGCTCCCGCTCTGGACCGTTTACCTTTAAAGCAGGAGGTGCTGGGGTGATTCCCTCCATAGGTGTTACAGCGGTGTTTAAACCTGCAGGTCTGCTGCTTGCACTTGCCTGCATTAAACCCCCAACAGACTCCTGGAGATTTCTTTTCCCCCGTGCCAGGCCTTGCATATTGCCCTCTCAGCTGAGTGACTATAGGCACGAAGCCTTTGTCACACCTGCTCGAAGGAGAGGCACCAACCATGACGTCTGCCCATAACTCAGCCTGAACGTGTCGCCATGGCATGGAATGATCTAAAGCGGCCCGCATTCGAAACTGCTCGTCGTACTGAAGCCATGCAGATCCTCTTGAATTGAAATGACAATTAGTATATGCCTTTATCATTATCTCTTGATACATAGATAAGTCTGGGGACCTTAAAGGCTCCTTCTCCTCAATAATACCCCTAAAAATTGTGAAGCCCATTATCCAATTAACAAAATTCCTTTCTAACTTCAGGAGCTTGTGTGCCTCAAACTCCTTGGGCAGACTAAATACAACCCCGTCTTTTACCATAAATCTTGGCTCTGGGTCACGGAAAGTTAAGGAAAAAAGATCGATAAACTCACCCCTCCAAATCCACTCCTTCATTGTAAGCAGAAGATGGGAGCCCAAAGGAGTGGACATACCCGCATAAGGGTTACAATCAATTGTTCTTTCCACCCCAACTTGACCTAATGCTCTTGGTGAAACAACTCCTTTAGATGAACTTACCTTGCCAGCCAAGGGCTGCTCTACCTGTACCCTGGCTTCCTGAAACTGACTTGCCCCAGCCACCACTGAGGGTGTGCTCAGCGAAACTGAGGGTGAACACTCAACCCCGCCACCCTGGCCAGCTTGGACCCCAGGTGCCTAGACTGTTGCTGGCAAAGACCCCAATAATATAGGTAACGTAGACGCACCTGAGCCCACCGCCTGATGCTGGACATCCACAGACACTTGAGTGCCTCCAGCTGAGTGTGATGTAACTGAGGCCTGGTTGTTATGCTGTAGGGTGGAGGAAGCACCTCCCACCACATTGCTCAATGGCTCAGGGGTTTCAGCAGCCAGCCTGCTGGTCCTATCTGAAACTACTGCCCATTGCACTAAGCTATACAGGTCAGCTGCTGTCCCCTGTTATACAAAACCTGGAACCTTTTTTCATGAGTTCTACCACATCAGCTATAGTTGGCTGCCCCCCCCCCTCTATAGTTGGAGCCTCATCATTATGTGATGCATTGTCCACTATCATACCAGGTGAGGGTACCTCCTGCACCTGTGTAGATTGTAGTCCCACAAACTGGTCCTTGTTTGAGGCTGGAAACCATCCAAAGGGTCCCAATCCAGGACAATAAACCCAAGCAGGGTCGAGAAACACAGCACCCAGGGGGTCACAAACACGGCAGTAAACCCAATCAGGAGCAAAAACAGCACCAAGGGGTAGTCCCAAGCAGGGACAGCAAACCCACGCAGGATTGAAAGAGCACCCGGGGCATCCCAAACAGGGACAATAAACCCAAACAGGGCCAAAAAGCCACCCGTGGGTTCTCAATTAGGGAGAATAGACCCAAGCAGGGCCAATCCACCACAGAGGGGTCCCACACAGGGACGATAAACCCCCTATGGGTCACTCCCAAGGCCTCCTTATGGCCAGTAAATAGACCCCACGCGGGGACAAAACTTCCCCCCATGTGTTGCCAACTACAAAGAATTATTTTCCCCCAAGTGCTCCCCAATTAGTGAGCCTGGACTCTCCTCCAAGCGCTGGCCTCACTGCTGCAAAGAACCAGGCCTGAGGAAGCCCGCTGGCTCTAATTGTCAGCAGCTGATCCTCTCTCTCGGCTGCCGATGCTCAGAATGGCTGCCTCCATGTGGTAGCGGGGATTAATTATCAACCCAAATCCCACCCAAAATCTTGCAAGACTGTTTGGTCTCGCGAGATTAAATGGGCTGCTGGGGGCTCTCGCAGTAGGGAGGCAAAGGCAGGGTGGGACTCCCTTCCCTCCCAACCAATCATGGCATCGGCCTTCTAAATTTGACCGGCACAACAGAGAGCCCCTCCCAACATGTCAGGGGGGGGAGCTTTGTCTTCACCTAGGGAATTCTGAAAAAGTTATATAAAGGACTCTGGTAATCTTTAACAAATAATGCTGTACCAATAAACAATGGCTCCTAGAATACTTTGGTGGAAGCCAAAATAGATGAATGAGTATAAAACTGATAATTGTTTGATTTACTTAATAGCTAATTTAATATGATATATTCTGTTTTCTTGCAGAATATTTAGTGAATAATTGCAAGTGCAACATAGGCAAGATTCAGAGAAAATTGATGCACTCACTACTCCATAACAATAAATGTTACTATGAAGAGGGTAATTGGTTAAGAGAATACCTGATTGCAGATGTCTACCTCGGAAAGCCATATATTCTTCAGTGGGATATTACCTAGTTCTTCATGTTTTATTTCAATACCTTCCACACCTTGAGTTTTTAAATAAGGATCTCTTGTGAGTTAAGTCCATCAGAATTAAGAGTTACTTTTAAAAGGAAGAGGAAATAAGACCAGTTCTTAGTTCTCTTCATTATCAACCTGACTGAGTAGCCATTCACTAAGCTCTAGGCACCTATCTCGCTTTGTTACTAATGTTCAGCCAATTTGTTTTATCTTCCCTGTGATGTGAGAACTTAATTAAGGAGCTTAATTAACTTTTAAATTGTGCAGACTCTCAGCAGAATGATGGTCCATTGTGAAAGTTTCCTGTAATGCTCCCTAATTGACCTGGCAGCTGTCCTGTCTTGGCAGTTGTGTCATTGTACATGTGTCTTAGAATCATAGAATCATAGAATCATAGAGTTGGAAGAAACCCCAGTCCAACCTCCTGCCATGCAGGAACTCAAAATCAAAGCATCCTCGACAGATGGCCATCCAGCCTCTGTTTAGAGACCTCCAAAGAAGGAAAGTCCACCACACTCTGAGGGAGTGTGTTCCACTGTTGAACAGCTCTCACTGTCAGGAAGTTCCTCCTAAAGTTGAGGTGGAATCTCTTTTCCTGTAGCTTGCATCCATTATTCCAGATCCTTTTCTCTGGAGCAGCAGAAAACAAGCTAGCACCCTCCTCAATATGACATCCCTTCAAATATTTAAAGAGGGCTATCATATCCCCACTTAACTGTATCTTGTCTTAACCTTCTTGTCCTCATGGGTGAGATTATGAGGTGCAGAATATTGCAAAAACATAGGCGACTGTCTTATAACCAGATGAAGTTATTGGCCCATCCGCTTTAGTACAGTCTACACTAACTGGTAATAGAGCTGAACCAATTTACGGTATTGACAAGAAGTGTGCCCAGATCACTTGCTCCTTGTTCTTCTTATGTGAAGTTGCTAGGGCTTGTTGGGACAATCAACAAGCAAATTGTACACTCTGCTACCAATCTATGGCCCTTCACATTTCTACATGTTCCTCCAGGAGCCCTATTAAGTTTAAGAAATAACACTGCCAGTAAACTAGAAAGAAAGTCTTTTAAAAAAACAACAAAGTCTAGCCCTGGTTCTTGTTACTCTTATTCTTATAGTTGTTGTTTCTGTTTGTCTCCTTGTTCTGCTTGGTGTCAGCTTCCAGAAAAGCTGGCATGTATAGTATTCTTTCAAATACATAATGATTCCAAGTTTGTATGTAAGTGGGACCATTAATGTTGTTCAAACTTTCTTCACCTGTGCAACTGCAGAGAGAGTAGAGGGATGCACTGGCTTGGCTGACATTGCCATAAGTGATGTCATGTAACTTCCAGTTTCCTTTTTGGAAATTGTTTTGTCTACTTGAGGTGGGTGTTAGGGATTTTTGAAGCAGTTTGTATATTTGGGAGGGTTGCGGAGCAAAATTGTTGGGTTTTGTGGTTGGTTAGAGCCATTTTTGCAATCTTTTTAAAAAACACTGAATTTTAAATGATTTTGGGTAGAACGGAGGGTGAGATCTAGGGGATTCAGGAGCTTTGAAATGGGACCCTGTGTGTGTGTGTGTGTTCTTCATCCTTGTGTGTGCCTCTTTCCCACTGAATCATGCCTTGATATTTCCTCATGAAACAGCAAGTTCTGAAGGGAAATGATATGGACATTTTCTTGAACATGACTGAAAGACTTGGCTTGTTTTACATGCTTGATGAGATATTTTATGAAGTTCCCAATCTCTTGTTCATTCATTCCATGTTCTCTGTTGGGTCAAGTATTTCCAACAGGGCTTATTTGTTTCAGTTATTATAATGTCATGTCATGGGATATGGTGATGAAGTAATGTTTTTTATTCCCACAATGCGTAGGACTGTGTCAGTCCTTCATTTGCTAGATAGACTAGCATAATCAGCATGCATAGGAAAGAAACAATTGGGTAAAATCTGCCCTGAACATTTTAAGGTGCTTAATTTCCGTTTATCTCTTGCCATTACTATAAGAACCATTGTGGTGTACTGGTTTGAACATTGGACTATGACTCTGGAGATGAGGGTTCAATTCCCCTTTCAGACATGGAAACCCACTGGGTGACTTTGGGTGAGTCACACAATGTCAGCCCCAGGAAACCCCATATATGTTTGCCTTAAGGTTGCCATAGTCAGAAACAACTTGAAGACACACAACAACAACAACAACAACAACAACAACAACAACACTATAAAATTGACTGGAGTTTGGGAGTGTTGGGAATGTATTCTTAAATGACAACAGCATGGCTTGTGTGTAGTTACTAGGAAGTACATTTTGCTCTATTCAATATGGACACTCCCTGGTAAGTATATTTAATATTACAGCCTTTTACTCTTAAAGACAACCTCAGGCACCAGTTGCAAAGTAAAAAATCAGTGATCTGTTAGAATAAGGGTGGAGACATGTTCTCTCTCACTCACTTTCTCTCTCTTTCTTCCCAAGCAATAAGAGCTATGGCCTGAATGTGTAGATTTAGATGGGGCTGTGTATTAACTGGATGAATGCATTTGGAGCTTGCTTAGTAATTTTCCATTATGTCTTAATCCCTGCTGTTTAATGATTGGTTAAAATATATCTAGTGTGTCCATGTGATTTGTTATACAATGTTGTGTGCTGTTGCTTTCCAAAATAGCTATAAATGACGAGGTTTATGTTTGCTTCACCAGAAGATTGCTCAGTTTGAATGTTGGATATCTGGGTTGGCATGTTGTTAAATAAGCTGTTGCTTTCAGCTTACTAATAACTCTATTCTTGGGCCCTACACAGAAAAAGTTTCCCTTCAACATTACCAGGCCCGAAATATTTTCATAGTTTTGTTAAAACCATACACACACACATACACTCAACCTTTCTGAAACACCAGTAAGTATAACTCAAGTGGTTGTAGACTAGCAAGAAAGGAAAACATGTATTTGACTGGGATTTTAGCAATGAAATGGACCAGAAACATATATTGTAATTATATTAATAAATGCTACTTAACCTGGAGAAATATTAATTTATAGACTAGGAATACATATACATAAAATAACAAAAAATGGCAGGAATTCCTATGGCAGTTACAAATGCATAATTCTGGAGTTACATGTTCATGACTGTTACATGTTCATCACTGTTATATATTCATGGTCCTTACATAATCCCTACTCTAGAAGGAGTCCTCAAGTCTCAGTTAACCAGAAGATAGTCATGATTGATAGGGATCTGTTGTCCTCTCACTTGCAAAGCAGAAAACTGATGTTCTCACTTATACAAATAATCTTTGGCTGAGTGGGAATTGCAACAGGGGCGTCTTTCTGCCTGTTGCAATGGGAATTGCTCACAAGAAGCTGTGGAAATGGCAGCTAGGTGTTTCCCAAGCATGAGGGTAACACATTCTCATCATTCACAATGGCTGATGCATTGAAAGTGGGGATGGAATGTGTGGATGGGGGGGGGGGGGGGTCAAGCCAGAATTCACTCTGCAGCATCAAAATTATGGTGCTACATATATGTGAAGAAAGAACCCCAGACATGTCGGGAGGGGCCCACTGTTGCGCCAGCCATTTTTGAAGGCCAACACCATGATTGGTTGGGAGGGCAAGGAGTCCTCTTTTAAAGGCTTTTTCCTCATCAGGTGGTAATCCCTGGAGAGTTTTATTGTCTCTGCTTGGGACCTTCTGGGTGGTTTTCATCCCTGCTTGGGACTAGTTATTTCTAAAGAGGACCTGTGACTTGTGGATGGTTAGTTGTCCCTGCTTGGGGCACCATAAACAGCTTGTCCCTGCTTGGGGCTCTCTAGCTTCTGGGGCTTATTCGATTTAAAAGAGGAATCTTCTTCATTGATATTACACTTGTTGAAGGGTTCTAGCCCTTACTTTGGATGCTATAACCCAGAGACTTGGTAATTATAGAGAAGGGAACTTTTGCCATTATGTCATGGAGTAAGTCCCAGTCCAAGCAGCATGTGGCACCTGCTGGATCTAGCACTGGCCAGTCGGCGCCTAAACATGTGACTAAGGCCCAGGGTAGGGAGGATGAGATTGTTGCCCACCTGGCCCAGTTGGGACGTACAATGCAAGCATGTGTGGCTGTGTGTGAGCAACTTGCTCAGAGGGGGGTGCAGGGTGGTAGTTCTGGAACCCTGGACCTTCCAGCCTCAAATGAGGAGCAAATGGTAGGGCTACAAACTACACAGGTGCAGGAGGTACCCTCACCTTGTATAACAGTGGGCAACACATCACGTGGTCCTGTAGATGCTCCAGCTATGGAGGGCAGACAGCCAACTGTAGCTGACTTGATGGAACTTATGAAAAAGGTTGCAGGTTTGGTGCAGCAGGGAGCATCAGCCTCTGTGTCTGCGCAGCCTACATTGACTGATTTGTTTAACATGGTAGAAAGGGTGGTGGTTTCAGGCCAAACCAGCGGGCCAGCTGCTGAAACCCCTGAGCTACCGAGCAATGTGGTGGGAGGTGTTTCCTCCACCCTGTAGCATAACAGCCGAGCCTCAGTTGCATCACACTCAGTTGGAGGTGCTCAAGCGTCGGTGGATATCCCACAGCAGCCGGCGGGCTCAGGTGCATCTACCTTACCTATCTCATTGGGTTCTTGGCCAGCAGCAGTATGCGTGCCTGGTGTCCAAGCCGGACAGGGAAGTGAAGCTGAGCATTCACCCTCAGTTTCTCTGAGCACACCCTCAGCGGCAGCTGGGGCGAGTCAGATTCAGGAAGCAAGGGTCCAGGTGGAGCAGCCCTCGGTGGGCAAGGTAGGTGCATCTAAAGGAGCTGTTACAGTAGGAGCCTCAGGTCAAGTGGGGGTGGAAAGAATGGCTGATTACAACCCTTATGTGGCTATGTCCACTCCTTTAGGCTCCCATCTCCCACTTGCAATGAAGGAGCAGATTTGGAGGGGCGAGTTTATTGATCTTTACTCTTTAATATTCCATGACCCAGAACCAAGAATTATGGTGAAAGACAGAGTTGTATTTAGTCTACCTAAGGAGTTCGAGGCACACAAAAGCCCGAAGTTAGAGAGGAATTTTGTTAATTGGATAATGGGCTTTACAATTTATAGGGGTATTATTGAGGAGAGGGAGCCCTGAAGGTCTCCAGATTTATCTAAATATCAGGAGATAATGATAAAGGCATATACTAATTGTCATTTTAATTCAAGAGGGTCTGCTTCAGTATGACAAGCAGTTTCGGATGTGGGCCACTTTAGATCGTTCCATGTCATGGGGGCACGTACAAGCTGAGTTGTGGGCGGACATCATGGTTGTTGCCTCCCCTTTGAGCAGGTGTGATAATGGCTTCGTGCCTATGGTCACTCAGCCGAGAGGGCAGTATGTGAGGGCTGGCACGGGGGAAAAGAGATCACCAGGAGACTGTTGGGAGTTTAATGCAGGTAAGTGCAGGCAGCAGACCTGCAGGTTTAAACACCGCTGTAACACCTGCAGCTGTAATCACCCCAGCACTTCCTGCTTTAAAGGTAAACGGATCGGAGCTGGAGCCGCCCCTCAGGCAACCCCAGCTGGAGGAAAAGGCACCAATGCCCATTAAGTTGGACATTTTAACTGATTGGCTGGGGATTTATCCTAAGCGAGATTCTTCCCAGTACCTACTTGATGGTTTTACATATGGTTTTCACATTCCATAATCTGGTTTAAGAGTTTATCGTTTTGCACCTAATGCACGTTCAGTGGGGGAGTTACCGGGGATTGTTAGGGACAAGCTGGCAAAAGAGCTGGCAGCAGGGAGGATATCTGGGCCCAATAATGCCAACATTATGGTTGTCACCCCTGGGTGTGGTTCCCAAGAAGACACCAGGTGAATTTCGTTTAATTCACAATCTTTCTTACCCCAAAGAGGAGTCTGTGAATGATGCTATTGACCCAGCATTGGCATCTGTGAAATATGCATCATTTGACTCAGCAGTGCAAATGGTTAGAGCCTTGGGCAAGGGAGCTCTTTTGGCAAAATGTGATATAAAATCTGCCTTCAGGCTACTTCCAGTACACCCTGAAGATTTTGACTTGCTGGGCTTCCAATTTGAAAGAATGTACTATTTTCACAAAGCGATGCCAATGGGTTGTTCCCTTTCTTGCTCGGCTTTTGAGAATTTTCTTGTACTGGTGTATGGTTAACAGGTCTGGCAATCCTGCAATTGCACACTATTTAGATGACTTCCTGTTTGCTGGGGCATGTTATGGTGTTATGGCATGCGCACATACACATGTGTCAAGAAGGAAGTTATAATCGAGTGAAGAATTTTTGATGTAAAGTTATTGTTTCAGATCCTGTATAGATGAATAAAGTTGTGGCCATTTTGTTATCCATAAAACATCGTTTGGACTTCTTTGTGACGGTGCAACATATAGAATTCTTGCCTATATTGCTGAGGGTTGTTCACAAGGCAAATCTTCATTTGTAGGATAGAGAGGTAATAATCCATATTTTACTGACAATACCTGTGATTGAATCTTGAGTTTAAAATCTTTCCCTTATAATAAATGCTTCTTTTAATAAGTCCAAAAAGTTTAATAGTAATATAGTCTGCTACATAAAAAGTCACAGTTAAGACTCCCAAATGACAGAAGCTGTAATCCAGTCCTAAATGAACATCTGTTGGATCTGAAGATTTATAATCCCATGACTTCCATAAATTTGTAATCCACCACAAAAATTTATGATCCAAAGCAGACAGGAGAAAGAGTATAATCCAAAAGAAGAAAAGGGGGAAAAGTTATAATCCACAAAATAGAGGGTTGTAAATCACACTGCAAAATAAGTTAGTAAATCCACCAGAACGGGGTATTGTGAATAGAGCTCCTTGATGACTGCTTATATAGTTTTACAAAATATAACATATAATCCAAGATCCTTGGTTCACAAGTTCAGTAGAACAGAACGAGTTTTATTGATTAGTTGTCTGACCATATCCACAATAGAATACAGTATTTCAAATGCAAAATACAGCATATCAAAATACAAACAAATTGTAAAATAGCTCAGTCCTAAGACAAATGTAAGATTAAATTGGGGTAAAACATATTTGTTTCAATAAACAGCTAAATAAGTAAAATGGTATACAAAATAAACTACAAATACAATATAAAGTATAACACGCTAAAACTGAAGGAAATGACTGAAAAACTAAGGAGTTTAAATAAGCTCATCACCATAACACGACACTCCATAATGAATAGCGAATTGCTTTCTCAAATTTGCAGCTTTTATAAGAAATTTTGCCATGCATCTCACTAAATGTAAGTTCTCCCCAACAAGAAAATAAGATAATTTAGCAATAGGATCCCATTTAGTTGTTCCAGCCAGGTAAGATTGTAAAAAGTGAGATCTCTCCTTAACATATATGCTACAATCAAACAGGATATGTATAGTATCCTCTACCGCAGAGGCACCACAAATACATGTTCTTTTGTGGTAACATATTTTTCAGAATCGACCTGATCTGATCATAGATTTTAATTGCTCAAATCCAGCTCTTGTTAAAGCTGTTCTTTGACTTTGTGTTAGCTGCAGTCTAAGGTATTTTTCTAAGCCAAAAAAAAGTTTTATTTTTGGCTAGCCATTTGAAAGATTTACAACCAGCCATTTCAGCTATATCTGTTTGAGCACTAATATCCCAAATCCTTTGTTTTAGAATTTCCTGGGCTTTGCAATCTTCAGAGAGAAGAAAAGAAAAAGATAAGTCTAACCGGTATAATGATAGGGAAAGCTGGTGTACCCAAAAGTTCAGGTGGCCAATGGCTAACTGTTCATTCAAGCAAAGTTTGGGAAATCCCTCTAAATCCATTTTATGGATCTTTAGCCAGTAATTAAAGGCCTTTTCCAAGATCTGACATTGGATTGAATAGGTTACAAGTTCTGCTCTCACTGCTTGTGCTGGAGTAGATCTATCTAATCCAAGAATCCTTCTGAGGAAGTTGTTCTGGGCCTGTTCCAAAAGAGGTGTTTTCAAATAGCCCCAAAGTTCAGCTCCATATGACAAGATGGGCTTAATTTTGGCATTATAAACTTTTAGGATAGGGGATATACTAGAGGGATAATTGTAATTTATCAGTTTATAAAGAGCACAAAAATTCACAATAGCTCTCTGTTTACTTCTTCTAAGGTGGTCTATCTAATTTCTTGTATTTGAAAACATTAACCCTAGATATAAAAAGGATGTGAATTGCTCTATCGGAGTTCCCTCCAAAAACCAATTATATTTTTTATGCCTTTTCCCAAAAACCATCACCTTAGATTTATCTTTATTAATTACTAAAGAATTAAGAGAGCAATAGATGGCTAGATTCTGAAGAAGCCGTCTCAAACCTACTTGCATACAGGCAATCAGGACCATGTCATCAGCATAAAGGAGGACATTGAGGAATGTATTGCCTATCTTTGGTGCATGCACTGATGTAGAAGAGAGGTAGCCCAGGATATCGTTAATGTATAAATTAAATAGAATGGGAGCTAAGATACAACCTTGTCTAACTCCGTTATGCACATCAACTTTCTTGAACAACACTCATTTGGTGCCGATACACACATTTAAACAGGTATCTGAGTGCAGGGCTTTAAGCAGAAATGGTAATCTTGGTTCCATATTCATTCCTGCCAGTTTAGTCCAAAGAATACCTCTGTTGATTGTATCAAATGCTGCTCTGAGATAAATAAATGCTGTAAAAAGTATTTTACATTCAGACATGTACTTTGTAATGAGATGATGCAAAATAAAATAGTTGTCCATAGTAGATCTACCTGGTCTAAATCCTGCTTGTTCTTCCACTAGCAGATTTTAAACAACAATCCAGTCCTCAATTCAGCCTAATAGATGCTTAGTGTACAGTTCGGCCACAATATCAATAAGGCTTATGAGTCTATAATTCCTAGGGTCCCCTTTCTCACCTTTTTTGTATATGGGAACTATGATAGACAATTCCCATTCAGAAGGGAAGTGACCTGTGTTGTTAATAAAGGTAAACAGACCAGCCAAGGCCAGGGCCCACCAGTCCACATAGGTCTTAAAAATCTCTGGAGGTAGTAGATCTTCACCTGGCACTTTATTTAATTTCAAGGTTTGTATGATATTTTTAATTTCAGCCACAGTAACTGGTGGCCACAAAGGCATTTCTGCTAAAGAAGAACACTCATCTGAGTAATCTTCTGAGAGACCTTGATTGGGATGTTGGAACAAATTTTAAAAGAAATCCTCCCAGACTGAGGCTGGAATGGGGACATCTGAATGTAATTTGTGCTCTTTTAACATTCTGTTTACTGTGTACCAAAAGATAGCAGTTTTTGATTCCTTGGCTGATAGTTCCAGATTTGTCCAGAGTCTAGCTACATAATTGGCCTTCTTTGTTAACGGAGGTTTTTTATACTTACGTCTGAGAATTAGCATCTTTGAGTAGTTAACTACTTAGGGCTGATATTGAGTCTGACACATGGCAGATCTTAATTGTCTCCTAGCTCTAATCCAGCAAAAATCAAACCAGGAAGAGCCAGTAGACCTAGGTTTTTTGTATGAGGACTCATTAATTAGAAATTTTCTTAATGTATTTGTTAGCGTGGTTACGCAGCGTGTGATGACCCACGTCAACGTGCAGCACCAGTCACCACCTTCTCAGATGCAGACAGTAGCTTGTGAGCTGAAGGAGCACCTCTCCCCTTCCAGAAAGAGTAAAGAGATGCTACACAGAGACATATCTCAGATGAGGCTTTAATCTTGGTTCCTCTATGTACAAGTCTATATACATGATCCACAGCAACAACTCTCAATGACATCAACCACTGTCAACCCACACTATCAACTCATGTGTCCAGAGGCAACATCCTTATATACCCAGGTCTCCATGTGGCCTTCTGGCTCTACCTCTTCCTCTAGACACCTGTCACTCATCCATGGTGACTTGACAGTTTTGCAGCCTTTTCTGTGCTGGCCAGCATCTTGTGACCATCAGCCGATGTCACTTCCAATGACACAACACCTGGTGGAAAGTGCTGTGTCATTATGGCTGCGTGACCCTTTTATGTCTGGTCACCACATTGGACATTTTCCTTGAGATACTGTCTCCACAATCCCCTCCAAAATGCCCAATGTGTGCACAAAGCTTGGTTTGTTTCTCATGGAGTGTGTGTACATATGGACCGTCCCTGTTTCCCTGTGCCATACCCCACCGGCCTGACATCTTCCGATGTCCTCCCACTGGTGCCCAGTGCCCTGGCATACCATCTGCAGCATTGTCTACCTGACCCATGTGTCCTAGACCCAGAACATCATTCTGTTTTTCCCAGCAGCACCTTCATTGATATAGACACACTCCCAGGAAATCTATCCATCACTCCAGGCACTTATCTTCTTCAGTGCTTCCGCACTCTGGCCCAGATATTCTGCCTCTCTGCTCATGTCCTCAGGCTAGATCTTCCATCCTCTCAGGACCTCAGGCTTTGACCTTCCTCTCCCAGTGCCATGCCCAACTGCACTGACATTCGCTCATATCTCTCTACCTGGAGTCTTCCCAGCTCTCACTATCTGCTGGAGATAAGGAGTATGGCAAGCAGCTCGGCTTCTTAATTCTCTGCCTTCCAGCACTCAGACAGCAAAAACTACTCTTCTGGAGAACTGCACACACACAGCTACTCACACAGTCATATAGGTGGATCCGCTGGCACAGACTGATCCTATAACCCTTGTTAGCCTGGTTACATAGCACATGTTGATCCATGTCAATGTGCAGCACCAGTGTCACCACCTTCTCAGATGCAGACAGTAGTTAATGAACTGAAGGAGCACCTCTCCCCTTCCAGAAAGAGTAAAGAGACTCTACAGACAGACATCTCTCAGATGAGGCTTTAATCTTGGTTCCTCTATGTACAAGGCTATATACACGATCCACAGAAACAACTCTCAACAACATCAACCACTGTCAACCCACACTATCAACCCATGTGTCCAGAGGCAACTCCCTTATATACCGAGGGCTCCATGTGGCCTTCTGGCCCTGCCTCTTCCTCTGGACACCTGTCACTCATCCATGGTGACTTGGCAGTTTTGCAGCCTTTTCAGTAGCACCTTGTTACCATCAGCCGATGTCACGTCCTGTGACACAGCACCTGGTAGAAAGTGCTGTATCATTATGGCTGCCAGTGACCCTTTCATGTCTGGTCACTTGTGTATCATCCCACATTGGACATTTTCCTTGAAACACTGTCTCCACAGTATTACAGAGATTGTTAAAGCTAAGGAGGGGCTCATCCCTTTCTGTATTGCCTAATGTTATTAATCTGCAATCTGACAAGATTTGCTCAGAAGACAGGAATTTGGATAGGACGTTGAGATCAACCTTATTCCATTTGAGTCACCTATTCTGGACATCCTCCATGTTAGCTAGCATATTTTCTACTCTTGGGTTACTGGGTCTATGAACTGAGTAACTCTGGAAGGTAACAGTGACAGGTTGGTGATCGCTATCTTCTCTCACAAGAACTTTGATGTCTGAAAATAAACCCATGTTTCCAAATGAAACACAGATATAATTCAAAACACTACTAGAAGCTCTAGAACAGGGGTAGGCAAACTGTCCCTTTAAGGGCCGAGGGACTTCAGCTCCCAGAATCCCAGACTATTGGCCAACATCCCAGACTATTGGCCAACATGTCTGAGGCTTCTGGGAGCTGAAGTCCCTTGGCCCTTAAAGGGGACGGTTTGCCTACCCCTGCTCTAGAGTGACATGTAAAAGGATAATCAAAACCATCAGTATAACCCCCCAATATCTGAAGGTTACAATTATACACAAGCAAAATAAACCAGGAACCTCCTTGGTTCCTAGTTCAATCATGGGAGTGCTATGTTAACTCATTCTGAAGATAAGATGCTAGGACAACCCCTTTACATACAAACTCCTGCAGTCAGGGCCCCACTCTGGCATTAAAACCCCCCATTAGGATTTTAATAGCCCTAGGATATTTTAAATTTATTTCTAAAATTAAGTTTTCCAGCACAACCCACATCTCTTTAGAAAAAGAAGATGAAGTAATTGGTGGTAAGTAAACATTCAAACAAATTATATTCATAAATTTGAAATGAAGTTTTACCACCAATATGTAATGTGAGGCTGATTTCAAAATTAATTCCTCACTCTGCTATCCCAGAGACTCATTCACAAAGATACTTAGGGCCTAAGCAGACTGCCAGAAATAGTGCACATTAAATTGAGGCACTGCCCTGGCTCAGTGCTAGGGAATCATGGGAACTGTAATTTATTGTGGTACCAGAGCTCTCTGACACAGAAGGCTCAATGTCCCAGAAAAAAATACAGTTCCCATGATTCCCTAGCACTGAGCCAGGGCAGTGCCTCAATTTAATGTGCACTATTTCTGGCAGTCTGCTTAGGCCTTTAGACCCCCAGAGGCCCTTCCTTTATTTTTTGTCTTTCCTTCCTGCTTTCAACCAGGATTTGAAACCAGGTAAATTAGCCTGCTCAACAGCAGAGGTAAGCTATGTTTCCTGGAGAGCTATTATATGAAATTTTATTAAAAAATCGATCATATCCCCACTAGCAGCTCTATTCCACCATCCTGCTATTTTCCAGGTTAAAAATTCGATATTGCCCTCTGGCCCTTTAGTGAATCTGTAGTGATTACATTCAATTGACCTCAGTGGTCATTATAGATACAACCGTTCTTTCCTTGGCAACTATTTTGTCTGAGCTCTGTCCTATTCAAATTGGTGTCACAACAAATAGGTACCTTTACAGCAGGGGTAGGCAACCTTTCCCCTTTAAGGGCCGAGGGACTTCAGCTCCCAGAAGCCTCAGCCATGTTGGCCAATAGTCCCATGTTGGCCAATAGCTCCTGGGATTCTGGGAGCTGAAGTCCCTCGGCCCTTAAAGGGGAAAGCTTGCCTACCCCTGCTTTACAGGATCACAATCTGAACTCTGTATGAATTCAGCAAGCTCCTGTGCCTGTGTTTTCCCCACCTCTGCCCTGTGTAGATCATGAGATATCACTCTAGTGGACTGAAGGTCCAACTCTATATCATGCAATAGAACAGCACTCATGGAAGAATCTTGCCTCTGATGGGCTACTTCCATGGGTGAAGCTCCTATGGGTAGCAATGGGGCTGGGTTAGGTAATGTCTCTTTACTCAAGGTATCAAATAGATCTTGTATAGAATGTACGGGCTCTACTTGACCTCTTTTATACAAGAGTGAGTTACAGTTATCATTCAATGACAATTCAACACTTAGTAGTTTCCAGTTGGTCAAGCACAGAGCACACAGATAAATTGTGTCTAGTATTGTATTCTAAAGTTGAGTTTTGGGTTTCCCTAACATGACCTTTTGAGCATCCTGAGTTCGGCTGCATCTGTTGAGCTCTCGAGACTAGGGGCAATATAATATCATTATGGAACATTCATCTAATAAAGATACCTTTTGTTGCTAATTCTGCTTTCAAATATATACCCCTTATGGGAATATGATCAGTATGGAAGCATAATATAACTTTTGCTTGACCGGCTGTAAAGCGCAGCCTTTACACATTGAAGAGATCTATATATTCCACTTCCATTTCCAATAAGCCCATAAGTGCCTCTTAAGAAGTTGATGGGTGTTCCAAGAGGACACACTTCCTCTATAGCTAAATACTTCCAAACAAATTTTAGTGGGGATTAACACCAATTTTGTAGGTTTTCCCAAATCATGGAACTACAGGATAGGCTTCTTAAAAAAGGCTTTACCCTGTTCTATATCACAATTGGAAATCTTCCAAGATCTTATCTCTTCCTGATTTTTGATAATGAGGTCCATTTTACAATTGGTCTTATTAATTCCTTGTAAATATTCTCAACTGTTATGGCCATAGGTTGTATTATATTTAGACAATCTAACAGATCAATATCCCTCTTAGTATTTCCCTTATCCATGCTAGAGCTGTTAGAGTCATTTGGCTGATGTACATTTTCACAGGTTCATTCAGAAGCCTTAACAGTCTCATATTCCTCACTGTCATTTTCCTCTGTCATCTAACACTGAAAAACGATTCTCAGTAGGGACTTGCATAATATAGAAATCCACAATTTTGGGTTGTTTATTCACTGGGGGTGTGTTTGTCTCTGTGTTTCTCCAGCGCTTCCTTCAACCCATTGTAAGTTACTTTCAAATTTCTTACCCACACTGCACTACAGTAGGGGAATGAGTTAAGGCAAATCTAATGGGAGATGTTTGGGTGAGCTAAAACCTCTGCTCGTAGCAGGCTCGATGAATTTCACACTGCTGCTACTCAGGGGTGTCCCGTGTAGGTGTTGGTTGCTGCTGCAGCCTTTTAAAAACAGGGGGTCCAGGTCATGCCCTTCACAAATCAGCTGCCTTGCTATTTGATGCTTGCTGCTTGCTCTGGTCCTGGTGACAGGAAGGAAAACAAAACAAAACAGAGAAGCTTGACGAGCTGGCTGGCTCACAGGAGAACTATTTGGGCCAAGCTAAGAGAACTGGGAGTAGACATGACCCAGCTAGATGGAAAGCCCATAACAGAGTTTCTAGAAGCCTCATATCGAGCCTATGAAAATAACATCAGCCAGGGAACAGCTGGGACAGGGCTAGGGACATCCAGGATTCCCTTGGTCATCAGAGCTGGACCAACTTGTCCTGGATTGTGGCCAGCACACACAAACCTACGCCGATAAGGATGGCTCAACAAGGTAACTAGCTATGCAGCTGGAAATAGTCCACCAACCTTGCAGGAAGTGAGAGAAAGAGCGAACCAAAGGCCAGAGCTGAAGTTAGGAACACAGGGGTCACGATAGTCAGTTCAATCCAAGGTCAGGTCAGCCAGAGGGTAACAATAGTCCAGTCCATTCCGAAGTCAAGAGTCAAGGTACAGAGAGCCAGTGCAAGCAGCAATCACACCAAAGGATCATGCAATAAACTTTGGCATTGAGTTGGCATCTCTCTGCTTCCTAAATAGGGGATGCCCTCCCCCGTACCAGATGAGGCTGATTAGCTAATTGCCTCTCAGCAATTCTCTGGGATCTGCGTCTGCCAGCACTTTCAGCCCTATGCTGCCTGAAGGAGGGAACCTTCAAGCCTGATTCCTCCCCAGAGTCACCACTAGGCTGCTGTACCACCAGAGGAATCCCATGAGCACTAGGACCTGGCTGAGCCTCCTCCTCTGGGGCTGGGAGATCAGAGCTGGGCTCTGGCAGAGCAGGATTAACACCTGGTGTGGCCTCAATTACCTCTTGCTCTTGAGCAGGATTAGCCCCTGGTGTAGCCTCAATTACCTTTTGATCTGGAGGAGCCCCATCCTCCTCCTCATCCTCCGAGACCTGCTCTTGGCTGCCCATGACACAGGTAGAGTGATTGCCCCCAAATAGCTGAGGACATGGGCAGGATCTCAGATTCCCTAGGCAGAAATTCCTCTTGCATCCTCAGATCCTATGCATATGGCTCTGATAGATTGCCCCCATTGAGAACCATCTAGCACTAGTCACGTAAGAGGAAAAAAACAAGCCAAGATGCTTCCCCTACACCAGCCCTATGACTGTGCTATTGACCTGGTGCCAGGGGCACCTATCCCAGCAGGGCGTCTCTACTCGCTCTCGGAGCCTGAGCTGGTGGCTCTGAGGGATTTTTTAGAGAAGAACCTGCAGCGGGGCTTTATCCGTCCCTCCAAGTCCCCTGCCGGTGCCCCAGTTCTCTTTGTCCACAAGAAGAGTGGGGAGTTGTGCCTCTGTAATGACTATCGGGCGCTCAATAGGATCACCTTCTGCAACCGCTACTTCCTGCCGTTGATTCCTGAGTTGTTGGAGCAGCTCCGGCATGCCAAAGTCTTTACCAAGCTGGATCTTCGGGGAGCCTACAACTTGGTAAGGATTTGGGCCGGGGATGAGTGGAAGACGGCCTTCCAGACTCGGTATGGGCATTACGAGTATATTGTCATGCCCTTTGGACTCTGTAATGCCCCTGCCGTCTTCCAGCACTTTGTGAACGATGGGTTCAGGGACTATCTGGACCGGTTCGTGATCATCTATCTGGATGACTTCCTGATCTACTCCCCGAACCAAGCTGCCCATGATTCCCATGTATGTGCAGTGCTTCAGTGCCTGAGGGAACACCGCCTGTACGCCAAGTTGGAGAAGTGTGCTTTTGATCTCCGAGAGGTAGACTTTCTGGGGTATATTGACTCGGTGCAGGGTGTGGCCATGGACCCAGACAAGGTCAAGTCAGTGTTGTCTTGGCAGCCCCCTCGCAACTGGAAGGATGTGCAGCGGTTTCTGGGGTTCGCCAACTTTTATCAAAAGTTTATTGAGGACTATGCGGCCCTCATGAGCCCCATCTCCCAACTGTTGCGGGGGAAGGGCCAGTTCCAGTGGATGGAGGTGGCGCAGTCTTCATTCGAGGCCCTGAAGACGCACTTCACGTGGGCCCCGATCCTGCAGCACCCGGATCCTCGCATGCCCTTTGTTGTGGAGGCGGATGCCTTGGACATAGCCATCGGGGCGGTGCTGCTCCAGCCCGTGGGTCCCCAAGGGCATTTGCTGCCTTGCGCCTTCTACTCCCAGCAGCTTTCTCCTCTGGAGTTGAACTACACTATCTGGGAGAAGGAGCTGTTGGCGATCAAGGCGGCCTTCAAGACTCCCTGCCCTCCCAACCAAGGCTTTTTCCTCTTTTGAAGCCAATATGCTCCAGCTGTGAGTGAAGTCTCGGGCATAGTTCCCAGGAAAATCCTTCAATGTAAACAGATAGTGGCAGTCCTAACCATTTTTTGGTTAGGCATGCACCCAGTCAAAGCCAGCCAGACTGTTAGTAGATTCAGGAGCTGCAGTCAACACCCTACACCCCGACCTAGCCAGCATAGGTCAGAAAACCCCAGCAAGCATGGTGCTGGTGGGATATGGGAGAGGCCAGCAGGAAGCCCCAATTTGGAGAGAGATCCCACTGCAAGTCCGAGCTATCCTGAATCTCATCCAGGCATGCGAAAATCAGAGGGAGGATCATGAAGAAAAAAATATTGAGGAAACACAGACTGACAATAGATTTGACAAACAGCTTCTTCTGGCAGTTAGAGAATGGCCCCATGCATATTACAGAAATCCACCAGTGTGCTGCCCTAAAATCCCCAATGCCTCTCTTCCCTCTGACCACAATTTTTGGGTGTCTGACTTCCCAGAGGTCTGGATCAAAGACAAAATTGAGTGCGGCATGGTCAATGATGCATGTATCCTAATAGAAGGAAAAGATCCACCTCTCCAAAAACAATACAGATACCCCAAAAAGATAGAGGAAGGGATTGCCAAGACCATTGAGGGGTTGCTAAAATGGGATGTAGTTATCCCAATGCAGTCCATCTGCAATGCGCCCCTGTGGCCTGTCCTTAAGGTGGATGGAGTCATGTGGAGAATGACTGTAGACTTTGGAGCCCTCAACACAGTTACCCCATCAGTAGCTCCCATGGTAGTGAAATACAATGAGATCCTGGCTGCTATTGTAGCCGGGACCAAATACAACAGCATTATCAATCTCACTAATGCATTTAATTCTATCCATCTACATGAGTGTTGTTGCTACAAATTCACTTTCAAATTACAGAGTAATAAGGTCTGTTCACCTGCACTCTACAGGGATTTCACTCCAGCCACAGTATATGCCATTCACACATGGTAAAAATGTGGACTAAGCTGTGATCCGCATCATTGTTGGAATAATGTTCCAGGGAAAATACACAATGTGGTGAATGGCAGCAGCCATGATGACAAAGCATTTGGCCACTGCTGAGTCATGCAGCATCAAGGCTGATGAAACAGGAGGTGACATAATGACAGTGAGTCACCTGGTGCTGTAAAGCACAGTAAGTGCTGCAAAAGGGCTGCAAACATGCTGTGTCATACTTATGATTGACAGGTGTCCAAAAAGAAGAGGCAGGGCTAGAAATGTCAGGGATGATGGGAGTTGTAGCTCTTCACCTCTGGCTCTAACTCACCACCTTGTTATGCAGCAGAGCTGACCAGCTTTGGTCAGTGGTTGATGCTTCTTTCCCAAGCAGCAGAGTTTCAGAGAATAGGCTGAAGACCCTGACAAACTCTCCAAGCCTTCTCACTCTTCTTCCTGAGATGTCTCCAAACTTCTCCAGGATTCTTCTGGCTCTTGTATCTTCCCTCAAGACACCAGACAACTCAGTAGTCTTATATAAAAGATCTACTTTATTCTACTATATACATAAATACTATATGCCCTACAAATCACAATCTCTACACTTCACAATATCTCCAAAACTACTCCACAATACACCACAATGTACATTAGCAAATATTGCAATTTATAGCCATTGTTAGACACCACCCACCAGTCAGTTTCCACCCAGTGGGTGTGTACATACATCTTGATTGGTCCACATAGATCATCCCATACCTAAGACCAACCCAAGTGTTTCATCACTTTACCTTGACCACTTAATGAGTCTCAGGTGTTTGCAATCTATCACAGGTGTTCTCAATATACCTTCTATAACTTTGTCCTTGGCTCTCAAGGCTTCTTAATTATATTATCTTTTTCACCTGTGTATCTTCCTGATTGCTCCTGCTTAGTCACTTTGACATTCACATACATATTTTTATTTCTATTACTGTATATCCCATGTTGCTTTTTCCTTAACAATCCCCTCCGAAATAAAATATTGTATGAGTCTTACAATGTCATTCCAACCATTTGTGTCAGTCTTTCATGTTTTTCCGCCGTCAATGCTTTTGTGAACAAATCTGCTATGTTGTGTTGTGTTTCTATATATCTCAATTCTATTTTACCCTTCTGAACCATGTCTCGCACATTTTGATATCTTACTCCAACATATTTTGTTCTGTTCTTCAAACTTTCAGTTTCAGCCATTGCTATGCATGACTGTGAATCTTCCAGAATTTCTACTGGTATCTTGTAATTTTCATTTAAATCATTCAATAACTGCTCAACCCACTGTACCTCATTTACTATCTCATTTAAAGCTGCGAATTCTGCTTCCGTCGTACTTATCGCTACATTTGTTTGTTTCCTACTTCTCCAGACTATTGGACTTTCACTGTACTTGATTATTATTCCTGTAACTGACTTCTTGTCTCCTAATTCTGATGCAAAAGAACTGTCTACATAGCAATCTAAATCTGAATGACTGTTTCTAATTATCAATTTCTTATCTAGAGTTCCTTTCAAATATCTTAATAAGTGTTTTACTGCTGTCCAATCTTCAATTTTTGGATCATTAACCCTTCTGGACAATACATTTACAGCATACGAAATGTCTGGTCTGGTGTGGCAAGATATGAATTGTAAAGATCCTATTATGCTCCTGAATAAAGTCTTGCCTTCAAAATCTCTAGTTGTTTTTTCAGATACAAAACCAGTCGTCATTGGAGCTCTTACTATTTTAGCATTTTGTAATCCACACTTTTCAATCAAATTTTCAATTTTCTTTCTCTGACTTAACAAACAATGTCCTTTTTCTGTCCATTCAACACTAATACCTAAATAAGACTTCAATAAACCTAGATCCTTCAAAACAAACTTTTTAGACAACTCTTTTTTTACTGATTCAATCTCCTGTCTTGACTTTGCTGCCACGCACAAATCATCTACATAGATCACTAACACTATGTCTCCTTTTGTATAGACACAAGCATCTGCAATGCTCCTTTTGTATCCTAGCTTAACTAACTCTTCATTAATGCACAAATTCCATGATCTGGCACTTTGTTTTAATCCATACAATGCTTTTTTCAATTTATAAACTTTCTGACTACTATTTTCTTCAAAACCTTGTGGCTGCTCCATAAAGATCTCTTCATCTAAACTAGCATTCAAGTAGGCTGTTTCAAAGTCAAAATGCTCTACAACTAAACTTCTTTTTGCTGCTACAGCTAGAACCATTCTCAGACTTTCTGGCTTTGCAGTTGGAGAATATGTCTTATCATAGTTCTCATACTGCTGTTGTGCAAAACCCTTAGCTACTAACCTTGCTTTATACTTAATACTTCCATCTGGCATTTCTTTCTTTTTGTATACCCACTTACAGCCAATTACTTTCTTGTCTTTGGGTCTGTCAACAACTTCAAAAACATCTTTATTTACCAGACAACCAAACTCATCATCCATTGCATCAATCCATCTTTCCTGTTCTTCTCTAGACAAACTTTCCAACTCTTCAAAACTTTCAGGCTCTTCCACTGCTAAACAAGCTCTTGCATTTGTCACAACAAACCTATCTGGAGGCTTTCTAACTCTGTGACTACGTCTGGGAATAAACTCTGCTGATCTGCCTCTTTCATCCTCACTTTCTGTGCTGGGAGTTATAGTTCTATGACTAAATCTCTTGTCTTCAGTCATTCTAGTAGTGATGGGTCTAGATTGTGTCTCATTATCAGAAGAACTATCACTGCTGCTCGTGGATACTTCTGGCTTAACTGAAACCCCTCCGTTTCCTGAAGTTGGTTCAGTTTGTGTTTCTGGCTCATTTGAATTTCCTAATCTCAAGAAAACTTCTTTATTTGCATGCAGTTTGTCCCAACCGGCATGTCTCTCGAAATTTGCCGACCTAGAATACTGCACTTCTTTTCCACCCAAATGAAACTTGTAGCTATTTCCAGAATAACCCAAAAACCTAAGCCTTCTACTTTTGGGTTCTCCTTTCTTCCTGAAACAAGCTGGTATGTAAACATAAGCAAACTGTCCAAAGACTCTCAAATACTTGTAATTTGGCACTCTCCCATACAATACCCTGTAGGGAATGTCTTCAATTTCTGAATGATACAGTCTGTTACTAATATGTACTGCTGTCAAAGTTGCTTCTGCCCAGAAACTATCTTTTACCTCTGCATCTGCCATCAAACAAGCAGTTATCCTTTTTATATCTTGTATTTTTTTCTCCGCTAAACCATCTTCGTTAGGGCAAGCGGGATTAGTAGTTTCATGCCTTATTCCTACCTTTTGAAACCAATTAAACAATTGATTACTTAGAAATTCTCCTCCTCGGTCAGTAACAATGGTGCCTACTCTAATATCAAATTGTCTTTCCACCATTCTCACCCATGCTTTTAAACTTTGCCCAGCATCAGATTTGTTTTTCAATATTCTTACAAAAGCAAACCTTGTAAACCTATCAACAATTACCAGAAAATATTTGCTTCCCCCTAAAGATAAACAATTAGCTTGGGCAACATCTGCATGTACAAACTGAAATGGTCTTTGAGCAATTCTTTTGGTTTTCTTGGCTACTGGAAAAGCTCTGACCTTTACCTGATCGCATACAGTACACTCTAAGTGATTTTTGCACTCAGCAACTTTTAAATCTGGACACATACTGATTAACTTCTTTAAACATTTGAAACTAGCATGGCCAAATTTCCTGTGTAGTTCATGTATGCAGTCTTTATGAATTAGACTATTGTCTATGTTATTAGCATTTTCAACCCTGTAGCAATCAATATTGTCCTCCAAATAATAAAGCTTATCTTTTTTCAAGCCTATGCCTCGCAATTCCCCATTCAATTTTATCTTACACATGTCCTTTTCAAAAATGGTTTGGACTGCTTTTGATACTGCCGCGGCTGCCATCTGCTCTCTCCTTGCTTGCTTCTCTCAGCAGCAAATTGTTTACAATGTCTCTGCAGATGACCAATCTTCTTGCAATAAAAACACCTCCGTTGCTCCCTGGTATAAGCTGCTTCTTCCTGCTTTCGTAGATCAGGTGTCATTTGTTGTTTTGGCACAGTCCTCAAACTTGCTGAGTCATTCTGCTCAGACTTTCTTCTCAAAATTTCCTCCAATATTTTTGCAACAATTAAGTCTCTGTTCAGCTCAGCTTCTGGCAAATTTTGCAAGCTATTTGTAATGTTGTCCCAAGAAGAGTCTAGCGATTCTAGTAAAATGTAACACTGCTGCTCTTTGCTAATTTCCACTCCTCTCAGTTCAGCTTGCACAAATAAATCTTGCATTGTTTTTAAATGTTCTATCACACACTGTCCTTTCGTCATCTTTTGTCTATAAATTCTTTTAGACCAAAGCATTTTTGCAAACGCAGTTGAAGGAGTGTGTATTCTCTGCAAGGTATCCCACACATCCTTGGCAGACACTTTATCTCTTACGTCGTTAATCAAGTCTTCTTCTAGCATGAGATAAAGACATGCTTTTGCTTTAGCGTCTCTTTCTCGAGTGGCTGCATCAGCATCAGCTGCCAGCCCTGTTTCAACTGTCGACCACAGAGACTCCTTTATTAGTAGAGATTGGGCATATATTTTCCAGGTAGAGTAGTTATTTCTATTTAATTTATTAAACTTTAGGATCTCCATCTTAATTTGTGCAGTGACTCAATTTGACACAGTCCTTCTGAGTATGAACAGCAGACAAAATACAAAATGATTTACTCACTAGGCTCCACAAAACCTTCTTCCACTCTCTGGAACTTTCAGCTTCTGTGGATGCTGGTTGCTCTAGTATCTGGGCCCATAACCCATGTCAGGGATGATGGGAGTTGTAGCTCTTCACCTCTGGCTCTAACTCACCACCTTGTTATGCAGCAGAGCTGACCAGCTTTGGTCAGTGGTTGATGCTTCTTTCCCAAGCAGCAGAGTTTCAGAGAATAGGCTGAAGACCCTGACAAACTCTCCAAGCCTTCTCACTCTTCTTCCTGAGATGTCTCCAAACTTCTCCAGGATTCTTCTGGCTCTTGTATCTTCCCTCAAGACACCAGACAACTCAGTAGTCTTATATAAAAGATCTACTTTATTCTACTATATACATAAATACTATATGTCCTACAAATCACAATCTCTACTACTCCACACTACACCACAATGTACATTAGCAAACATTGCAATTTATAGCCATTGTTAGACACCACCCACCAGTCAGTTTCCACCCAGTGGGTGTGTACATACATCTTGATTGGTCCACATAGATCATCCCATACCTAAGACCAACCCAAGTGTTTCATCACTTTACCTTGACCACTTAATGAGTCTCAGGTGTTTGCAATCTATCACAGGTGTTCTCAATATACCTTCTATAACTTTGTCCTTGGCTCTCAAGGCTTCTTAATTATATTATCTTTTCCACCTGTGTATCTTCCTGATTGCTCCTGCTTAGTCACTTTGACATTCACATACATATTTTTATTTCTATTACTGTATATCCCATGTTGCTTTTTCCTTAACAAGAAAGCCATGTGAAGCACTGGCTATATAAGGGACAAGCCTCTGGACACACATGTGGGTTGATATGGGTTGATAGTGGAAGGTGGAGATTGTTGGAGAGTGCATTGGTGTATTATTGTACATAGCCTTTGTACATAGAATTTCTGAGGATTAAAAGCCTCTTAGTGAGACATCTGCTGAGTCTCTCTCTGCTCTGTCTGGAGGGGAAAGGAGTTTTCCTGTAACTGACAACGTTGCTTACTTCATTGAAGACAGTCTGGATCCTGGTGCTTCACGTTACGTGGTTCCCACGCCCTGCGTCACCACGCTAACAATCATGCCAGCAGGTTTTATCATACATGTATGACATTGATCCACTCAGACTCAGAGGAAAAGACTGTGGACATCACCAGAGAAACACAGGGTTGAAAGCCAACAGAGAAAAGGCCGAATTAGTACAGACACAAGACAAATACTTAGGTTTGGGTCTTCAGACTGGCTGCAGAACACCAGATTCCTTAAGGATAGAAACAATTGGAAAACTCTCAGTTCCTGGGACTTCCGGTGGCAATGGCAGGGTGACCAGTCCTGTGAGACAAGGCTCTCTACAAGACTGCCATTCCAGAACATAAGGGGATTGCAAGATCCCTCTCCATCCATGCTCTGGGAGGAGCGAGGAACTTGGGGGCTTGAAGGAGACCCTTGTTCAGAACCTGATTGGAGTTTCTTGAGAGGATTCTGGATCAGGAGAGATGGGATCACAGGGCTGCTGATCTTGAAAGGGCTACTGCTTAGACACTGATCCCTGCCTGCCATTTTTTTAGATTTAGATTGACAAAGTTTCAAATAATTTTAAAGCAGAGACAATTCCGCAACCTCTTTGGACTGGAACAAGCTCTCAAGATTATTTGAAATTTTTGTAACATTAAATAACTCCAATCGCAATTGAAATCGCAATAGACTTTCACAACCTGAGTCAGGAAGAAACATCAAAGACCAGGCTGGAACTGAGACAGAAGAGGAGACAGACATTGAAAGTTACAATTATAAGTACAATTATAAGTTAAATTAAACTAATGGGACAATAAAAGTACAATATAAAGAATAAAAGAAAAGGAGGAGGGACAAATTCAATATATATATATATATATATATATATATATATATATTAGTTTTACATTAATGTAATACAAATTTTATATAATACATTTCTTCTTCATTACCATCGTTACATATGATATATGACTAAACTAAATTTAGTATATTGTACTTCCCATGTTGTCACTTGATTTCTGGATGTTAAAAAGAATTTTTAACAATTTACCCCCAAAAATTGTCTGTTTATTTTAGTTAACTTTAGATAATTAAACTCTTACTGCAATTTTTAGAGTATTTTGGTTTTTTACAAATAATAACCCTTGCTTGTTATGACCATAGTTTTTTACAATATTTCTGTAGTTTTTCCCAATCTTTTTCTATTTCAACTTCAGGACTCATTTCTATCATCCTTGTTAGCCTATCCATTTCGATGTTATCTAATGACTTGCGTAGGCAGTCTTTGATTGTTGGTATCTCTTTAGTCTTCCATTTCTGTGTGATTATGATTCTAGCACAGGTGACCATGTATAGTAGTGTTTTTGAGTGTTTTCTGGCTTCTCTGTTTGTAATTTTATCCATCATATTTAAAAGATAGATCTCCGGTAACATTTGGAATTTTATGTCAAAAAATTGTTCGATTTCCATATGAATTGATTCCGAAAGCTTTCTAATCATGGGGCATTGCCACCACATATGGAACCAATTCCAGGGTTCTTTGTTACATTTCCAACAGATGTCTTCGCGTTTTTTGTATATTTTTGCTAGTTTCGATGGTGTTAAGTGCCATTTGTAGGCCATCTTTAAGAAGTTTTCCCTTAAATTTTGGCACTTTTAAAATTGGAATGTCCTTCTCCTGGATTGTTGCCAGCTTTCTAATTGGATGTTCCTCCCGATGTCTTTAGCCCATTTTATCATCTCATCCTTGACTACATCTTGTTCTAGTTTTCCGTCTAGCAATATTTTGTATATCTTTGCCTTTTGCTTAGTTGCTTTTTCTTTTAAGCTTTTGTCTAAGTCATTCTTTTCCAGTTCAAAACTGAATTCCTTTTTATCCTGTTTGAATCTTTCTATTAATTGATGATACACAAACCAATGGCTTTTTGTTTCCAATTCTTCTATTTCATTTAGATTCTTCATTACATACTGGTGTTGCTTATCTTTTTAAAGAGTATCACGTTATTTTTACCAATTTGATCCTATTTTTGTCCTTTCAAACAGTGCTTCCTTGGGGGAAAGCCAATCCGGTATTTTAGGATTAAAAATGTGTCTAATTTCTTTCCAAGTTGTTATTATTGATTTACATATAAAGTGATGCTCAAACATTTTATGAACTTTGGTTTTATCATACCATAAATAGGCATGCCATTGTTAAAAAAGCAAAATACCTGGGTATTTGGCTCACAAATAGAAATACCAACTTATTCAATAATAACTATAAAACCATGTGGAAAAAAGTACAAGAAGATTTACAGTTGGGCAAGGTTAAAATTATCTTTTCTGGGGAAAATAGTCGCAATTAAAAAGTCAGTGTTACCCAGATTTAACTTCTTATTTGCTAACCTCCTAATAATAACGAATATCAAACCGTTCAATGTCTGGAACAAAGAAATTAAAAAGTTCCTCTGGGAGGGCAAGAAACCTAGAGTTAAATGGAGGACACTAACTGACACAAAAGATAACGGTGGATGCAATTTGCCAGATCTGTACTTATATTACCAAGCTAGCATCCTGACATATCTATCAGATTGGATTAATCTTAAGAACCAAAAATTACTAAACCTCGAGGGATTCAATCTGAGACAAACTCAATTTTTTTAGAGTGAAGAAAGGAAAGAAGCAGGCAAGGAAAGAATAGTTAAGAGCTAAAAGAAGAAAGGGGAGGGAAGATGGCAGCGGAATAAAATTTAGTAAGAGAAACAGAAAAAGACATAGAAATTGAAGAGGCAGAGTCCCTGAGTTGAATATGTTCATTGAAGGAAAGAAAGACATGATGGAAGGAGGACAGGAGGATGGATCAATGAGAGATATAAGGAAGAGATCAGAAAGAAAGAGAAAGGAGGCCGGGAAGCATTTGTTCTGATAAGCTACCTTAGGACTTGGACAACGAGAGAAAGAAACGATGGAAAGAGAACAGGGGGATGGCACACTGGGGGAATAAAGGGGAGAGACTAAAAGGGGGAAAAGCTGCAAGAAGAGGAGATAGAACTTAAAATTACATTTACATGTGCATATACATCTGAAGTTAACTTGTTAATTCAACAACAGACAATAAAGAGAAAGGAAGATGGAAGGAGGGGACAACGATAAGATTTTGGAACCCAGTACAGAGAGACATAAGAAAGGTATGCCAGAAAGAGGACAGGGGATGATTAGAGATCCACTTGTTTTTGTGTGGATCTAGTCTGATATTATTAAATAATTTTCCTATGGGTGATTGGAACTAAAGAAAGAAGGAATGGAAAGCTGGAGAAGGGATGACGGATTATTATTATTTTCCTTCTAAGACTCTACGAACTGATCAGTAGGGCGAAGGAAAGGAAAAGGAAGCAGAACTGAAGGTTGGGGAGTTTTCTTTAAAGGGATATAATATTTTCTTCTACATAAATTAATTATTATTATCAAATAACTATATATAGAAAAATCAATTTATGAACTGATTGGTGTGGTTTGTTGTTGTTTTTTGCTTTGTTTTTTAAAAAACACCCACAACTTCTTTTTAGCATTTTATTTCCCCCAACTTTCTGTCTTTATAAAATATTGTTATATATAAATATATAAATTTGTTAAGTATGTACAGCTGAATTAACTGAAGATAAAGAGCATAATTGATTGGTTATTTGATTATATAAATTGTCTTTTTTTCTTTAAAAAGAGTAAAAGTGAGAGGAATTGAACTGTAAAGGGTTTATATGAACTGGGGGAATTGATGATAAAACAGGATTAATTTTAGTATTTAAAGATTAACAAATTAACTGGACTTAATTATTTGTATTGAATTTACATTGAATTATTTTTAGAACCAAAGATCTTCATTGGAGTATTACAATTAATGAATTTGAATGTATGATTGAGAAAATAGAATGAATTAAACATAACAAATTAAGACAGAACTGGAAGATACCACACGGGAAGTGGAGTGGATTAAAACAATCATAATCCAATAAATCAACAGAGAAAAGATTTGAAATTGGAATTAAATAAAACAAATTGGAACCTATAAATAAATAGAAAAAGGAGTTGGAAACTGGAAAATTAATGAAAGGGGAATCACAGGAGAAAATGGCATCTGGAATTAAAAAAAAAACCAAACCCAAACCCTAGTGTAGCTATCTCCCAAAGGAGATGATCCACAGACATGACAACTAAGACAGCAGACCATGTACAAGTTCTCTTGGAAGAATTTCAAAAATTTAAATATGAAATGTGGCTAGAAATGAGGAATGAATTAAGGCAATCTAGAAAAGAAGCAACAGAAGAACTACAGAGAGAACTTTGAAAATTTAGGAAGAAATTGGATAAAATATCAAATAAAGTAGAAGGTCTTAGACGAGAAGTGGAAGATTTAAAAGGCAAAACAAATGAATTGAAGACTACAGTGACAGAACTAACTGAACAACAAAAGCATGAGAGTAATATAAATGTCATGCAAAAGATCCATTATAGATAAAAATGTTTGAAACTAAGAGGGGTACCAGAAGTGGCAACAAGGATTTTATGATACAATAACACTATATTAGCAAACTTTTCTGGAATGCCTAAAAAGAAGATATTGAGAGATATTGACAAAGTCTTTAGAATTAATTCAGAAGTGGTGAGAGATAAAAATGTACCATGAGATAAAGTGGTATCATTCATAAGAACCAGATTGAAAGAGCAGATTTTACGAAGAAGCTACTAAGAAGATCTCCAAGTGGATGAGAAAAAAGTAAGAATTTATAAAGATGTCCCAATGATGGTATTGAAGAGAAGACAAGAGTACAGATTTTTAACACAAGAACTGAGTAAAGGGAAAATTAGATATTCATGGGAAACAACTGAAGATATTTCAATCATGTACAAGCAATGTAGATACAGGATAAATTCTATAATGAAAGCTAAAGACTTTATGAGCAAACTACAAACAGATAAATATGAAGAAGAGCAAGAACACAAATCAACTGAAGAGAAACAAAGGACAAGGACAAAAGCTGAAACAGACCAGAAACAGGAAGAAGATTCAGAAGAAAAAGAGGAGAAATCTCAAGAAAATATAACAGGAGAGTTGTTTTCTGAAGAAGATGAAAGCATACAAGAATACCCAATTAATTATTTAAATAAATTAAAATGGATATAGCAGCAAAACTAATCTCTTGGGATATGAAGAGTCTAAATTCAAAATTCAAGCAAAGCAAAATATTTCATTACTTAGAAAAAAAGAAATTAAATGTGATTTTCTTACAAGAAATCAAAATAAGGAAGAACAAAATTAATTATCTGAAAAATCCAAAGTTAAGACAGATGTTTATAGCAGCCAATGAGAAAAGAAAAGGAGTAGTAGTAATGTACATCCAAAATGAACAAATGGTCAAAGAAATTTTCAAAGACCAGGAGGAATACTTTAATGGTGTGGAGAATCAAATAGAGAACATTAAATATCTGTTAATTGGCATATATAGCCCAGAAGATAAACAGTTAGATTTCTATAAAAGAATAAAAGAAGAGATCCAAAAAGAAGATTATGAAAATGTGATTATACTGGGTGATTGGAATGGGGTCATTGATTCCAAAAATGACAGATCATGAACAAAAAAGAAAAAAAAGAATAAAGAGTAATTACCTGCTTCATTGGTGTTTTTTTTTTTTTAGCTACAAGAACAACTTAATTTGATAGATGTATGGAATAACCCTTATCCAAACAAGGATGGTTTTACTTTTTTTCCTGAAAGCTATAAATCATCATCGAGGGTAGACATGTTCTTGCTTTCAAACAAATTAACTCCTAGAATCAAAGAAATGAAAATATTACTTAAAACCATTTCAGATCATAATCCATTTTTTTTTTAAAAAATGGAAATAATAAAAATATATTTTTTTAGAAATTAAATGACAATTTGTTAAATGACAAAACTTTTTGAGAAAAATCAAAAGATATTGAAACAATATTTTTTAGAAAATACTTCCAATTCAATCAAAGCCAAAACTGTATGGGATGCTAGCAAGGCTGTGATACAAGGAGTAATGATACAGAGAGGTGCAGAAATGAAATGACAATGTTCCATGGATTTGGAAACACTAGAAAAAGACATACGTAATACAGAATTAGAACTCAATAAAGATCTGACCTATGATAGGAAAAATAAATATCTACAGTGGCTTAGAAAACAATTCGATAAGATACTCGCAGAAGAAATAATGAGGAAAATGAAATTTATTAAACAAAGACATTTTACATCTGCAAATAAATCCAGGAAATGGCTGGCATACAGATTAAGAAAAGAAAAAAGTAGAAGAACAATTATCAAAATAAAAGGAGACAAAATGATACATGTACAAGAAGACATCCAGAATGCATTCCAGAGATATTATACAAGACTATATAAAGCAGAGGACACTAACTATGAAGAATTAAGTAAAAACTTAGATAAACAAAGGATTAATAAAATAACAATGGAGCAACAAAGATTTCTAAATGCAGAATTTACAGAGAGTGAATTAATGCAGGCAGTTGGGAATTAAAAAAAAAAAAAAGAGAAAGCTCGTGGGCCAGATGGCTTCTCCATATTATATTATAGAACATTTATAGAGGAAATAAAAATTTCATTACTAAAAACTTTAAATAATATCATTAAAGACGGGATTCCTGATATTTGGAAAAATGAAAGCATTACATTAATACCAAAGGAAGACAAAGATGAAAAAGAAATTGGGAATTACAGACCAATATCTGTTAATACTACTATAAGATTATGGCATTAATTTTGGCTGACAGACTTAAACAGATCTTAGTAAGTTTAATTCACAATTATCAATCTGGGTTTTTGCCTTCAAAGACAACTTAAAAATAACATCAGATTGATAATTGACACCATTGATTATTATGAAAATATAATGATAAAAAATTGACACAGAAAAGGCTTTGACAAGGTGAATTGGAACTTTATCATGCAACTACTTTAAAAAATGGAGATGGAACCTAAATTTTGTGGGTGGATTAATGAGATTTATAGTGAGCAATCTGCACAGTTGATTATAAATGGGAAGAATACAGATAAGTTTAAAATCTCAAAAGGGATCAGACAAGGTTGCCCCCATCACCATTACTGTCCATAATACTACTGGAAGTGATAATGAATAAAATAAGGCAAAATGACAGCAGAACAGGAATGAAGATTAAAGAGCAGGAATACAAACTACAAGCATTTGCTAATGATTTGGTGTTTATGTTGGAAAATGCAGAAGACAAAATACGGAACTTTTTCAAATAATAGAAGAGTTTGGTAAGATGTTCAGATTTAAAATTAACTGAAAGAAAATGGTGATAATGACAAAAAACATGACCAGGAAAAAAGAAATTTACTTAGAAGAAGTCACTAACTGTCGGTTAATAATAAAGTTAAATACTTAGGAATTTTGATTTATTCAATAATAATTACAAACTAAAATGGAAGGAAATTAAAAACTAATTGGCAAAATGGAACAAACTGAATTTCACACAAACTGGGAGAGTGGAAGCAGTTAAGAAGGTAGTCCTTCCAAAGATGAATTTTTGTTTCAATGTATTCCAATCATACACAATGCAAAAATGTTTAAAGAATGGCATAAAGATTTAAGGGAATTTATTTAGAATGGAAAAAGATCTGGAGTTAGTTGGCAAACAATTATGAGAAACAAAAGTGAAGGGGTCAGAAGCATACAGATTTAGACCTATACCATCAAGCGAACACACTTAATTGTTATTAGACTGGATCTTATTAAAAACATGAAAATATTGAACATTAAAGGTTTTAACAACTGATTTGGTTGGCATAGGTACTTGTGGTGGTAAAGCAGTGGTACACAAAGAATTTAAGCACCATGTGATAACGAGAGCACTTTTGTACAAATGGAATGAAGTCAAGAAGAAAACATATAGAAAAATTCCACTTTGGATCTCCCCACACAAAGCATTTTTTGGGAAATGGACAGCAGTTGAAACATAGTTGAGATATAATGATATACTTTAAAAATCAGGAGATAATAAATTTTAGTTAAAAACAATTGAAGAACTGAAACAATTAGACCCAAAAATACATTGATTATTTTATAACCAATTGAGAGAAAGATTTAAGATGGACATTAAAACAGAAGGCTTTGAAGATGAATCTAAAGATTTTGATGATATTATAACAAGATCAGAAAAAAAGAACAAGCAAACTTTATAAAATGTTGATGGATAGAAAACAGGAAAGAGACCTGATCTCATACAATATGAATAAATGGGCTACAGATATAAAGAAAATAATTTACTTGGAAAGCTGGGAATACGCTAGAAAGAAAACAGAGACGTTCACTAAGTCTCAAGATTTAAAAGAAAATGACTGGAAAATGGAACACAGGTGGTACTTAACCACAGCCAAGATGGCAAAAATGTACAATACAGGTTTGAATAATTGTTGGAAATATAAACAAAACATTGGATCATGGTTTCACATATGGTGGAGATGTTTAAAAATAAAAGCTTACTGTAAGAAAATTCATGATTCAATACAAGAAATCTTTAAAATTAAATATGAATTAAACCCAGAGATTTATCTACTGAATATATTAAAGAAAACTGACCCAACACTAGAGAAAAAATACTGGAGAGTTCTTTTATATATGATTTTGGCAGCTACACTGTTAATAGCACAAAGGTGGAAAAAACAAGAACTACCTACAGTGGATGATTGGTTGTTGAAGCTAGTATAAATGAAAGAAATGGACAGATTAACAGCTTTACTAAACCAAAAAGATTTAGAGAAGGTCGATAAGAAATGGTAATCAGTTGTGGAATAAAGTAATAAAAGATGGCAATGAAAAAGCAAGTAGAATTATGGGAATGATAATAAATTAGATTTTAAAAAGGAGATAAGATTGTAATTAGATACAATGTATGAGTATGATTACCTGCTTTTTGAAAGAGAGCTGTTATTGAAAAATTAGAGACAGAAAAAGACTTAAGGGAAATCATGAGTATAAATGAAGATACTTGTTGTCAAAGGAACTTTGGAAGTATTGTAATGTAAGACAATGAGCTGATTATATTTAAAACTTTGATTGTATAAATGTATTTTAGATGTTTATATAGTATAAATAAAATAATTTTTTAAAAAAAGAAAAGAAAACTCCCATTTCCCACAGATGTAGCTTCACTGAGAGCCTTGTTAGGGACATTCAGTTTCTCCAGGGAATTCATTGAGTCCTTTGCCATTAAGGCCAAGCCCTTGTATGCGCTGCTAAAGAAGGGAGCTCTTTGGGTGTGGGGATCTGAAGAGCAGCAAGCATTTGCAACTCTAAAACAAGACTTAGCTCAGACTCCTGCTCTTGCAACCCCAACACGAGCAAGCCCTTTTACATTCAATTGGCAATCTCTGACAACAGTGTAGGAGCAATTCTTTTGAGCATTGGAATGGGGTTCAAAAAGTGATAGATTATGCCTCCAGGAACATCTCACCAACCAAACTTAAAATCAGCCCATGCAAGAAAAATTGCCTTGCTCTGGTGTGAGCTTTGACTCAATTGGAATTCATCATAGGCAGTGCCAGTCATAGTTCAGACTCCACACACACCTCTGAAATACATCCTGTCAGGAAAAATACAGGATGGACAGGTCCACAACTCCCGAATAACCAAATGGACAATTGAGCTAATTAAAAGAGAGATAGGCCACCACAAACAGCCTAGTGAGCCCCCATTCCATATAGATTAACAATCATGGGAGCTGAACATGAATGTCCTCTGCCCCCTGTCATAAACAATAAATGGCCCATAAAGGCAGGAGAGTCCCTCAGGGAAGCATTGTTACAAAGGTTCATTTGCTGTTTTTGCGATGGCTCCTCATCTTGCCCCAAAGGGACCCACCAAACTGGGTTTGATGCAATCTGCATAAAAGATGCTTACACTCTCCAAAGGCTGGTCTGCCCCCCACTCCAGTCAACCTGCTACGGTAGAAGCCTTCTGTGCGGTACTGGAGTTTGAGCCTTTAGATGTCCCTTTGGTCATTTACACAGACTTCCAATGGATTGTAAATGCCACCACAGATTGGCTTCCTACTTGGATAAAGGGAGATTTGAAAACAAATGATGGAAAGAGAGTTGCCCATGTAAATAAGTGGAAGATTTGAGTGGCACAATTAATACAAGAAAGGACAGCTGCCACTTGAATCACTTTTGTCAAAGGCCACCAGAAGGCAAATAGTGAGGAGGCTCTGTGGAACTGAGCAGATGCCCTGGCAAAAAGCCCCCGGGCCAAAAGCTCCTGTAGACCCCATTAATGTCAAATCCAAAGAACCTCTGGGATCCCCTACCATGGACTTGGCACAGCTTCAAAATGGAGACTCAGAAATCAGAAAACTAAAAGATACAGGAAAAGACCCCTCAGGGAGATACAAAATAGAACAAAAGGAGGGAGTCTGGTGGGCCATCAATGAGAAAGAAAACCCCAGCTAGATTGTCCCCTGACAGATTTGAGGTGATTTCATCCAGTTTGTCCATGAACAGGGACATCAAGGAAGACAGTCTACTTATGAGAGAGTTAGAGAGACTGGGTAGTGGCCTCAAATGCACCAAGAAATTGACCAGTGGGTGGACAATTGCCTGTCCTGGACCATGTTCAATGTGGATCAAAGCGGCCCTAAGGCCCTGATCCAATATCAGCGCATTGAAGGTCCATGGGCTTGTCTCCAGATAGATTTCATCAGCCCCCTGCCCAGCATCCTCAGGCAAAACAAGTTCTGTCTCACCATCATCAATCCTATGGGTGGAGGTGTTTTCCTGCAAAGACAATACAGCCATCACTACAGCCAGAATTCTGTTTAATCACATGATATCTCAGTGGGGTATGTCACGTACAGTAGATCATGATTCAAGAAGTCACTTTTCCAAGGAAGTGATGCAGGAGCTGTGCAAGGCATTAGGAATAAAGCAGAGATTTCACATAGCCCATCACCCACATATTTCAGGCCAAACTGAAAGGACTAATCAGACTCTCAATGAAGCCTTGTGAAAGGTGGTGTGCTCTTCAGGAAAGGACTAGGATGCTAAGTTGCCTATCATCCTCGTAGACCTCTGAGGAACCATAGACTCACATGGATTCACTTCCAACCAAATCATGACTGGAAGGAAAATGCTAATGCCAGACGTGTTCTGGGTAGACACCTCACTTCCCTCAGTCCCATGGTCTTCCCTAGAATCCATGGTCCTAAATCAAGAATGGGTCCAGTCCCTAGTACAGAGCATTAGCCAAATCCATCACCACACTGGTGAAAAACTGGGAAACAACATGCAGATAATGGACCATACATTGGGTTGCGTTCAGAATCCCCAGCAGTGAGGAAATGACCAATTGGTGCTGTAGAAAAACTTTTCCTAAACCAGGCATGCTTTGTTCACAAAATGGATGGTCCCCATTAAAATCACTCAAAGAGTGTCTCCAGCAGTCTACCAGGGTCTACATTCCTCACTAGCAGGGAGACATATTTAAAAACTTTCATCTTTCCCAGCTCAAAGAATGGAAGAGAGGTCCCATCCCAGTAAAGCCTGTGACATATAATTAGCCTGAGCTACCCATAGTGGATCTTTCAGAGACTTTTATGTCCCCGGGGGGAGGGGGGGAGATAGTCGCAGCCAAATTGACCTAATTTTCAACTCTATTTTTCCCTACAGGGACACGAGATGACATAGTACTTGTTCAGATGGTTAATATGGAGTGAGTTTTGTGGGACCCTACATGCCATCCTGCCTGTTTATCTGGCTCAGTTTAATACTAATTGGGAATACAATATCTAGGCAGATTGCCACTGGGCACCTCCCTACTTGAGTATTTACAAGGTCCTGGATGCCATGGAAGAAGAATGAAACTGACCAAGCCAGTTTTGAGTTGTAAACTTGATTAATGTGTTTGATTTACTTTGTGCATATATGGTTATAATGCCCTTTGATTATTGAAGCATGTGATATGAATGTGAATGAATGGATTCCAATAACATTCAGAGACCAACCAAAGTAGGTTTCACTAACAAGAATACATTCCCAGAGCCCTGGTTTAAACTCCTCAATTTGGCTTTCAAAATTCTTTGGCAAAGATGATTCGGAAACCAACCCAGTCTTGTGCCCACTCATCTTGGAGGCTTCCGAAGGGGATGATTGTTATGAGTAGCCAAACATCTTCCATTTTTGATATAGTGAGGGTCACCCTTTCCTGACTTTAAATGCACCCATCATGAGCTCTTAAGTTTAAGGTAATGTAGGCAGTTTAGAAGTTGCAAAAAGGACTGATTCCCACATGCATCTCAGGCAGGCTAGACAATTCAACACAGGATGCTTACCACCTAAAGATTTAAACCCTAATTCTCACCTTGAAAGCCTCCACCCTAGGTGATCACCTCATGCAAATTGGGATCTTTGATGTATGACACCTGGACTTTGCCCTAGGCTAGATTTCTTCTATATAAACCCCAAATTTCCTTTGTTCCAGGGACTAGTTGGTTTGCAGGCTGCCTCCATGTCACTCTGAATTCTGCTAGACCAGACTCATTGCTGCCTATCTGAGTGCTCTGGAGTAGCTGAGTCCTACTTGTCAACCATCAAATCACATCTACTGGAGCAACCTCGCTGTTGGTAATTATCACTGTTCATGATGCCTCTTCTATTCCAATTGAATACCTTTATTTTCTAGCTCTTGTGTGTGAGAGAGAGAGCATGTGCATTTCATGTGTTTCACTCTCAATAAAACATATCCATAGAGAAATTCTGCCTCTGCAGTTTGTTGTTTCCTCACCTTTGTAAACATTGGGAAGGGTCCTGGACTGCTTGTAATTCAGCCATTTATTTGAACTTAAGTTAATATTCCCCTATATCTCAAAGTTACACCATGTACAAGGTCATCTTATATTGTTTATGTGCCAGGGCAACATTCCATCTAACTAACATTTGTGACTAGATATTTCTGTTATCTTCCCAGTATAGGTGTTAAAGCTGACATTCCACAAACTTCTTACAGTCTCCTTCCACCTTAGCTGGGAGAGAGGAAGGGATGTATTAGTTGTAATTCTAGCTGTGGACTTTATCACACGGGAGGCAAGCATCCTCCTCCTGGCATTAAATTGCCATTAAATCCTATTAATAGCATGATCGGGGGAGATTATCACACACCTGTGTACTATGCCCATTCTTGTCCCATCTGTAAACAGTAATGGAGGCATCATTTGGTATTAACAGAAACTCCTGTTAATACCAAATGACGCCTCCATTACTGTTTACAGATGGGACAAGAATGGGAGAAGTGTGTGAGGGTGTGATGATCTCCCCCTGATCATGCTGTTAACAGGATTTAATGATGATTTAATGATAGGAGGAGGACGCTTGCCTCCACCATGTGATAATGGCAGTTGTCTGCTTATTTTTCTGGAGGAAAAATCCCAGAAACCAAGGCACACAATTCTAAATATAAAATAAAATATAAGCTTGTTTTTATGTTAGCACAAGCAAAGCTTCTCCCCCTTCAACAGATTATGAAGAATTGCATCAGTTTGTGCTTTCATACTGAATTGATCTCTATGTCCAAAATATTTGAAAAAATTTGAAAAATTGTTAGAAAAATGTTTTTCAACTGTTTACAGTCCAGGATTTATTCTGCACAAAATTTGCATCCAGTTGTTTTGCACAGAAAACAATATTTTATATGCAGGGAATGGGATTATCTGCATAGAATATAAAGTTTAACAATAGATATATTAATTTCTGCACAGAAAATGCTAATTTCTGCTCAGAAAATTCTGCAATTGAGGATTTATCTGTGTAAAATTCACATGTGGTTGATTTGCATAGAAAATAGTGTTTTATGTGTAGAAATTAATATTTTGAATTGAAATTTTATTTTCTATACAGACAATTCAGTGTCCTGTGCAGAAAATGCTGTTTTCTGAACACAACCATGAGTGAATTTTGTGTAGAATAAGTTCCAAATTGCAAATATCCTTTGAAATCTGTATGGGTTTTGAAGATGTTCTCCCAGTGGGATGAATATTGATGAAATTACTCATTGAAGAAATTACTTCAAGAAGAAATGTAGTACTTTTTTAAAAAAAAAATTCTTCACTTTGCTCTTGTTTGATAGTTACTTTTCACTTACTTCTTTACAAAATTATTAAATTTATTATTATTATTATTATTATTATTATTATTATTATTATTATTAATCAGGGGAGAGACACTAGGCCCAGCACCATTGGGCCTAGACTAAGAAGAAGAACCCTCCCTCCATTCCATCCATTGTCATCTGGGGAGAGACAATTGGCCCAGCACCATTGGGCCTAGACTAAGAAGAAGAGCCCTCCCTCCATTCCATCCAATGTCATCTGGGGGAGAGACAACAGGCCCAGCACCATCAGCCCTAGACTAAGAAGAAGAGCCCTCCCTCCATTCCATCTGATGTCATCTGGGGGAGAGACAACAGGTCCAGCACCATCGGGCCTAGACTAAGGGAGGTTGCAGACTGCCAGAAATAGTGCAAATTGAGTCCACTTTTAGGGTTAGTGTTAGTGCTAGGGAATCATGGGAACTGTATTTTATTGTGGCACCAGAGCTCTCTGACAGAGAAGGCTCAATATCTCAGAAAAAAATACAGTTCTCATGACTCCCTAGCACTAACCCTAACCCTTAAAGTGGACTCAATTTGCACTATTTCTGGCAGTCTGCAACCCGCCTAAGAAGAAGAGCCCTCCCTCCATTCCATCCGATATCATCTGGGGGAGAGACAACAGGCCCAGCACCATCGGCCTAGACTAAGAAGAAGAGCCCTTACCTTTTAAGGGACGGGTGGGTTTCGGGATTTTTAGGTTCTGTTTACATTGTATTAACATATCTTTATGTAAATGTTAATGTTGTAAGCCGTCCCGATTGCTCTGCAGAGGGGCAGGATATAAATAAATTAATAATAATAATAATAATAATAATAATAATAATAATAATAATAATAATATCCTGTACAACCTACTGTCTGCTTGCTTCAGCACTCCTGACAGAATACAAAGAGGCAAAATAAGACAGAAGATGAGCAAGCAGATGAAACATATGATATTCCTTCTTCACCATTTAGTGAGGGCACACTCCCAAAATTATAAATGTAAGTAAGCAGTTACAGTTACTTTGCAAGTGAGTAAAATTATTTCTTATTATGTTAAAATTGTAATATAGTGAAGTTATACTTTTATTAACAGGGGGAAAGTATTAGTGACAAATAAGTCACCCCTCTGTTTTCATAGACTTGAAGTCTGCATCCCTCTCTCATTTGCGCGCTGTAAACAGAGGGGGACAAAATGGGGTGCATGCCAACATTCAAGCCAATGGAGTTTCAATATTGGTGATTTTCCATTTTTGTGGGGGCGATGGTGTCTGGAATGGATCCCCTGTGAAAACAGAGGGGCGACTATAGTAATAGTTCCTATTTGTGAGTAATTTCTTCTATATTGTTTTATTAGCAACTACAATTGTAGTGCTACTTTCTTGAACAAATTTTCATTTAGCAAAAAACTCAACGAAATTTACAAAGGACTTTCATATTTAATTTATAGTCATAACCTCTGTTCTAGAACTAATGTTGTAGCATAACAATTTACATGTGATCCTTTGTCAATATGAAATTATGTTTTTGTCACTTATGAAATGGTTTAGCAAAATGTTAAAGATAAAGGGATAGGAACACTTTTATCAGGACTTTAAAGCTTTTTCTACACATGGAAAAGCTTTTGTAAACCTTCAGATTCCATTTGAACATTGTCTCTTGAGAATAAACTGGAAGGTTTTACTCAGAACTTTGAAAAGTTACTTTAGTGCTCAAAGGCTGCATCTTTACAATATAAATAATCCAGTTTGACACTGCTTGGCTCATGGCTGTATCCTTTGGAATCCGTAGTTTGTCGTGGCACCAGAAATTACTGATATAGAAGGCTAAATATCTCACAAAACTACAAATCCCTGAATTCCATAGCATCGAGCCATGGCAGCTAAAGCAGTGTCAACTTGGATTATTTCTGCAATGCGGATGCAGCCAAATTTCACTGGCTGTGGGATTTGGGGAGTTACAGTTTAAAAAGTAACTGTACCAAACTTAGATTTTACTTAACATATTTACCCATTGTATGTGATTTAAATAGATGTTACTGAGTAGCCATGTCCCATGTATGCCCTAGCTCCACACTCAGCACACATGCTAACATCAAAGTATAGCTCCATGTGTGCAGTGTCCACACAATGTGGAATCATAATCATATTGGATTCCAGATGGTGAGGAAGTATTCACATGCATGTCTAAACTTGAGAAGGGACTATATCTGTACTTTCTACACTGATGCCTGGGGTGGGCCATTTGATGTAAAGTGTGTGTGTGATGGGATATGAGTACTTGACAAGACCTAGCTTTCCTTTATAAAATGAACTCATGGGTAACACTTCTAAAAAGGTTGAATTAATTAATGAGATAAATGATTGGGTTTTCCCTCCCTTCTTTTGCCTTTTTATCTTGCCATATTTCAAGTAATTCATAAGCTGAGGTACTTTCTGAGAAAGCTGAGAAATATATAGATATTTCATGTTCTGCAGAGAATGTAATGTATCGTTGTTACTAAATAGGATCAAATGGCAGGATATTGTTCAATTTTGGGACATGAGAGAAAAACTGATTTGGGAGGCAGCCTTGCTAAAATTGCTTCAGAATTTAAATCCACAAATGAAATACCTCTCTGCTACCTGAATGAAATCTCAAAAACCCAAGCTCTGAACATTGCTTAATTCATATTATGCCAGAGTAGATTATTCCCATGACAAAAAATACAATCAAGGGGGGTGGAGGGAATCCATATAGAAATGCAATGTTATGAACACATTTTTCTTCCTTCCTATTTCCACCTTTGATATCACATAAATACTCTAACTGAAAAAATACTATAACAAAACTAAAATCAATATCCTTCATGTTCCTCACCTCATTCTTTTTTTTTTTTTCCTTTTGCCTTTGGCCCAAACTAAACACAGTCCACGTGTTGTCCTCAAAGTCTATGTCATATAAATATATTCATTATTTTAAAATGTAAAATATGCATATCAAAATTTGCTATGAGGCAACCAAAAGTATTGTCTCTGCTGGTGTGAATAAGATTTTGTGTCAAAAATATGTACTCCTCTGTAATAATATTATTGCTTCGTATTAGTTTCTGAATGCTACAACCAAGATCTAACCTTTGTTGTGTGACAGTTGCATACAAAATAGGATATAGTCCTTAAGCAATATTTTTTCCCACAATAACATGGGCTACAGCAATGTTATAAAGGGCCAAGTAAAATATTGTTTTACTCATTCTGGCATGGTTCAGTTGGCCTGATAGTTCTATTGTTCAGGAAATTAATAATCTGCAAGCTAGATCTGTGATGAAAGTCAGAAGCAGAGTTTGGTTAGGCATGAGGGTATGCTAGGGTTCATCACTTTAAGGTGTATTCTGCCAGTGGCTGTGATATTTAGCCAAGATGGCATCAGGTAGAAATTCCTCCATACAATAACATGTGTGTGTGTGTGCCACTCATCCTCTTGTCAGCCTAAGTAACTAAATAAAATGTAACATGTCCAGAGAAGGGGGGAAAAAAACCCTGAAAGTTGGTGACAAGAGACCCAAAACAGATGGAGAAAATGGGGTCATGGCATTTACATGACACACACCCCATATATGGTCAGAACATGGAATGAGGCCAAAGAACTGTCAGCCTGGTTCAGGACTCTGGCAATAGCCCATATCGGGACCAGGCCTGTGTGATCACTGTGGTCCCAGTTTGAATGGTACCAGCAAAGTCACAATGCAGTCCTTTTGGCTTATCTGCTTCAGGCCAGAAGTAAGCCCTTAAAATAGCCTAGGAATAACTATCATGGGTCAATGTAAAAGAAGAGAGAGAGAGATTGAGAAAACACAGAAGGGAAGTAAAGAAGTGGGGAAGAATAGAAATAGGATGAATGTAAGAATATAAATGGGAATGAAGGTGAGGAAATGGTGACAAGATGAAGGGAAAGGAAAAGGGCACTGGGCACTGGGAGCCAGCTGAATCTTTGGGAAGCCTCCCAATTTCACAGATAGAGGGCAGGATTTGCCTTCATCACAACAGTGTTCTCAAGTTGAGTTTGCTGAAAGAGTGAAACACAATTCACCAAGGCATGAGAAAATACAATTTAAAACATTTGAGGTTATTTTCACCCAAAAATATGTCTGTCCTTCATGCCTTCTGTTATAGTGAAAGGAACTGGGCAGGCAAGGTCCAAGGACTGTGAGGATCTCATGACATCGATGTTTATTATGAATGCACAGATTCTTATGAAAAGTAAAATTCTATGTTCAATTTCTGCTTTGGTCAGGCCTCACCTGGAATACTGTGTCAGTTCTGGGCACCACAATCCAAAAAGGATGTGGAGAAACTGGAGCGTGTCCAAAGGAGGGCAACTATAATGGTGAAGGTCTCGAAACCAAACCCTATGAGGAACGACTTAGGGAGCTGGGGATGTTTAGCCTGGAGAAGAGAAGGTTGAGAGGTGATATGATAGCCGTGTTTAAATATTTGAAGGGGTGTCATATTGAGGAGGGAACAAGCTTGTTTTCTGCTGCTCCAGAGACTAGGACCCGAAACAATGGATGTAAGCTCCAGGAAAAGAGATTCCACCTCAACATTAGGGGAAACTTCCTAATAGTAAGGGCAGTTCGACAGTGGAACACACTCCCTCGAAGAGTAGTTGAGTTTCCTTCCTTGGAGGTCTTTAAGCAGAGGCTGGATGGACATCTGTCGGGGATACTTTGATTGGGAGTTCCTGCATGGCAGGGGGGTTGGACTGGATGGCCCTTGTGGTCTCTTCCAACTCTATGACTCTATGATTCTATAGTGCCACCAAGCATTCTTAACTTGGTATATCAAACCAGATCCATTTAAATGTTAGTACTTACAATAGACTTTGTGTCCTTTCTGGTATCTCTTCAAAACAGCTCATCCTGGAAATAAGAATTTTACATGGAACTTGTTAGGAATGATACCACATTTTCCTGGGATACATCTTAAGAAAAGTGTCTGAGTACATATGTCCTATGGGAGATCATTCAGGTTTGTATTTTTATCATTCCTGATGAACATCATTCTTCTTGTGCATGGAAGGAAGGTAAGGTTAATGATGCATTGACAAAGAATGTACGATGAAGGCCAAGCCAGCTGTTCCAGACAGCAAGACAAAAGAAACATAAATTATGAGCCTGTGCTCATGGGTGTGTGGTAAAGGATAAAGGGAAAGAGTGAAGCTGCTAAGTTAAAACTCATGAAGTGATTAGAAATTTGGGGTCAAAAGCTGTTGCAAAGAAAAATAACTTTTGAATATTTATGTGCCTTAAGGTTACAAAGCTGTACCAACATAATTGTTGAGAATAAGTACAATTTAAGCCATTGGGACTTTGTTCTCAATATCCATGTATGGAGGTGCATTACAAATGTACAGTGGGGTTGTAATAGTTTTTTAAAAAGCATTTTAGCATGCACATGCACATGTATGTGTGTGTGTGCGCACACACATACACTTATGTATATATTTATAAGGCATCACTACATGTTAGAAATGATTATGGGCTTGTCTACACCAGCCACAATATTCTGGGCTGCTCCCAGAGTATACTGGCTCAAAAGCTGCCCCAGGTTTCTCTCATTACTTCCACACTCCATAGCATCACTGGACAGCTGTCTTTTCAAATGTCAGCCTATGCTATGGTTGCTGTAAGGTGCTCTCTGTGAGGTCAGAAATAAGACCCCTATTGATCACATGACTGGGTGCCTTGTTGTGACCTCAGAGAGAGCAACTTGCACCAGTAGTTGCAAATTGTACTGGCTCCCAAGAGAGCACCCACTTATTAAATTAAATTAGGAAATTAATTTTGCTCAATAGGGAACAGTGAAAATGCTAGGGTTACTCTAGCCAGGACTTTCAGCCTACGCATATGAGTTCCAAACCCAGAACTGCAAAAGCAGGTTCCAAATTAGTTGATTTTATTTATAGCAACAAGGGGAAATTAACTTTTAAGCAGATACATTCACTCACTCACGCATACAAGAACTAATGATGTAAAAGGTGGTAGTTTGATAGCAGTTCAGAGAGTATGATAATACATTACTGGTTCCAGAGATGGTTCTCCAATCCACTGTAGAATGGATTTGTGCCCAGATCGCTACCTTGAAGTGGGATGGCTAAATATTGAGGAGTCTAGCTGAAATTGGACAGAGTGACTGCCTGGTTTTAACCAAGACTGAATTAGAATGACCCAAACAACCATTTATATAAGGTAAACTGGTTTTTTGGGGGTCTTTGGGACAGTTTCTCAGGAATTTTCAGTAGATTTTTCCAAGAGGAAAAATGGCCTGTGATGTGAAAATGATCAGAGAATAAATGCAAGCATCCTAAACTATGAAGTGTCATCAGATGGCAGTGCCCTTTTCAATTTCCTGCGGGGGGGTTCTCCTGTTACAGATTAGTTCTGGTGGAATACAGCAATTTCAATCCCTCTTTTTTATTCAAACTCCTTTGAGTGCATCTATTATATCCTTAGAGTTTATTGTTATTGTTAGCTGCCCTTGCATCAATCCTGACTCATGGTGACCCTGTGAATGAGACTTCACCAGGATCCCCTATCCTCCACTGTTCTGCTCAGGTCCTGCAAATTCATGTTTGTGACCTCCCTGATTGAGTCCAATAATCTGGCATGCAGTCTTCTCTCTTTCTTCTACCCTGTACCTTTCCTAGCATTATTGTTTTTTCTAGTGATCCATGCCTTCCCATTATATGGCCAAAGCACAACATCCTCAGTTTGATCATTTTGGCTTCCAAGGAGATTTCAGCGTGATATGTTCAAAGACCCATATATTTGTATCCATGGTATCCTAAGCACTCTTCCCCAGCACCACATCTCAAATGTGTTGATTTTCCTCTTATCTGCCTTCATCAATGTCTAGCTCTCACATCTGTACATGGTGATGGGGACTAAACTGGCTTGTATGATTCTAACTTTACTGTTCAGTTCTCTGTCTTTGCTCTTTAGGATCTTGCCTAGTTCTTTCACAAATTCCCTTCGTATTTGTAGTCTTCTTATTTCTTGACTGCAGTCACCATTCTGATCAATGTTTGATCCTAGGTACAGGCATTCTTAATTTCAATTTCCTCATTGTCTAGGTTGAATTTATGTATTTCTTCTGTAGTCATTATTTTTGTTTTCTTTATGTTCAGCAACAAGCCTGCCTTTGCACTTTATTCCTTAGTAATTGTTACAAGTCTATGATCTTTTCTGCTAGTAGTATGGTGTCATCCACATATCATAGAATCATAGAGTCATAGAATTGGAAGAGACCACAAGGGCTATCCAGTCCAACCCCCTGCCATGCAGGAACTCAAAATCAAAGCATCCTCGACAGATGGCCATCCAGCCTCTGTTCAGAGACCTCCAAAGAAGGAGACTCCACCACACTCCGAGGGAGTGTGTTCCACTGTCGAACAGCTCTCACTGTCAGGAAGTTCCTCCTAATATTGAGGTGGAATCTCTTTTCCTGCAGCTTGCATCCATTGTTTGGGGTCCTGTTCTCTGGGGCAGCAGAAAACAAGCTAGCACCCTCCTTAATATGACATCCCTTCAAATATTTAAACAGGGCCATCATATCTCCTCTTAACCGCCTCTTCTCTAGGCTAAACATAGCCAGTTCCCTAAGTCATTCCTCATAGGGTTTCGAGACCCTTCACCATTTTAGTCACCCTCCTCTGGACATGCTCCACTTTTTTAACATCCTTTTTGAATTGTGGTGCCCAGAACTGGACACAGTATTCCAGGTGGGGCCTGGCCAAAGCAGAATACAGTGGCACTATTATTTCCCTTGATCTAGATACTATACTTCTATTAATGCAGCCTAAAATTGCATTGGCCTTTTTAGCTGCAGCATTACACTGTTGACTCATGTTCAACATGTGGTCCACTAGGACTCCTAGATCCCTTTCACACCTAGTCTTGTTAAGCCAGGTGTCTCCCATCTTATATCTATGCTTTTCATTTTTTTGCCCTAAATGCAGTACCTTACATTTCTCTGTGTTGAAATTCATTTTGTTAGCTTTGGCCCAGCTTTCTAATCTATTAAGATCATTTTGAATTTTCATCCTGTCCTTTGGGGTATTAGCTATTCATTCTAATTTGGTGTCATCTGAAAATTTGAAAAGCATGCCCCCTATTCCTTCATCCAAATCATTGATAAAGATGTTGAAGAGCACTGGGCCCAGGACAGAACCCTGTGGCACCCCATTGGTCATTTCTCTCCAGGATGAAGAGGAGCCATTGCTGAGCACTCTTTGGGTTTGGTCAGTCAACCAATTACTAATCCACCTAACAGTTCTAATTGTCTAGCCCACATTTTACTATTTTGTTTACAAGAATATTGTGGGCGACCTTGTCAAAAGCCTTACTGAAATCAAGATATGCTATGTCTACTGTATTCCCTTCATCTACCAAGCTGGTAATTTTATCAAAAAAAGAGATCAGATTAGTCTGGCATGACTTGTTTTTGAGGAAACCCATGTTGTTTTTTAGTGATTATGGCATTCCCTTCAAAATGTTCACAGACTCTCTGTTTAATGAACTGTTCTAGAATCTTTCCCGGTATTGATGTCAGACTAACTGGGTGATAGTTGTTGGGATCCTTCCCCCCCCCCCTTTTGAAGATGGGGACAATGTTTGCCCTCCTCCAGTCTGCTGGCACTTCTGTTCTCCAGGAGTTCTCAAAAATTATTGCCAGTGGTTCCGAGATTACATTTGCCAGTTCCTTTAATATCCTTGGATGTAGTTCATCTGGTCCTGGAGACTTGAATTCATTTAGGTTAACCAGGTATTCCTATACTTCCTCTTTATTTATTTTGTGCTGCATTTCCCCTATTGTGTCCCCTGCTCCATTTCCCTCAGGATGAACATCCATTTCCTTTTGTGAGAAGACTGAGGCAAAGAAGGTGTTGAGTAGTTCTGCCTTTTCTCTGTCCCCTGTTAGAATTTTTCCATCTTTTCTGTGCAGTGGCCCTACCATTTCCTTCTTCTTTCTTTTGCTATGGACATATCCAAAGAAGCCCTTTCTATTGTGCTTAACCTCTTTAGCAAGCCTGAGCTCATTCTGTGCTTTGGCTTTCCTGACTTTACCCCTACATGTCTTAGCTATTTGTTTGAATTCCTCTTTAGTGATTTCGCCTCTTTTCCATTTCTTATACATTTCCTATTTAAACTTAGTTCAGTTGAAAGTTCTTTTGTCATCCAACCTGGTTTCTTGAGACATCTCCCATTTTTTCCTTCTCATTGGAACAGTTTGAGATTGTGCCTTCAGTATCTCCCTTTTGAGAAACTCGCATCCATCCTGAACTCCCTTCTCCTTTAGTATTCCTGACCATGGGATTACTCCCAGTGTTTCCCTAAGCTTGTTGAAATCAGCTCTCCTAAAGCCTAGAATGAGTGCTTGGCTATGCCTAGCTTCTCCTTTCCACTGTATAAGAAACTCCAGGAAAACATGATCACTCCCTCCTAAGGTTCCCATCACTTGCACCCCATTGGCCAGGTCATGTTAGGATCAGACCTAAAATAGCTGATCCCCTTGTTGCCTCTTCCACCTTTTGGATAAAGAAATTGTCTTTGAAGCAAGTGAGGAATTTGCTAGACCTTGGAGTATTGGCTGAATTTGACTTCCAGCAAAAATCAGGATAGTTGAAGTCACCCATCACTACTACATCTCTCCTTTCTGAGTGTGTAGTCATCTGTTCTAGAAAGGCATCATCCAATATCTCAGTCTGACTTGGAGGTCTGTAGTAGACTCCTACTATAATATCCCTGTTGCTTCCTTCCCCCTTAATTTTTATCCAGATGCTTTCCTCCTGATTTCCAGGATTTAAGTTCAGGATCCCTTCACAGATATAAACATCCCTGACATATAATGCTATTCCTCCTCCTTTCCTGTTTGGCCTATTTCTCTTAAAAAGGTTATACCCCTCTATGCTACATTCCAATCATGAGACTCATCCCACCAGGTTTCAGTGATGCCTATTATATCATATTTGCTTTGTTGTTCTAGGAGTTCAAGTTCATCTTGTTCATTTCCCAAGCTCTGTGCATTAGTGTAGAGACATCTAAGAGCATTTGTCCTTCCCACTTGCTGCCTGTGTGCCCTTGCATCATTTGCCTTGTTCCCTCTATAACACTTTTACTATTATCTCCAGCCAATGATGTATGCCTGCCTTCCAAGATACCTTCCACAATACTGTCTCCCTTCTGCCAACTGGTTGTGAGATGAGGCCCATCTCTTTCTAGAAGTCCACCCTCATGTAACCGCAACCCATGATCCAAGAATCCAAATTGTTCTTGGCAGCACCATCTATGGAGCCAGTTATTCACGTCTGCTATCTTCCTCTCCCTTCCTGAACCCTGCCCTTCAACTAGAAGAAGAGATGGGATGACAATCTGTGTGTCCAGCTCTTTCAGCTTCCTGCCCAAAGCCTCATAATCCCTTCTGATATTCTGAAAATTATGCCTTGCAGTATCATTGGTTCCTACGTGGACCAAGAGGAAGGGGTAATGGTCAGTAGGCTTGACAAGTCTTTTCAGTCTCGCTGTCACATCACAGATTTTTGCTCCAGGAAGACAACACATCTTGTCAGGGCCACAAATCACTGCTTCTGTGCCCCTCAACAAGGAATCCCCAACCACTATCACACGCCTCCTCCGAGGCTTAGCAGTAGTTGTTCCCTGTGGTGGTACTCTTCGGGTCTCCTGCACTGTCCCTGAGGACTGTCCCTGCTGCTCTTCCTCTTCATCCTTGATAAGGGAGAAAGCTTCAAATCGATTCTGTAGCTGGAAGTTCCCATATCTTAGATTGTTGATGTTCCTTCATCCAATATTTACTCTTACTTCCTCTGAGTCTATGCCTGCTCTTTCTATGTTATTTTCTACATACAAGTTAAACAAGTAGAATGTTACTTTCTGCATACAGGTTGAACAAGTAGGATGATAATATGCAGCTCTGCCTAAGCCCTTTGCGTATTTTGAACCAATTTTTCCCCCCTATTTTCTGTTCTGACAGTAGCCTCTTGTCCTTGGTACAGATTTATCATGAGCTGTGGTGGTATCCTCACGCCCTTGAGAGCATTCAATAACTTTTTGTGATCTATGCTATCAAATGATTTGCTATAGTCTATAAAGCACATGCCGATTTTTTTTCCTGGAATTCCTTGGTGTGCTCCATTAGCCATTGTATGTTTTCAATGTGGTTTCCTAGTGCCTCTTCCTTTCCTGCTTGCACTTCTGGAATTTCTCTCTCCATATTACATTGGAGTATATGCTGCATAATTTTGAGCATAATTTTGCTTGTATGGGAGATTAGTGCTATGTCCTATAGTTGCTGCAATCTTTTATATTTCCTTTCTGGTGGATTGGGATATATATTGATCATTACCAGTCTGTTGACCACTGCTTTGTTTTCCATATTTGTTCAGATATTTTTGTGATTTATTTCTCCAATTTCTCCTATTGCAACTTCCACTTCACTTTTTTTTTAAAAAAAAAATGGGTTTCATCTTCATATGAATTTGGGGTTCTTTACTACAAGCGTCATTCATTTTTTTATCTCTCTTTTTTAATAACTTCTGTATATTGCATTCAACATCTTTCTATTTCTTCTGGATCCTGTAGTATGTTGTTGTCACAAAGTATCCTGGCCTTTGGTTTGAACTCCCCTTTTTGTGGAATCCTTTGAGTACATCATTGAAATTAGACTGGGGCCCTAAGCAGACAGGCCCAAAGGAGTAGCCTCCAGCCACTTTGAGGGCATAGTGTGCAGATGATGCACACCCCTGAAATAGCTGGAAGGTGGCCAGAAGATGGCCTGAAGCCACTGTCAAAAGAAGTAGTGAAAAATTACTTCTTGGTGGCAGCTCATTTGGGATTGTGGCAGTGGCCTGCTTTGAGAGCAGGCCATCAGGTCACTGTGATCCCTGGCTAATCAGGGCTTGATTACAGCTAGCGGGGCCAAAGGCTGCTCCAAGCTGCTAGTCTGTTTCACCCCTAAAAGTAAAGGGGGCTGCAGACGGGCGGCTCTAGGCTGCCCTGGGAAGCAGAAGATTGGGGCTGCTGCTGGTGCATGCTGTGGCCCCAATCCTCCCTTTTGCCACCCCGAAAAAAGTCGCAAAATGCCACTCCTTTCAGGGGCAGCAAAAGGCTGCCCTAAGAGCTGGCACAAAGCTCTTTAGCACCCCTTCCAGTGCAGTGCATCAAAACGCTGCACCGGCAGGATGTCCTGCCACCACGCACCATGCGTAACAGCACACACCATCAGGATGCCGCTAGGATGGGGTTAGGGTGGCCGGCATGCAGCTGCCCCTCCCCATCTCTGCCTCCAGGCATGCCCTTTGGGCTGGTCTGCAGAGGCCCTTAGTCTTCTGAATTGGGTCTAGTCTCTTTGACTAGGCAGATATTAGAAGATGGTGCTGGAAACATCCTGAGATATGGGTCTGGATGACACCAGTATGTGAATGGTCCCACTTGCAGATCATAGGTTGTCAGCTGAAGTTCTCAACTGATGCCTGGGGCTGATTAAATTAGGATAAATAAATTGAAAAATAGTCCAGAGAAGATGGAAGTATGTTGCAAGAGTTGCTTCCCTCCCTCCCTCCCCCCTTCCTTCCTTCCTTCCTTCCTTCCTTCCTTCCTTCCTTCCTTCTTTTTGTCAAAAAGATACAAAAACAATGAAAATGAAATCTGGAAAACACTTGCCATGAGAACTTTGTTAGTATACTCTTTCTTGTACCAAGTGAGTAATGTAAGATCTTCCAGGGCATGTGTGAGATATTCATGGTGCAAAATACGTCTAAAACAAAAGTAACTTAATATAAGAAGGGAATTTCTCTCTTTCATCTTTGACCAACCACATCTAGATAAATCTTTTTGTCAAAAAGATACAAAAACAATGATAATGAAATCTGGAAAACACTTACCATGAGAACTTTGTTAGTATACTCTTTCTTGTACCAAGTGAGTAATGTAAGATCTTCCAGGGCATGTGTGAGATATTCATGGTGCAAAATACGTCTAAAACAAAAGTAACTTAATATAAGAAGGGAATTTCTCTCTTTCATCTTTGACCAACCACATCTAGATAAATAGTTTTATTGTAATGTGTTTTATTTCTTTTAATATTTTCAAGTGTCTCTCCCTAACACCAGTTTACTTGAAAGGATTCTCCAGCTTTTAAGGAACACACTGTTTGCTAAGTAGAACATGTCCAATATCTTTCTTTCTTGTTTCCTAAATAAATAATAATACTGTCAAACTTACTTCTTATTTTTATGCAAATGTAAGCCTTGATCTTTCCAGAGAGAAACATACAAATAATTAGGGAAAATACATTCTCCTTATTTACATTAAAACCCCATCACAATGACAAGGAAGTGATAATATTTAATTACAGCAAGACTCACTGTCTTAAAAGTTATCTATCATGAATGAAGAGCTGGGCAACTTCACATCTTTTCTAACACTTTTTAAAATAACAAATTCGTGAAGGGAAATAATTTAAAGCAGCAAACATTTTAAATTTCTTAGTCCCCTCTCCCAATCCAACAGGGAAGGACCTCTTAAGGGTGCACTCATGGACTCTACAACAATGAGGGAAAAGGCTCCTGTACTGTTGTTTTTTAACCACTTAACCCACCACTTTCCCACCAGATGTGATGCTTTGTCTAAACCTCTGCTTCCACTTAATGTGACAACATCCACAAATCTCATGGTTACCACCAAAACATTACTATGATCCAGATACCAACAACATCACGAAGTGGCAACACTTGTGTTCTCCACAACTAAAGAAATTCAAGACTCAAAGGTCAGCAGGAATTGTCATGGCCACAGTTTCTTGGGATAGGGAAGGCATTTTGGTGATTTCAGAAGAACCAGACAGTTAATGCAGACTACTACTCTAACTTGATGTGCCAATTAAATTTAAAGGAAGCATTGAAGGAAAAAATGGCAAGGGAAGGTGCAGAAGGGTATTCTCTTTTTGCAGGGCAATTCATATGCTCATAGTGCTGGCAAGACAATTGATGTTTTGAATAATTTGGGGTTTGAGTTCAAATGCTATCCACCCTAGTTTTCTATGGGTTTTCTGGGCTATGCTCTGGAAGTATTTATTCCTGATGTTTCACCTGCATCTGTGGCTGGCATCTTCAGAGGGTGGTGGCATGGAGGTATGTGGGGTATATATACTTGTGTGACTCTTGGCTGAGAGAAAGTGATGTACATGTTAATCTGTGTGTCTGTTGTTCAATGGCAAAGCCTTGGGGTGGGAGAATACGCATGGTGGATGTGTGTCTAATTAGCAATCCATTGTCTGCAGGGAAAACCACTGACTGTGTTCATTTGCATGTGTTGAGCCTTTACCTTTAACTTTTTAGCCAAACTTTTGGCCTGTACAGACCAAACAAAAGGACCGGCTTGGGGGTGGAGTTGGAGCGGGGTGACTTTATGCCAACAACGCCATCACACCATGCACCCCACCACACACTGCACGGCATCAGGGTGCTCACTTGGAGTGGCAAAAAGCTGCCCTTACTGCCTCTGTGCCAAAGGAGCACAGAAGAGCCATGGAGGCAGCAGTAAGGGCAGCTTTTTGCCGCCCCAAAAAGGAGCAGCATTTGCCAGCTCTTTTTGGAGTGGCAAAGAGAAGGATCAGGCTGTGGCATGTGGTAGCCGCAGCCCTGATCCAGTGCTCCCAGGGGCAGCATGAAGTCATTCCTTAGGGGCTGTCTGTACAGTCCCTTTGTTTACTTTCAGAGTTTATTCTTTCCTGTTGAAGTTGTCCAGGTGTTAGTGGATTTCAAAGGTCTCCCTGTGCATTCTGACCTGGTAGATATTGGCATGGCCCAGAATTTCAGTGTTTTCAAATAGTATTCTATGCTCAGGTTAGTTTATGACATGTTCTCCTGCTGCCATTTTTTCTGGCTGCCTCAGTCTGCAGTGTCTCTTGTGTTTTTTGATTCATGTTTGAATGTTGCTTTTAGTGATTCCTATGTAGATCTGCCCACAGCTGCACGGTATGCAATAAACTCCTGTGGCACTGAGAGGGCCTCTCCTGTCCTTCACTGAGAGCAGCATTTTCTCGATTTTCTTGATTGGTCTGTAGACAATTTGGAGGTTGTGTTTCCTCACTAGTTTCCCTATTCTGTCCATGACTCCTTTGATGTATGGTAAAAATACCTTCCCTTTGGGTGGTTGTTTGCCTTTATTCCTGTGTTTTTTTCTGGTTCTGGAATCTCTTTGATATATGAGCTGGAGTAATGTTAGCCTATAGAATCTAGTTTCAGTGGATTCTTTCAGGAAGTGGGTTTCACATATCCTTTTTGTGTGGTCTACCAGTGTTTTTATTGTGCTCCTTTTTTGTCCTGGGTGATGGTTGAAGTTCTTGTGTAGGTATCTGTCAGTGTGTGTAGGTTTTCTGTATACTGTGTGGCCTAATTGTTGATTTGGTTTGCAGATGGCCAGGACATCCAAGAATGGTAATGTTCCTTCCTTTACTTTTCCTATTGCGAATTTGATCATAGAATCATAGAATCATAGAGCTAGAAGAGACCACAAGGGCCATCCAGTCCAACCCCCTGCCATGCAGGAACTCCCAATCAAAGCATCCCCGACAGATGGCCACCTGATGTTCAGGTGGATGTTGTTCAGATGGCTCCAAATGGTGAAAGTGTCATCCACATATCAAAACCATGTTGTGGCCTTTTTTGGTGCTGTTTCCAGGGCTTGCTTTTCAAAGTCTTCCATGTAAAAATTTGCTATCACAGGGCTCAGAGGGCTTCCCATGGCTACTCCATCACTCTGCTCATAGAATTCATTGTCCCACTGGAAGTAGCTTGTGGTGAGGTAATGCTCAAACAGAGCTGTGATGTCTTTCAGGGAGAAATTGTTGGATGAATGCCATAGTGTCCATTATGTTCATTACTTTGGTAAACAGGAAAACCATCAAAGTTGATTAGTTTGTCTCCAGGTTTGATTTTGAGCATGTTGATTTTTTTTCTATGAAGTGAGCTGAGTGGGGTTTTTGCCCTATATGGGTTTGTAATTGTGTGGTCAGCAACTTAACCAGGTCATACACAGAGGATCCAATGGTGCTCACAATGAGTCACAGTGGAATGCAATGTTTGTGGATCTTTGGAAGTCCGTACATTTTGGGTGGGAGAGCCTCATATTTGCATAGACTTTGGCATGTGATTGGCTCAGTTGAGAAGTTCTTGATCAAGGTGCTAGTTTTCCTGGTGATTTTGATGGTTGGGTCATGTTTTAGTTCTCTGTATATTGCAAGATCCAGGAGTCCCTTGATTATTTGTTTGTATTGTTCTGTTTCCATGATTACCATGGCATTGCCTTTGTCTGCTGGGAGAATGATGATTTCTGGGTCTGACTTGAGATCCTCGATGGCTTTTCTTTCTTTTCTGGTTATGTCGCTGGGGGGTGGTTTTGCCTCCTTGCTGTTTCTCCTCTTATGTCTTCTGCTTCCTTCTTTGGGAGATGGTGAAGGGTGGATACAACGTGGGTAATGATGTCTTCAACTGGAATTTTGGTAGTGGACACAAAGACACCTCCTGATGAGTCAGGAGGGGTTTCTTGTTGCGCCGGCCATATAAGGGCATGAGAGGCCTGATTGGACAAGCGCGCAGGGATCTCTTTGAGTTCCTGTGCACTTCGACAATCAAGTTGCTTGCTTGACTCAAGGAGGTCTCGCAGTGATCATACTCTCGCGAGATTGACTCCGAGAGTTTGTTCTATAAAGCCCTACGCTGCCACGTGGCAGCAACCATTTTAGAGTTGGAACTGAGCGAGTAACTTCACTCTGCTCCATTCTCTGGCTATTTGCTTGGCCTTGGCCTTGTGAATTCTTGGCTTTTGCTGTAATTTGGCTCTTGGAGCTTAATTTCTAAGATCCACGTTTCCTCTTTCACAGCAGGAATTTTTCAATTCGAGTCTCCCTGCTTTTTAGAGGAACAGGCCAGGTGAGGCCTTCAGGCTGGTCACCTTGGGCCTGGAGGGCAGCCTGCGCATCTCCAACATTCGGGTGGTTACACACCTGTCTGAGGCGGCTGCTGCAGCAGGCGTTTTCTCTGCTGGCTGCGCGGACCCTGCGCTCGATCCAGGCCCAGCAGCACTCTGATTACTCCGGACTGGTAAGGTCGGGACCCCATCACCTGGTTCGGGAGGGTTTTTACACCTCTTCCCAGCAGTGGGCGTGTGAAGGCAATTCTTGTCTTCAGGCAGGGTGCCTAATAGGACCCTTGGTGGACACCTTCCCCCCAGTTGGTCGTTGCCAGTGACACTTCCTGGCTTTCTGCATCTCTTGTTGAGACTTGGGGAAGGGCAGCCTTTGGCCTGGTGATAGTCATTCAAAGTTGGGTGATTGGTGTATAGGACCCATGCTAACACTCGCTGGGGGAGTGATGCCCCGCAGTAAGGCCCAATCTAAGAGGCGTGCAGCCCTGGCTGTGCTTGACTCTAGTCACTCTGACTCGAAGAGGCCCTCTCAATCAGCCAGCAGAGATGACGAGATTGCTGCTCAGCTAGCACAACTGGGCAAGACAGTACAGGCCTGTGTCGCGGTCTGTAATCAGCTTGCCCAGAAGGGGCTCCAGGCTCCAGCCGCCAGCTCTATTGCCAGCACTTCTGGAACCCTGACACAGAAGTTCAGCTCCGTCATTCTGTACCTGATTCTCAGGTAATCGATCCTACACTGGGTCCTTCAGTGGTTTCGGCTATAGAAGCCGGGCAATCCACTATAGCCGATGTGTGGGAACTCCTGAAAAGGGTCCCTGGTGTGGAGATTCAGGGTGCTGCTGCCCCTGTTTCTGAGCAGCCCACTGTGGAATATCTATATAACCTCTTGCGAGGAGTGGTTCTTCCAGGTGGTGGTGCAGTGGAGCAAAACCATGATGTGCAGAGGAGAGATCAGGCAGCTGCTGCTTCATCTCTGCCCAACACACGAGCTGTTGTGGGGCCACACTTCAGGGGACCTGTGCAGTTGGCTGGTGATGCTTCCATAAAGCTTCAATATCAGGGTTTGTCTCCTTCTAATCCTTTGCAGGTGAATTGGCCCACCTTGGTATGGGCTCTAGGTGGCCAGGTTAGCCAGGGTGTGGGTTTGGAATGCCCCATCCCTGTAGCTTTGGCTGCACCTGTGCAGGCACCTGCGGTTTCACAGGTGCCTGAGTCTAGGGTGCAGGTTGATCAGCCAATTGCTTTGGCTAGTGACACCTCTGCGGTGTCTCCTTTGGGTGCCCCTGTGCTATCAGGAGTTACTATGCATAATGAATCCATTCCTTATGCTGGAATATCTACACCCCTTGGCTCACACCTTCCTCTTTCCACTAAAGAAAGAATATGGAAGGGAGATTATATTGATTTATTTTCTCTTACTTTCAGGGATCCTGAACCAAGGATCATGGTAAAGGATGGGATTGTGTTCAGCCTTCTAAAAGAATTTCAGGCACTCAAATGCCCTAAGCTGGAGTGTAATTTCATGAATTGGATCATATACTATTTATAAGGGAGTTATAGAAGAAAAAGAGCCCCTTAGGTCTCCTGACTTTTCTAAATACCAGTAGATCATGATAAAAGCTTATACCAACTATCATCATAATGCTAGGGGCGCAGCTTGGCTGCAATATGATGAGCAGTTTAGAATGAGAGCTGCCCAAGATCGCTCCCTGTCTTGGAGACATGTACAGTCTGAACTATGGGCAGATGTAATGGTGGGGGCCTCCCCTTCGAGCAGGTGTGACAACAGGTTCGTTCCCTTGGTTACTCAGCCGAGAGGGCAGAATGCGAGGCCTGGCATGGGAGAAAGAAAGCAATTTGGTATATGCTGGGATTTTAACACAGGCAAGTGCAAGAGGCAGCCCTGCAGGTTTGATCACAAGTGTGACACCTGTGGAGGTGCTCACCCTGGAGCTTTCTGCAACAGAGGTAAGCGGTCAGGAGTGAGAGGTGCGCCCCAGCCAGTATCACCAGGAGGAAAAGGCTCCATCACCAATTAAATTAGATGCAATGGTGGCTTGGCTGAGGGCATACCCAAACAAGGAGGCTGCTTCTTATTTATTTCACGGTTTTTCCTTGGGTTTTCGCATCCCTTATACAGGCTCTAGGATACATCGTTATGCACACAGTGCTCGCTCTGTGAAGGAATTGCCGGCTATCATAAGGGACAAGCTAGCAAAAGATATAGCTGCTGGAAGGATTTCAGGACCTCATGATCAGTTGCTAATTCCCACTCTTCATTTGTCCTCTCTGGGTGTGGTACCCAAGAAAGCCCCTGGGGAATTTAGGTTGATTCATAATTTATCTTACCCGAAGGGTGACTCCGTGAATGATGCCATAGATCCTGAGTTTACGTCTGTTAAGTATGCATTGTTTGACTCAGCAGTCAAGATGGTTAGGAATTTAGGCAAGGGAGGCCTTTTAATGAAGTGCGACATAAAATCTGCCTTCAGGCTACTCCCTGTACACCCAGATGATTTTGACTTACTGGGGTTTCAGTTTAAAAGAAAGTATTATTTTGATAAAGCCATGCCAATGGGCTGCTCGATTTCTTGTTCGGCTTTCGAGACTTTTAGCACCTTTCTTCATTGGTGTTCAGTCAAGAGGTCAGGTAACAGGGCTATAACCCATTATTTAGATGACTTCTTGATTGCTGGAAACCCCAATTCCTCACAATGTAGGGACACATTAGCCAATTTTCAGGAATTAATGTCAGAGTTGGGAGTTCCTCTAGCTAAAGAAAAAACTGAAGGTCCCAACACACAGCTTACCTTTTGGGGTATCAAGATAGATACTGTTGCCGGGATTTCTTGATTACTGCATGATAAATTGGTGGCTATGAGGCAACAGGTTAGTTTGATGCTAGAGAAGCAAGAAGCTACACTTCACGAATTTCAATCCCTTACAGGATTGCTAAACTTCGCCTGTAAGGTAATAGTTCCAGGACGAGCATTCTGCACAAGATTATATAGGGCTACTGTAGAGGTGTTTGCACTACACCATCTTATTAGGATCACAAGGGGGATTTGTGAGGACTTGAAGGTTTGGGAGTCCTTCTTTGAGCAATTCAATGGGACCTCATTTTGGATATTTGAAATACTGCTGAGGGCAGACTTTCAGGTACACTCTGATGCTGCTGGCGCCCAAGGCTTTGGTGTTTACTGGAATGGCCAGTGGGCTGCAGAGGCATGGCCTTCTGCCTGGATTGAACGTGGTCTGATGAGAGACCTGACATTTTTGGAACTTTTTCCTATTGTGGTGGCTATGCACCTCTGGGCAAGCCAATTTGCTTACAAGACCATCTGGTTTTGGTGTGACAACCAGGCGGTTGTTCAGGTGGTAAATTCTCAGTCTTCTAAGTCCCCCAGAGTAATGTGTTTGGTGAGGGTGATGGTCATGCAGTGTTTGAAGTTTAATGTTTTATTCCAAGCTCAGCATGTTCCTGGTGTGCTTAACCTTTGGTGGACAATCTTTCTCATTTCCAGTTCTCCAGGTTCCGGCAACTGGCTCCTGAGGTATCGACACACCTGATGGAGGTACCGGCTTTGCTATGGATCCTTGGAGACTAGAAATTCACAGGGTAATCCTACATTCCATCTCCCCATCTACACGCATGTCCTACCAGATAGCCTTGAATGCATTTAATCAATTTTTATTGGAAATTGGGGAGGTAGAAGGCTGGCCTATTAGGGTAGATCTGGTCTTGCATTTCATAGTACATCTCAGGCATGCTGGTCTGTCACCTATCACTATTAGGGGCAGGCTGGCTGCCCTGGCTTTTCACTCCAGGGCAAGGGGTTGTTTTGATCCTACCACAGACTGCAGGTTTAAAAGAGCTGTGGAAGGCTGATCCAGAGAATCCCGTGTAGTAAGGGACTCACAATGGCCGATAACAGGCATAGTCCTGGCTAGTTTATGGGAACAACTAGCCGATACATGTTATACACCAGAGGAAGCGGCTTCATTCAAGGCAGTATTTGCCATTCCCTTCTTTGCAGCTTTATGAATTAGCGAGATTGTGCCTTGATCTCGCAATAATTAGTCTGGTAGGGTACTTTTAATTTCCAATGTTATTTTAACAGAGCAGGGGACTCAGATTTGCATTAGGCGCTCCAAAACTCATCAATTGGCGAAAGGTCAGTTTATTTCCTTAGCTAAAGTGCCTAATGGGCAAATTTGCCCGGTGTTAGCAGTGACTAATTATCTGAGGGTTAGACCAAAAGTGGCAGGTTATCTGTTTCTCCACTTTTCAGGCACACCCTTAACTCAATTTCAATTTAGGGCGGTGTTGAAAGAGACATTAAGACGGGCTAATTTGCCACAGGCTTATTTTTCCTCTCACTCCTTCCACATCGGCACGGCAACAGCTGCGGCCACACATGGTCTAAGTGAAGCTGATATTCATCCATTTGGCCGGTGGCGTTCTAGGGCATTTAAGTCCTATGTTCAGCCTTCTGGGAAAAAGAATTCCGCTCAACATCACTAATTTGCTTTACTTACATTTCAGCTGGCTTTTTCCACGGCAAGATTTGGATTGTGGGTCACAGTCTAGTCTTTTGGGCAAAACGCCACCTTCTTGAGCACCAGTGTGATACTAACTTGGGCTTGGAGAACATCAGTGCTACTCAATGGTTTGGCTGCAGGGGTATTATGTGGAGAGCGCTCCTTCCTTGGATTATCCAGCTGTCAAGGTCATATCCTCAACCCCGGGTTCTAGTCATACACTTTGGGAAGAATGACTTAGTGAAAGTCCCTTGTCTTCAGCTGGCAAAGCAGATGGTGAAAGACCTGTAGGAAATTAGAAAGATTGCACCTGGAACTATACTGCTATGGACTAAGCTGCTGCCAAGGCGTAGCTGGCCTGGAGCTCACAAATATGCCGCTATTAACAGTGCTTGACGGTGGCTAAATCGTTCTGTGGCCAAACAGTTATCAAGACTTGGCATTTTCATAATTGAACACTCGGGAATCAAATTGGATAGGCCTCAGCTGTACAGCTGTACAGACGGGGTGCACCTTTCTGCAGAAGTCTCGGAGATTTATGTTCAGACACTCTCCAAACATATTAAAAAAAGCAGTTTGTGTGTGGGGGGGGAGAGGGGATGCCTAGCTAGGCTGGCCCCCTCTTGTGGTGGGTTATTACCCCCACCCCACAGGGAAATTAATCTGGCTAATTAAATTTAATTGCGGTAAAATTTGGCAAAAGTTAAATTAAAGGAAGTGACGTATGCAATTAAATGTGTGACATCATTAACTAATGCATGACATCATTTCCGGTGGGGAGGAGTTTGTAAAATTGTTATTGGCATTTGTTTACTTACTTTGTCACATGTGGTGAAGGACCACCCATCTGGGTAGGTTACACCTTCACACACACATGTGACAAAGTGTTGGGAGTTTAATTGTAAATATTTGTGAATAGACCCTGTATAGCAAAAATAAAAATTGTGGCCTGTTTAAACCAAAAAGAGGCATCTCATGTCTTTTGTGCCGGTGCAACGAAATTGCCTCTCTTTGATAGGATGGATGTTTCTTTTTCCATGGAAAACTATGGATGCCAGCTGCAAAAGCCTATGATTCACAATCCACACTGGGTGTGAGGTCAATCTGGCTGTGACATCTGTTACCCCACTGATCACCAGAGTTAATTCAGCTGATCTGGCTGGCTAGGCAGATGTCCCCTTCTTCTTTCACCACTCCATGTGCATCCCTCCCAAAGCCACAGGCTTGGTGGAAGAGGACAACCATCCAAGATAGAAGGAATTATCCATCCTACTCACCAGATATTTTTCCATCTGATTATTTTCTATTTACAAACCTTGAAAAGGATTTGAAAAGAAGGAATTTTTTGAATGATTCAGAAGTAATAGCAGCAGCAGAATTGTATTTTAGTGACCACACATCAGACTGTTTTGAATTTCTTAAAGAAACTTAAGAAATGATATACCAAATGTGTCAAACTTTGGTGGAAATATGTGGAATAGCATATCTGTTTCATGGCTCTAAGTCATTCCCTTTTTGACTGGGCTGAGAACTTTTGAACACCCACTGATGAAACTAAATAATTCTGAGCCAAGTAGAGAGCCCATGCTTTCCTCACTTCGATGCTCACCCAGTTTGGTTTCTGGATCAGCACAGAGACTGGTGGCTGTTCAAACACCCATCCCTGCACTGATCCAGTGACCTGGAACCAGCACACTGCTCCTTAACTTGATGTCCAGCAACCATCAGAGAAGCCCTCCAGTTGCTGTGTCTAACAAGGAAATGGGGTGCCTATTTGAACCCATGTGGCCAAGTGCCCTGTTTCTGTGTCAGGTGCAGCAACTGGAGGGCTTCTCAGTCAGATCACTGGACATTAAGGTAAGAGGCACTGCTGTGGGAATAAACAGGATCTCCTCAGTCAGAATACTTCTAACACAAAAATAGAAAATGGCAGAAGTCCTCACTATTGAAGATTGGATGATAAAGATGATGGAGGCTATTGAGATGGATAAATTTACAAGAATTATTGAAGAATTATAAGAATTACGAGAATTATAAAAGTTGAAGTTTTACTCCAACTTTTAAAGAAGCAATCCAAGGTTTAGCACTTCAGATAGCTCCTTTGAAGTTCAGACAAAAAAAGACACCCTCAGTAGATTCACAGGTGCTCAATATGGAATCAACCAGGTGCCTACTTTCTATTTTTTTTCCCCTTAATCTTTGTTGTCAAAGCTGGTTGATTTAAAAAAAAATTGTTTTTGGTTGGTTGGTTGGTTGGTTGATCTGGTTTGATTTATTTTCTAATACTAGAAACCTTCTACTTCTGGAAATTTTTAAAAAGATTCTGATCTGTGGAGCCTCATTCCCATCCTCATTCTTGACCCTTTACTTTTGATCCTCCCATCTACCAAGAATCACAGAATATGAGAGCTATACAGATTTTCTCTGTATAAATTCATAAATCTATAAAGAGAAAAATGATATTGTAACCCCACAAAAGCCACACACATTATTCCATCCTAGAGCCATCCTACAGCAATGGTGACCCATAAGATGCAGTTCTAGAAGCATTTTGATTTAGCTTCTGGTGGCCTTTGACTTAAGATTAGTTGGTGTGTGTGTGTGTGTGTGTGTGTGTGTGTGTATCTGTATTCCAACTCATAAAATATAAGAAAAAATGTTGAAACCACAAGGTCTAAATCATTCATGATTTAATGTTACATCTTTTACAACTCTATTTTTTCCTTATTTTTTGGGGGAGAGCCCTAGATTTTGGAATGTTTGGTATCTAGCAATAGCTTTGGAAATACATTTATATAATATTTATCAGTGCACTTGAGCACTCCCTAAACTCTCCCTAAACAGTTTACAATGTGTAAGCTAATTGCCACAACAAGCTGGGTACTCATTTTAGTGGCCTACAGAACGATGCAAGGTTGAGTGGACCTTGGAGTCCCTGGAATCGAACAACCTTGTGGCTGTGAATGGCTGCAGTACAGACATTTAACCACTGTGCCATCAGAGCCAAAAATATTTGTAAGTAATATTATACTCAAGTGCATTTGCTTTATAATGAGGATGTCAATAATAATAATAATAATAATAATAATAATAATAATAGCAGCAGCAGCACTAATTTTATTTATTAGAAGAGGTTCCGTTTATGAGGCAAAATGCAATTTGAACTTCCAGGACATTCTTTGAATAATAAAGTGGATCCTCAGAAATATAGAAGAAAGAGGTTGTCCACAAGGACTAGGGTCCTTTGCAGACTGCCAGAAATAGTGCAAATTGAGTGCACTTTAACTGCCCTGACTCAGTGCCAGGGAATCATGGGAACTGTAGTTTATTGTGGCATCATAGCTCTCTGACAGAGAATGCTCAATGTCTCAGAAAAAAATACAATTCCCATAATTCTCTAGCACTGAGCCAGGGTAGTTTAAGTAGACTCGCCTTTGCAGACTGCCAAAAATAGTGCAAATTGAGTCCACTTTGACTGCCTTAGCTCAGTGCTAGGGAATCATGGGAACTGTAATTTATTGTGGCACCAGAGCTCTCTGGTAGAGAAGGCTCAATGTCTCAGAAAAAAATACAGTTCCCATGATTCCCTAAGACTGAGCCAGGGCAGTTAAAATGAACTCAATTTGCACTATTCTGCACTATGGGCAAAGGCTCGTCATATACAAAAAATATTTTCCAATCTTTATTTCTGTCTCCTATTTGTGTTTTATAGATCATGTTAAGGAGGTATATCTCCAGACTGAATTCATATGAAATATTAAGAAGTTTATATATTATTTTGTGAAATAATTTTTTTTTTAAGTTGGATTGAAACCTAAAGCAAGTTCACTATCCTACTGACATGGAAACTTATGAGTGAAATAAGGTTATTGTTATAATATTATATCATTATATAATTAAATAAGGTTATAATTATATTAATCATCTGCTGCAGCAGAAACAGCAGAGTCTTGTGACATGTTAAAGACAAGCAAGGTGCTATTGTTGTCATCGTTGTCATTGTTTTGCAAGCCTGAAGACTGTTTATAAAATCCTTTTAAAAAAGGTTTTAAAATCCAATTGTATTGACTTCCCACAAGTTCTAATACTGTGACAGTGAGGGAAGGAGGGAGGAATTTTTTAAAATCCATTTTTCCAAACCACACGAATTTTTATCTGTGTGTGTGTGTGTGTGTGTGTGCCTTCAAGTCTCCTGTCTCTTCAATTTAATTTATTCAGTCCTTGACCAGTACAAAAATGTTAAAATACATAAAAATATATAAAATATATAAAATGTCTAAAATATAATATGTGTATATATATATATATATATATATATATATATATATATATATATAGTATAGACCAACAGAGCAATGGACAAACTAAGAATAAACTATAAATACAATGACCAACCAAATCTTCCTACACAATTGTGAGATGTTCATTTATCAATTTATCAATCGAGGTCGCAATTTACAAACAATGTAGCAAAATTTGGCCACCATATGAGATACTGTAAGGTCATTGTTGTCTAAAAGAAGACGTAAATAAAAAGTGTCAGATTTGCCTGGGAATTTACTCAATAGTGGGCGGATCAATTGATGTCGAGCGTCCCTATAAAATTGACAGTAAAGGAGAACATGCTCATTGGTTTCAACATTGCCCGAACCACACAGACAGAAACAAAAATCAAAGGGTATTTTTTTAAATCTGCCTTCGAGCATGGCCGTGGGCATCACATTAAAGTGAGCCAGTGTTAGGGCCCTCCTAAACTTCGGAAGAGTAACATGGAATAGATAAGGAGCCGGGGAAGGGACCAAAGCTAAAGGACTAAACAATACATATTTTGACAGGGAAACAGAGTCCATGCGTCTTTCTGCTTCTATAATTTTTTTCTTTGATCATAGATTTGGCTCTGTCAGTATCAAGTTTTAGAATTTCATCGTTATTGAGGCCTAGTTCATACAGTTTCTTGAGAATAGAACTACCCCAGGAAGATTTGAATGGATCTGAAAATATTAATTTTGTCAGGCCTCCAGGGATCTTATGCAGTTTCTGCCAATAGGTAAGTATGCTAATCCACAGACTAGATTCTATTTTGATGGTCCCAGCCTCCCTTCTGAGGAGAGCATTCGGAACACAGTGAGAAACCTGAAAAATTCTTCTAAGAAACTTTGTTTGCACCCGTTCCATTACATTGATGTTACTGTATAGTCCCAGTTGGGCTCCATATAGAAGTTGAGGGCGAACCTTGGCATTAAACAATTTGATTGCGGCCGGAATGAACTAAGCACCTTTACTGAAAAAAAAATCTTAATATAGCCATTACGGTTCTTTGGGCATTGCTGATAACATATTCTAAATGGGCAGATCTCCTACCCGTGTTCTGGAACACAATTCCCAGGTATTTAAAAGTCTTGACCTGGTCTATATGTTGTCTATCAAGAGTCCATTGCATCAATTTGGGGCGATGAGCAAAAATAAGAATCTTGGTCTTTGAAGAGTTAATTATTAATTTCTCCTCTTTGGAGAACAACGCAAGAGAGTTTAAGGCTCTTTTGAGTCCAATAGGAGATAACGAAAGAATAACAACATCATCCGCATAAAGCAAAGAGTTAATATGCTTATTGGCCAGCTTTGGAGGATGAAAAGAAAGGTTGTTCAAAGCAGAAACAAGGGAATTAATATAAAAATTAAACAAGGTAGGGGCCAGAACACATCCCTGTCTTACCCCCGTCTTAACAGAGATAGTCTTGGTGACATGTCCTTGAGGGCTGCATCTAACCTTGATATTGGAATTCTCATGGATCTTAATAAGAAGCAGGAGAAGCCGCTTATCTATGTTGGTGCACAGTAATTTCTCCCATAGTCTAGATCTATTAACTGAGTCAAAAGCGGACTTAAAGTCAATAAATGCCGCATATAGCGGTTGACCATAATGGAGATATTTTTCAACAAGGTAGTGCAGTATCATTGTGTGGTCAATAGTGGAGCGTCCGGGCCGAAATCCTGCCTGTTCTGCCATCAAAATATCCTCAGACTCCAGCCAATCTAAGAACTTGTTTAAGAGATGTTTTGTATACAACTTGCTTACCAGACTCAAAAGACTAATTGGTCGAAAATTGGAAGGGTCAGTTCTATTGCCTTTTTTATAGATCGGGATAATGATGGCCAGACCCCAGTATTTTGGAATGGAAGCGGATCTATCAATGGCCGTAAATAATTTGGAAAGGACGGGGACCCACCAATCAAGATTATTTTTAAGTATTTCGCCAGTTATGAAGTCAGCTCCTGGGGCACGAGCAGGTTTAATTTGGGTGATAAGACTCTTTATCTCAGAATGCGAGACTGGAGGCCAAGAAGGAAGAACCGAAACCTGTATCATAAGATCATAAACTAATGAACTAGAAGAGCTGTCTACAGATCATAAAGATTGGAAAAGTGACTTTCCCATACATGGGCTGGTATCTGAGCTATAAGAATGTTAGCACTCTTAGTGAACGAAGGGGTAACCTCTTTCCAAAATAAGTTGGAATTGCTTGTGCTAGCTGACATAATTAATTTGTTCCAAGAATCTATCATGGCACCCTTTTTCTTTTGTCTTACAAGGAACTTGTATCTTTTCTTCTGTACCAGAAGTTCAGATACAGGAAATTGCATTGGGTCTAATTTATGTTGCTTAAACAGATATTTGAGGTGAGCCCAAAGTTCTTTGCATTCTGAATCAAACCAAATCTGGTGACGTGTTGGTTTATATCTAACAAAGTTACCTTTGGAAACAGTTAGCAATGGTTGTAACAAGCTAATTAAAGTGTTATAATTAGACAATGTTTCAGAATCTAATTTGGCGTCCGCTATTGCAAGAGAAAGCAACTTAATTGATTAAGGCATCTTATCAAGAGGCAAGATAAAACTATCATGAAATTCTAAGCACAAGAAGACTGGAAAGTGATCACTGTCGGGTCTGCTAATAATAGCAAACTTGGAAATATGAGAAATTAAGTTTGGTGAAACCCCCATATAGTCAAGGATCGATGGTCTGGTACCTGCCCAGTGTGTATATTCGGCTGGATAATCATCCTTAAAGCTGCCATTAAGGATAATTAAATTTAATTCATCAAAAGTACGAGCTAGACATAATCCCTTGAAATCACAGAACGTGTCCTTGGATTTACGACACATTGTTGGGGGGATAACTATAGGAGAGGGGGGTTGGCAGTTGTATTTGGCATACAAAGAAACATCATCAGCTCCCATTCTAGCATTAAGATCCCCTGCTACAATGAAATTGGCCGTAGGCGTCTCAAACATTAAACCTTTGATAAAGGAATTAAGCTTGTTCCATGTGCTTGCTATCTTATCCCGACCCTGAAGTGGGGGAATATAGATATTAATCAAGTATAGTAAATTGTTATTAAGCTTCAAAAGAACAGCTAGGGCATACTGCTCCAGTGCAGAAACCTTGATTATTTGAACCTTGAGTTCCAAAGATATCAGCACCCCTAGTCCACCACATAGTCTCACGTTACCTTTTCCAGGGGTAGCATTCAGACCCGTAAATTTATAACCCTCTATGAATATTTCTTCATCAAGCCACGTTTCCTGTAGAAGAATAATGTTATGTCTGTTGACAAAAGGTATAAAGGTAGGATCCCTACATCTAGGCTTCCAGCCAGCTACATTCCATGAGATAATGGACAGAAAGGACAGATCAGCTGAATGTCAATTGCCTGAAAATACAGACTGTTCCTGGGATAGAGAAACTTGCAGTTCATTGGCAATTACACTTCCATTAGGTATATTTCCCTTCTCCGGTGCTAAGGTGATTGGACTGACAGATAGACCCTGCTTAGATATTTTGACTGCATCAGAATTTGACCTGAGACGTCTACTTTTCTTAACCTCAGGTGATTGTGTAATCATAATAGATTTAGGAGTGTTCAAAGTTATTAATTGCAGAGGCTCACTGTGGTGACCAGTCATATGTTTGGGAGAAGTTTGAGTTAATGGGATAAGCGGATCCGCCAAACAGTCCATTGGGCGTTTAGGAGACATATACATTAGAGGAATCGGGTCATCCTCCTCCTCATCACTGCGCCATTTGAGTCCGTTTTTGGATTGTGACAAGGGATCTAATAAGGAACAGCTGATAGGTAATAAGTCCTTAATTTTCTCGGTTGCCGTAGTTACTGACATCAGCATAGATTTGACTACATCAAACCTGTTTAGTACTTGCTTTTGGTCCTCGTCAGAAAGAGAGCCAAACATCTCAGCCAATTTTCCATCATCATCAAAAAGACTCTCAGAAATTGGTGTTATCCTCCTGACATCTTCATTGGAGTTCGCCTTCTGATGGGACGCTTCGCGTCTTGAATTAGTCCTCAGCAAAGGCTGAATGTTGGAATTGTGAAAGGCACGTGCTGGCATGATTGAAAATTCCCTAAATGAGCTCCAATTTTTCAGAATCAGGGAGGGTGTTGTAGCATTATTAAACCGCAAAACAATTCTTTTGGTGTTGTTATATGAAGGGAGCCAGTCAATTCCAAGCAGCTCATTATATTGCAGATGTCGATGCAAAAGAAGAGAAAGTGAGTGTAGTATGGCAGCCTTAGTATGCCACCTGGCGTAATTGTGATGGTTATTGGCCACTAATAGAGCTACGCTATTTTGCAAAAGCACTAAGTTATCATTGCTCCTAGCTTTAGCTTTGTTTTGGATTTGTTCAGAGTCTTTTTTATTGGATGTTGCTCCTAATTTTGTTGAATATTTAGGCTTAATCATGAGATCTTTAATTCTATCAAGTTTCTGATCTATGCTTGTTAACTTGTCAAAAACAGCAATTACTGTTCTGGCAGTAAGTAAACAGTTCCTCGCAATGATGTCTAAGTCAGACGTATGATTGGTACCAGCATCTGTGCCTGAATTTGGAGCTTGTCCTTCATGCAAGGAGAGAGAAGATGTTTCAGAAATGGACTTATCATTATCTTTAGACGGGAATATCTCCTCCATTTTTAGTTGTTTCAAAGTGGTGGCTGCCTCCAATAATTCTGGGTTCAGTGAACTCGCTATTGAGTTCTCAGCAGGTTTCTTAGTCCTTTTAACATTTATACAGGCTTCCTTTTTAGTTAACCTCCTTTTACGCTTAACACTCTTCTTGTCAGCCATACTTTCCAAGATTGTTCAAATAGCTACCCAAACGAGACTTAAGCTAAAGCACCCCAACTAGAGTATTAAGGAATAGGAAAAACAAAGGTACCAAATAAACTCGCTAGTCAAAAGATGAAAAAACACTAAAAACAACAGCTTCCTAGGAATCCAAGAAAACTGGATTTTCCTTACTGTAACCCCCACTGACTATGAAGGGTTCGTTGGGGCCTTTTGTAGGCCCGGGTCTTCCAGCCCTTTGAAGGCCACTTACACTGCCGCCGCCGCCGAAACGGCGCTTGCCGGGGGACGAAGAAGGGCGGGGGCCCTGGAGCGCGGCCTCACCTGCCGCCGCAATGCACGTTTCCTCTGCTGCTGCTCTTCTCTGGGCCTCCAGGCTCCTCTTATGAGGCCTTTGGTGTTGCTGGGAAGGGCAGTGGGTTTGGAGGACACACCCTCTGCTGCTGCTCTTCTCTGGGCCTCCAGGCTCCTCTTATGAAGCCTTTGGTGTTGCTGGGAAGGGCAGTGGGTTTGGAGGACTCACCCTCTGCCGCTGCTCTTCTCTGGGCCTCCAGGCTCCTCTTATGAAGCCTTTGGTGTTGCTGGGAAGGGCAGTGGGTTTGGAGGACTCACCCTCTGCTGCTGCTCTTCTCTGGGCCTCCAGGCTCCTCTTATGAAGCCTTTGGTGTTGCTGGGAAGGGCAGTGGGTTTGGAGGACTCACCCTCTGCTGCTGCTCTTCTCTGGGCCTCCAGGCTCCTCTTATGAAGCCTTTGGTGTTGCTGGGAAGGGCAGTGGGTTTGGAGGACACACCCTCTGCTGCTGCCCAAGTCTCCTGTCAATGTATGACACCTTTGTGATTTTTATAGGGTTTTCTTAGATAAGGAATCCTCAGAGGTAGTTTTGCTAGTTCCTTCCTCTGAAGACTACCAACAAATCTGGCACCTCGTATTTGTTAGTCGTCTTTCATCAAAGTATTGACCCAGTCTGACCCTGCTTAGCTTCCAAAATCAAATGAAATCTGGTGTCTTTTGGCTATTTAGGTATGCTTTAGGACTTTTCCACTTACTTGCCTTTTATTCCACCTATTTTTTTAAAAAAAATAGTTTCATATTCTAACTTTAATCTTGAGTATCCTCATGACAAATCTCTCTCTCTCTGTGTAGAAAAATTGTCCATAGGGTGAAACTGTTTCTTTTGATTGTGATTTGATGCTTCTGAGGTGAGGTGACATTGTTTCAGATTATAACAGATTGACAGACAACACCAAATTGGGAAGGACAGTCAAGGGAATTCTGTGCCACTCTACCAAGGTGTTGGGTCACTTTTATTGTCAGTAAATTCATTCAGTGGCATGTTGAATTAGATAATTAGCATAGAGAAAAGTGTAAAAACAAATGGCTTGACGTGTGTGGCACAGAATGTGCTGCAGGCCTCATTATGCTGAATCAAGAGGACCTCTTGTGCAGTACATTTCCCTGTCAGAGTAGGAATGTACTATGCTGATTTATACTTTTGATTATTAGGATCTGTTCTGCTTGAGGAGGCCTAAAATTCATCAGGCACAGAATTCTCCAATGGATCATTGTCTCCCTCTTGGATTGTATCACTTTGTTGCAGGATAAATTTAAGCTATCACAACATTTTCTTAGAAGGCAAATACACACACACACACGCACACACACACACACACACACTCCAGACAATAAATCTATTGTTGCAACCTAATGTCTCAGCAGATTTAAAGGTTACATTTAATACCATTTTTCCACATGGCAGTGGTTGGCTTTATACTGTCAGTCAGTACAGCTGAAAGCTTATATTTCCATATACAAATAGAAACATGTTATCTTTCTTTCCTAGAAGATGGCATTGTTCTTGCAGATCAGAGCTCAAACATTATGTTGATTCATTTGGTTGGCTTTGTAAATGGCTACCAAGTTTTGTACCTTAAGCAGCAGATATTGGGAATGGGGGAGGAGGAATTATCTTATTCGGACCTAAAATTGCTCCTGTACATTGCAATATCATGTGGCAAGGGGACTGAATGGGAATGGTAAAACCCACACAATCTGCCCCACTGCACAATTCACACACAGTGCTAGGTTTCAGGGTACAATCTGAGCATACATCGTTCAGCCACTTTGTTGACACTAAGAAGGACTTAGGACTTTTTGATCAGTGCCGGAATGGGAAGACCGTATGAAAACCCCATATACAACCATCCTAAAATACACACAGCTTTTTCAAGCAGAATGTTATTTGTTCAGAAATCCATATGCTCTGTGCATATAAACACCTGTTTTTCTATGCAGAAATGCATGTGTTTTTTATGCACAGAAAATATGTTTCTTTACAGTACCAAGAATCATGCAAGAGTCTTGTTACAGCCTGCATTCTTCATGATATGTGAATCCCCTTTCTTGGTTGGAAAATGTACTTGAATCTTCTTTCTATCCCTAGCAGGCATCTTCTGAACACACATACATACTGCTGACTTTACATACATGACAACACAGCTAGCCAGTTAACTTCTCTGCTGTGCCAGAAAAAGGAGAGGAAAACAATAGCAGGAGTAACAGTTCTGACAGCCCTCATGCAAGGAGAAGGCTAAAGTGATACAACTTTTTTTTTTTTTTTTGAATGGCTGACTGAAACCAAGCAATTCTGGGAAGCATAGCACAGACATTCCCACAGAGCCTTTGCTATAGCAGGCATGAGAAATGGATCCACCCCACCCCACCCTCTTTTCCTGGCACCATATGAAAGTCACTAGAGTTATTGTTCTTATGGTCCATGTTTTCCTTTCCTTCTCCTTCTAAGGGTAGGTGCATGCTGAGGTTCCAATGCCACTGCTGTCAAATTCCTTGTTCTCCACAAGGAGTGATGAGGGTTTAGCTGGTTCCACTGCCTTCAATGCCAGCATTCTGGGGCTGTGGTACTTTGCTTCCCACCTCAAATACCAAGGGAACATGGGCCACCATCCCACCCTAGACACAAATGGGGACAGTGGTTATGTGTGCAAGCAGATGGAATTGAGAACAGAATAGGCAGTGGAATAAACTTTCCATTAGCTGGTAGCCTAGGGGCATTGGCATTTTAGTCCAATGTACTGACTATGCCAGTGCCCAGAAGCATGCATACTGTGGGATGTTTTGTTTTGTTTCAGTTTTTCTTCCCCCCCCCCCCCAAGTTATTGTCAGAGGAAAATGCACTCCAAAGAGAAAATGACATAGATGTGACTGGGACAAAGAAACTGGGACAAAGGTGCGAGATTACCTTCATACAGTTGGGAGCCATGATGACACAACATTTGAACAATCCTGAGTCACCGGGGGCTGATGCAATACTAGGCAGAACATTGAGTCAGAAACCTTCAATTCTGCAGTGTCACATCAGTCAGGTGACAGGAAACTGGGTGACATCCCAGGAGTGGGCTGGACTAATATCCCAGAAGGGGATACTGTATATACGTGGGTGAGTTGGATACTTATTTGTGGGTGACTGTATATAGAGATACTGGTGGAGCACTTTGTTAATCTGTACATAGTCTGTAACAGAAGAATAAAGAACCTCGTCGTGAGACAAGTGAGAGTCTAGCTGTTTGTGTGGGAGGTTTTTTCCTTGCAGCATTTGCAGCCTGCAGAGAACTTCACAATGAAGACTGATGTTTGGTGTCTGTTTTAGCATAAGTCTTCTGCACATGTTGAATTCAGTTCACATGTGCCCCAACAGTTATTTCTTATCTGGGGGCACTATGGCTATCTTTGGGCCTTTGCAGACTGCCAGAAATAGTGCAAATTGAGTCCATTTTAAGGGTTAGGGTTAGGGAATCATGGGAACTGTATTTTATTGTGGCACCAGAGCTCTGACAGAGAAGGCTCAATGTCTCAGAAAAAACAACAACAATTCCCATGATTCCCTAGCACTAACCCTAACCCTTAAAGTGGACTCAATTTGCACTATTTCTGGCAGTCTGCAAAGGCCCTTAGGCTGCATCTGCACTGCAGAAATAATCCACCTTGACATCACTTTAACTGCTATGGCTCAATGCTATAGAATTCTGGGATTTGTATTTTTGTGATACATTTAGCCTTCTTTGTGAGAACTATGGTGCCACAACAAACTACAAATCCCAGGATTCCATAGGATGGCGCCATGACAGTTAAAATGGTGTCATAATGGATTATTTCTGCAGTGCGGATGAAGCAAGCCTTACATAGATGTAAGACAGATACTGAATTCTAGCCTACATAGTTATATATTAGTATATACAGTATTACTTAAAACCTCTGCGTACATCTAAATCTCATATCATATATGAAAGAGTATATGATACTAACAGACTGAGTGTGGAATCAGAAAGAGCTATAAGTCTGGATGAAGGAATGTTGATGAGCCTCTGAATTGTCATCCTAAAAGTTCAAAATGAAAGGGGGGAGGGGGAGGAGAGACTAAGGGCCTTTGCAGGCTGCCAGAAATAGTGCACATTAAATTGAGGCACTGCCCTGGCTCAGTGCTAGGGAGTCATGGGAATTGTATTATTTTTTTTTTCTGGGACATTGAGCCTTCTCTGTCAGAGAGCTCTGGTGCCACAATAAATTACAGTTTCCATGATTCCCTAGCACTGAGCCAGGGCAGTGCCTCAATTTAATGTGCACTATTTCTGGCAGTCTGCAAAGGCCCTAAATGTTTGCACAGAGAATGAAATGAAGATTGCTATTTACTATACTAATTGGTTCAGCGTAATCTCTATTCATTAGCTATTCAACAAACTCACATAATCCAGCAAACTGTTTGCTTGTTTTAAAAAAAAATCACACCTAATATTCTGTCAAAATACAAAGAACACTAAGGGGAAAAATATAACAAAGTAAATATAATAAAAGTATAAGTCTACCCAGGCAAGAAGAAGGGAGAAGGGGAAAAATCTGAAATACAAAATCCTAAGAAACCAAAGTAACATACTAGTAATAATCTACATTAAGTAAATAAACAACAATAATGACAACAGTGAAAACAAAGGACCTTCACAAGTTCAACCTAAACAATGAAGAAATAGTCAAAGAATTCCCATACCTGGGATCAAACATTGATAGAAATGGGGACTGCAGTCAGGAGATCAGAAGAAGATTAAGAATAGGGAGGGTGGCTATGGAAGAACTAGAAAAGATTCTAAAATGCAAAGATATACAACTCAGAACAAAAGTCAGAATCATACAAGCCATCATATTCTCTATTACCATGTATGGATGTGAGAGCTGGACAGTTAAGAGAAATGATAGGAAGAAAATCAATTTCTTTGAGATGAGGTGCTGGAGAAGAATGCTGGTGATATCTTGGACAGCCAAAAGGACAAACGAGTGGGTCCTACAGCAAATCAAGCCAGAAACCCCCTGGAAGCCAAGATAATCATACTGAGGCTGTTGTACTTTGGACACATCATGAGAAGGGAAGACTCTTTGGGAAAACAAAACAATCCTATCCGAGCTGACACAGCTAGTCTCAGATTTGCTACTGGAGTCGCCCAGACTTTTAGTCCTGGGCAACCTCAACATCCCACTCGAAACCAGTTTAACAGGTGTGGTGTGGCAGTTCATGGATTCCATGACAGGCATGGGCCTATCCCAATTGGTTTCTAGGTCAATGCATTCTACGGGTCATACCCTCGACGTGGTCTTTAGTATGGAACAAGCATATCTGTGGGCAGAGGTGATAAATACCACCGCATTGTCATGGACAGATCATTTCCTGGTCAAGGTTGAACAAAGAGCCACTATTCACCCCACCTGGAGTGGAGGACCTATTAGAATGGTCTGTCCTTGGAGGCTAATGGAGCTAACCAGATTCCAGAAAGCCTTGTAGGGTTCCTTGGTTGGCAAAGCCGGCGATTCTGTCAAAGCCCTGGTTAATACTTGGAACACCGATCTTACCAGAGCTATTGACACGATCACTTTCAAGCGTCCTTTCCAACCCGCTCCTAATCGTTAACCTTGGTTCACAGATGAACTTAAGAATATGAAGTGGGTTGAACAACAATTAGAGTGCACCTGGAGAAAACTCAATTCTTATCTAACAAGACTTGGCATAGGAATTTTCTTCGTTCCTATCGAGAGACAATACGTGTAGCGCAGAAATCTTTCTCCTCTGCATGTATTGTGTCTGCGGAATCCCGTCCAACAGAACTGTTTAGGGTGGTATGGGAGCTGACACAGGCTCCCCCTGTACAGAACCTTTTACTTAACCTGACAATAGCCTGTTGTGATGTTTTTAACAACTATTTTGCAGGCAAAATCTCTCAGATAAGAGCCGACTTAGATGCTGGGATTACAGCAGAAGTGACTGATAAAGTGTCCAGTAAACCCATTTTTGAGATTTGACTGGATCAGCTCGAGCCAGTGAGTACCCATGACATGGACAAGATTCTTGGAAAAGTGAAAAAGATGACGTGCTCCCTCAATTCCTGCCCATCTTGTCTGGTCGTCCAGGGGGGTGATGCCTTGATGGCTTTTCTTAAAAGGGTCATCAGTGCATCCCTTAGGGAGGGAGTTGTTTCATCTAGCTTAGAGTCAGTTGTTAGACCGCTCCTGAAGAAACCTTGCTGGACCCCTTGGACGTGCAAAACTATAGACCAGTTCTTATTTACCATTTCTGAGCAAGGTGATCAAGCAAACCATCACCTTTCAACTCCAAGTGATCTTGGATGCAACCGATTTTCTAGATCCATTTCAAACTGGCTTCAGACCTGGATATGGGATGGAGACTGCCATGATCACTCTGGTAGATGACCTGCACCTTGGCATCGACAGGGGAACCATGACCTAGTTGGTGATTCTGGACCTCTCAGCGGCTTTTGATACGTTAGACCATGACATCCTCTTGGAACGCCTGAGAGAGTTAGGAATGGGATGCACTGTACTTCAGTGGTTCCGTTCCTTCCTCTCGGGCAGGTTCCAGAGGGTGTCACTTGGGGACAGCTGCTCTTCAAAAATGGAGCTTAAATGTTGCAATCCACAGGGTGCCATCCTTTCCCTGATGTTGTTCAATATTTATATGAAGCCGCTGGGGGAGATCATCAGGAGACATGGGGCGGGGTGTTACCAATACACTGATGACACCAAAATATATTTTGCCATGTCTCAGTCAGCTGCCATGATGGCAGAAGGCAGTTCTCCCCTCAATCAATGTCTCAAGGTGGTAAGGGACCGGATGAGGAAAAAACGACTCAAGCTGAATCCAGATAAAACGGAAGTACTTACAGTAGGGGGCCCCAAACCAGATATTGAGTTTCAACCCCTAGTCCTGTATGGGGTCACACTCTCTGCTAAGGACTGCGTTCACAGTCTGGGGGTGCTCCTGGACCCGTCACTTCACATGACAAATCAGATGAATGCAACAGTCAGGATTGCCTGTTATCAGCTTTGGCTGATACGCCAGCTGCGCCCTTTCCTGGAAGTAAGGGACCTAGAAACTATAGTACATGCACTAGTAACCTTACAACTAGACTTCTGCAATGCACTCTACATGGGGCTACCCTTATTCCTAGCTCAGAAACTACAATTGGTACAAAATATGGCAGCCAGGTTGATCACCGGAACATCAAGGAGTGATCATATTACACCCGTTTTGAAATCTCTTCACTGGCTGCCTATTGGTTTCCGAGCACAGTATAAGGTGTTGGTGATGACCTTTAAAGCCCTACATGGCTTGGGTCCAACCTACCTATGGCAATAGGTAGATGGAGATATATTGGTCATTCTCTGAGTGATGTGCAGTAGATATGCAAACATTACTAAACATCATGGTTTAACAATATCACCAATACTCATATCTTTTCTTATGATACTGTTGATATGAAGAGTACTGGGAGTAGCCCTGAGAGGATTTGTTAACTATGTATATTTTTATTTTTGTGAAAGGATTATGACTTGCATACAGTTGTGATGTGCACAGCAAATTTAGGATACTGAATTCTCCATTCGTGCTAGGTTCTTATTGCTGAATTTTGTGGTTTCAATCAAGATTTAATTATTCACTGATTTTCTTCTCAAAGAAAGCAACAAATTATTTCTGGAATTTTATTCCTACTGTGCAAGAATGTACAGTTTTCAAAACTATTTTCAATTTGAGACTTGTCCTGCAAAAATTTACACATGGTTATTTTGCACATATAATAACTTTTTCTGTTCAGAAATTAAAGATGGAAAAACATTCAAAAACATTTGAAAATTGTCAAAAACTATGTTTTTCTAGAAACCCTGCTGAGAAGAATCCTGGGGTGACAAAAATCTTCAGTTTGTGATGTGGTTGTTTTGCACAGAAACATCATTTTCTGCACAGGAAACAGCATTTTTTGGGTGGGGGGAATATATTTCAGTGCAGAATTATGCTGCACTGCTGCAGAACTATACTGTCATTGGGGTTTTGTTCTCTATAAAATTCACACGTGGTTTATATGCATGGAAAACAGCTCTTTCTGCAAAGGAATTAATAGTCTATATTTAAATATTGTTTTCCACACAAACAATGCTGTTTCCTGTGCCAAAAATTTTGCTTTCTGTATAAAACAATCACATGGAAATTTTATGCAGCATAACTTCTGAATAGTGAATAGTCTTCAATAACTGTGTGGTTTTTGAAGACTTTTCTCAAAGCAGGAAGAATATTGCTGTAATTACTCATTGTTACAAGTACTATATTTGTTGTTAACCAGCCTTGATCCTAATTCATGGCAACCTAGACATGACATCTCTAAGATTCCTATCTTCCACTGCTCTGCAGCTAGCAATTTTTTAATATAAATATACTGAAATCCATGTTCAGTATGGCAGCAACTGCATTGGATTATTGTGTAGCTTCTTGATTATAATGCTTCTTCCATTAGGAACAGACAATAGTTGTAAAGAAAGGCCTGAATCCAGTTATGCCACTTTACTAAAAGAAGGCTCATTGCAGTAGTGGTGGCACATTTTCAGAAGGCTAGTACTTGATAGCTTTCATTGGGCAAGTAGTCAAAAAGCTTAAGTAATCCAACATAACAGTGAAAGTGGATAATTTCTGGGGAGATGTACATGCGCAGGAAAAGAAGATAGACACCTTCGAATCTTCTCCCTTCTAAAAGTTATGAAATAGATTTATTATTGCTCCATTTAAAGTTGATAAAAAGTGCAAAGCACTTAATTTGGACACTAGAAATTAAGCTCCAGGACAGCAAAATCTTGCTGAAAAGAGGAAAAGTAAGTGGGAGAGCAAAAGCTGATTGCAGTGATTGATGGACAATATGGAGAAGAGAAGCAATACGGTGAGTCCTCCCACAAATATATCTCTTGAAGCGCTGGATCAGAAATTAGACAAGCTGTTTGATGCCTTTCAAAGCATTGGGAGTACAATTAAAGCTCTCACAGAGCAGATAAGTGGAATAAAAAAGACAGCTGAAGAAACTGAAAATAATGAACAACAGATAGAGATGCTGAGGATTGAAATAGGAGTGCTTTGGAAAAGACTTGTAGATGCTGTGAACAGACAAAGGAGAAATTTAATAATAAGGAACTTTTCTGAACAAGTTAAATCCATTAATTTAATCACTATGTTGACAACATGGTGGGAAAGCTATTATTTAAAAATTTCTCCAGAAGATCTAGAAAGGGCCCATTGGAGCATTGGAGAAAAGAGAAAGGATATAATAATAGCTTTTGGAAGAGAAAATACTAAAAATCTGTTCTTCAAAAAATTGAGATCAATACAAAATTTGGAATATAATGGAAAAAAAATCAGATTTATCAAGATTTGGCACTAGAGACTATTAAACAAAAGGAACTTGTTCTGAGATATAACAAGATGTCTCCAAGAAGAAGGAATTAAATATACCTGGGGCTTCCCTCTTAGGGGGGGGGTTGCAGACTGCCAGAAATAGTGCAAATCGAGTCCACTTTTAGGGTTAGGGTTATGGTTAGGATTAGGGAATCATGGGAACTGTATTTTATTGTGGCACCAGAGCTCTCTGACAGAGAAGGCTCAATGTCTCAGAAAAAAAACAACAATTCCCATGATTCCCTAGCACTAACCCTAACCCTTAAAGTGGACTCAATTTGCACTATTTCTGGCAGTCTGCAACTCCCCTTAGTTTTCAAGGATGGAACTTTATTCAACACAACTAATGTGGAGGAGGGACAGCAAATGTTGAAACAGCTGGGACTTGGAGAGAAAAGTGAAAAGGAGCTCACAGCACAGAGGCAGAAGAAGAAGAAGACAGAGCTATGCTGGCCAAACATTGAAGGACATTAGAAGGAAAGACAAAGAAGAAAGATTTGTCAGAAGAAGAGGGAAATGTGATAGACAGTTAAGAAGCATGAAATAAAGGGGAAATATAATATAATATAATATAAAAAGATACAGATTAAATAAGATGCTAAAGGAAAAGAGAGTAAGGCATGGGATACTAGCAGTATGAAGACTTGGTCCAAATTTCTTTTAAAAAGAAGTGGGAAAAAGATGATTAGTAAAATAAAAAGTGACAAAGGTGACATAACAACTGATGATGAGACAATACATGAAATTTTAGTTCAATTTTATGAAAGATTGTATGCAGAAAAGAAAGTGAAGGATCAGAAAACAAATATAAAAATCAAATTAACTGAAATACAGAGAAATTATATAAATTCCCCAATAACTAAATAAGCAGTAGAAAGAGTAATATATGATTTAAAAGGGCTTAAATCACCTGGCCCAGATAGATTTACATCTATATTTTATGATACCTTTAAAAATGAATTGAGTGAGTATATGATTATAAATAAAATTTACATATATTAGATAATAATATAATCCCAGAAACATGGAAATTATCTGAAATTATATTAATACTTAAACCTGGTAAAGACCAAATCAACTCTGAATCATATTGTCCCATCACATTAAGCAAAAAAGATTATATTTTTAATGAAAATTTCAGCTAATAGAATAGAAGAATATTTACCTATTTTAATTAAAGAAGAACAATATGGATTTGTGAAAGGGAGGTATATCTAGGAACCGATAAGGAATATATTTAATATATTACATCATACGAAACAACATAAAATAAATTAGCTTTGATAAAATTAGATGTCTGCAAAGCATTTGATTCAATAAATCACAAATATCTTTATAAAATTTGTAGTGATTATGGACTAGGGAAAAGGTTTAGTAAACCCATCATGGAAATATATAAAGATACAGAAGCACAAATTATGGTAAATGGAGAGAAATCAATAAAATTTAGAATTAAAAGTGGACTAAGACAGGGTTGCCCACTCCCCCTCTATTATTTATATTAGCAATGGAACTGTTTGCAAATATGATTAGGGAAGCAGAAGAGATAAAGGAATATAAAATAAGGAAATAAGAGATAAAGTTAAATTTATTTGCAGATTATGCTTTGATAATTATACAGAAACCACGTCAAGCCGTGATTAAATTATTGGAAGTATTTCAGAAATTTCAAAATATTTCTGGCCTTAAATTTAACATTGATAAATCTGATATAATGTTTATGAATACTGATTGGTGAGAACAAAAAGAAATTCAAACTGTATCAGGATTGAAATTTGGGATAAAAACATAATAAATTATGGAAAAAGGTTAATAATCAAATCTCCAAATGAGCTAGTAATAATTGGAAAATGCTAACAAAAATTAGGATGTTTAAAATGGTGGTATTACCAAAGCTTTTATATTTATTTCAAACTATTCTAGAAATCATTCCTAGTAAGGTTTTGAAGAAATGGGATAGATCAATATTAAAATGGATATCAGGAAACAAAAAAGTAAGATTATCTAAGGCATTACTATATGAGCAACAAAAAGATGGAGGATGGGGGGTTCCATCACTTGAATTATATTTTGAGGTGATTCAATGGTAGAGGTAGAATATAATCAAAATACAAAGTGGGTTAAATTAGAAAAACAGAGCAATCAAATGGAATATATTTCTATCTTCCATGGAAAAAACATGGGGAAAGAAAGAAAGAGAGAAACTAATTGGTCCTATGATGGTGAATTATAAAATATGGAAGAAGTGGTGTAAAAGTTTGGGCATAAAAAGCTGGAAATGGTTACTAATAGAATATTTAAATAAGAGTAACAATGAAGATTTTGGGAAAATATTTAAAAAAATTAAAGGGATTTAAAATAATTGGAAACTTATATGATTCATCAGAGTTATGGATAGAGGAAGAAGAATTAATTATATTAATTGGAAATCAGTATTGGATTCAAATAAAAGGGATAATAAAATTATTAGATGAAAGAAAAGTGAATATTTTAGACCAGAATGAATTGTTAGAAGAAATAATTAAAACAAAATTAGAAGGTGGAAAAGGATTAATATGTTAACAACCCAAGTTAGAATGGCAGAGGGATTTACAATGAACTGGGAAAAAGATTTATTGATTGATACAGACAAAATTAAAATTTGGTGACAAGAAATTGTTAAAAATTAAAAATACAAATGTAAAAGAACAACAAATGAAGATTATTGGAAAATGATATAGGACGCCATATCAATTAGCATTTATAAATGATAAATTTCAATCAAAATGTTGGCATGGATGTGGAGCTAAGGGAATATATATACATATGTGGTGGGAATGCCCATTTGTTCAAGAATTTTGGATAGAAGTAGAAAAACTTAAAGAAAACTTTTACAAAATGTTCTTTCGCTGGTACATGACCCCAGAAAAATTAGCTAAAATTTACAAAGGAAGTAATAACAAATGTTGGAAATGTGGAGAGGAAATTGGCACCTTGTGTGGACTTGCAAATTGTGTGTGGACTTGCAAAATAGTTAATAATTACTGGAAGAAAATAAATGAAACGATTAATGAAATTTTAGGAATAAATACTAAATTACGTCCAGAAATATACCTTCTAAATATGTGGGATAAAAACACAGATACCAAAACTGGGAAATTGATGTTTTACTTGATCTCCACAGCTCGGATAATCTTAATGCAAAAATGGAAAATTAAATCAGTGCCAAATCTAGATGAATGGCTAACAAAACTATACGAGGTAATGGAAATGGACATATTAACATATTATTTAAGAGACAAATTCATGGAGGAAGTATTAGATGAATGGGCCCCAATTATTAATTATCTTAGAAGGAAATGGGGAAGGTTAGCAACGATTAGTTTTTAATAGAACTTAGTTAAAACACGAATCTAAAATCAGGAAACAAAAAAAATACAATTAAATAAAGTTTGAGACTAACTATTAACAACTGAAAAGTTATACATTAGATGAAAGAAGGGTGTAAAATAGATTTCGCAAAAAATAATGACAACAAACAGCTTAGGAAAATCTTTATTTACTCATATAATTTACTAGGACAACACTCACCTAAGCTGTACAAAATTAATATAATAAAATAAAATCTACACAAGCAGATCAACAATATAAAGAGTCAAAAAGCTTCATAAAAATGGTCAAGATAGAATAGGTAAACAAGGAAGGACGCTATGTACAAAATATAATCCATGAAGTAAGTGGGAAGTCGGCATGCTTGGGAAGATAGATGATTTGAACGTATGTAGTAGGATGTTTTAGAGTTAAGAAAGTAGGTGGGAAAGAAACTAGAAATTAGATTTAGAGAAAGATATAGCAAGAATGTTTAAGGATGTAGATGAAGGTATGAGTATGTAAGGAAAGAAAGTAAGTAAGGAGGGAATTGTAGATAAAAAGAATGGAAGAGTGGTTGAAGGATATATAAGAAGGTAATGGAAGAGAAGAATGATTAGGATGGTATTATGTGAGAAATGAGAAAGAAAGAATGAAAGGCAGAAAAGAAAAAAGTAAGATAGAAAAGGGGTGTGTTTCTTTTCCTAGTAAACTACTGTTTAGGTATTTTTCTGTTAGTTTGTCTTGATTGTTTGTTTGTTAAATTGTGTATGTATTTTGTATAGATATGTGTTGTCTTTAATAAAAAAAATTTTTTTAAAAAGAATTTTGGCTAGAAGTTAAGGAACAAATAAATACAATAATAGGAATAGTGATACAATTAAGCAAAGAAAATTGTTTAACTCTTAATTTAGGAGAATTAGTATTGAATAGTAACCAAAGATATGTAATAAAACAAATTCTAAAAGCTGCCCATGCAGTATTTGCTTTTGGATGGAAAAAGAAATTGAATTGGAATAAGTTTTATTTGTTTAAATATATAAAATAATATATATTATTTTATTTTCTTAGGGAAAGAAGACTTAAATATATTGGAGAAAACAATGAAGAATCATGGAGAGATAAATGGGAAATTGTGATTAAGAAAGTGGAGGGTAAAATGGGGTATGAAGAAGTTAAAAAAAATATATAATTAATTATATTTTCCACATCTGTGAAAATGATTGTTAAATTTTGTTAATCAAATGATTGTTATTTTAAATGGAATGTATTTTCTCCAAATGCTGTTTGTGGGAGGGAGGAGGGGTGGAAAAGCATATTATGAATTATGGATTGTATAATTTGTTGGGGTATGCAGACAGAAAGATCTAGCATACACACATGCAGAGTAGATGCACATAGGCAGGAATGCCCAGAAGCTGGTCTTCTGTGAAGAGTCTGCTCCAGATGGCACAGGAAAAATCCTCCCACATGCAGCTGCTGTTTTCAGCTTGCTGAGAAATGAATAGCTTCACTGTGAGGCTTCTCTCAGAGAGGACTTTAATCCTTGTTGCAAATGTTTACAAAGATATACGGAGTACCAGACGTCCATCTTGAATACTCACAGCTATACAGAATAACATTAAGACAAAATTATTTTCTTCTTTTAAATCAAATTGGAGCATGTTTGTTAATCATCACATTATGATTAATGCATAAATCAATCCTATGTCAGAGCCATTTAAACAATTTAAACTGTATTAAATCTATATTATCCCTTAGTTTTAATTCAAAAGTATTCCCCCCCCCCAAAAAAAGTGAGATATAAATTGTGGTGTATTCCTCACAGACAACAATACATACCTTTGGTACTACCCTGCCCCCAACCTCCTAAAAAAAAGTTGATATTTCTCCCCTAGTCTCATTCCTGACATTTTTCATCACAACTTCAGCATTCTCATTCAAAATTTTCATACTTCTAGAGTAATCTGATCTTCATTCATTCATTTACAAGAACCTTCCTCTTCATCTCACATCAGCATTGTTCAGACTTCAGCACATTCCTTCAAAAACCTAACGTCAGATTTTTCTCAGACAGCAGTGTCACAGAATCCTCTTCCTTTTCTTTCTATCATCTGACAATATATCTTAAAATTCCTCAGCATTTAAGTCTTGAAACAATTGTTTTGCCTCTTCCATTCCACATTCCTTAGATTGTTCAAAAAGTTCAATCTTACTTGTATCCCACTTTCATCAAATGGCCTTTGACCTAACTTTTAGCATTCTTTATTATTTCCCTAAGCACTATCTGGGTGGGGAAAAAAAGCTAATTGTGCTGCGCTCCAAGAGGTGTTGCCTCCGTTTTTGAAACAGAAACATTTTTCCACATCCAGAACTAAAGTGCCTGGTAAATAAGAGACAACCTTATCAAGTGTGTAGGATATTTACTTATTTATTTATTAATTTTGGTGCAATCTAGTGCCTCCTTTTGTCAAAACAAATGCAGTTTCTCACAATGGCTCTGTGTTGTAATCTCAGTTTTAAAAAATCCAAATTAATTCATTCCAATATAAAACAAAATCAGTAGATCATTCAAATATAATTGCTGTGAACCCTTTTGTAAGCTTTGTTATTTCCAATTCTACTTAAACTTTTTTTTTTTTTGCCAATAAAGAGTACAGCCAAAATAAAATGTTAACAAAGGTCCAATCCACACTACAGAAATAATCCAGTTTGACACTGCTTTAACTGCCCTGGCTCAATGATAGCGAATTCTGGAACTGTTGTTTTGTGAGACATTTAGCCTTCTCTGTCAAAGAGCTCTGGTGTCACAACAAACTACAATTCCCAGGATTCCCTAGAGTTGAGCCAAGGCAGTTAAAGAACTGTAAAACTGGATTATTTATGCAGTGTGGAATGGACCCAGGTCTTTCTTTATGTCTAAAAGAAGGCAGTTTACTGAAGGCAAAAGTATACCAGCTGATTCTACATTTTTTTAATCCAAATGTTAATAAACTAAATGTAAAGGCTTGAAAGTGGAAATTTTGGTTCCAGTGACCATAAAGACCTTCTTTCCAGTCTTTCAGGCTTTACAGATAGCAGTTAGTCATGATGATGAATTCCGGCCCCTCTCAATGCAGTTTCACTAACAGTTCTTGCAGTTTTCACAGCAAATGCTGGGCAATGGGGCCCCGTAGGCAATCCCTTCAATATTCCCTTGTTCCAGGAAGATAAATTAGTGACTGGAGCTTATCTCTGTCAAGCTGGAGGTTTTCAGCAGCATCAGCACTGAAAGCATGGTGATAAAGGGTGGAAAAAACACAAACTTCTGAAGTCATATTGCAGCACCATGTCTGCATAAAAATGGTATAAATAAAGCTTAAACTAAGAATGAGTGGGTTTCTACTATAGCTGACTCTTTTCTAGAAGCCCTATAAGCCTTCTATTATATGCTTGTCTACAACAGGCAAGACAAGCAGTGATCTCCAAAACTCCTTAAGAATGTGTAAAAACAAACAGAAAAAATGGGAAAACACATAAGACTGACTCAACTGATATCCCCAGCATGGAGGCTAGTAGGAGGGAAAATCACCCCTGAATGCATTTTGAAAAAAATATTTCAAGTGATCTGTAGAAGGTTCAATTTTTTTTCTTTACTTATGCAAGGCTTACCTAAATCAGTTGTTTCTTTCACATGTGCATATATATTTTTAATATTTTCTTTATTTGTAATATAAGGATGTATCCTTATTCTTTCCATTGATTTTTCTGTTAAAGAATTAATGCTCAGAAGCACATCTTCATTGTCAAATGAGGCACACCTATACAAATATGCATACCTAAACTATCTTGAGAAGTAGGCACATGAAGCAGGAAATATGGTAGTGGGGTTCTAATATCACAACAGCTTAGGAATGCCATATTTCAGCCCCTCATATTTGAGCATATGATTTGCATATTATTAATTTGTGTTATAATTGTGCAAATTCAACACATTTTTCTACCGTTATATTTCAACCTCAGTACCAGTACTAACCCAAGAACTCTCCCCCCCCCCCCCCCCCCGCTTCTTCCCCCCTAGCTGGTATGAAGAGTGAAGGGATTCCCTTTATTCTCTCAAAGCTGCTTGGAAATGAAGCTCTACTGTGCTGCCTAGCCCTAGGCTCAAGAAGCGAACACACTCATCACACAACACATGACTGTCTCTGCTCACCTTTTTTACTTTCCCACCTCCTGGGCCCATCAGGAGAAGGTGGGAGGAAATAGAAGAATAAGGTGCCATTGCTACACCTGCACAACAGCAACTAAAGCCTATAGGTGGGATGAGACTCCTGCCAGTGCTAGTCTTCTTGCATAGTTTCTTGTTTCATTGCCACTGTCACATTTTAATCTATCCATCCACATGTGACAAAGGAGAAATCCAGGATTTGCTGCTTCAACTGGCCTAGCTGGCTGGGATATTTTTTTAATCTGTTAAATCTGGGATTTTCCTGGTTTTCCGGGACAAATGGCAACTCTACAACAACTATATTTCAAGTGTGAGGAATTTGTTTTATGTTTCTGTTTGATGCTTAAATATCTTCCCCAACACAACCAGGCTCTCTCTTCCAAAATATACTTTTATATTACTTTGCAGTCATAAACTATTGCTTTGAACCAAAAGGGTGGGAGGAGGAGTAAACCTAGGTCTAGTTCCAATGCAACTTACATCAGTTTTAACTTACCAGGTTCCTGTTGATTTAATGGTTCTACTCTAGTTTGGGCTACTTACTGAATTTAAAACTAAGCAAAAAATTATTATCTCAGCTATCTCAATCAGTTATAAAGTTTTCACTAATATTTTAAACGAAATGGTACACTATAGACTTATAGGGGATGTGATGGCTTAGTGGTTAGGACGCTAATTCTAATGATCAGAAGATCAGTAGGTTAGCAGTTCAAGGCCTGAGTGCTGCATGATGGGGAGAGCTCCTGTTACTAGTGCCATCTTCTGCCAACCTAGAAGTTGGAAAGCATGCAAATGCAAATAGATAAATAGGTACCACTTCAGTGGCAAGGTAGCAATGTTTGGTGCAGTCATGATAGCCACATGACCACCGGAGTAGCCATTGGACAACACAGGCTCTTCAGTTTAGTAAGAGAGATGAGCACCATCCCCAACGGTTGGTTACGACTAGACATTCATGTCAAGGGACTACCTTTACCTTATATAGACTCATAACCCAAAAGTGGTAATGTCAGCTAAAGCCATCTGTACAAAACTGATGGTCTCAGTTTGATTCTGTCTGTAATATTTCTTCATTAGTACTCTTAGCAAAAAAGTCAGAATCATACAAGCCATCATATTCCTTATTACCATATATGGATATGAGAGCTGGACAGTCAAAAAAGAAGACAGGATGGTACTGGAAAAGAGTACCGAGGATTCCATGGACAGCCTAGAACAGAACAAGCCAGAGATATCCCTAGCAGCCAAGATGACAAGACTTAGACTGTCGTACTTTGGACACATCATAAGAAGGCATGAATAGTTGGAAAAGACAATAATGTTAGGAAAGGTGGAGGGAAGTAGAAAGAGAGGAAGGCCACATGTGAGATGGATGGACTTTATTAAAGAGATGACGAATATGAGTTTGCAGGAACTGGGCAGAGCAGTAGAGGACAGAGGGGTCTGGAGATGTCTCATCCATAGGGTCACCATGAGTCAAGATCGACATGAAGGTAGTTAACAACAACAAACTCTTCTGATCCTTTTCTTTATGGGTCAGGGAGAAATATTAATGCTATAAAAATATATGTGGTACAATATGTTAGGAAAAACTTCATGGTTCCATATAAAAGAATGAAAGAAGCAATTTTACTTCCAGCTCCCCGAAGGCTTTATAAGGTTAGTAATTGAAGAACAGAAGTCACTGCCTACACTTCTCACCATATAAATAGACAATTGTTATGTACCAAAGTGTTTGAGCTCTGAAAAAGCTTCTCCTGTAGACCAAATGTAGACCATGAAGTTTTCAGTTTTGAGAAATATATGTCAAGTATGTGGTAAGAAGTTGCTCAGGTGAAGCACGGATAGTAAAGTTTATTTGATAGGTTTATAAGATTATTTCCATTTACCATTCACTATCTCATTGTTTCTTTATATATGACATTGTGTTGGCCCAGCTGACCAATTTTATAATTTATGTTATCTTTTCTAACACCATACCTATGGCCTTGCTCCTATATTCCATTGAATATGCCCCATCACTTTCAGATCAGGGCTTGTAGTCAATAACATTGTAAGGGATATAGTACCATCTATTTGGCCTATGAACTTTTCTCTGCCATCCTAAAATGGGAAAAATATAATTAAATGAGTTTCATGCTAGTCATGTCAGTGATTCATAAGTATACTGTGCTTTTTGAATCCTATTTCACATATCGCTATAATGAATTTATATGCACATACACACACACAAAACACTAAAACTGACATTAAATGTTGATGTTTTCTTTATTATTAAATGCAAAGGTTATTATTTTTCAATCTAAAATATTTTCTATAAAGAACAAAAACATGCGTTCATATGCTCTGTACTGTACTATTCTTACAAATGTATTATTCTTGGTGTGTGTGTGTGTGTGTGTGCCTTAAAGTCATTTATGGCTCATGGCGACCATAAGGCAAATCTATCATGGGATTATCTGGGACTGAGAATGTGTAACTTGACCAAGGTCACTCAGTGGGTTTTCATTGCTAAGCAGGAATTGATTCCTGATTTCCAGAGTTGTAGTCCAGTGCTCAGAACACAGTACATAGTATGACCCTGTATTATCTATCTATCTTGACCTATTTCTAACTACATCTCTCCCTGTGACACTATTAATTATCCCCTTAAGACCAAGCCAACAAACTTTGGAATATAACAGGATAGCTCATAACAATACATTGTTGCTAGGGAAATAATTTCCCTCCAAGTGCTGTCGGGATTAGGGATGTGGATCCTCAATTATTTCATTCTTACAAATAATTATGATATAGTTTTCTCTTCCGAGGGAAAGAAAACAAATAATCTTTCAAAGTAGTGTCCCCCTTTGAACATTCTGAATTATTGAGGAATATTTTTCTATGATTTCCTGCATAAAAACAACTGGAGATCTACCTAGCCCCCCCTTTTTTTTCCAAGACCACCAACGAGAAGTATGAAAGAATCTTCACTATTATTCATTTACACCCCAAAATGAGTTCCCCAACATTTAGGAAACATGGTCAGGAAGAATAAAACAGAACTGAGGATTTTATTTTCAGTTTTGCCTGGTATTTGTAGGTCCCAAATTTTTTGAGGGGACTACTTGCACAGAAATTCATCTGAGACTTTTGCATGAATATTGTGGTGTTCCACTGCCAAAAAGATTCATACATTTTTCTATGCTTTTTAAACAAACTGTCCATGTTTTTCATGAGGGAAAAATCATATATACACCTCCATAGAATAATTTCCATCCATATTTTTGGGATATGTGAACGATGGACAAAAATTGGAAATAACTGTTTGTTTTCTTCCTTATCAGGAAGAAAAATATGAGAATCTTTTCCCATGTGTGTATGTGTGTGTTCATATTCCTGTCAATTTATGGTGACCCCATGAATTCTCTTAGGCAAGGAATATAAGATGTGGTTTTCCCATTCCTTTCTCTGAAATGTAGCCTACAGCACCTGGTATTTGTTGGCAGTCTCTCATTCAAGTACTAAGCAGGGCTGACCCTGCTTATGTGAACAGAATGAGAACTTGTAAAGGAGAAAGTTTTTTGCCCTAAGGAAGGAATCTTCATAGCAAAATTGTATCTCTTTACAAGAAGAACCATCTTGTTCTTCAGGCACAGATAGAAGTATAAGTTACAGAGTAGATCATTTCAGTCAAATCAAGAAAATAATCAAAATATCTGAATGTGACTGGATAGTACATTCTCCTAATCTTCCTCACAGGTCAGATAGGAGTTGTAGTCCTTGATGTTCATAGGACAGCTGAGAGTCAGGACTCCATTGTCCAGCTTTGATCAGCCTTCCCAAAATGGAGTTCCCACTCCAGATGTCCCTTTGTTTCCAAGTCCCCATGATCTGTTTAGAGAGAGAAAGACATAAAGAGTCCTTGGTTTTTATATCTTCTACTTAGAATCACCCCAAAAGTTCCTGCTACTGCCCGGCTGATCTTCTGTTTGGACAATTTCTATTTCATCACCTGTGACACTGATCGTTAAAATTCAACTGTATCTCCTACATTTAGCCCTTTGTTATCTGTGAAGAAGACTGTGAAAATGAGAAGATTCCTCATTGTCACAGCTCCCAACACCACACAGACTCTACTACCTTTAGGGCATTTAAGGTATTGCCAGTACAAAATTAATTGATAAGTCCTGCAAATGGCACATGAAGATAATAACAGCCTCCTGCTCATACATTTGCTAGTAAATACTATAAGACATATTGCTTTGGATCATGATACAGTATCATCATCTACATATAACTTTAGTGTAAACATCTTCCTAAGCTGAATGTGAGAAACTGCAATTTCATCTTATTATAATGGGCATTCTTAATGTGTAGGTTGAAACACACACACACACACACACTGTTTCATGAATGTTGTTTGGTGTTTGCTAGGATGATATGCTAGTTTGTGTGTCAATTTTTCTTCCCCCCTCCCCCAGTTGCCAGTAGTATGATTTTTCATGTAAAAATGGAACTGAAATGCTGAAATCCATAATATTACACAAGAATGATTAACAGTGATATTTCAATTTTTCTCATACATTCTCCAATTTTTACATGATATTAAAGTGGTTTGTGTACTTGACCTTGAAATGATCATATGCAGGATATGATACAATGTGCAACCCAGTGACAATGTGACTAAAGTGAGATTTGTGTCAGGAACATAATCTATTTTAAGAATTGTTGCTATTCTTAACTACCCTTGAGTTGATCTAGACTCATGGCGGCCCTATGGATGAGACAACTCCAAGACCCTTATACCCTGGACCTCCTTAATAGAGTCCTTCCATCTAGCATGTGGCCTTCCTCTCCTCCTACTTCCCTTCACCTTACCCAGCATTATTGTTTTTTTCCAAAGAGTCCTCCTTTCTCATGATGTGCCCAAAGTACAACAGCCTCAGTTTGGTTATCTTGGCTTGATCTGCTGTAGGACCCACTTGTTTGTCCTTTTGGCTGTCCATGGGATCTTCAACACTCTTCTCCTGCATCACATCTCAAATGTAGGATTTTCTTCCTACCATCTTTCTTTACTGTCCAGCTCTCACATCCATACATGGTAATAGGGAAGACAATGGCTTGTATGATTCTGACTTTTGTTCTGAGTTGTATATCTTTGCATTTTAGAATCTTTTCTAGTTCTTCCATAGAAACCCTCCCCATTCTTAGTTTTCTTCTGATTTCCTGACAGCAATCCCCATTTCTATCAATCTTTGATGACAACTATGGGAATTCTTTGACTATTTCTATTTCTTCATTGTCTAGGTTGAACTTGTGAAGGTCCTCAGTTGTCATTATTTTTGTTTTCTTTATGTTCAACATCAAGCCTGCCTTTGCACATTCTTCTTTGATCTTGCTGAGTAGATGTTCCAGGTCTGTGAGGTTTTCTGCTAGTACTCTGGTATCATCAGCATATTTTACATTGTTGATATTCCTCCCTCCTATTTTCACTCCTCCTTCTTCTGTGTCCAAGCCTGCTTTTCTTATAATATGTTCTTGATACAAGTTGAAGAGATAGGGTGAAAGGATGCAGCCTTGTCTGACTCCTTTGTCAATTGGAAAACATTTTGTTTCTCCATGTTCTGTTCTGACAGTAGCCTCTTGTCCAGAGTACAGATTCCTCATCAGGAGTATCAGGTGTGCTGGCACTCCCATGTCTTTAAGGACATTCCATAGCCTTTCATGGTCTATGGCATGCAGTCAAAGGCTTTGCTATAGTCTATAAAGCACATGCTGATTTTATTTTGGAATTCCCTGGTGCACCCTATTAATCATCATATATTTGCAATGTGGTCCTTAGTGCCTCTTCCTTTCCTGAACCCCACTTGGACCTCTGGGATTTTTCTCTCCATGTATGGTTGGAGTCTGTGTTGCAGAATTTTGAGCATGATTTGGCTTGCATGGGAGATGTATATGGTTCAGTGCAATTGTTCTATAGTTGCTGCAATCTTTTGTGTCTCCCTTTTTGTTGGTGGGGATGTATATTGATTGCTTCCAATCTTTTGGCCATTGTTTTGTTTTCCATATCTGTTGACATATCTAGATGAGCACTAGAGTTAACTCTCTCAGTGTGGATTGCAGCAGTTCAATTGGAATATCATCTGTTCCTGGTGATTTGTGTTTGTTGTTGTTGTTGTTTTGTTTTGTTGTGTTTTTTTTGCTATTTCTCTTATTGTAGCTTCCACTTCACTTTTTAGAATTTGGGATTCATCCTCATATGGCTCTTCATTCCATGTGTCCTTCATTTTGTCATCTCTTTTGTAAAATTCTTCTGTGTATTCTTATTCTTTCCTGGTATTGAATTATGTTATACCTCAAAATCTAAAAACTCCAGGGAAAAGAAAAATCAAATTTGGATATGTTGTGCTTTAAGGAATAGATAGAGGAAGAATAGAATATCTTGTCAGGGTATTGATGGGATATATAGTCAATGTTGAAATGTAAAGATGTGTGTGTCTGTATTTTTCCATGATGAGAAAATGTTTCTAGGCCTAACACAACAACTCAGTCCAGAGACACAACAAGTGAAAACCACAAGTTGGAATAGATGGAAAAGTGTTCTTGTTTATACAGTGAATTCAATAATAAAAGTTGTTATGGGAAAGTAGATCACATGGTAATAGTTGAACAACAAGGGGTTTGGTTAACATACGTCATGTACAGATCAACCAATTAACCTGAGGTTAACACCCAAGAGGTGGAGAAAGAGTGGGCAGGGAAATTGTGTTTCAGGCATAGAAGTCAGTCTGTTCTTGAACTTTCTAAAAGTATGGATTAAATTTCTTTATTTTTGCTGAAGCTGTAGCTTGACTAATTTTTCATAATGTAGCATTAAGGATTTATAGTTTTGTTCCTGTTAGCCACGTCTGGCTAAAGTTATGTTTTATTGGACTTTATAGTTTTTACTTTACATATGCTTTTCTATAATAAAGCCTTCTGCTAGAAGCTTGGATTTTGCCCTGCGTGGTGATGTCTTCTCTGCTACAAGTTACTCTGCTGAATGCATTTATCCACACATACAAAACCTGCTCCTCCAACATTCCACAACATATCTAGTCCCAGTTGATTTGTGTGTGTGTGTGTGTGTGTGTGTTGCAGTCTCATGTGACTGGAGGCTTTGTGTGGATGATGTAGCTATGGGGAAGGAGAAATCTCATAAGAAACACCCATGCATTTTTCCTGACTGCTTCATTCTCACACAGTTCCATTCATGCTGTCCTATGTGACAATGGACTTATGCGTGAAGGGCATCAGTAATAGAATAGAACAATCCAATGTCTGTATGGGTGAACATACTGGTGCCAGCAGACTGCTTTTTCCACACAACATTGACATGTTCTGTCATCTTGACCTTTGGGAGATTGTCAGGAAACAGCCTTCCTTTCTTCTCTCCTCCTCTCCCTCCTTCCCTCTCTTTTTTCTTCTTTCACTCATTGTATGATGAATAGAAATTATCACCAAGTGATAGCACAATGCATACTCTTTTTTTGAAAAGAGAGAAAAAACGAAATTATTTCTAGTAATGGAGACCCATTTCACATTTTTTTCCTGCACTCCTACACTGGGGGAGAAAAAAATCAACACTTTGTGGTGAATGCTAAGGAAGATAAATTTGCTTGTCTTTTAGAAAGGAAATTTAAGAGAGAATTCAGTAACTAGCTGAAATGGCCAGAAAGAAATCTGAGTGCAGAGACAGAATAATCTCTTCTGTGTAAAAAGACAGAATAAGATAAATTTGATTGTTAATTCCCACTATGCGCCTTCTTTTAACAATGAAGTTTTTCACTTTGAGAAATGAAGGAAATTTAGCTTTTCCTAAGACCATCATGCCAGGGCTTCCTTAGCAGGATATTATCAGATTCATAATTAAAACTTTGTATCATGTTATTGTATAGGGGATTTATAACAAAATATTTGCTGTTGTTCCGGAATCTCCTCACTTGTATATTGTGACATTTTAATTTTATAAGCTGCCCCGATTGCTTCGGCAGAGGGGCAGGATAGAAATAAATTTATTATTATTATTATTATTATTATTATTATTATTATTATTCAGTCTGTTCTTCCACATCATATCTTCTCTATCCCTATGCTGCTGGCAGTCAATATTACAAATCAATTGAATATGTTCTGTACTCATTGGCCTAATGTGAAGTAGGCACACATAAACACATAGAGTATTATAAGTAGTAATAGGCTGTGATTCTATTTTCTGGTCTATGTAGCAGATATGCCACAGAATCCACCTGGTGAATTGTGAAGATGCATATCATGGCACAGCCAAGAGTATTCAAATATGCACTAGGCTCTACTAATATGCATTGATAATTCCAAGCCTTTGCCTGGATGGGCACCAGGAGCGTTTGATGGACATCAACACCTGTTGTACATCAATCTCAATGTACATTGGTCCCAACCCACATAAGTCAACAATGGACACTTTGCTTTCTCCCTCATGTAGTAACTTCATGGCAGTTCCTTGCTAAATACAGACATTGCAAAACTACTTAGTTCCATTTCCCACAGATGTAAGTTTTCTTGGGCTGCATCTGCACTGCAGAAATAATCCAGTTTGACATCATTTTAACTACCATGGCTCAATGCTATAGAATTCTAGGATTTGTATTTTTATGAGACATTTACTCTTCTTTGTGAGAGAGCTCTGGTGCCACAAAAAACTGCAAATCTCAGGATTCCATAGTTTTATGCAACCTCTTCTTGTTCTTTCTTGATGTAGGCTGCATCTGCACCGCATTCCTTTCACCTCGTTTTTTTAGAATTTGGGGTTCACTTTCATATGGTTCTTCATTCCATGTGTCGTTCATTTTGTCATCTCTTTTGTATAATTCTTCTGTGTACTGCATCCAAAGTCTTCTTATTCCTTCCTGGTCTTGAATTATGTCATTTTTATTGTCCTAGAGCATCCTGGTCCTTGGTTTGAATTTTCCTTTGATTTCTCAGATCTTGTAAAATAGATCTCCTGTTCTTCCCTTTTTATTATTGTCATCTATTTCTTTGCATTGTTCATTGTAATAATTTTCTATATAGTTTTTTTGTGGGTTTTTTCGGGCTGTGTGGCCATGTTCTGAAAGAGTTTCTTTCTGACGTTTCGCCAGCATCTGTGGCTAGCATCTTCTGAAGATGCTAGCCACAGATGCTGGCGAAACGTCAGAAAGAAACTCTTTCAGAACATGGCCACACAGCCCGAAAAAACCCACAAAAAAACTATGGATGCCGGCCATGAAAGCCTACGACTTCACAATTTTCTATATCATTCCGCACAAGCCATTGTACTGTTGCATTTATAATTCTTAGTTTGTTCCTCTCTCCCTTTTGTTTTTTTCTCTTCTTTTCTTTGTTGTTTATAGAGTTTTTTCTGTCATCTATGTTTTTCCCTCTTTCTTTTTCATTTATTGAAAGTGTCTGTCTGCATTCTTCTTTTATTACGTCCCTGGCTTCACACCATAGTTCCTCTGGTCCTTGCTCTACTATGCTTAGCAATGTGAATCTATTTTTTATGTTGTCAATAAATTTTGTTGAGATATTATTTAGATCATATTTTCATATTATCAATGTTTTTGTTTTCATCTTGAGTCTTACTCTTATTTTTGTTATGAGCAATTCATGATCTGTGCCACAGTCAGCACCTCGTCTAGTCTTGGCCACCAGAATAGAGTTCCCCCATCTTTTACTTCCAATTCTATAATTTATTCAATTTTTGTGTTGACCATCTGATGATGTCCATGTGTGTAGCCTTCTTTGTGGTTGTATGAAAAATGTGTTTGCAATGAATAGGGAGTTGGTTTCACAAAAATCTGTCAGACTCACTTGCTTCATTTCTTTTGCCTATTCCAAATCTGCCTACTGTTTCTGATTTTTCTTTGTTTCCAACTTTTGCATTCCAATCTCCAATGATCAGCTTGACATCCTGTGTTGGTGTACTGTTAATTTCTTCCTGTACTCATTCATAGAATCCATCAATTTCTTCCTGTTCTGCCTCGGTGCTTGGTACATATACTTGAATTATGATGATATTCATAGGTTTACCATGGAGCCTTGCTGAAATGATTCGGTCTCATTTTTCATTGTAGCCTCTGATTGCTTTTGCTACATCTTTTCTTAGTATGAAAGCCACCCCATTTCTTCTTGTCTTTTCATTCCCTGAGTAGAATACTGTATCATTGTCTGATTCAAAGTGGCCCATTCCTGTCCATTTTAATTCACTCACTCCTAGTACTGCTATGTTTATGCATTCCATTTCCATTTTTACTATGTCTAGCTTCCTTTGGCTCATGCTTCTCACATTCCACATCCTTATTTTATGTGTAATTCTGCTTTGGATGTTATTTGCCTTTCTAAGGGTGTCTGATATTTGTCTTGGCATCTTTCTTATGCCCTTCACTAATCTTACAAGTGTGATATCACTTTATTTCTCCCTCCTTCCCTTTCTGTTAATGCTCTGATCCTGCCTGTATCTCACTTGGGGTGTCTCATCATAGGGTTTACTAGGTGATGGGGTTACACAAGGAGGGCTACTTACACCTCCTTGTGAACAGTGCCAACCTACTCTTGACCTAATAATGCATGTGCAAGTTTTTTTCACCTCCAGAACATGTAACTGTTTCCAGGCAAAACAGCTGAATGCCTCTCCAACCCCAAGTCCCTTTTCTCTCTCACATCAGTAGGAAATTTCACCTTTTGCCCTACCAATTCACTTAACCTGACTTAGGTTTTTATTCGAGGAAATAAAATTCTTTTTCAGAAACTCAACTTGTGTTATTGTCTCCTGACTCTTGGAATAACAGTAGAGTTGTTTCTCATTAATCATGAATTTCATTTCTACAAAGAGGCAACTGAGATGACAAAGGTCCTAACTTCAGTGAGCAGTCTTTGCATTTGGGAAGATGAAATTGAACTGCATTTATATTACTATACTTCTCAGGCTATCTGTCTAATTTTGTAAGGTGTAATCCTCTTGCTCCTCTTACTACAGAAGGTTAGAGGTTACAACATCTAAATGGACCAATGAACACAACTAGCATCTGGCTAGCAATTATACATGAAGGTGCCTACCTTCTCCCAAAGGCTTGCTGAATTCCAGCACAGTTTTCCAATAAAATACTCAAATTGTAGTGGTAGATAGCAAGACACTGAGAACTGTGAATTACAAAAGCAAATATTTTAAGCAAATCTCAGGGCAGATTTGAAAGGTTGCTGCTAGGGCAAAGTATCTGAGGAATTTTGAGAGAAGCAAATAAAATAAAATAAAACTGACAATCATTTACAGCTAAACATTGTGGAAAAGAGTTTAAAGAGAGAGGAAACATTTGCCTCCAAGCCCTCTCCTTTTTACTGGTTGTGATGTTTGCATACTATTTCATTGGGAACAAGGTGACAAAGCCATTTCACAGGGAGGGTAATAACCCCTGCTGTCATTTGGAATGAATGGAATATTGCCAAAAGGGAACAGTACATTTCACAGGTTGCACAAAAACTGCAAGGAAGTGTCTTGTTTTGACTAGTCAAATGTTCTTGTTTTTCCTCTCTTCATTGACACTGTTTTATCAGGAAAGTTTCAAATCATCCAATGTTGGCTGAGTCCTGCTCACGCACATGATCTGAGAAAATTTTCTGACATCTTACAAAATATCAATGGGGTGGCACATTTTAAGTGTACAGTCCTCTTCCTCCTCCTCCTATCCTTTTTATTTATTTATATCCTGAAACAGATCACCAGGAACACCAGGAAGAGATGATATTCCAATTGAACTGCTGCAATCCACATTGACAGAGTCAACTCTAGTCCTAACCAACATATGTCAACACATATGGAAAATAAAATGATGGCCAACAGATTGGAAGCAATCAATATACATCTCCATCCACAAAAAGGAAGACACAAGAGACTGCAGCAACTATAGGACCATAGCACTGATCTCCCACGTAAGCAAAATCATGCTCAAAATTCTGCAACATAGACACCAATCATAAATGGAAAGAGAGATCCCAGAGATTAAAGCAGGATCCAAGAAAGGAAGAGGCACTAGAGATCACACTGCAAACATATGATGACTAAATCAACATGTGCTTTATAGACTATAGCAAAGCCTTTGACTGCATAGACCATGAAAGGCTATGGAATGTCCTTAAAGACATGGGAGTGCCAGCACATCTGATAGTCCTGATGAGTAATCTGTACTCAGGATGAGAGGCTACTGTCAGAGCAGAACATGGAGAAACAAAATGTTTTCCAATTGACAAAGGAGTCAGACAAGGCTGCATCCTTTCACCCTATCTGTTCAACTTGTATCGAGAACATATTATAAGAAAAGCAGGCTTGGACACAGAAGAAGGAGGAGTGAAAATAGGAGGGAGGAATATCAACAATGTAAAATATGCTGATGATACCAGAGTACTAGCAGAAAACCTCACAGACCTGGAACATCTACTCAGCAAGATCAAAGAAGAATGTGCAAAGGCAGGCTTGATGTTGAACATAAAGAAAACAAAAATAATGACAACAGAGGACCTTCACAAGTTCAACCTAGACAATGAAGAAATAAAAATAGTCAAAGAATTCCCATGGTTGTCATCAAAGATTGATAGAAATGGGGATTGCAGTCAGGAAATCAGAAGAAGACTAATTGCCTGTACAGACCAGGGCCAGCCTGGGGGTGGAATTGGGGAATGGTGACCATATGCTGGCTATCCCAACTCTGCCTTGATGCTGCTGTCACGCTGGCCACCCCACCACATGGCACATAGTGTCAGGGCACTCCCTTGGTGCAGCATGCAGACGCACTGCACCAAAGGAGTGCAGAAGAGCCACAGCGGTGGTGGTAAGGGACTCTTTTTGCCGCTCCAAAAAAAGAGCAGGATTTGCCAGCTCTTTTTGGAGCAGCAAAGTGCTGGATTGGGGCCACAGCATGCAGTTACTGTGGCCCCAATCTGGCAGTCCCAGGTCAGCACAGAGCACCCCTTAGGGGCCAGCTGTATAGCCCCTCAGAATGGGGAGGGTGACTATGAAAGAACTAGAAAAGATTCTAAAATGCAAAGATATACAACTGAGCACAAAAGTTAGAATCATACAAGCCATTGTATTCCCTGTTACCATGTACGAATGTGAGAGCTGGACAATTAAGAAAGTTGATAGGAAGAAAATCAATTCCTTTGAGATGTGGTGCTGGAGAAGAGTACTGAGGATCCCATGGACAGCCAAAAGGATAAACCAGTGGGTCCTAGAGCAGATCAATCCAGAAACCTCCCTGGAAGCCAAGATGACCAAACTGAGACTGTCATACTTCGAACACATCATGAGAAGAGAGGACTCTTTGGAAAAAAACAATAATGCTGAATAGAGTTAGGAAGAGAGGAAGGCCACATCTAAGTAGACTCTATTAAGGAGGTCACAGGTACAGGGTTGCGGGAGTTAAGCAAAGCAGTGAAGGACAGAGGGTCTTGCAGATGTCTCATCCATATGGTTGCCATGAGTCGAGATCAGCAGTTAACAACAAATACTGGCTTTCTCCTAATATAGGGACTCAAGATAGCAAATGGCAAATTTAAAACAGTACAATTTTAAAATAATACTAAGGCATTGAAAAAAATAAAGATAAAGTTTAAGGAACAATTAAACAATTTAAAAAGTTAAAACAATTACATATTAAAAATATAACAATGTATTAAAATCTATATACAGATATTTTTATTACACATTTTTCATTTTTTCAATTGACTAATTCTGAATCGAAACCTACCAAGTGCCATTTCAGGTTTTAGATGGTTAAAGTACACCAAATGTCTGTGTTTACTATTATCTAAAGTACTTATATTCGAAAATTTCTTGTAACCATTAGTACTCTTGGCACTCTTCAGCCCTCAAGCAAATATTCTTAAGCAATGAGTTGTTGGTTTTGCCTTTGACCTACATAGCTATTAAATTATCTTGCTTAATTTCTTATAATAATTTGGTGAGGAATTACTCCCCCACCTATTTTCAAAAATTAGGAGTAAAATTTCAGAACCTACAGAAATATGTATGAGGATTTTTTTTAAAAAAATGATAGAAATATAAATTAGTAAAATTCATGAAATCATTTTTTTTACAAACTGTTAACAAAATGTCACAAATTTAACAAAACATGTAATAAATTAATATACATACACTACTTTTTCTAGCCTTCAAGTTAACTTGAAGGCTAGAATGTGATGCCTATTTACTTGAGGATTCCAAACACTGAAATGAGTAGCAGGTGGATCTAGAGTACCACTGTATACTAGTGTGTGTGTGTATCATATTTGTCCATCTCATGCATGGGAATATCTTGGGGACAGAACTCTGGATTTTGGTGTTACCTGTGCATAAATTGAGGGTAAAACTCTGGAGCTCCACAGATCCACAGTGCTTCTGTGGACAGAGGTTACTTCTCTGATGTGGCAGGAAAACACGGAAGATCTGCGAAGTGTGGTTGAACAGTCATGGACACCCTTTGCCTCTTCAATCCTTCCAAAAAGCAGAAAAGTCAAGAAGTCCTCTTTGTGAGAGAGTCAAGAAAGTCAAGAAGTCCTCTTTGTGAGAGAGTGTAATTCTTTGATTTGTTATTTTTTTAATTTCATTGAAAATAATAATAATAATAATAATAATAATAATAATAATAATAATATGTATTCTGCCTCTCTGTCAAGCAATTGGGGTGGCTTACAGAAGTTAAAATTCCATACATATATTAAGATACACTTTGAAAAATTGCAAAACCCACCCACCCATTAAAAAACTATTAAACCAATTTATACATTAAAACATCTTAGTTAAAACATCATGAATAAACTTGACTCAGAAAGACAAAAACAGACAAGAACAAACAAAGCAGCGAGTGCACCCAAAAATGGGAGAGGAAGAGAAGAAAATACTTCTGAGGCCGGGAAAACTAGTCAGGAAAGGTCTGCTGGAAGAGATTAATCTTAACAGCCTTTTTAAAGCTGCTTAAGTTTGTAATCTGACTGATTTCGTCCGGCAGGCCGTTCCATAGTTTGGGAGCACTTGCCGAGAAGGTCCTCTGGGAGGTTGTAGACGGCTTTGTTTTTATCGGCTGCAGCAAATTCCTCCTAGAGGATAGAAGTGCTCAGGATGGATTGTATGGGAGGAGGCGATCCCGAAGGTAGGTTGGACCCAAGCTATTTAGGGCTTTAAAAAGTAATAACCAACACCTTATACTGGGCCCGGAGACCAATAGGCAGCCAGTGGAGAGACTTTAATACCGGTGTTATGTGGTCTCTCCTTGATGTTCCAAAAACCAATCTGGCTGCCATATTCTGTACTAGTTGAAGTTTCCAGACCAAGCACGAGGGTAGCCTCATGTAGAGTGCATTGCAGAAATCAAGATAAGAGGTTACCAGCACGTGCACCACAGTCTCAAGGTCTCTTACTTCCAGGAAAAGGGTGCAGCTGACATATCATCCGAAGCTGATAACAGGCACTCCTGACCATCGCATTTACCTGATTGGTCATCTGAAGTGACAGATCCAGGAGTACCCCCAGATTGTGAACACAGTCATTCACGGAGAGGGTGACCCCGTCCAAAATTGGAGGTTGTACCCCTATTCCTAGTTCCAGGACCACTACTGTGAGCACCTCAATTTTATCTGGATTCAATCGCAATCTGTTTTTCCTCATCCAGTCCATTACTGCCTTAAGACAGTCATTAAGAGGAGAGACGCCACCGGGAGCCGAAGCGAATGACTGAAACATGGAGAAATAGATCTGGGTGTCATCAGCGTACTGATAAAACCCCGCCCCATGTCTCCAGATGATCTCTCCCAGCGGCTTCATATATATCTTAAACAATTATGGGGACAGACTGGCACCTTGGGGGATGCCGCAAAAGAGCTCCTTTTTTGTGGAGCAGCAGTCCCTGACCTGCACCCTCTGGGATCTGCCCGTGAGGAAGGAATGGAACCACTGCAATGCAGTGCCTCCAATTCCTAATCCAGGCGATCTAAGAGGATACTATGATCTATCGTATCGAAAGCTGCTGAGAGGTCTAAAAGCACCAACAGGGTCACACTACCCCTGTCAATGCTCAGATGAAGGTCTTCGGCCAAGGCAACCATGGCAGTTTCAACTCCAAATCCTGTCCTAAAGCCAGTTTGAAATGGATCTAGATAAGTGGTTTCATCCAAGACAGCTTGGAGTTAAAGAGCAATCGCCCTCTTGATTACCTTGCTCAAAAACAGTAGTAAGGAAACTGGCCTATAGTTATTCATATCCAGGGGGTCCAGGGAAGGTTTTTTCAGAAGTGGCCTAACTGCTGCTTCCTTCAGACAAGATGGAATATGACCTTCCCTGAAGGATGCATTGATGATATCCATAAGGAACATCCTCAATGCATCCTTCCTCCCCCCCCCCCCCCCCGGACGGCCTGCCATGATGGGCAAGGATCAAGAGGGCAGGTCATTTTCATCACTCCGCCAAGGAGCTTGTCCATATCATCAGTACTCACAGATTGAAACTGATCCAGAACAATTTCATTAATGGACTTGCTGGATACCTCATCAATTGATTCTGTCATAACACTGGCATCTAAGTCGTCTCTTATCTGAGAGATTTTATCTGCAAAAAAGTTGTTAAATGCATCACAGCAGGCCATTGTTGGGTTAAGTAATGGGTTCTGTGCAGGTGGAACCTGCGTCAGTTCCCCCACCACCCTAAACAGCTCTGCTGGACGAGACTCTGCAGACGCAATACATGCAAAGGAAAAAGATTTATGTGGTGCACGTATTGCCTCTCGATAGGACCAATGAAAGTTCCTATGATGAATCTTGTCAGATAAGAGTTGAGTTTTCCACCAGGTGTGCTCTAGTCATTGTCCAACCCGCTTCATTTTCCTAAGCTCTGCTGTACACCATGGCTTATGATTAGGAGCGGGTTGGAAAGGACGCTTGGGAGCGATCGTGTTGATAGCCTTGGTAAGGTCAAAGTTCCAAATATTAACCAAAGCTTCGACAGAATCACCTGCATTACCAACATTCACATTCATCTCTCTTCCTGTCTTGCCTTTCCATTTCCTCTCTTTCTTCCTCATTCTTTCCAACCTCTCTCTCAAACCCATCTTCCTTTTTCACTTTTCTCCATCCTTCCATCTCTCCCTCCTTCTCTTCCTCTCCTTTTCTCCATACTCTCCTACCTTATCCACTAACTTACCTTCAACTACATCCTATCCCCTTCTTCTTTCTACTCATTCATACCACTTTCATTTTTCCTTTCTTCCTAGTTGCACAACTTCGGGCCTTTGCAGACTGCCAGAAATAGTGCAAATTGAGTCCACTTTAAGGGTTACAGTTAGGGAATCATGGGAACTGTATTTTATTGTGGCACCAGAGCTCTCTGACAGAGAAGACTCAATGTCTCAAAAACAAAACACACAAAAAAAAAAACAACCCAAAACAAAAACAAAACAACCCAAACAAAAAACAAAAAACAATTCCATGATTCCCTAGCACTAACCTTAACCCTTCAAGTGGACTCAATTTGCACTATTTCTGGCAGTCTGCAAAGGCCCTTTCCAATAAATTCATACAAATAGACTTCCTTCTTACTAGTGCTGGTTGATAATAACCTGTTTCTTTGACCTTCTTATCTACCGCTAGCTATAGAGAAACTTCCTCGCTTCGACTTATCTGAAATCTTAAATCTCAAATCTTATGTTTCTGTGTTCCATTTGTGTTAATATTTCCATTACATTCATATTTTGTCTTTTTCTAAAGTTGTATCCTTCGGGTGTCCTCATCTTTCTCCATCCTATTGATTATCTATTACAAGTTTGTTTCTATTTCCTTTTTAATTTCATCAAATATTCTTAAAATCCAGTTATAGCCACTTTACCCCATACATGTTCTAAATAATCTAATAATGGCCTTCATTCTTCAATCACTTTCTTTCGGTGTTCCTGTCTTACAATTTGGGTCAATTCATTTGACTCGATTGCATCATATAATTTTTTTAGCCACTCTTTTATACTAGGTGTATTTTTTTTTATTTCCATTTTTGTGCCAATACCATTCTTGCTGTGGTTACTAAATAAAAAAGAATTTTACCATTTTTTTTCTCCAGTTTTTTTTAAGGAGTGTTTTGACTGTGTATTCCTTCATGCCAGGGGGCTGGAATGAAGGCTCCTTGCTGTCTTTTCCAAATCTCGGATTATATATGGATCTATTAAACAAAGACATTTCTCAGTTGTTTTATCTGAGCACATGACTTATGATTTTTTCCTATAAATAATTTTTTCAAACAATGTAGGAGTTTGGTTCTCCAGTTTATAAACAGAAAATTTGTCTTCATAAATAAATCAGTGGTGTAAGCAATGGAGCAAAAAATTTTGCCATATTTTCCATATTTGAAATACATTGCTCAAAAATATATTTTAACATTCCAAGGTTTTTAGATGTAATAGGTATAAATAGTAACACTGTAACTGAATCCCTACATCTATTTCTAGTAAACCCAAGTATCCACATTGAAATTCAGTATAAACCTCACTGTTTGCCTGGACTGGAAGTCCTCATAGTAATTTACACATGAAATTCCCATTTATCCTCCCTTGATTTGTTGTTACCTGACATCAAGTTGACTTCTTCTTATGGTGACCCTATGAATGAGAGACCTCTAAGTCACCCTATCATAAACAGACATGTCCAGCACTTGCAAATTCAGGACCATGGCTTGTTTGATTGAGTCTATCCATATAGAATGATATCTTTCTCTTTTCCTACTGCTTTCCACCTTATCAAGCATTATTTTCTTTTTTAGTAAGTCTTGTCATCACATGATATGGCCAAAATAAAACAGTCTCATTTGATGAAGGTCATACATAAAGTTTCTCTCATTCTGAACTATTGCTTCATATCTTGTCCCTGGGCTTTTCCTATCCTAGTGGTGGGCAGTTTTGGCCCTTCATATGCTGTGGCCTTCCACTCCTTTTGGTCCTAGCACAGCCAGGTGGATAATCATGGGATTAGGAATGGAAATAATATATTTCAAAAATTGAAAAGAAAAGAAAAATCTCAGAAAATCAAACACATACTTTTTGACTGTTTTGAAAAGTCCTGAGGAAGAATCCTGGACTGATAAGAATCTTTACAGTTCAGGACTTTTTCTATCCAAAATTTGCAGTTTTTTGCTTTGTGCTGAGAACAGCATTTTCTGCACAGGAAACAACATTTTCTGTGTGGAAAATATTTCCATGCAGAAATATTAATTCCTGCAAAGAAAATTCTGCTTGCTATACAACAGAAATTTGGGATTTATTCCCAATTGACACATTGCTGATTTGACTTGACACATTGCTGATTTGACTTGAAAGCCTTTGAAAGGCTTTGAAAGCCTTTGAAACCTGCATATTATTGTTCAAAAGCCTTTGAAACCTGCATATTATTGAAGACTTTCTTGCAGCATGAAGAAAATTGCTAAAATTATTCATTGCTACCTTGAAGAAGAAACTTAGTAAATAATTACACCCCTATGTGGGAGTCACAGTCATAAATATTTGAAGGGCCAGAGTAGACCCCCATTTTACAACTAATCTGGGAGTCATTCCTTAAGGCACAAAAGTCAAGGTTAGTGCATCATCAGGTAATGATGTGCCAGCCCTTCAACTGTTGTACAGTCTTGAGACTCCTCTAGTTACTTCTTAGCACAGTATCTATTGCCAGGCCTCTCCTGCATCACAAATATGTCATCCAACACCTTGCACATGTGAGAGGAGAACAAGCCCAAATTCCTTTCAACCACTGTCACTGCTTTTGGAAACTGTGATAATTTATAAAACCATTGTCAAGCCTTGTGGTATAGGGCAGGAAGATCCTGCAGTGGCTTCTATACCATGCACATAATACTATGAGAAATGCCTGAAAACAAGAGTCTATTATAATTAGGATAGGATTGAGTTACTTTCAGAACTGTATTTCAAGCAACTGTGAAATAATCTGCTTGCCATGTTAGTAAACTACTTAAGTATAAAAATACAGACTCAGTCTTGCAGTAAATATTATTTGAACCACTTAAATGCAATGAAGTTCATTTTATTGCACAAAGGTTTCTAACTCAGTCACTTCACTTTCCCATTTCTTTCAGCACTAAAAATGTGTTTCAGAACAAAGGCTAAATGTCAGCAATAACTAAAATTCCATTTACCCTATAATTGTAATCAAACAGTTCTACTTCACACTAATGGTCTTTCTGATGTGCAAATCAACAGCAAAGTGTCTTTCTGCTTCTCAGACTTTTCCATATTCTCATCAGTTAACTAGAAATCGACATGACTTTTATTTCTGTCAGCATGTCTAGAATTTAGGATTCTTTAAAATCTGACCTTTTAATGCCAAAACACCAGCTTCCTTTGTTGTTCATCAAAGACAAGGGATATTTAACTTGGCATTCCCCTGCCTATGATTTAAAATATCAGGAACTTACTAGTTACTAGTTAGAAGATAGGTGAAATCTTAAAAGATAGGTGAAATCATTCTTTTTTTTAAAGGTGCCACTCAATATTTAATGTAAAGGTTAGAAGAACTACATCCTTGTTCCTAGTCAACAATGAAATTCCAGTGGCAACAAAACAGTGGTATAGAGCTGCCTCACTATGGTATCAACCTACACAGTTGACATATGAATATTGATTGAGTAAAATAACATATGGATGAGGTTAGAGGCATGGATTTTCTGCACCCAAAAGGTGAACTCACTCCTGGCATGGTGTCAATTTATTTTGAAATGTTATGTGTTTATTTCTGCTCAACTTGTGAGTATTGCTTCAAGAATAATAGTTTTTATTAAATAGGAATGAAAGTAGCCTAGAAATATTGTAGGAACTTTGATCTGGTGATACCTATTCATCACGATATCTGGAGCTCTTTGCTTTGAATAACAAGGTAAGTGATTGCATAACATGCAACTCAAGACTTTGATATCACTCTAAACTGCATCTAAAGAAGTGAATTTATATCACTAAAATAAAAACAATTGGTCTTAACAAGTGCCGCCACACACACACACCTTCCTCTTTGTTATTCTGAAAGATACTAAAATGGCTACTTATTTGATTTTTTAAAGTTTATTTATTACATTTATATCCCACCTTTCTCACAAAAATGGAATTCAAGGTGGTTTACAATAATCCAACAAAGATGCCACTAAAACATTAATTTACAAAGGCAAGGGAAATAACTTTTTGTCATAGCTTAGAAGGAGGCATTTTAAATAACAACCTGTAATTTGTTACTTTTGTGGAGGCACAGTGCTAATGAAGACCAAACATTACATTTCAAAAGTAATGTGATGAGGAAGAATAACATTCTATGTGTGTAAGGAGTAACATTTTCATATCACTTCTTAATGTCATGTGGAGGCATGTTGAAGGAATTATGATCAGGGTTTTCAAACTTTATGCCATTCTCCTACAAATCCTCAGGGACATGTGTGTATTTTTAAAAGGTATAATGGACAAGTAGTGAAAAATAGCAAGTGATGTAAAGCATTTCTAAATGCATGCTTCTGTTAAAGTTTATGAAAATGAGCTGAGAGGGCTTTCCAACAAGTTGCATAATGCATCAATTTTTAAAAACTAACTTTCCAAGATCTGCTTTTTGACACTGAGGTAATGCAATCTGCATGGCATATTGGCCACAGTGTAATCAAAACAAGATGCTCAATAGAATAACAGAATTGTATTAGACTACAGTAGTAACTGACAGCATGAATAAATTCGTAGGCTATGTATTGAGGCTTTAGAACAGATGTTGCTGGATATATGGTGCTTTCTCTTTTAGATGGAAGCCCAGCAAGTTGAGAACCGAACCTGTTTCAACTACCTACCTCCTTTAGGATAACTTTCACCTTGTTGTTCGAATGCTGAACTCATTATTTACTCTTCTCTTCTGATATATGTTTATGTTCTCTCATAAACAACGATTCAGACCCCCCTCCCCAATCATACATGTTTTTTTAAAAAACCATAATTCTCCTTGATCTTTACTGAAGTTGGAAAGCTGCAATTGTCAGTACCAAAAAGACAAATGCTGGCAGAATTTGTCTGGATATGGTCCTGCAGAGAGAACAATGGGAAAACTTTAGTAGTGTTGGAAACTTACCAAGGGACAATAAATATGATGGCTTGATAGCCTTCAGGTCAAAGAAAGCTGTGTCAAACATTATGAGGTTTTGAAAATGCATTCTTGTATGAGACTGATAAGCAATATGACATGTCATAAGGGGGAAGGGTTTAATTATTTATTTCCCCTTCTCCTTTAAAGACGCACTGATTTCTTTGTGATATGTAGAATGCTGTATTATGGTAATGGCAAGATTTTCTCTCAACTGAAGTTATAACAAATCATACATAGATAGCTCCTTCTTGCACCTCTGCAAGTGTTCTCCATAGAAATAATCTTGTATTCTAAAGGTTATTAGTTATACAGGCATTTATGATGCAGAAGAAGTAATTCCAAGGTTTTTTAAAAAGTCCTATTTTAGGACTTCCGGTGGCATGGCGGGTCATAGATCACCTCCTTGAGACTGCTCCAAGGGGACTAGGACAGACTGTGACACCAATAGGCTGGCAAAAGTGTCTCCAAAGTGGAGGAGAAGCAGAAGGGCTCAAAAGAAGAACCCAATACTCCAGGACATCCTTGATTTCGCTGGATAGAGTGAAGGTGAGAGTGACAACAGAAGGATATGGAAGGGATCTGGGGAAGGAGCTGCAAGCACTTGTGATAAGGTAGCTGCTTAGGTGGCACAAGACCTGTCACCACTTTTTTTTAACTTTGACTTTTAAGACAAACTATCACATTCCATTGAGTGCTAAGGGTTTACTACTTTCAATTACTAAAGACCCATCACCAGTAAGTTTTTAAAGAACAAACAAAAGAGGCTTGCTTTGCATATTCTAACAACTCAACTCTTAAATCCCCCCCCCCCCCCCCGTGGAGTTTGGCAGAGGGGAAAAAACTGCTGGGGGACTTGGGAGAACAAAAGCTGGAAAACTAAGAAAGGAGAGATTAACCAGAGTGGTGAAAAGACTGTGGGGAAAAAAGTATTTGACAAGAGAGAAACAGGAGAAAATAGAAAGAAATAACAAAGAGCCAAAGCAAGATTGAGATCTGGACATTAAGTGATCAAAGAGAACAAGATTGGAAAGGAACAGTTGGAGACATGGACTATTATAAATGTCACGAGTAATAAATGAAAAACTATTTTCCTTTAGGAGGATGGTAGATGAATTGTGCCAAGTTATAGACCAGACTGGGCAAATAAAAGACAAAATAAACTGTGTGTTTCCCTTCCCTCACTTTGGAGTGCCATTCAGAATAGAACACAGACATATACAGAAGTGAACAACCCCATTTGATTTCTCAGGGCAAGGAAGCGGAGAAAAAGCATAGAAAGAACCAACATAGATTGAAAGAGAGAGTAATTCCAAATGTAATTGTGACACTTTAAATAAGAACATTGAAATACTGAACCACCAAAAAAAAAAAGAAAAGAAAAAGAAAAAGAAAAAGAAAAAAGAAAAAGAAAAAGAAAGAAAGAAAGAAAAGAAAAGAAAAACAGGATGGATCCTGTCTGAACAATATTGGATAAAGGAAAACACCTCAGTTGTATATTTTATTGAGATTTAAATTTTTTACATCAACAGATCAATACATTGAACTTAATTTTGGATATATTGTTTTGATATATTGTTATATAGAACTGATATTTAAATACTCTTTCTTTCTCTCTACCTTCTCTATTTCCTTTCTTTCTTTTTTCTTTCCCTTTCTAGATGCAACAATAGATTTAATATTTTTAACATTTTGTTATCTATGGGTAAGAAAATTTAACTCCATTAGAATCAGTTTGGTGGGGAAGATATTGTATGAATGTGTTCAAAGCTGAAGAGGTAATTTAGATTGTATACACAAATTCTTCTCCCTCTGCCTTTCCTTTCCTTTCCTTTCCTCTCCCTTTTCTTTTTTATTAATATTAACAATATTGTTTTTGTGGCTGTTCCTTTATATATCCTATTACTCTGTAGATAGATATTTAATTTAATAGGATGAATTCTCTCTTATGTTTAACTGCTAAGTTGAGTAATTAAGGAATTTTTTACATGACTTTGTCTTACTTACTTTCCCTTTTAAAGTATAAGGAAATATAGTGAAAGCATCATAAGAGGAAGAAATCATAAACGAGAATGGAGTCTAAATAAACTGACCTTGAGGCTGATAAGGAGGAAAGCGAGAGAGAGAAAGAGAAAGAGAACTGCTTAGGAGGTAAGTCAACACATGTTAGACTAAACAACAGCAAGAAACCATGAATGGAATAGGCAAATAATGATATAAGGAGGACATCTAGTGGTGAAAAGGAAACAGCACAGCAAATAATATAAATAATGTTTGTGAATTGTGAATTGTAAACTAAAGGGAGATGAAAGGAGGGAAATTACATAAACAAAATATACAAATATATATATATATATATATATATAAATAATAATAGCAAAATAAAAGGGAAATATATAGAGAGAGGAAAAATAAATAAATTTAGGAATAACAACAATTTAAAATAAAAAAGGAAGAAAAATAAAGAGAGAGAAAGTAACAATAACAAATGAACAATAACAAATTAAATCAAATAAAAAACAACAATAAATATAATTGTATAAAAAACAAATAATTAAATAGACAATTGAAAAAAAATTAAAACAAATAATCTTAATAATATGCAAGGTAATTATCAATTAGGTAAAGTCTCCAACAACTAAAATAAAATAAAATAAAATAAGAATAGGGAAAAAAATAATAGAAATTAAGAATAAATTATCAAATTATAAAGGTTTAAAGGGAAATACTAGATAATTAAATAGTTAATTAAACAAAAAAATAGAACAAGATAATGGCATCTGGAAGAAGAAGAGCAGCATCACAAGCTACAAATCAAAGAAGAGCTTCACTAGATAACACGGAAAGGACCACAGAGCAATTTTCACAAATCATGGAAGAAATAAGATGGTCACGTGCGGAAGTCAAGCAAGAAATAAGAGAGGTGAGGGAAGAGATTAAAGTAGATCTGAAATGCGAAACGAATTTGATAAGACAGGACTTGGATAAAATTAACAAAGACTTAGGAAAAATAACTGCTGAAGTGGAGAAATTTGAAAATACCACACACAAATTAGAGAAGAAATTAGAAGAAACACCAAATACTCAACAGGAGAACCAGAAAATGATATTAAAATTAGAACTCAAACAAAGGGAATCTTGTGTAAAGCTATGAGGAGTGCCTGAACAGCAAAATGAAAACTTGTATGAATTCTTAAGACCCCATTTGGCAATATATCATACCCTTACAGCAATTCAACTGGGAAATTGATTGGATGTATAGATTAAACTCTAAGAAGGTAAGGACAAAACAACTTTCCATAGATAATGAAACTTCAAAGCCAAATTGTTAATATTAGGAAATGAAATTCAGATCTATAACGACATCCCGACAAAAATATAAAAAAAGAAGAAGAGACTATAAGTTTCTTAGGGACCAACTAAAATACTACCAAGTCCCCTACAGATGGGAAGACACAGAAGAAATCACAGTTTCATGGAAACAAAAAAGGCACAAATTAAATTTGACACAAAAAGCAAGTGAATGTTGGAAAAAAATACAGAAGCAAGATTGAGAAATCCAAAATGAGAAGCCCAGGACCTGAAGAACAAGATTCAGAAGACAGAGAAGAATAAGGAAAAAAAAAATGGGAAGGATTTCAAGCACCAGGATTTCAGCCCTGGTGGTGCAGTGGTTAAATGCCTGTACTGCAGCCACTCACTCATAAACCACAAGGTTGCGAGTTCAATACCAGCCAGGGCTGAGGCTCGACTCAGGCCTGCATCCTTCTGAGGTTGCTAAAATAAATACCCAGCTTGTTGGGGGGGGGGGGCAATCAGCTCACAGTTGTAAACCGCTTAGACACCCCATAGCATGGTATGAGGTGGTATATAAATGAAGCTGCTTTGCTTTGCAAAGTTAGAACAAAGAGAGAGAAAAGATGATGTGAAGAAAAAAGAAAAGAATTTGACAACAAGAAGGAGGAAGGAGGTGAATCCGAGGAGATAGAAGAGGAAGAAGAAGAAATAGGATTGAACCTCAGAGATTTGAGAGAGGAAGGAGAAACAAGAGAAGAGAAAGAAGAAAAAGAACTATTAACAGAAGAGGAATATATAAAATGAAAAGAGTGGAACTAGCAAAAATATTGTAATAACCTCTGTTGCTGGATTTGTCTAAAAACTAAGTATGAAAATTATTACATGGAACGTAAAAGGACTTAATTCCCCAATTAAATGAAAGAAAGTTTACCACTACCTAGAAAAAGGCCAATACCAACTAATATTTATACAAGAAACACGTATTAGAGAAAAAATATAAGGCCAGAATAATAAATAAGTTAATATTTTAAGGAAAATATTAACAATGAATCAAAGATGACAACAATTTGGGATGTGAGTAAGGCAGTACTTGAAGGATTTTTTTATATCACAAAATATAGAACTCAACAGAAAGAGGAAGGAAAGATATATACATCTAAAGAGATAGTAGAGGCAATTAAGGTAGCACAAAAACAAATACCTTCAGAGATGACAATAGATCTAGGGAGGAAATTAAAAACAGCTAAACAAAAAACTTTTGAACATTCAAATAAGGAATTGGAATTGAGATCACAACAACTTAAGTAGATGTGGTGAACAGAAATATACCAATAATAGAAAACCAATAGTAGAAGTAAAACAAATTGGTAGATGATGGAAAGGAAGTAAGGAATGGTTGTAGAGGAAGAAAGAAAGTATTTGAAGATAATAGTATGTGAATTGATGGTGTGCGAAGGAAACTGGATCTTAGTTAAGGGTAGGAGAGATAAAGATCTGGTGCATCAGATCTTTTTTCTTTGTGAGAATATGAACAGTTTTTCCCCTTCTCCTCATCAGCAACCAAGAAGAAATTTAAAAAATGTAAACATTTTTTTATGTGTGAAAATGATGGTTTTAGCAATAAACATTGCCTTTTTGCAGTCAAGCCTACATTTTCCCCCACCAAAAACAAGAACAGCAGCTTTGGCTAAGAGCCTGCATAAGAGGTGTACATCACCTGATCCAACCTCCAGATTCCAGGAACACAGCATGTGAGAATGATAATTCACCTTTGAAATGTAGGAATATTATTTGAGGCAATATGGAAGAAATTAAAAGGAAGCTTTTTCACATTTATCTAAAATCAATATTTCTCCTTTTCTCCCCTCAACTTACAGTTTGTTCCTTTATGCTTCTGCACTAATGCAGTTATAACAGGTCAAGAAACTGACCCAGTTCCATTGCTATATTGAAAATAGAGATGTTCATAAAGGTTTTCAGGAGGACAAGTTCTTTCTTGATTCAGATTGGTAAGTCACTCATTGACAGAATCAGAAATCATTCTTGGTTTTCAAAGGCCAGCAATGAACTGAAAATACTAGAGTACATTATCTTCAATATACTCCAGGTAAATTTGGTGGGTCCTTAGGCAACATGCTTACAACACTCTCCATTCTCTGAGTGGTCTCCATTTTCATTTTCACAACCACACATTCACTTTTTCTTTTTCTTTTCTTTCTCTGCCAGGTTTAGAGACAGGCAGAGATGGGTGCCTCTCCTCTTTAGTCTTATTAATGCTTAGAGGTAGCAAGTAAAAAGATGACAAGTGAAGAGACAGGGCAGAAAAGTGTCATGCGGACAGACCTAAAGGAGACAATAGTATTTCTTGCTGAGACACAAGCCTTGCTAATTTCTGAAGAATACTAACACTTGATATCCACCCAGAAAAAAATTCAATTGTATTATTATTAATTCAGATATACTGGATTATGAGTGCATAGTGCACCAAGAGAATTCAAGCCTAAGTGTTGCTAAAATTCTATAATTTTAAATCTTCTGCTGCTACTGCTACTACTAGAATATCATCTGTTAATAAGGGCTGACTCCATCTTTATTCACAGGAAGGCAAATTCTTCAGTCAGCAAACATTACATGCACATAAATGGCAGTATTTCAGCTATTCCTTATTTCCTTTTTTGGAGTACAGATCCAGGTGTGTCACAAAGGTAGTTTTCCTAGGGTGAAGCTCATTCATTGTGCTCTAGGTGTGCTGACCCCTGTGATTTCCCCAAATGCAGGAAACTTGATTACATAATTTGTGGTATCCCAGCCTCTAAATGGAACCTGCTGCCTTAGGCATATTGGAAGACCCTATCTCATTGTTAGTGTTGAAGGAAGATTTATTTGCCAGACCAATGGACTTCTGTATATGGAATTGGGGTGGGGGATCTTTGGATTGAGAAAGTAAAATGCCTTGTGAGGCCTCCAGTAAGGCAATTTGAATGCATAAGATAAAGAGAAAATTATAAAATTTACTGTGTCATCCTTTAATGCAAGGTCTTTGGGTTTGGGGTTTTTTGGTACTTCCCTTTCCTCCCCATGTCATGTTCTGTGCTTATGAAAGTCAATGTCATCAAGACATTATATCTCATAATTATGTGGATTTGATCCCTTTATGTCATATTCAGTTATCTGATATACTTCAAATTACATGAGAAACATAATCTATGGCCTTCAGATGACTTCTGAGAAGTTGTTAAAAGTTCAGCTGTTACCACAGGCTAAAATTTTATTTTATCTGAAAAAGTAACATATGCATAAGCTGTTCCAATAGTTTTCAAACCCTATAGTTAAAAATTGGATTTACAGAAAGGAATTGCTGACCAACCCCGGAAACAATGAGACAAGACACAATAATGAAATAGACACCAAAACATGGGTTGAAATTGGGCCATTTTATTAACTTGACCTATTTATTGATTTCTTAAGAAAACTGAAACTAAGGGAGGAGTAGCCTAACGTGGGAGTAGTTGCAATCAGTGGTCTTTTCCCCAGACCATCTTTGCAACTTTCCCTGGGCGATCACACCTGAGCCCCAAAGAGAACCCAAAAGCAGGGTTGCTCTCTGGCCGGACCACATCAGGAATACCAACCAGAAAGTCCCTCTCCAAGGATTAAAGAGAGGGTTTATCCTTCAGACCAGCCTTAAGGGCTATCTCTTTCCCCAACTCCCAGGTCCTAAGACCTAAAGAGGTAGTTTCATAGACCTCCCTTCCACCAAAACGGTGACCTAGGTGCTCACTGAATTCTAAATCTCCCCCCCCCCATTTCTGCCACAGGTTAGGGGCAAGCATTGGCTTAGCCCATATCTTAGCCCGTATAGGTAGTTTCAGAGACCTCTTTCACTAAAATGGTGACCTAGGTTCTCACTGAACTCTAAATCTCCCCCCATTTCTGCCATAGATAACCTTATATTTCCAAAACATGCCATCAATAATGCAGCATGAAAAAATAGGGGCTCATATAGTGATATGCAAATATCAGACCATAATCATAGTAAGCCTTTAATATTGAGAAATAAGGGAATCTGAGATTCTAAAATGTGTCTTTTTGAAGTTAGTGAATTAAAACATGGACTGTGGCTAGGTTATTGCACAAAGGGCCTTTAAGACTGCCAGAAATAGTGCAAATTGCAGCCACTTTAACTGTCCTGGCTCAGTGCTAGGGATTCATGGGAATTGTATTTTTTTCTGGGACATTAAACCTTCTCTGTCAAGGAGCTCTGGTGCCACAATAAACCACAGTTCCCATGATTCCTTAGCACTGAGCCAGGACAGTTAAAGTGGCCTCAATTTGCACTATTTCTGTCAGTCTGTAAAGGCCCTTTAAAATTGGACTGAAGGGTTAAACAACCCCACCAGACATATTGTCATGGCCACAACAATGTGAAAAATTTTTTAAAGTCAGATCAGTAGTTAACCTGGACTGTATCTGAGTTTAAGGCCAGAATTGGGCACACCATAATCTACCAAATTAGACTCCAAATCTCACAGAGCCAGCCACATCAGATGAGACTTGTAACATATTTGTAAGCTTAAGCTCATCACATAAAAGGAAACACCAGTAAATTATAGTAAAAATTGTAACCAAATTTGTAAACAATTATTAATACCAAACATAAGCTGAATCTTATGATGTGGCTTACCCCTTTTGCAGACGGTGCTTTGCGCCGTCTTGGACGTAAGGAAGGGAGGGGCAGCCTCACACTGGGTGCCCCAACCCCTTCCCGAACACGTCATCGGAGTGACCATTGGTCCACACGATGGGCGCTCCAATGACGTCCTTCCACCACAGCGTCCAGACACGCTGCGACAGAAGAGACGCTGAAGAGGCACCCAATGCCTCTTGCGTCACACCTTCCACGCCTTGCAGAAGGAGCACTATTTTAGCGCTCCTTCCAGGGCCCTAAAAGAAATGGATCGGGGCCAAGGAGTGCGGCTACCTCATCCCCAATCCACGGCTACTTGAGGCAGCCCACAGCCACCCGTCTGCAGAAATAGCTAGTCACTCCACCAGTTGTATTATATAAACATCTGGGCTATCACTCATAACTAAAATTTAAATGTTGTATGAGTTCTTGAAAAAGCCATATATAAAACTGAACAGCTCACAGGAAGAGCTAGATCTATATAAACTTTATTTTAAAACCAAAAACTTTACTTTATTTTAAAACTTGGAACACCGACCTACCAGAGCAATTGACACAATCGCTCCTAAGCATCCTTGCCATCCCACCTCAAATCATAAGCCATGGTATACACCTGAGCTTAGGACGATGAAGCAGGTTGGACAACGACTAGAGTGCAGGTGGCAGAAGACTCGACTCTTATCCGACAGAACTCGCCATAGGAACTTTCTTTGCTCCTATCTGGAGGCAATACATGCAGTGCAGAGAGCCTTCTCCTCTGCACGTATTGTGTCTGCAGAGTCTCGTCCAGCAGAGCTGTTTAGGGTGGTGAGGGAGCTGACGCAGGTACCTCCTGCGCCAAATCCCTTGCTTAACCCGACAGCGGCCTGCTGTGATGCATTTAACAACTTCTTTGCAGATAAAATCTCTTGGATAAGAGCCAACTTGGATGCCAGTATTGTTACAGAAACAATGGACGAGGTGTCCAGCGACTCCGCCGATGTAATTATACTGGATCAGCTCCAATCTGTGAGTACCAATGATGTGGACAAGCTCCTTGGTAGTGTGAGGAAGACAACTTGCCCTCTCGACCCTTGCCCATCTTGGCTGGCCATCCAGGGGGAGGGCTGCATTGAGAAGGCTCCTTATGGAGATTCCTTCAGGGAGGGATTCCTTCAGGGAGGGATATATTCTATCCTGTCTGAAGGAAGCGGTGGTCAGATCGCTCCTGAAAAAACCCTCCCTGGATCCTCTGGACATGAATAGTTATAGACCAGTCTTGTTACTACCATTCTTGAGCAAGGTGATTGAGAGGGCGGTTGCTCTTCAACTCCAAGCTGTCTTGGATGAAACCGATTATCTAGACCTATTTCAAACTGGCTTCAGGACAGGCTTTGGGGTTGAGACAGCCATGGTTGCCTTGACTGACGATCTGCATCTGGGCATCGACAGGGGTAGTGTGACCCTGTTGGTGCTCCTAGACCTCTCAGTGGCTTTTGATACGATAGATCATAGCATCCTCTTGGATCGCCTGAGGGGGTTAGATATCCGGGGCACTGCTTTGTAGTGGTTCAGGTTCTTCCTCTTGGGTAGGTCCCAGAGGGTGCTGCTCGGGGACAGTAGCTCCAGTAAAAGGGAGCTCACCTGTGGGGTTCCACAGGGTGCTATTCTGTCCCCGATGTTATTCAACATCTATCATCTATCAACCAAAATGTGTGATGGACCCCCCCCCCCCCAGGGTAAATGAAATTCCATTGAGAACCAACTTAAATTGAGGGTAGCTCATGAAGCACTGTAAGAAAATAACAAACACTGAGCCCAACTAAGGGCCTTTGCAGACCAGCCCAAAGGGCCAGCTTGGGGGTGGAGTTGGGGTGGAGAAGCCACAAATCAGCCACCCCAACCCCACTCTGACACTGTCTTGACATTGCACAGCCATATGCATGCCACACAGCATCAGGATGCCCTCCCAGCACAGTGTTTAAACACGTTGCATTGAAAAGGTGTGGAAGAGCTACAGCGCTGGCTCTTAGGGTGGCCTTTTGCCATCCCTAAAAGGAGCAGCATTTTGCCACTCTTTTCGAGGTGGCAAAAGGGAGGATCAGGGCCGTGGTGTGGGGTTGCCGCAGCCCCGATCCACCACTTCCCGGAGCGGCTCTGTGCTACCCCAAATGGCCGGTCTGCATCGGCCCTAGATTAATGGGGCTGAGGCCCTTGTAGAGGTGGAGGAGCACCCCATCAGCCCTTTTTATTGTGCTATCTTTGTTGCCTCCGTCTATGTCCCCACCTTTTGTTATGGTTTCAAAAGGCACGAGACAGTGCAAACTGATGTTTGTGTCTGCAGGCTTTCTAGTTTTAGAGACCTTGTAAACAGAATACCCAACATAATTGTGTTTATTCCTAGCATGAACTATCTGGATGGGTGGAATGATCACCCAATGAAAGTGATAATTGACTATAAGAGATGATAGGATGTGCGATAGCATCATATCTCATCTCACTAGAAGGCCCAAATAGGCCCATATCATTAACCTTCTATGGAAAGGGGGACAGTGGACACAGAAAGGCAAGACCAAGGGGGGTTGCAGACTGCCAGAAATAGTGTGAATTCAGTCCACTTTTAGGGTTAGGGTTAGAGTTAGGGAACCATGGGAACTGTATTTTATTGTGGCATCAGAGTTGTCTGACAGAGAAGGCTCAATGTCTCAGAAAAATAACAGTTCCCATGATTCCCTAGCACTAACCCTAACCCTAAAAGTGGACTGAATTCACACTATTTCTGGCAGTCTGCAACCCCCCCAAGTCATCAATGGTGAAGGAGTCAAATGTTAAGGTGACTGAACAATGGGAAATGTGTAAGGAATTGGCCCTCTGTCTAAACTTGTGTCTGTGTATGGGGGGGGGGGCATATAGATGTGTTTGATTAGAAGGACTCCAGGGTCATGAATATCTCACAATGGCTCACTATGTATATTAGCAGACTCACCAGACAAAAACACTCAGTTGTAGTGACTCTCTTTGATCACTCTGAGGTACAGCCTCAGAATTCACAGGTGTTGTGATAGCAGCAGCCACTGGTGAACCAAGGTGAGTGCAAACTTCTTCAGATGGCAGTGAAACCACTCACAGTTGTAGAACCCTCCTTGGTCAATGTGAGACATAACTCCAAATTTTAGAGGTGTTGGGACAGCAGCAGCCACTGGGAAGCCAAGGTGAGCACATTTATATACTAAGACATCAAAATGAGATGTTATTGTGTTAAGTATTATTTATATTTAGAGCATTTAGAAGCCTTCATTAGAGGCTGGGAAGGTTGAGTAGTTAACAAATAACTCATTTTATTATTTAAATCATATCTAAGATCTTGCCTTATTAAAGGGCATATCAGTGTAATTTGAAACAAGGAGTGACAACATTATGTAACTGAATGTTAAAGTAACACCATAAAATCAAAACTGGTAATTAGAGCAGGCCAATATGAAAAGAAAGGCCCATGAAACCATTTTGTCTGAAATATAGCCTATTGCAAAACAGTCAAGTAATTTAAATCGAAATCCAAAAGGCTTCCTTTGAAATATAGAACAAGCCAAATTAAAACAGTAATTGTAATTAAAAGTCATTGAATGGAAATTAAATAAATAAATGAACATCCCAACAGAATCAACAAAATTATAAGGCTCAAAAAAGCAATTTCTTGGCAAGATGTGTTCAGATGGGGTTTGCCACTGCATTCATCCAAGGCTGAGAGTGTGTGACTCTCATGGGTTTTTCTTGGCAAAATATATTCAAAGATGGTTTGATATTGTCTTTTCCTGAGGCTGCGAGTGTGACTCTCTCATGGGTTTTTGTTGGCAAGATGCATTGAAAAGGGGTTTGCATTGTCTTCCTCTGAGGCAGAGTGTGACCCATCCAAAGTCACCCAGTGGGTTTCAGTGGCCAGTGTGGGAACTGAACCCTGGTCTCGAGTCACAGTCCAACACCTAAACCACTGCACAACACTAGCTCCCAGCCCAATTAAAATAAAACTTAGAATTGGGTTCCTATATAAAACAGAGCCTGCAATAAATAGCTTGTAAGGTCATACAATCTCCAGTTGCATGTAAAATATAACCAGGGGGGAAAAAAGAATGAGGGAGGAGGAAGAAGAAGGAAAGATTGTGGGGGGGTCACACCAAGGCCTAATAGACGGAAAACCAGGAAGAAAGAAAATGAGAAAGGCAAAGGAGAAGGAAAAAAGGGAAAAGTATGTTTATATATATATTATCAGTATTGAAAAAGCTCTATTCAACCTCACAAGAATAGTAGATATTGAAGAAAGGAAGGACCTTAGTGTGAGCCATGTTTAAAGTACGGTTGTTCTTGTTGTTGTTGTTAACTGCCTTCACATTGGTCTCAACCCGTGACAATCTATGGATGAGACATCTCTGCACCCCCCCCCCCATCCTCTACTCCTCTGCCCAGCTCCTGCAAACTCATATTCGTAGTCTCTTTAATAATGTCCATCTATATAGCATGTGGCTTTCCTCTCTTTCTATTTCCCTCCACCTTTCCTAACATTATTATCTTTTCATGCCTTCTCATAACATGTCCAAAGTATGACAGTTAAGTCCTGTCATCTTGGCTTCTAGGGATATCTCTGGCTTGATCTGTTCTAGGACACATTTGTTTGTCCTTTTGGCTGTCCATGGGATCCTCAGTACTCTTCTCCAGCACATATCTCAAATGTGTTGATTTTCCTCCTATCTTCTTTCTTGACTATCCAGCTCTCACATCCATACATGGTAATAGGGAATACGATGGCTTGTATGATTCTGACTTTTGTGCTGAGTTGTATCTTTGCATTTTAGGATCTTTTCTAGTTCTTTCATAGCTGCTCTCCCTATTCTTAATCTTCTCCTGATTTCCTGGCTATAGTCCCTATTCCAATCAATGTTTGATCCCAGGTATGGGAATTCTTTTACTATTTCAGTTTCCTCATTGTCTAGTTTGAATATGTGTAAGTTTTCTGTCATTATTTTTGTTTTCTTTTTGTTCAACAGTAAGCCTGCCTTTGCACCTTCTTCTTTGATCTTCCTTAGTAGTAGTTCCAGGTCTGTGAGGTTTTCTGCTAGTATTATGGTGTCATCAGCATATTTCAGATTGTTGATATTTCTTTCTCCTATTTTCACTCCTCCCTCTTCCATGTCCAAGCCTGCTTTCCTTACAATATGTTCTGCATATAAGTTGAATAGGTAGGATGATAGAATGCAGCCTTGTCTGACTCCTTTGCTAATTGGAAACTATTCTGTTTTCCTTTGTTCTGTTCTGATAGTAGCCTCCAAACAAACAAGCAGGCCCAGGCCCAACCCAGCCATATGGCATGGTAAAACAGCAGATAAGGGAAAATGATAGCAACTCTTGGTAGAGTGGGTTTGGGAAACTGAAATAGCAAACAATCCTCATGGGCCCCACCCAACACAGGCACAAAATGCTGAGTACACAAAGCAGACACAAAAGAGATTTTTAAAAACAATTAGTGGTCAGACTGCCCCTGAGGCTGAGAGAGTGTAACTTGTCTAAGACCCCACTAAATAAGGGGCAGGGTGATTGAGAATGAAGTCAGGAGTCCATAAAAGATACTTTGGGTCCAAGTGGGCCCCAAAAATGCACCGAAACCACAACCTGGTGCCTCAGGTGACTCTTGGAGACAAAGACCAGGGCAAAGCAGTCTCTAGACTACGTCTAGCACCAAGCCCATTAAAACTTATCCAGACACAAGAGGATAGTGAAATCACTTCTGCAAAAATGCAGATATTTCTCCCTGCCCAGTATGTTAGCCAAAAAGACTGGACAAGAAGCAGAGAATTCAACAGGAACAAAAAACTTTATTTTGGGTTTGCAAAGCCAAAAGTAAGCATTATGACCAGATCAGAGAAAACTCAAATGGGTCTAGTAACAAACAAAGGATATGCCTCTGCTTATATACCTTTTTCTCATGGCAAATTCACCATTACATCATTCATGCAACTCTCATCTGCCACTTAAAGCTAATTATATTCATTATCATATATAGCTATAATTGAAAGATGAACACTCTAACATATCCATTTAACATATACATGGTTACTAATGACAGATGAACATTGTAACATATCCATTACATAGTGAAAATGGAGCATCCATAGCAGATTAAATTACCTTAAAACTACATGCTTTCCAGCTGTCCTTAAATAGTTTAAGAAAGGACTACCTTTTAAAATAATTAACTAAAAAGAGAAAATATAGGGGGAATGCAGATGGCCAAAAATGCCATCTTCAATCCCGGGAAGGGGAGGGGCAGCCAGATGCTGGGCGCCCCATCCTCTTCCTGAGGACGTCATTGGAATGACGGCCTGTCTGCATGACGGGCGCTCAGATGACATCCTCCCAGCTCAGCATCAGGACATGCTGAGGTGGAAGAGATGCCAAAGAGGTGTGCCATGCCTCTTGCGGTGTCCCTTTCATGGCTTGCAGAAGGAGTACTATTTTAGCACTTCTTTCGCAGGTGGCAAAAGGGAAGATCGAGGACGAGGTGTCTGGCAGCCTCAGCCTCAATCCTCCACTTTCAGGGGCGGCCCAGGGCCGCCTGTCTGCTTCCCCCCATAGTTACATCATTATTCCTACCATCTATTTCCTGTAAACTGAGGGCCTCGGCAGACAGCTAATTGCACCGTCTCCGAGGCAGGGAAGAGGAGGGGCAGCCGCATGCTCGGCGCCCCTTCCTCCTCCCGAGGTCGTCCTCGGCACCGCCAGCCCTCCGCATGGCCGGCGCTCCAAGAGCAACCTCCCGCTGCAGTGTCCGCACACGCTGAGGCAGAAGGGTCACCGAAAGTGCACCCCACGCTTTTGGGGCGCACTTTTGGCGACGTATAAAAGGAGCACTGATTTAGCACTCCTTTCAGGGACGCCGACGGTGCACCGCAGTGAGGATGCCTCGGTTCCGCAGCGCACCGGCCCACAGCGTCCCAGAGCCTCTCGTCTGCTTCCCCCCTGAGTTTACCATGGACTATAGATATTCTTTTAATGGAAGGTCAGGTCACCACCTGCCCCTGCACATTAGACAAAGGACATTTTCAGCTTCTATATGTTTTTAAGACTGTCTTTGAATTTTAACAGTTTTGAGATTTGAAGAACCGCTCTTAAATGTTTAATTTCTCAAATCTCATGACTTCAATAGCAGTCTAAAAAGCTCAACCACTGGTAGCCTTAAAGAAAAAATAGAGGGGGAGGAGAAAAAAACAGAGGAAAAAGCCCTCCAAATTTAAAAGAGGGGGTTGGTTGGGAATCAAGCCAAAGAACCCAAAAACCTGGGAAAGAAATCCCCAAGCCAGGCTCCATAATACCAAGCCACCAAGAACTATTCAAAACAAAAAGGTAGAAACCCAAAAGGCTAGCCTTAACCAGAAAAAGATCAAGCCCAAACAAAATAGCCAAGCCTGGCAAAACAAACAGAAAACACAGTCCAAAGGATGCCTAAGAGTGTACAAGGCCAGGCAAAGCCACACCTGAAGGTGGGTAAACTGGGGGAAAGAAACAAGCAAACAAACAAATAAAACATAAAAACCTTCCCCTGAAATCAGGTCTATTAAACTGACAAAAACAGCAGCAGGGGATAAACCCAAACAGCAAAGGCAGCAATAGACAGCACAGTTCAAACAACCATGTAAACAAAAACTTAGCCAAGGAAATCCAGGACCTCAGCTGATCTGCTTCTGTCTCCATCGATTGCCTGAACTAGAATGGAGAGCAGTGGGGTGGCTGGGCTCAAATCACCTTTGACCATGATTTCTAGCTGTGTGGGCACTTTTCTCAAGTAGAGTCACACACACTCAGGAGAGTCACGCACTGTTGCCAAGCATCAAGTACACAATTATCAGGTACAAAAAAACAAATGATATGCATGTACCTGTAAATCTACTCTATATTATTAAACCCATCTTCTAATCTGGATGTCACTGTCAAGTAATATTTCAACTAAGGATGTGGAAATTTCTCATTCTTATTTCACTGCATTTTTGCTAACCCAACCTAGAATTTGTTCCACTCTTGTTATAAGGGTTGATTTATTTGGTCTTCTTTGCTTCCTAAATGAAAATCACATATACCTTTAGTACACACTTTTCTTTAACACATTTTGTACACATTTTAAAACAATTTCCTATTGACTAGTATTTGTGAGCATTTATGCACACATTATTTGAATGATATACAGTGGTACACTTGTATCTTTATATACACACACACAAAAGAATATAGGGTTTGTGGTTTCCACCAGAAGCCAAGAAACCAAATGACAGATGCACATTTTTGTATATCACATGTTAGAAAAATGTTTGCAGAGCACAAATTGTATACATGAGTTAAATATATGTCTACTGTATATTTATTTTATATCTTTAGCTGCCATATAAATCCTGTTGAAACTAAGCACAATTGAGGATAAACTGTATTTGCCACTGGGAGGACTTTGTAATATATCTTGATATATAATATATCAAGCTACAAGGAAAATATATTACCTGTTTTGATTTTCTGCAAAATATTGCATCCATTTGGTCTATTCTGGCACTACTTGTTTAAAATAATCTTGCTTTCCCTTTCCCACATCATGTTTCAGAGATTTTGCATTCTGTTTTCTAAACACTGATAAAGAAAACACTTTATTATTTTTCATAAAAAAAATAAGCAAGGAATATAAAGCTAAGTATAACCTTCTAATCAGATTATTGTAAGTGCTTTCTATAAAGGCCAATGACAATTGAATGACAAATGTCTATCAGGAAAACCAGATTCAGGGGTTTGTGGAATAATTATGTTCAATATTTTAAGGGTATGATAAGTGTAAAACCCATAAGTTTCTCCCAGTTGACCATTCTACCAAAATTGGGAATGCTATGTTCCCTTCAACCTTGTTTGTTCTCTCTTTAACTTCTCAGACACACATTAACATCCACACAATATCTGTGGCAATGAATGTAAAAGGATTTCACTCCAAAGATTCCTGGAGCCAAAATGTACTGTATCTACTGAAGGGATGTCTTTTTTTTTTCTCTCTCCTGCAGATATAATTAACATAATGAATTTTATAAATGTGTGTGTTTGGCTATGCATTCCTCCCAAAAACCATTTGCAAAAGGACAGATTTCCTACCTTGTTTAAACATTATGTACAACAATGTTCTGTGCAATCATGCTGGCTACATGATCACAGAGTAGTCTCTGACAACGCTGGCTCTTCAGCTTAGTAATGGAGATGAGCACCACCCCCTATGGTTGGACACGACTTGACAACCTTCTCAATGGGGAATACCTTTACTTTGACAATGCTAATTGGGAAGTAAGTAAGTGTTGCATCCTAATAGGTATTTTACACTACTGATTAATATATCCAAGCACCTTGGGCTAGACCTGGTGAGACGGTGTAGGGGAAAACATTATATTAGAAGGAGACCTAAAGAGATAAACAGAGGATTCAGGAAGGAAAAAAACAGTTTTAAAAGCATTTCTTTTGTAAGCACACACACTGATACACAAGAGGTGGAATGTGGGAAGAACAGAGGAGAACTTTGAGTGATAACTGGAAGATAAAGTTCTGAACACTCACGTCTAACTCTTTTAGGTACAATTAAGAAAGGGCATATCATAGGACACCGTTTGAAACTGAGGACAAAACATCCAAGTGCTGATGGATGGGTGGCTACTCTGTCTCCTGATATGCTGACTACCATTAGTGACTGCCTCAAACAAAAAAAGAAGCAAACAATAATCATGGCTAGTCAGTCATACCACATTCTATTTCTCTTTAAGGAGTAGAGTGGAAGTGAAAAGATATACTGTTGGGGTGGGAATCATTCAGCCTGTAGGCTATGTGTTTTGTTTGTTTGTTTGTTTGTTTGTTTTGAGTAGATTCAGTGTAGCTCTTGGGACCCCCACCAAATGGCTAACGCTGCCAGCATGTTCCCATCATTTTGTTCAACCAAAAAAGGTGTGCACTTTTCCCCTCTCACAATCACATATACAGGAGAGAGGTCTCCAAGTTGCTGTTTCGAAGGTTCTCTACCTTGTACAAAGAAATTTCCTGTAAAAGGTCCCAAAAGCAACCAGAAGTGATGCAATATCACTTCTGGATGCCCAAAATTGTGATTATGGTGGAATAGATCTGAACAACATGCTCATTTACCATAATACAAAGAAAGGAGAGAGCTATAATTATTGAACAGGTGTGCACATATACATGTATAGATATATACACTATGCTCTTGGGAAAAAAGTCTGCATAAGTATTAGGGATGGAAATACTTCCCAGATTGGAAAAAAATGAGTTTCTGGATAGACAAGAAATCTATCCAGATTTCTTAGGAAGAAGGATACAGCGGTGAGAATGTTGTGCTGTTACCTTCTTAAAATGTAATCATGTTTCATATATCCAGGCCCAGCAGTGTTCTGGTATACAGTTGGCCCTTCACATTCACTGAGGTTAAAGGTGCAGAACCCCCATGAAAGTGAAAAAAAAAAAAAAAAAACACAAATAGAAAACCACTTTTTTAAAACCTGAGAGAACACTTCTCTAGGAATTCGCTAGGTCCTCCTGTGCAATTCTATGGGCAACATCTGGTAAAGAATGACCACAGAATCGCACTGGGGGAATCTACAAATGTTTAGATAAGTGTTTTCTCTAGGAATCTCTAGGTCCTCCAGTGTGAAACTGGGGGCGTACAGACAGCCCTTAAGGGGTGACTCCATGCTCTGCCCCTGGGAGTGCAGGATCAGGGATATGGCAACCACATGCCACAGCCCTGATCCAGCTCTTTGCCACCCCAAAAAGAGCCGGCAAATGCCGCTCCTTTTTGGAATGACAAAAAGCCACCCTTACAGCCACTGCAGCTCTTCTGCTCCCCTTTGGCACAGTGTGTCTACACGCTGCTCCAAGGGAGCACCCTGACACCATGCACCATGTGGTGGGGTGCGTGGCATGACAGTGACATTGGGGCAGAGTTGGGGCAGCCAGCATGCAGTCACCCTGCCCCAACTCCACCCCCAGGCCAGTCCTTGTGGCCAGTCTGTATAGGCCCTCTGTGATCAGCGTCTGGCAGAATTGCAGTGGAAGACCTAGAAATTCTTAGAGAAAACATATAAATAAAATCTGTGAATAACCAAATCTGCAAAATTTCAAAGCCACAAATGTGGAGGGCCGACTGTATAAAATAAAAGGTACACAATCACTTATGGAAAAAAATATTAGTGGTTTTAGTATTATTTAAATTCTAGTTCAGTTAAGAATTGATATGTGAAAGGAGACTTGCCTTATAAGTGGCTGATTCAAATATCTTTACCTTTTGCTAGCATAACTCCAAAACACACTGAAGAAATAATCCACTTGAGACCACTTTAACCGCTCTGGCTCAGGGCTAGGGAATCGTGGGAATTGTAGCTTACTGTGGCACCAGAGCTCTCTGACAGAGAAGGCTAAATGTCTTACAAAAGTAAAGTACTCAGAATTCCATAGCATTGAGCCAGGGAAGTTAAAAGCAGACTCAAACTGGATTATTTCTGCAATGTGTTTTGGACCACATACATGCAATAAATCTCTTTTTCCTCTGTGCTACATATATGGGCTACATGTATGAATGATTTGCTTGTGTTTTGCCCCATAGTCAACATTATATGAATAAAGGAGCATGTATGGGATCAGAGTTTTAGTTCTATTTTGCATCACCTTCTAACAGGCATTGCATTTTTTCCTTTATAAAGCAAATGGTTCTTGTTTTGATTTGATTTTTAAATTTGTTTGTTTTCTGAATAAGCAGTTTCCTCATCTACGGGCTGAAATAATCATACTTTAGGATATTTCCATTCTTAACCACAACTTACAGATTCTTCCAACCAGCTCTGGAGGTTATCTTGACCAGGGAAAAATATATGGCAGAATTATTTAATAATACAACAATCACAACACCATTAATTGAAAGACAAACAGACAGGAAAACAACAACAACAGGAAATGTATCACGACCTTACAGAATGTCATATTCAGCTCAGTTCATCCATGAATGTGCAGGTTTCTCATAATGGGAACCTACAAATATTTGTGTGGAACTCCTACAATCATCTGACATTTCCCTACTCCATGATAAAACCAACGTCACCTCAAAACATTTTATTGTCTGAGGTGTAACATATAATGGTGCCCTTCCTCCAAGACAAGGGGTCCATAGAGAAAGACAGGATATTACAGGGCAACTTCATGGTATTCTACCCATGGTTCTGACCCATTACCATCCCTCGGCCAGTGTAGTGACAGGCGGGTGTTCACATGCCTGGCGATGTAGCCACCACTGCCATGTGTCCATCACCTGCCACTACAGGAGAGACACTGTCAGAGCCCATAAGGGCAGAAACAGAGTGCCTGGATTCACCCACATGGCCAGGCACTCACTTCCACCATCACAGGCTGCAACTTGGGCCTGTACAGAGAATGCAACAATGGTGGCAAGTAAGGGTGTACCAGGCCATGTAGTCTATCAGCTGTCATGGCTGTCATTCTAAATATGTGGCCTTTGGGGCCAAGATCAATCTGAATCCATCAGATCATCATCGAGACTGGCTAGTCCCAACCTGGGGCTCTTGGTCTGCATTATCCATACACAATGATGTGAGGCTAGGGGGACCATGGGCCTTTTGGCCCATGCATTCAGCCCTAAGGTGTCTAGTACTCAAATGTTTAACCAAATTACTTTGTTATCTGAGCCAGAAAATTGCAAGCACATCCATGTCAATAAAGATATAATAAATTATGTACTAAATTATTGATTGATAACAACTAAAATTTGTTATTTTTTCATGACATCAAAAGGTACTACCCAAGATAGCCACTACCTCCTCCTGATATTAAGGCCAAACCTAAATTATTTTTAAAAAGATAAAAATCCAGTAATGATTGGATTAAGTCTTCTGGCTTATTCCCATATGCTGTTATCTATATTCTGAAGAATTTCCTAAACAAAATAAATACAGTGTTAGCTAACGAAACTGCCAGTGTTGACAACAACATATAGAAATAAGCTGGTGCATATAAAAGATGAAAAGGCATTAATGTGGTAATCAGTGCTCCTGCTGCATATTAACAAGAGAAAGTAGTGAAATATGACAATATGATAAATATTACATATTTTGCCTGATTTTCCCCTTAGCTGTACTTACTATCATTTTCCTAGCTCTAACTCGTATTTAACATTTAAAGAAGTACGTTGTACAAAATCACAATAGTCATTGGCAACAGTAAGGTGTTTTGAATTGTAATATTCAAAAATTGGAAAACATGGGTTGAACATGTATTTTGAAAACTGAGATGAGGGAAGTAATAATAGAAGCATTCTGAAGCAGACAAAGTCCTGTCAGGGAAGGCAGCAAATATTTCTCTCTGTTGCAAGTCTTTATTGAAAAATGTACTCTTCTGGAAATGAACTTTCATTTCATTTCATTTCATTTTATCTTAATGTGTTGGCAGCATTGAGTTACATATATATGGCATATGCTTGTGAATCTTACTACAGAACAATCCCTATCAAAATTTATTTGCTCTTGATTTTAATTTTAAGTATAGTCAGTAATTATAGCTATTTGTGTACTTTAGGCCTCATTCACACTTACATTTAAACCAGTTTGCAATCGCCTTCACTCCGTGTCGGTGAATCGATTCAAAAAGGTACATCATTCCCACTGTGAAAGTTGAGCTTTTCATTAGTCCCTTTTAATCACTTCTTTTTTGGCATGATTGCCATTCCCACTAGTTTGTGCCACTTCAAAATGCATGATAATCATCTATGCATCATCAGTGACACAAGCAGTAACACAGTGAGGATGGGGCCATTGCAGGCACTGAATGGGCAACTGTAGCAGACTGCTCAAAAGTACATCATTTCCCCTTTGAGGAGCCTGGCTTGAGAACATTTTTTTTTAAAAAAAAGATAGAAGATTCAGTTCATTGGTTTTGCAACTACTTGTCTTGCTGAGCTGCCATTGGCCCAATAGCCCAGCGCACCAGCAAGTAATCCAAAAAACAATGGATCACATATTTGGTCAAATATATGTATATATATATATATATATATATAGAGAGAGAGAGAGAGAGAGAGAGAGAGAGAGAGAGAGAGAGAGAAAGAGAGAGAGAAAGAGAAAGAGAAAGAGAAAGAGAAAGAGAAAGAGAAAGAGAAAGAGAAAGAGACCATACGTCATACAAACACAAAGGCAGCACTGGGTGGGTGGGTGGGGAATGGCAGATCTATCAAAAACTGAAGTCCAGATGGTACACACCCCTCTGCCATTAGTCCCTCCCCTCCAGTATGACCCAATTCAGATCCATCATTCCCACTTGTTGAACACGCTTCAGAATCGATTCTTTTCAAAAGAACTGCCAAAGAAATAGTGTCAGGAAACAGCCCTTTTTTTTTTTTTTTTTGCATTTGCCTTGCTTCATCGTGATTACAACCGAGCTCAATAGGATCAGAACCAGTTTCAAGTGGGAATGATGGTTATATAACCTGATCTGCAATTCGCTTTAAATCATACTGGGAAAGAGGCCCAGTACTACACACTTGATAACTATCACTGGTTTGTTAATTCACATGTTAGCTGATCCATTTGAGCAAATCCCGATTCTGATATGCATTATGTGAGATGAAAATATAGTTAAAAGTTAATTTATTCCATTCAGTTTAATGCAAACATATTGCATTTCATTCCTACAAGCCACTCCTATGCTGGCCATAAATATGAAAACATATCTTATGTTCCATTGTACTATGGAAATTTAAAAGAACAATTCCACTGTTAATAGTGCAAGAGAACAGACAATTATGAATATATTTTCTGATACACCCTTCACCTATTAATTGGAATATAAGACAGATAAATAGTATTGGTCCTCCCATTCTCCTCTAGGGCCCTTAGACAATTGCTAATGATAGTTCTCTCTGGAACATTCTAGTTATATAAACCTTCTCTCACTGCAATTTATTTTTCTCATTATAATATTCAGCTGAGATAAGACTTCTAAATCAAGAATTCAATTTTCATCACAAATTTGAAATGTAGTTCCCATTTAGTCTTAAAATGACTGACATAAATCCAACCATGTGGTTTTGTTTTAATCAACCAGTTCCACCATGAAGAGAACAGCGGTGGTGTTCCAAACTTTCCAATATCTTATAAATAGTTCTAGCTTATTAATGGATAGGAATAAGAAAGAAAAAAAACAACATGCCTGTCTGAGTGAAACCAACAAGCATACATTTTATCATTAACTGGGTCAAATACAGTTTATTTCCCAGAGCTCAGAACAGTTATTTTTGAACTGCATCTCCCAGAATCTCTGAGCCACTTGAGAGATACAATTCAGAAAGTAGTGTTTTCAAAATCGCTTCTAGAAAATATGTTTTAAGCTTGAAAAATATGAGGGTGGAACTCCTGGGATAAATGAAACCTTCTTGCCTTGTGTAGAAGACCACTGGGCATTGGATAAATTTGTCAAAAAGAGAAAATGCACCACCAAAAAACAAGATAAAAAGAGGACGCTAATGTGCATACATACACCATAGCTAACATTGGTTGGCACTGCATGTAGGGAGGTGTAATCCCATCACCTAGTAAACCATATGATGAGACACCCCAAGTCAGACACAGGCAAGATAAGAGCATTAACAGAAAGAGAAGGAAGGAGAGATAAAGGGATATCACTTTTGCAAGATTAGCCAAGGACATAAGAAATATGGCAAGACAAATAGCAGACACACTTAGAAAGGCAAAAGGCATCCAAAGCAGCATTACACATAAGGTAGGGATGTGGAATATGAGAAGCATGAGCCAAGTGAAGGTAGACATTGTAAAAATGGAAATGGAACACATGGACATAGCAGTGCTGGGGGCGAGTGCATTAAAATGGACAGGAATGGGCAACTTTGAATCAGACAACCATACAGTGTTCTACTCAGGCAATGAAAAGACAAGAAGAAAAGATGTGGCAAAAACAGTTACAGGATACAATGCAAAATCAGATTGAATCATTTCAATAAGGCTCCATGGTAAATCTATGAATATCACCATAATTCAATTATATGCACCAACCACAGGGGCAGAACAGGAAGAAACTGACAGATTCTATGAAGGAGTACAGGAAGAAATTGACAGCACACCAACACAGGATGTCAAGTTGATCATTGGAAATAGAAACACAAAAGTTGGAAGTAAAGAAGAATCAAAAACAGTAGGCAGATTTGGATTAGCCAAAAGAAACCAAGCAGGAAACTAAGCATCTCATAGATTGTTGTCAAGCCAACAACCTATTCATGCAAACACATTTTTATACAACCAGAAAGAAGGCAATACACATGGATATCACAAGACGGTCAAGACAAAAATCAGATAGATTATATAATTGGAAGTAAAAGATGACGGAATGCTATACCGGTGGCCAAGACTAGCCAGGCACCAACTGTGGCACAGATCACAAATTATTTGTATCAAAAATAAGCATAAGACTCAAGAAGAAAACAAAACCAGTGATTATACGAAAATAGGCTCTAAATAATATCTCAACAGAATTTATTGACAATATAAGAAACAGGTTCAATTTGCTAAGCATAATAGACCAAGAAATAGAGAAACTATGGTCTGAAGCCAGGGATATAATAAAAGAAGAACGCAGACAGACACTTTCAATAAACAAAAAGAAAGAGGAAAAAAACATGGATGACAGAAAAAACACTACAAGCAATTAAGAAAAGAAGAGAAGAAATGCAGAAGGGAAATAGAAACAAACTAAGAATTATGAATGCGACAGTACAACGGCTTGTGCGGAAAGACAAAGAAAATTACTACAATGACCAATGCAGAGAAATAGAAGACAACTTCACAAGATCTGGGAAATCAATGGAAAATTCAAATCAAGGACTGGGACAATCTATGATAATAAAAATAATATAATTCAAGACCAGGAAGGAGTAAAAAGACATTGGATGCAATATACAGAAGAATAATACAAAAGAGATGATAAAATGAAGGACACAATGAATGGAGAGCCATATGAAGATGAGCCCTAAATTCTAAAAATTGAAGTGGAAACTGCAATAAGAGAAATAGTGAAAAACAAATCACCAGGAACAGATGATATTCCAATTGAACTGTTGCAATCCATACTGACAGAGTCAGTTCTAGTGCTAATCAACATATGTCAAAAGAAATGGGGAGAAAACCAATGGCCAACAGATAGGAAGAGATCAATATACATCCCCATCCACAAAAAGGGAGACACAAGAGACTGCAGCAGCTATAGAGCCAAAGCACTGATCTCCCACACAAGCAAAATCATGCTCAAAATTCTGCAACATAGACACCAACCATACATGGAGAGAGAAATCCCAGAGGTCCAAGAGGGGGTCAGGAAAGGAAGAGGTGCAAGGGACCATATTGCAAACATATGATGGCTAGTGGCGCACACCAGGCAATTCCAAAAGGAAATCAGCAGGTGCTTTATAGACTATAGCAAAGCCTTTGATTGCACAGATCATGAAAGACTATGGAATGCCCTTAAAGACATGGGACAACACATCTGATAGTCCTGATGAGGAATCTGTACTCAGGATAAGAGGCTACTGTCAGAACAGAACACAGAAAAAAAGAATAGCTCCCAATAGGCAAAGGGGTCAGACAAGGCTGTATTCTCTCATCGTAGCTGTTCAACCTGTATGCAGCACATTATAAGAAAAGCAGACTTGGACACAGAAGGAGGAGTGAAAATAAGAGGAAGGAATATCAACAATCTAAGATATGCAGATGACACCATAATACTAACAGAAAACCTCACAGACCTGAAACACCTACTAAGGAAGATCAGAGAAGAAAGTGCAAAGGCAGGCTTGATGTTGAACATAAAGAAAACAAAAATAATGACAACTGATTACCTTCACAAGTTCAACCTAGATAATGAAGAAATAGAGATAAAGAATTTTCATACCTGGGATCAATCATTGATAGAAATGGGGATTGCAGTCAGGAAATCAGAAGAAGACTAAGAATGGGGATGGTGGCTATCAAAGAATTAGAAATGATTCTTAAAATGCAAAGATATACAACACAGCACAAAAGTTAGAATCCTACAAGCCATTGTATTCCCTATTACCATGTGTGGATATGAGAACTGTACAGTTAAGAATAATGATAGGAAGAACATCAATTCATTTGATATGTGGTGCTGGAGAAGAATGTAGAGGATCCCATAGACAGACAAAAGGACAAACAAATGGGTCCCATGTTAGGTTCCTGTGAGAGCCAAGGGTCAGACTGAATTGTTCAGCTACAGCTGTCATTTTGGGCAACTGGAAGTGAAGTTTGTCACTCCTTATTGTTTTAGAGGGCAAATATACATGTCTTTTTGAAAGCATAAAAGTTAGAATTATACAAGCTATTGTATTCCTTATTACCATGTATAGACGTGAAAGCTGGACAGTGTAGCCAAAATCTCTTTAGAGGAATTTTTAATCAGCTGAATTAATTTGGCTGTGCTAGGGAGTCCTGACACTGCAGTCCCACCTGATCTCACCTGATCTCACAGTGGACAGCTGAACAGTGCCAAATTCCGGTCCCTAGCTAGACCTCACAAGGGTCCTGGAGCCATTATCTGGGCCTTCTATTTTCATAGCCAAATACAAAATAATTGCTGGAATAATCTCGACAACTCCACTTTGATTTGGAGAGACAGACAGGGCACTTTCACAAGGGGTCCTCATGCAGGGTCTTATTACTGAAGAAAGAAGATATCTCTCCCACTTTAGTTTTATTGCCTGGATTGTCCACGAATTCCCCACAAATTATTTTTAATTAACTCAATTAATTTGGCTGTGCTACAAAACAACCAAGAATATGTATATCACTCTCTCTTCTGACAATGTGTTGTGGAACTGTGTGGGGGATGGGGAGGAAACATGTGAGTTGATTTCCCAACCACAATAGTGAAAATAAAAATAGAGTCAGGAATCTGATCTGACACCACTCCCAAGGATGATTGGGGCCCACAACTGGGTGGCAGACCAGAGCCAGTGTGAAGGACACCCAACCACAGAATGAAATGGGTGCAGCCAACCCAAAATATACCCAAGCCCTTGCAGCCAATCATACATGAATCAGACACACACGCTCCTGCAAATTTTGTTCTGTATCAATCCTCTATACCCTTACTCTCTACATCTGAAATCAGAACAGTCCAGTTGAGTGATTGGGTTGCTCTGCTTTCGGTGGATTGTCCACAAATTCTCCACAAATTATTTTTTAATTAACTCAATTAATTTGGCTGTGCTACAAAACAGCCCTAGGATATGTCCCAGTGTTTATGAAGATGCTGGAGAATATAAAGAAAGGACAGAAGCAGAATTCTCTCAAGGAATGGAGTGTTTATTATGGCGCCAGTCATCAAAACATGCACTCACTCTCACACTCATACAAAAGGCTCAGAAATAGAAGTATTAGCATTTGAATGTTAGCCTGAACTAACAGTGATATTTTTACAAGCTTGGTTTGATTCCAGAGGGTCTGATTGGATGGTGAGTGCTAGACTATGCTGCTTGGGAGTGCTGAATTGAATGGCAGCCAGTCAGACATTAGGCAGAATTCAAAGTGACGTGGAGTCACCATGAATTCTATCTAGCTCAAAGAATAAAGGATTTTGGTGACCTTATATAGGCTAAAACTAGCCCCAGGCAAAGATACTTCAAAGGAGGCCAAATCTGCACAGAAGAGAGATCACTTGAGACAGTGATTTCAAGGTGGGAATGGGCTGTAAATTAGGATTCTGGCTTGGGGACAGAACATCCCAGTTGTAAATTACCTTAGCCTTCCTGTCTTCTGGAAGTGTGAATTCCTTTCCTAAATGTGACTCCTAAGCCCCCTTTTGATCACTATCTGCTTGCCCTGTGTACGTGGTCTCAGGCTTTTGAGCTCATTGCAGTTCAGTGCTTCTAGGTCCGCTTAGAGTCATGGCAAAGAAAGCACCAAAATTTAGGAAGATGTCCAGTATGGCTAACAACAGGTAAGAAAGAAAGTAGGAAGATAATCAATTCATTTGAGATGTGGTGCTGGAGAAGAGAGCTGAGGAATCCATGGACAGCCAAAAAGACAAAGAAATGAGTCCTAGAGCAGATCAAGCCAGAAATCTCCCTAGAACTGGGTTGGATGACAAAAGAACTTTCAACAGGAGATGTATAAGAAATGGGAAAGAGGCAAAATCACTGAAGAAGAATTCAAACAAATAGATAGCACGTGTAGGGGTAAAGTCAGGAAAACCAAAGCACAGAATGAGCTCAGGCTTGCTAAAGGGGTTAAGAACAACAAAAAGGGCTTTTTTGGGTATGTCCATAAAAAAAGAAAGAAGAAGGAAATGGTTGGGCCACTGCACAAAGAAGATGGAGAAATTCTAACAGGGGACAGATAAAAGGCAGAACTACTCAACATCTTCTTTGCCTCAATCCTCTCAGAAAAGGAAAAGGATGCTCAACCTTAGGAAAATGGAGCAGAGGACACAATAGGGGAAAGGCAGCACAGAATAAGTAAAGTGGTAGTACAGGAATACCTGGTTAACCTAAATGAATTTAAGTCTCCAGGACCAGATGACCTACATCCAAGGATATTTTAAAAACTGGCAAATCTCAGAGACACTGGTAATAATCTTTGAGAATTCCTGGGGAACAGGAGAAGTCCCACCAGACTGGAGAAGGGAAAACATTGTCCCCATTTTCAAAAAGTGGAAAAAAGAGGATTCCAACAACTATCGTCCATTTAGTCTGACATCAGTACCGGGCAAGATTCTAGAACAATTCAGTCTGTGAATATTTAGAAAGGAATGCCATAATCACAAAAAGTCAACATGGGTTTCTCAAAAACAAGTCATGCCAGACTAATCTGATCTCTCTCTTTTTTTTTTTTTAGAAAATTACTTGCTAGATGAAGGGAATGCGGCAGACATAGCATATCTTGATTTCAGTAAGGCTTTTGACAAGGTCCCCCATGATATTCTTGCAAATAAGAGCTAGACAATACAATTGTTAGGTGGATTAGTAATTGGTTGACTGACCGAACCCAAAGGGTGCTCAGCAATGGCTCCTCTTCATCCTGGAGAGAAGTGATCATAGGGGTGCCACAGGGTTCTGTCCTGGGCCCAGTGCTATTCAACATCTTTATCAATGACTTGGATGAAAAAATAGGGGGCATGCTTCTCAAATTTGCAGATGACACCAAATTAGGAGGAATAGCTAATACCCCAGAAATGTGAAATGTGAAATGCACTTAGGACAAAAAAATGAAATGCATAGATATAAGATGGGGGACACCTGGCTTAACGAGACTATGTGTGAAAGGGATCTAGGAGTCCTAGTAAACCACAAGTGAACATGCGTCAACATTGTGATGCAGCAACTAAAAAGGTCAATGCAATTTTAGGCTGCATCAACAGAAGTATAGTATCTAGATCGAGGGAAGTAATAGTGTCACCGTATACTGCTTTGGTCAGGCCCCACCTGGAATACTGTGTCTAATTCAAAAAGGATATTGAAAAACTGGAGTATGTCCAGAAGAAGGTGACTAAAATGATGAAGGGTCTGGATGTCAGGGATGATGGGAGTTGTAGCTCTTCACCTCTGGCTCTAACTCACCACCTTGTTATGCAGCAGAGCTGACCAGCTTTGATCAGTGGTTGATGCTTCTTTCCCAAGCAGCAGAGTTTCAGAGAATAGGCTGAAGACCCTGACAAACTCTCCAAGCCTTCTCACTGTTCTTCCTGAGATGTCTCCAAACTTCTCCAGGATTCTTCTGGCTCTTGTATCTTCCCTCAAGACACCAGACAACTCAGTAGTCTTATATAAAAGATCTACTTTATTCTACTATATATAAATACTATATGCCCTACAAATCACAATATCTCCAAACAACTCCACAATACACCAAACTACTCCACAATGTACATTAGCAAACATTGCAATTTATAGCCATTGTTAGACACCACCCACCAGTCAGTTTCCACCCAGTGGGTGTGTACATACATCTTGATTGGTCCACATAGATCATCCCATACCTAAGACCAACCCAAGTGTTTCATCACTTTACCTTGACCACTTAATGAGTCTCAGGTGTTTGCAATCTATCACAGGTGTTCTCAATATACCTTCTATAACTTTGTCCTTGGCTCTCAAGGCTTCTTAATTATATTATCTTTTTCACCTGTGTATCTTCCTGATTGCTCCTGCTTAGTCACTTTGACATTCACATACATATTTTTATTTCTATTACTGTATATCCCATGTTGCTTTTTCCTTAACACTGGAAACCATACCCTATGAGGAACGACTTAGGGAACTGGGTATGTTTAGCCTGGAAAAGAGATGGTTAAGAAGTGATATGATAGTTTAAATATTTGAAGGGATGTTATATTGAGGACGGAGCTAGCTTGTTTTCTGTTGCTCCAGAGAACAGGACCCAGAACAACAGATGCAAGCTACAGGAAAAGAGATTCCATCTTAACATTAGGAGGAGATTCCTAACAGTGAGAGTTGTTTGACAATGGAACACACTTCCTCGGAGTGTGGTGGAATCTCCTTCTTTGAAGGTCTTTAAACAGAGGCTGGAGGCCATCTGTCAGGGATGCTTTGATTTTGAGTTCCTGTATGGCAGGGGGTTGGATTGGATGGCCCTTGTGGTCTCTTCCAACTCTATGATTCTATGATTTTAAGCCAAGATGAGAAAACTAAGGCTATTATACTTTGGACACATCGTGAGAAGGCAAAACTCATTTGAAAAGAAACAATAATGCTAGGCTAGGTATCTAGCAGGAAAGAGCTCTGAACCTACATGTCAGAAATTTGGCAAGATTAATTCCTTTCTTAAAATGTTCTTATCTGAAAACAAAGATTATAGCCATGTTGGCTTCCCAAAGTAAGCCAGTGGAGGAGCACTATTAAATCACACTTCCGAATCAGTGCAGATTCAATGTCTGGTTGCATGTGGATTGAATTGGGCAAAAAGCTGAATCAATGAAATAGACTGTGAACCAAATTGGAAAGGAGATAGAAACAATGCTCTCTCTTTTTATTGGGGACATGTTTTGGTAATAGGAATGGAAAGAATATTCCAAGAATATTCCAAACTGGTCAAAAACATGCTTTTTGAATGTCAAGAAACCCTGATGAGAAAACCCTGGTCTGATGATAATCTTTTGCAGTTCTAGTTTTTTCTGCACAAAATTTATGTGTTGTTTTGGACAGCATTTTCTGGGCAGGAAGCAGTTTTATCATGCAGAAAACAACATTTCTGTGTAGAAATACATTTTTATGCAGGAAATGCTGTTTTCTACACAAAACTAGATGTGAAATTTCCACAGAATAAATCCCAAATTGTGGCTAGATTTTTGAAATTCATGTGGTTTGTGAAGACTTCCATGGAACAGTAAGAGAAATTACTAAAATTTGTTGCTTCTTTGAAGAAGCAAATTAGCAAATAGCTGTATCCCTATTGGTAACCTGTGTGACCTCAGAGGATTCTGGGGCCCAAATTTGTTGTCTGCCCATAACTTAACATTTGTGTGTGTGTCTGTGCCTGTGTGTGTGTATAGGTATAGATATGGATATAGATATAGATATTTAAAAGTAGGATGCAGTGACATGCTGACATAGATTGGGATCATGGTAGTAAGAGAGAATATTTTAACCCTTTCCTCCAGGGGTAGGCAACCTTTCCCCTTTAAGGGCCGAGGGACTTCAGCTCCCAGAAGCCTCAGCCATGTTGGCCAATAGTCCCATGTTGGCCAATAGCTCCTGGGATTTTGGGAGCTGAAGTCCCTCAGCCCTTAAAGGGGAAAAGTTGCCTACCCCTTTCCTCCTTCACTGCCATCCTAGCAAAAATATCCTGGCCTCAGGATTTACTTTGGCATGAAAGGGAAGATTATATTGGCAACAATGGGCTGAAACAGATGACCCATTTAGTCCCTCTTGGAGCTGGTTTTGGGGAGTGGTATTTAGATGCCACTTTCCTTAGAACTGGCTTTTTGGAAGGAAAAGCTGTCTCTTTGGGAGAAGGGTGGCTTTTTTTCTAAATCTGGATGGATTGGGGCCAGGCATCTTTTGCCCTGGCCCAAACCAGACTAAAAGGGGCAGCTCTAAGGTGCCCCTTTTCTCTCATCTGCTTCCCCTCAATATTAGCTTTTTTTTCCAGGGCAAACAGGAATTTCAGGAGAGATGGTGGTGAACATGATGGGGCATGAGAAAAGTCTAAGAATCTCTCCCTCAACTCCACCACCACCATCACCTCTGCTTTTCTTTAAAACAAGAACTACCAAAGACATATACTATCATACATTTACCATGACCTTTAAAGCCAAATTCATTGATAAAGATTTATGGTATGAGTTATAAAGTCTTGAGGCATGTCCAAGGCACATATGAGCCATAAAAGCATATGATCAACATCAACAAAAGAAACAACCATTATAAATATAGTTGCCCCTCCATTTTCATGGACTTCAAGTCTGTGTCCCTCGCCCATTCATGGGCAGCAATCAGAAGAAATTAAAATGGGGCATGTGCCCATGGCACACACTGCTATCCAAGCCAATAGGGCTTGAATATTGGCACTTTTCCATTTTTGTGAAGGGAGTCTGGAATGGATCCCCCACAAAAACAGAGGGGCAACTGTACCTAATTAAAATATTAAGGGCTTTTTCTAGAGCCAAAGCTGCAACAAATTTTATCCACAGTACAGTATGCAAATATATCAGGCAAAAAAGTAGGGGGATGAATTGAGTGAAATAATATATAAAAATGAGTGAAGTAACATACTAGGTAGCATACTAACTACTACACAACAATTCCATGACTATATACAGAGGCTCAACCAATTTAACTCAGACCATTCACAATCTTATGCTCCCACCCCATTGGCAAGATGGGAATATCTGACAAAGTTTATTCTTGGCATGGTTATTTACTATATGACAAAATCAAATTACATAAAAATTTTAACAACCACTATATAAGGAGGGCTCTTTTAAGGGTTTGGGGCAAAGAGAAAGAAAAATACCCCTATGGACTGCAGTTGAAGCAGTTGCAACCAGAGAAAACAGATTAAGAAAAAACACCTGGTTAACATATCTAGAGCTGCTGAAAAAAGATAAAGGAGGATTAACAATTAAATCACAGGAACAGTTACATCAGGAGGGATACAAATGTAATTGGTTCACTTATCATCAGCTAAAAGAGAGATTTCTGTTAGATAAAAAGAGTAAAACAATTGGCCCCATGAATATAGAATTCGAGGAAATAATTAAAGCTCATGATAAACATAAAATTTCAAAAAATTATAAATTACTATTAGGCTTTGAGATGGAAGAAGATCTCATCAAACCACAGATGGTGAAATGGGCACAGGATATAGGGCATACCATTGAGCTACAACAGTGAGAAAGAAGCTGGAAAACAAGACTCAAATATACAATAAATTTGGACATTAAAGAAAACTTCTATAAAATGCAATTTCAGTGGTACCTCACACCATATAAATTGGCAAAAATGAGAAGTAGTTTTACAAATAAATGCTGGAAGTGTGAGAAAAAATCGGTACTTTTTTCATTTATGGTGGCAGTGTAAACATGCGAGAGCTTATTGGAGAAAGATTCATAGAGAAATGGAAAAAATATTTCAAAGAAAATTGAAATTTAATCCACAAATATACCTCCTTGGGATGATAGAAGATGAAAACCTGGAGAAATCTCATGGTAAATTATTATTTTATTTAATATCAGCAGCTAGGATAATATATGCTGCAAAGTGAAAGTCAAAAGTAGTTCCAGATATTTGTGAATGGGTAAGAAAATTTCTAGATCTAATGGAAATTGAAAAATTAACTTCAGTAATAAAAAAAAAAGAGATAAGGCGATGGTTAAAAATGAATGGAAACCATTGAATGAATATTGGAATGCTGAGAAAGACTCATTTTTTTTAATTGAGATGGATTAATGCCAGTAAATATCGGGTTAGCTGTGATAAAAAAAAAAGTTCGAGTATAGGGTATATAGTAAAAATTTCACAAATGAAGTAAGGTTATATTAGGAGTAATCATAATATAAGTGTGACATTAAACTTAAGCTGTTCTATTAATAGAAGTGTTAGCTGAGGGTGCAGTAAATAACAGATCTTTTCCCGCTAGGAAGTCATTTTATTTGTGTGTTGAGTCGTAAGTGTTGTCTTGTTTCGATTTGTTGTTATGTCTGATGTTTAACTGTGTGTGGATTTTTTTTGTTTTAAGGTCAATAAATCTTTTTTTTTTTTAAATGGGAATATCATATTTCCATCACACCTCATGTCATGAGTGCTCAAGAATCTTTTATTTCTTTATATTATATATATTTAAAAATTATCATTAGCCTTTCAGTCCACTAGGACTCCTGAGTCAATGTACAATTTTTTTAAAAAAAAAAATACAGCAATATAATTGTATAATTATAATTAGAACAAAATTAAAACTACTTTAATTTAAAATTACATTAATTCAATACAGGTAATTAAAACAGCCAGAGCTGTCATCCTTGGCTTTAAGAACTAAACACTATGCAAAATAATACAGTCTTTGCTGTTTGCTAAAATCCCCACAGGTATTGAGCTAACCCAATTTTGCTTGGAAGAGAGTTCAACTGTTGGGCTGCTACTGTAGAGAAGGTTCTTCTCATGTGTATGCACCAATCTTGCCTAACCAATGTAAAACAATAGAAAACAATTTCAACAAACTTCAAGTATTTTAAACAATTTGATAAGATTTTTTAAGTGTTTAAAAGTTCAAGACAAATTGAACCTATGCACATGTGCAGAACTGGATTTAAGAAATGGTCCCAAAGGCTTAAGTAAAAACTACTTGGCCCCAGGATGACACCACTGTTGGTGGCAGTGAGGCTTCGAAGAGAGCATTCCACATGCTGAGTGCCACAGGAGAGAATATTTTATCCCATGTCCTTTCATAGTATATTGCCCCCATGGGTGGAACACAGATGTGGCCCCTTAATAGACCCCATTCCTTGGACAGGTTTCTATAGGGAGAGGCATACTAATGATTGCATATTTTGCCTCATACTTGTTATTTACAAAGCTAGAGAGAAATGAAGCTGGGAATCCTAAGCAGCTAATAGTGTAAATGGAATGAGGTGGTATGGCAAGAATCCAGGTAAAATCTGATCAAATTTGCAATATGGACATTGTAGTTTCCACACATTCTTATGCCCCCTCCCAGCCTATCATTTAATATTTCCTTCTTCATATTGCCTTCTCCCACAGACATCAGGAATTATGATTCTGTCTTTCTTTCAGTTTGAGGAAATGTGTGTCCTTGTGCATGCCTTCACATACAGAGAAATAAACACATAGAGTAATACTCTGGGTTACATGGAGGTGAAGCAGAGCAGCAGCTTGGAGCAGCCTCTGGCTGCTCCAGCCCTGGTCAGCCCCTGATCGGTGCAGGACTGCAATGATCAGATGACCTGCTCGGGAGGTGCCCACTGCCACAGTTCCAAACTTGGCTGCTGGCAGGAGCAGCTTTTAGTCACTTCCTTTTGTGGCACCTTTTCAGGTTGACGCAGGCTCAGTGTGGCTTCCTGCTGCTTTTGGGATGTGTGGCATATAAACACCATGTCCCAACATGGCCCAAAGCTGGCATTTTTTGCCCATCTGGTCCAGGCCATAGTTACACAGCAGAGTTTTATTTCAATAGTAGAAATGATTGGATGTTTCAGTAGCATTGTCTTGAAGACTCTACACACACATTGCATGCAAGAGCAGAAAGCATTCAAATCAAATATCATGTTTTCTGTTCTTGAGAACTTTTACTTCTGAGCAGCATCTCATTTGCCATCTAAATGGCTCATTGTGAAACTGCACTATACACAATTAATCCTTTAAAAATAACCCCAGAATACACATGCTCAGAAGTCTCTTATTTTCAATGCCAAACACCATTTCAAATGTTGTGGTATCATGTTCTAGGAGCTGTGACCTACAAACACAGAGACACGTACATAATTTTATTAATGTAAGAAAGAATATTTACACCATTGAAGCTATTTACCTCTCAGTATTGATACCTGCACAGTTAAATTGATTGCTAACAGTTCTTTGAGTTCTCCACCCATTTTTCTTCTTTAAGGAAATTTTTATAACAAATGTATTGATTGTTCTAAAGTTCTACATTTTAATCAGCTTCCAAAGAAAGAATATATTTATTTACCATTATCATCACCTGTCTTCATCCATGCATCCTCTGACAATGTCAAAGTTAAGATTATGAACTCTCAAAACAATGGAGGTTTTAGTCTTGATACCTCTTTGCTAGATAATCTAAAAATTGGATACTGTTTTCATATGTCACTCTATTGATGAAATTGTTGTTGCCATCTCCTTCCAGAAAGCACATAAGAAAAGAACAGCACTAAACCAAGAAGAAAATACTAATAAATAGAAAGAAGAGAAGGAAATGATTAAACAAAGATACTGGAATTCTTTGCCATATAAATTGAAGGAATCAAATTGAGCAAATTAATGGTTTAGAGGAATAATTATGTTAATATAGCTATGCTCTGAAAGGTGGTAATAAGTCTAATTTTCCAGGCAATAGGCAATTTGATTTCTAATGATTTCATTTATATTACACTATACTATGAATCATTTAAATCATATCTTGCCTTTGATTCCACCCACAAAGAATCTTAGTAGAAGAAACTGATGATATATTCTTACAGAAAGATTTAATTCTAAAAATAAAATAAAATACTGAAATACTTAGCAAGAAGGGGTACTGATTTCTACAGAATGAAGGTAGAAAAGTTCTTGGCTCAGTTCTTCCATTACAGTGGCAACAATTTACTATAAAGGTTCCATTTTTAAAAAATAAAGAACTGCTGGTTTTTAAGTGAGAAATCTGGTCTTGGTTTTTACATACATGGTTATGCATAATTGCATGTACATGACTTAGGGCTGATGCAGATGGCCCGTAACGGGTGGCTCTGTGCCGCCCCTGGGAGCAGCAGATCAGGGCTGCAACAACCACGTGCTGTGGCCCCAATCCTCCTTTTTGCCACCCCCAAAAGAGCGGACAAATGCCACTCCTTTTTGGGGTGGTAAAAAGCCACACTTAGAGCTGCCATGGCTCTTTTGCACCCCTTTGGTGCAGTGTGTCTGCACGCTGCAACAAGAAGGCACCCTGATGTCCTGCGCCATGCAGTCAAGTGTGTGGTGTTGAGGCGGAGCTGGGGTGGAGTCAGGGCGGCTGGCGTGCAGTTGCCCCACCCTAAATCCCCCCCCCCCCAGCCAGTCTAAAGTGCCGGTCTGCACCCCCCTTTAATTTCACTGCCTTTTCTTATTGCTACATAATTTGCTATTGATTTTATTTGCTATACAATTAATGAGATGAAACATGGCAATTGCTGTTGATAAAAAATCATTGGCATTTTCAAACTGGGTCAAGCATAACACATTTTGGAATCATGCAGTTCTTAAGATTAAATCTATTTTTTGTCCAGCTAGACACATTATTGTTTCTGATTATTCCTAGTAGTGACTTGTCAATATTATGTAAGTTGGATTTATTCACTGATACTCTAGCTGAGAGATGAATTTAGCAATTATTTGATTTTAACAACTAGTTTGTGTAGTCTATGGAGCTTCTTCCAGCTAACCAATTAGGTCACTGCAGAGACATTTGTTCAAGGGAGAAAAATAATGTCTGTCTTTAGAAGTACTTTGAAAATGGATACTAAACATAGTTTTTTTGTGGGTTTTTTCGGGCTGTGTGGCCATGTTCTAGAAGAGTTTCTTTCTGACGTTTCGCCAGCATCTGTGGCTAGCATCTTCAGAGAAAACTGAGATGGAAAAGCATGGGTGTATATATACTGTGAGACCCTGGGTAGGGAGGAGTGGTTCCGAGGTGAACTGTGTGTTGTTCTGTGTTGAATAGGTATTGTTCTGTTGTTAATGGCCTAACTTCAGGGTATGCAATCAAGGGTATTGTCTGCTATTCCCATGTAAACTGTGTATTGTTCTGTGTTTGAATAGGTGTTGTTCTGTGTTAATGGCATGGCTTCCAGGTGAGGATATGCAATCAAGGAGATTGTCTACTATTGTCTGCTGGGAAAGCCCCTGACCCTGTTTGGTTTTCCCTTTGCATTTGCTGAGTACAGATTTTCTTATTTTGTAGGGATACTAAATATGTTAAATACTAAACATATTTTGGGGGGAGGACCCAGCTACATGGAAAGTCCTTTGAGGAGACCATAGCTGCTTGCATAAAGCCCTGGAGAGTACTATTGCTGTTAGTAGGTAAATATGAGAAAACTATCCACATGAGTGGCACAGAAATGAAAATAGAGAAGTTCAGTCTCAGCAGTTCCACTCATTGGCAGGTCCACCTTGAATTAGGATTCATATGCCTCATCTGCAGTTGTTTCTGGTAGTGAGAGGGGCCTTGGCTAGCAGAAGCAACTTGGCTAGTTGTAGTGAGTGGGGACCTTGTTAGCATTGTACAGCTGAAATGGATGTGGAATGTACTCAATTAGTCCCAGAAGGATTGATGCCTCCTTTATGTTAGTCTGCAGTTCCAGTTTATAGAATAGTATCCTGAGGTCTATGGCTGGTCTGTTTAACAAAACCCTTTCTGTAAATGAGCAAGAACAGCAAAATATTCTTGGAATTGCCTGGCTATACCACTGCATTCCCAGGCTGGGGATTTCTCCCTCTCCCTTGCTAAAGAGCAGTGTCTTTCTGTCACAAAGGAAGAAATGTCCTTTCTCATTTGGGGGATTTCTGCATGAGCCAAAAAGCATGCATCTCCTCTGGCCTCACATCATCCTGTTTGGATGACACAGGGCAAAACACTGGGGCCAGGATCAGACTAGATCTTGGCAGATCAGACATGGATCGAGTGGATGTGGCCTGAACCTGGGATATACAGCCCTTAACATGGGTTGATTTGACCCCTGTGGGTCAATGCTGCAGCCAGATGCCCCATTTCTACATCAGATGCAGCAAGGGGAGGCTTCTCATTAGGAGTGATGGAGGGCATACAGGTAGCCAGTAAAGACTTGCCCATCCCTGCGCCACCCCAGGGACTGACCCGGGTGAGCATCTGGGCCAGAATAAGATGCGGTCAGCCTGTACTTTCCTGTCTCATCTGCTCAGGGCCTGTGTGCCCCTTTCAGTATATTCCAAGACCTTCTTGGTTGTTGTTGTTGTGTCCCTTCAAGTTAACTCCGACTTATCGTGACCATATAATTTGGTTTTCTTAGCAAGACTAATTTAATGGACAGTTGCCATTTCCTTCTTCTAAGGCCAGGAGACTTTAGGGCCATACCCCTGGGAGTGCCAGATCAGGGCCACAGCAACCACACACTGTGGCCCCAATCCAGATTTTTGCTTCTCCAAAAAGAGCTGGTCCTACTCCAACTCCACTCCCAGGCCAGCCCTTTAGGCAGGTCTGCACAGGCTATTTGACTTTTAAGGCCACCCAGTTGGTTTCCATGACTGAGTGTAAATTTGAACCCTGGCCTCCTGAAGTTCTAGTACAGCACTCAGATCACTATACCATGCAGATTCATTCAAATTAGGCATATTAATATAAGTGTGAGACAAAAGCACATTCTTTGGTCGTTGCTTTAGGAAGATGATAAAGTGCGTAAAGGTAGAGCACATGTAGTGTAGTGGTTTAAATATTGGAGTATGACTCTGGAGATCAGGGTTCAAATCCCGTTGCAGTCATGTCAACACACCTTAAGCAAATCAGACTCTCTCAGCCTCAGGGGAAGGCAATGGCAAACTTCCTTTGAAGAAACTTACCAAGAAAACAATGTGATAGGTTCACCTGAGGGTCACCATAAGTTGGAAATGACTTGAAGGCACACAGCAGCAACAACAAAAATAAAGAATAAAGAATAGAATAAAGAAATAACTTTGGCTCTCGGGTATGTCTGGATGGCATCTGTTTGAGGGACCTAGCCCAGCACTTTCTGTAAGGAGACTATCAACTGAAGGATGGTGAACCTTCTTTGCTGCAAATACTGTGACATCAATTAATCTTCAGTTCAATCTTCTTCACCAGTGGTTTGAAACAGTATTGGTATTAGATTCTTGGAGAGAAATATAGTGAGTACAGTCACAGATGGGTACATTTACCCACCTGATAATCCATGCCTTCACTCACCACCCTCCCCCACAAATAAAACCAGCTTAGTACATGTGGCCAGTGTATCTATGTGCCTTGGAAGTAATGATTTGAGTAATCAGGAATGGGCTAGCAATATCTCTAAGGAAACAATTATATTTTACAGCAGAACAAAACAGTAATTTGAAAACAGCAAGGTATGATCACTCTCACACATAGATGAGGGAACTTAAATAAATACTCCTTGACAATCATATTACCATGTATGGATGTGAGAGCTGGACAGTTAAGAAAGATGATAGGAAGAAAATGAACTCCTTTGAGATGTGGTGCTGGAGAAGAGTGTTGAGGATCCTGTGGATAGCCAAAAAGACAAACAAATGGGCCCTAGAGCAGATCAAGCCAGAAACCCCACTGAAAGCCAAGATGACAAACTGAGGTTGTCATACTTTGGACACATCATGAGAAGAGAAGACTCATTAGAAAAGACAATAATGCTGGGAAAGATGGAGGGAAGCAGGAAGAGAGGAAGGCCATATGCCAGATGGATGGCCTCTATTAAAGAAGTCATGGGTATGGGTTTGCAGGGTTTAAGCAAAGCAGTGGAGGACAGGGGGTCTTGGAGATGTCTCATCTATAGGGTTGCCATGGGTCGAGGTCGACTTGAGGGCAGTTAACAACAAAAGACTATCAATGCTTAATGATGCTGGAATAATAAAGATGAACATTTTGAGATCAGCAACTGAGTACTAATGGTCTCTGTAGTATCAGAAACTGTCTGATAAAGAAATTTGGTGTCTTGAGAAGGAAAACCTATTAGTTCTTATATGTATTCAAGAAAAGTATTTCTTCCATGTTTGCATACTAAGAACACCTAAATTATCTGTTTGGATGGTTTTCAATAGTCTTGAGAAATTGTTACTGCCAAAAACACACTCAGAATTGTTTATGTCTCATCAGCTTCTGAGTCATAAAACAGTTAAACAATTAAATCATAAATGCACCTGTATTTTAAAGATCACTATATCAGACAGCTGTATATAAATAACAATTATACAAAGTAATATGGGTTTTGGTTGAATTCCTTCAACAATGGAGTATTTCTAGCCAACAATCTCTGTCTGTAATTCTATGCTTGCTCATCATCCATTTTCTACACACTTGCCATTCTGTAGTATTATATAGTGCCATATTTCAGATAAGATTAATAGGCTTGTTCAGAATACAAGGACAAGAGATGTGTCACTGGTTTAAGTAGGCCTACCATTTTATTTATTTAATATTAGATATTCTGAAACACCCAGAATATTGTGTGGAGTCTACTGCTACAATGCCTCTTGCCTTGAATAAGAGTGAACAATATGCAAACATGAGATACACGTAGTGTCATAACTACCCATTTCAAATGACCTTATGTCTTCAGGTGTTAAGGGAATCCTTCCTGATTCAATCTCTTCCTCATGTCACTTGTCACTCTAATCTATCATTTCTCACCACCCAGATTCCACAACTATCAGTGGCGAGGCTGACAAATCTCCATCATCTTAAAGGTGAATCTGTGTATTCACCCATCTTGGCATTATTAAACATATACAGACCCATTACTATGACAAAAAAGTAGACATCTAAAGTTTGAGAGAGGCACCCCCATTGCCAGTTATCATTAACTAATAGAGAAGCCCAAAAAACAACAAACAATAGCAATAAAGCCAATCATCCTGAGTCAATTTGGAAGATAGGTCAGGAAAAAAAATAATGCTCCCAAATTATCAGATAGTTCTACACTTAATGCCAGAGTGAGCGGTTGGGATGCTGCTGCACAAGAGAGTTGGTGAAGAGCAAAGAGGATCTAAAAAGAGTCCTTAGATAGTCACGCCAATCAGGATCAGCCAGGCACCTACACCTGCACATTCTTTTCCACACATTATTTGCTTTAGCTGCAAATTCACTCCCAGACAAAATTTGTTTAGGTTGCAGAAAGAATGGGTATTTGTGATATTCAGTATGCACTGGCTGGCCACTGTTTTCAACTGCATGCTTGATGAGATGGAATATGGGTCAAATCCTGCAGGCAAGTTCCTAATCAGATTTTTCATTACAATGGCAGCCCTAACTAATTTTGCTCTGGCAGATAAAAGATTTCATAGAATACATGTTTGGGGTTTTTTAAAAAAAAAGAAAAGAAAGAATAGGAGGCTTTTATTATGTTTTCCTTTTGTTCTGCTAGGTATTTATTTTTAGGTTCAGAAGATCCACCTTTGAATCATTAAATCTGTATTAGAAACTCAGTAATGATAGTCATAGCTGCTTACACCCATAATAGGACAAAAGAGTGATTGGTAAAATAAGTGAATCCTCCCATGTTATTTCTCCTGCATCATAAAATCTGTTCCTGATATATTAATCTCCCCAACTGAAGCCCTTATGAATAACCTTTTCCTATCTCCTCTCACCTACAAATAAATGAGATTATGCAGAGTGATGGTGGGTCTCTCACAGTTCACACAATGCATTTAGCCCAAAAGCCTAGACATAATATTGATATATTCTTTGTGCATGGTAATTTTTTGAAGGTGTGACTGTTCTGATCTCTCCTGTTGAGAGTGTTGTTTCAAAACATACTGTACACATGAAATGTCAAGGCCCTAATTCAGAAAGCAATGGAAGGTGTCATCATGTTCAATTTGCTAAAAGGTGCTTTAAAAAGATGCATACTCATTATTTAAATGACACTTTCCTGAACAGAAGGTTTCAGGAATAGTTCCCTATGCATCCCACACAACATTTGTAAAAGTCTGTCCCTTATTTTGCTGAATGAGTCTCTGAATTATGTCTTCTGTTTACCTGTCACATTAAATATGAAATTATTTTTCTCCTTTTGTTTGCATATGCTAATAAATGGACTGAAGCAAAAATATATGATCATTGACCACAGGGCTAAGTATAGATGTCATTGGGATATACATTTTGTTCTGGTGGGCAAGAACAAATACTATCACTCTTTGTCTCTTCACTTTGAGAAAGTCCTTGAGCTCTGTCCAGTGTTCAAAGGGCTATTCAGTTTTTTTATTCTGTGAAAAAAAACCACCTGGGTGTTAGTACAGAAAACATGACTTTCTGTGTAGAAATGTTGTTTTTCTGCACAGCAAAAACATGTTTTCTGTTCAGGAAATTTGCTTTCTGTACAGGAAATCACACTTCTGTGATGAAAATGCCATTTTCTTAACAACAACACAAATCCACATGTGTTTTTCACACCAAATATGTCCCCCTCAAATACAGTTCTTGTTCATCTGGGATTCTCCCCCCATCTTTTTTTTTGGGGGGGGGGTCTGGGATATGAGTATTATGAATTTCAACTGGATTCACACAGCATGTGTGTGTGTGTGTGTGTGTGTTGTGTTTCTTGACTTTAAATGTTCATTTTGGTTCAAAACATACTGCAGAAATAATCCAGTTTGAGACTGCTTTAATTGCCATGGCTCAGTGCTAGAGAATTTTGGAATTTGTAGTTTATTGTGACACCAGAGGTCTCTGACAGAGAAGGCTACATATGTCACAAAACTACAGTTCCCAGAATTCCCTAGCATTGAGCCAGAGCAATTTAAAGCAGTCATTTAAAAGAAATTATTATTATTATTATTATTATTATTATTATTATTATTATTCCTTTTAAGGGAATAAAGACTATCAAGTTTCAGGCTACACATAATTTTGTGCTAAAGCAGACTTTTTTTTTAAATAAATAAATTTTATTGAGGTAATATTAAAAACAATGTACAAGAAATAACAAAAAATACTCATTATAAACACAATTAAACACAAATAAATATTCCGACATTATAAATCAAGGATAAATTAGAAGCTAATCGCACGGGGGGAAAAAATAGTGGCTTCCTAGGTTTCAACTCAGTTAATCCATTTATGCTTTCAACACTCATCTCTGTCTATTCAAAACATGTTTTCCAAAAATCTTCTTATACAGTATTTCTTATCCCTTTGTGGCTTAAACGAAAGAGAAGGATGATCTAAATTAACAATGTATATACACTCCATTTGTGTAGTATACAAAGGAAAGAAAGAAATATGTTTATTATTGAATCTCTGCCAGCAACTCAACATATTCACTGTTTTCTAAATAAGTTTTTAATGGATCCCATACTTTTTTTTTTGTTTTTCCCATGGTTACCCTCTCAAGTTCATAGTTAATTTATCCATAGACACGCTCTCAATTAATTTGTGTAACCAGTCCCTTACCATTGGTATATCATTACTTCTCCATTTCCCCGCATAGACTATGCTAGCTGTTGTAGTTATATAGAAGGCCAGCTTACCATATTCAGATTCAATCTTCTTGTCCTCCATCATACTTAGCAAGCAAAATTTAGGATCTGGTTTGCCTTGGATTGGGAGAATCTGCACAATGATCTTATTTATATTTTTCCAATACTTCCTCACTACTTTACAGTTGCACCAAATATGGATAAAACTACCATCTTCTTTATGACACTTCCAGCATTTTCTACTGGAGCCTTTATACATTCTTGCCAGTTTAATGGGGGTCAAGTACCACCTATGCTGCATCTTATGAAGATTCTCCCAAAGATCATAGCATAGAGAGTGCTTAATTCTATGGGTCCAGGACTTTTCCTACTGCTCTAATGGTATGGTTTGTTTTAAATCTATGGCCCATTTAACCATATAATTTTTAATTACCTCGTCTTCTAACTTAAGTTTAAGTAATAGATGATAAAATTCTGAAATTCTAACCCTCTTTTCATCTTGTAAAATATTTTCAAAGTCATTATTGCCTTTCCCAATCCCTTTCGTGTTTCTATCTTTCATAAACCTGTCTCGTAGTTGCATGTAGAGAAACCAACCACAGCTGAAACCTTTTTTTAGTATTTCTTCCCTTGTAATGAGTTCTACCGGTTCTGGTCCACTTGGATTTTGTACTAGTTCCTTATAAGTCACCCACCGGTTTTCACATAGCCTTTCTCTCCGAAAAAGTGCCTCATTCGTTGACACCCAAAGAGATATTTTCTCACATAGTATGTCTTTATATTTGTTCCATACCTTAATCAATGCCCTACAAATAAAATGGTTGCCAAATTCTTTGTGAACCTAGTGTTTGTCATAAAAGAGATATGCATGCAGCCCATATCTTAAGTCTGTACTTTCAAATAGAACTACTTCCTTGTTTTTCAAACCTATCTACAAGTCATAATAGACAACATGCATGATAATAAATTTCTAAATTTGGTACAGCCAGACCACCTCTATCGACCTTGTCTTGTAAGATCTTCATTCTGACTCCAGGTCTTTTCCCGCTCCATAAAAACTTGGACAGGTCACGATGCCATTCCTTAAATGGGATTTCATTGTGAATTATTGGAAGATTTTGAAACAGAAAGAGTATCTTAGGAAGAATACTCATCTTAATAACTGAAATCCTGCCTAACCAAGAAATCTTAGAGTGGTCCATTTTTTAAAGTCTTTTTTAATCTCTGACCATTTCTTTTGGTAATTGTTCTTAAATAAATCCACATTTTTTGAGGTGATAACAATGCCCAAGTATTTAACCTCTTTTTAAATTTGAAAACCTATTTTTTCCTTTAAGTTCTTCTTCTCAACCTTTGCTAAGTTCATAATTAAAATTCGTGTTTTGTTTTTATTAATTTTTAGACCTGATAGCTCCGCGAAGGATTCCAATTCATCTATTACCGCTTCAATCTTATTTGGGTTGGTAATGGTCAAAAGTAGATCATCCGCATAAGCTTTCAATTTTACTTGCATCCCTTTTATTTTTACCCCTTCTATTTCTTTATTCTCTCTAATATTATGGTTAAGAATCTGTAATACTATTAGAAATAAAAGGGGGGGATAGCGGACATCCTTGCCTTGTCCCTCTTTGCACCAAGAAAGGTCTTGTCTTATCTGAATTTACTATGATTCTGGCTGTTTGCTTACTATAAATCGCCTCAATCCATCTCAGAAACTTATGACCAACATTAATTTTTTTCAAACATTCCATCATGAATTCCCATCTAACACAGTCAAAAGCTTTATGAAAGTCTATAAAAATCATTGCCAATTTCCTATTTATGTCCTTTTCTTGATGTTCTTGAAGCTATTAAGAAATGCAAAACAGGGAAAGCCACGGGCCCAGATGGGTTTCCCATGGAATACTATAAAACATTTCAAAAGGAATTAACTCTCCCCTTATTGGAGGTGTTCTGAAGTATTGATTTAGCTGGGGAACCAGATACTTGGACACAGGCCAATATCAGTTTAATCCCAAAAGAGGGTACAGAAAGAACAGATGTGCGGAACTACCGCCCTATCTCTCTTCTAAATGTGGACTATAAAATCTTCACCATAATCTTAGCAGAACGTTTAAAAAGAATCTTAAATGATTGGATTTCAAGGGATCAAAACGGATTCTTACCAGACCGTAGCATAAAATACAATGTTAGATATCTACTAGATGTCATAGAACATCAAGAAAAGAACTAAAGCAGACTTTTCAAAAGGGTGGTCCATTCATCCTACTAACAGTTTTAAGTGTAATTACAATGAAAATATCACCAACCAGAAGGGAAACGAAGCAGCAGATATGTTCAAAAGCTTAAAGAGTGTCCAAAGTGGCAATATACATGTTATAGGAACATGGAATGTGAGAATATGAATCAAGGGAAGCTAGGCATAGTTAAGAAGGAAATGGGATGTATAAACACAACAATTCTAGGGAGTGTGTGAGCTAAAATTTACAGGAATGGGACTTTTTGAATCAGATAACTACACAGAGTACTATTTAGGTAATGAAAAGACAAGAAGAAAAGGGGGGTAATAATAATGAGGGAAAATATAGCATGTTAACTCAAAGGATATAGCACAAAGTTAGATATTTTTTTTTTAATGGAGGAGTCCAGGAAGTAACTGATAAAACACCAAAACAGGATTTCTTGCTAATCATAAGGAAGATTTGGACTAGGATAAAAAAAAAATGAGTGACTGATAGAGTTTTGTGAGGCCAAAAATCTATTCATTCCAAGCACCTTCTTCAGACAACCAGACAGAAGATTGCATACATGTACTCATCAAATGGCCAATACAAAAATCAGATAAAGTACATAATGGGAAACAGAAGGAGAAGCTCTATGTTTGTTGTAAAAATTAGACCAGTAGCAGACTGCAGCACAGATCATGAACTACTAATATCAAAATTATCATAAAGTTGAAGAAGAATACAAAATCAATCATCATGCCAAAATATAATCTGAAGAACATTCCAGCAGAACTCAAAGAAAAAAAAAAGATAAATAGATTTGTACTATTAAACGTAGTTGATAGGAAACCAGAAGAACTATGAACAGAGGCCAGGGCCATAGTCAGAGAGGAATTCAGAAAGATGCTAACTGTGGCCAGAGAGAGAGAGAGAGAGAGAGAAGAAACAATGAATGACAAATGAAACACTGCATGCTGTAAAAGAAAGAAGAGAAAGAAAAGAAAAGAATGACAGGAACAAAACGAGAACACTGAATGAAAATGTTCAGCTACTAGTGTGCAAGGCTAAAGAGAATTATTATAATACCAATGCAGTGAAATACAAGCAAAAAATAAAATAAAATAGGGAGAATAAGAAATCTCTTCAATAAGATCCAAGAAATCAAAGATACGTTTAAGAATGGGGGTGCTCTTTGATCAGCAGAATAACATAATACACGATCAAGATAATTTTTTTGAAAAACATGATAGAAGCAATACAGAGAAGAGTTATATAAATGTGAAGACAGGGTGAATGACACATGGGAGGAAGATCCATATGAAGATGAACCTCAAATTCTGGAAAGTGTAGTAAAAGAGACACTCCAGCCAATTGAGAACAATAAATCACCAGGAGATCCCATACCAATAGAACTGCTGCAATGTACAATGTATAGAGACATAATTGACTGCAGTTCTAACTAAAATTGTCCAATAAACAACCATGGTCCACAAATTGGAAACAATCAATATACAATATACATGAAGTGAGCTGGACAACGACTAGAGCAAGAATGGTGGAAGACTTGACTCTTATCCGACAGAACTTGCCATAGGAAGCATCTTGATTCCTATCGAGAGGCTTTACATGCAGCACAGAAATCTTTCTGTTCTGCATGCATTGCATCTGCAGAGTTTCGCCCGGCAGAGCTGTTTAGGGTGGTGTGGGAACTGACAAATGTTCCACCCACTCCAAACCCCCTACTTAACCCAACAGCAGCCTGCTGTGAGGCGTTTAACATCTACTTTGCAGATAAAATCTCTCGGATAAGAGCCGACTTGGACGCCAGTATTTTAGCAGAATCCATAGACGAGGTATCCAGTAGCTCCGTTGATGGCATATTACTGGATGAATTTCAATCTGTGAGTACCGATGATGTGGACAAGCTCCTTGGAAGAGTGAGGAAGATGACTTGCCCTCTTGATCCATGCCCATCCTGGCTGGTTGTCCGGGGGGGGGGGGGGGGGATGCCTTGAAAGTGTTCCTTCAAGACACAATCAATGCGTCCTTCAGGGAAGGCATTGTACCATCTTGTTTGAAGGCGGTTAGGCCACTCCTGAAAAAAACTCCCCTGGACCCTCTGGATAGAAACAACTATAGACCAGTCTCCTTGCTACCTTTTTTAAGGAAGGTGATTGAGAGGGCAGTTGCTTCCCAACTCCAAGCAGTCTTGGATGAAACCGATTATCTTGATCCATTTCAAACCGGCTTCAGGACAGGATATAGAGTGGAGACTGCCATGGTTGCTCTGACCGATGACCTCCGCTTGAGCATCGACAGGGGTAGTGTGACCCTGCTGGTGCTCCTGGATCTCTCGGCAGCCTTTGATACCATAGATCATGTCATCCTCTTGGACTGACTGAGAGGGTTAGGAATTGGAGGCACCGCACTCCGGTGGTTCCGTTCCTCCCTCTCGGGTAGATCCCAGAGGGTGAGGCTCGGGGACAGTTGCTCATCTAAAATAGAGCTTAATTGGTGCCATCCTGTCCCCAATGCTATTTAATATCTACATGAAACCGCTGGGGGAGATCATTTGGAGGCATGGAGCGTGGTGTCATCAGTACGCTGATGACACCCAAATATACTTCTCCTTGACCATATCATCAGCTCAGACTTCAGATGGAGTCTCTCCTCTTAATGACTGTCTCAGAGCGGTAATGGATTGGATGAGGAAAAACAGATTGAAGTTGAATCCAGACAAAACAGAGGTACTGACAGTTTCAGGCCCGAAACAAGATTTGGGAATAAAGTCTCCAGTCCTGGATGGAGTCACACTCTCTTCCAAAGACTGTGTTCACAGTCTGGGGGTGCTCTTAGATTTGTCGCTTCACATGACTAGTCAGGTGAATGCGGCGGTCAGGAGTGCCTGCTATCAGCTTTGGCTGATACGCCAGCTGCGGCCTTATCTGGATATGAGGGATCTGGAAACTGTGGTACATGCTTTGGTAACCTCACGTCTGGATTACTGCAATGCACTCTACATGGGGCTACCCTTGTGCCTAACCCGGAAACTTCAACTGGTACAAAATATGGCAGCCAGGTTAATTACCGGAACATCTAGGAGGGAGCATATAACACCTGTGCTTAAATCCCTCCACTGGCTGCCAATTAGTTTCTGGGCACAGTACAAGGTGTTGGTTTTAACCTTTAAAGCCCTACATAGCTTGGTTCCATTGTATCTTAGGGACCGCCTCTCCCCATATGAGCCCCCCCAGACCCTTCAGTCCTCTGGGAGGAATCTGATGCAGCCTATGAAGACCAGGCTCTCGCAGACCTCCCAGAGGACCTTCTCTGCGACTGCTCCCAGGCTGTGGAACGGCCTGCCGGATGAGATCCGTGTTATTACTACTCTTGCTGCATTTAAGAAAGCAGTAAAGACGGATCTCTTCCAGCAGGCCTATCTGGAATAGCTTCCCGGTGAAAGGAGTCCACCTACCTGCTCTGATTCCCTCCAATGACTGACGTATGCTGCCTATAAATTGTTGATTTTAATTATATAATGTATTTTAATTATTCATTGGTTTAATTCAGTTTTAAGGGGAGGGAGGGTTAGGGATTGGGAGGTTAGATGTTTTAACTTCTTTGTGTTTTAATTATCCTGTAACCCACCCCGATTACTGAGCAGAGGGGTGGGCTAGAAATTATTATTATTATTATTATTATTATTATTATTATTATTCCCATTCCTAAAAAAATGAGACTCAAAAGAGTGCAGCAACTACAGGACCATTGCACTAATCTTCCACATAAGCAAAGTCATGCTTAAAATGTTGCAGAAAAGATTCCTATCATATATGGAATAAGAAATTCCAGAGGTGCAAAATGGGATCAGAAAAGGAAGAGGCACTAGGGATTACATCAGAAACATAAGAAGGATAATGGAGTGCATCAGGGAATTCCAGAAGAAAATCAGAATGTGCTTTATAGACTACAGCAAAGCCTTTAACTGTATATCATGAAAAACTGTGGAGTGATCTTAAATAATGGGTGTGCCATTACACTTGAGCCTATACAGACTGCCAGAAATAATCCATCTTGAGACCACTTTAACTGTTCTGGCTCAGTACTAAGGAATCATGGGAATTGTATTTTTTTCTGAGACATTTAGCCTTCTCTGTCAGAGAGCTCTGGTGCCACAATAAATTACAGTTCCCATGATTCCTTAACACTGAGCCAGGACAGTTAAAGTGGTCTCAAGCTGGATTATTTCTGGCAGTCTGCATAGGCCCTTGATTGTCCTGATGCATAACCTGTACTTAGGACAGGAGGCTACTGTCAGAACAGAACATGGAGAAACAGAATGGTTCCAAATTGGAAAGGGGGTCAGACAAGGCTGCATTCTATCACCCTATCTATTCAACTTGTATGCAGAAAATTTAATACACAGAGCAGGTTTAGACATAGCAGAAAGAGGAGTGAAGATCAGAGGAATGAATATCAAAGATCTAAAATATGCAGATGATACCATAATACTAGCAGAAAACACTGAAGACTTGAAACAGAAAATCAGAGAGGAAAGTGACTGCATGAAACTGCAGGACCTGAGCAGGGCAGCTGAGGACAGGGGGCTTGGAGATGTCTCATTTATAGGGCCACCATGAGTCAAGACCAATTTTATGACAGCTAACAACCACAATAGTTATGATAACAGTGTTGGGAACTGACAACTCCAGAACAAAATTAAATAAACAAAAAAATATAATGGTGTTATTAAACACTAGAACTACTATTCACAAAACAATGCTTTCTCCTTCTATCCTAGTGTTTTGCTTATAAATCAGTTGTAGTTCAGTTTTTTTTTACAGACATATAATCTAGGTCACTATATCCAAGTGCAGCAATCCTACACAGAATGTTCTATGGACACAATAATACTGTGTCATCATACTATATTTGTTTCTGAAATATATAGAGATATAGGGGTTGTCCACAGCGGCAAAATAAAGTGGCTTCAAATTGACTTGAAGTTTACCTGTCCAGATGACATATGAGGTGAAACTGGCTGGAAATTGACATGAAGCTATGCTCTGGGGCTAAAAACTAGAGCAAAAAGAAGCCCTGATAGTCTGCCTCAATATGGAGAATGCACATCATTTCACATGTATATAAACAGCAAGGTACAAGTGCGGAAATGTGGGAAAGCCCAAGCAGCATATGAAAGTGGTCTGGAGCATGCATTCTGGGACCAGTGGGATGGAAACGGCAGCACCAGAGGTTGGCATATACTTTTTTCAGTTCAACATACAGACACATGAGTGGCCAGTGGCACCATCAACTCTCACACACACCTAGATGCAATATACACAAACCAGATAGTCCAACAGGGGGACATGGGATGAAGTATGAGACCGAGCATGTATGAGGGACCTCTATGATTTTACTTTACCGATGTGTTATTGGGAACACTGATGCACTGTATGGGTGGTGTATTGCTTCTGTGACTGGTCACACAGGGCATCCAATGGGATAGCAGCTGGGCGGAGAAATGGAGGTAATTCCAGTCTCAGGTGGTTTGTTCGTGTGATGGTGTGCATGCATAGTGGGGAGGTGAAAAAAATAACTAAAATAACGAAGAGGTTCATCTTGATGCTGCCTAGTGTGGACTGCCTGTGGGTGTTCAGCCCACAGTGGACCATTCAGACAACAAGGTTTCCAACCGGTTTAGAAAAAATGATACCAGCCCACTTTTTCCTGACCATCTGCTCAGTCTCTTAGAGCCAGAGCAGACAGGCAGGAAAAAGTGGCTTGATTTCACTTTTTCCAAAAGTGAGTTGAAACCCTGCAATCTGTACATGTTCATATGGCTTCCAAGGTAGGCCAAATATCCAAGGCAGACCAAATGGTGCAGTGTCAACCAGCGGTGCTGGGTAATTTCTTTTGCCACCTCCCTACCATGCACATGCACTCTCACACATTCTCACAGTCTGTGACCTCCAAGTATCTCCTATGTTTACCCAGATACCATCCCACTGCATGTCCATCCCTTTGATCAGCCATACAGTCACATGTGCAATACTCTTCCAGTACAGGGCATTGGTGAATTGGTGTGCGAGAGATACATTGGCAAAGCACAATCACTGTCTGCTTTGTCTGGAATGTGGTGTTTAATGTTGTAATTACATTCATTGGAATTGTTGCACTTTCATTTCTTTGCTTTGCTGTAGCCCTACACTGGTACTGGGATGTTTATATGCAGGTGCGAAGATGCACATTTTCTGAGCTAAATCAGAATACTCCAGTTTCTTTTTGTTCTGGTGTTTAGCCCTGGAGTGTGGCTTCATTCCAGTTTCCATTCCCCTTGGAGTTGTGTGTCATAAAAATGCCATGCATTCAAAGTGGCTGGGAGCTGCTTTTTCTTGCCCGTCTGTTTCATCCGATATATGTATATATAATTTTCCCAGGGGAACGGGAGTTAGGAAGGAAAGAGAAAGTAAACAGTTGGCATCTTGTATCAAGATTGTGAAAAGCTCTAGACTTTTCACGGTCTCATTCTCTGAAAATCAAAACTGTCTTTGAAAGCATTTTCACTTCACTTACACAAAGCACTTGATAAGAAGAAAGCTATATTTGTAGGCTTATTTCTAAAAATAATAATAGGTAGGCAATGTGAATGGTTACCTATCATAAATGACTATCAATTTAAGCAGATTGCCTAAGCTTTTTTGTTTGTTTTAAGCTTATCCACATATTACTATTAATATTAGTTGATTGATAATTTTGTGAAAGACCTAAAAGTGCTTGTTGTTTTTTAAAAAAGAAATACTACAATGACTATTCAGTAAGACATAAAATAATAAAACAAATGAACACAAACTCTAGAACCATATAATATATCATTATCTCAGTCAACCTTGATTATTATATCTGAAGCTGATGATACAACTTCTGTCTTCCTTATGGCAGTTGTTCCTTTATTTATTTATTTATTTAAAGTAAACTCCAACTTTTCACTACAAAGACATTCAAGTACCTACTAAGAATGTGGGTGGCACTGTGACCATTCTCATGAACTAACTGAAGTTGATAACATGATTTCATTGGAATGTTCATAAGCTATGATGTGATCAAAAAGAGTGTTTTTAAAACTCTGATCCTTCAGATGTTTTGGACTTAAACTTACAGAACCACTAGAGAGCATGACCCATGGAAAGAAAGTCTGAGACTTAAAGCACCAAAGATGGAGAGCCACTGATCCAGTCAGAAACGGACATTTAGGCAGCTGACTGAGGCTGCATCAACACTGCAGAAATAATCCAGTTTGACTCTACTTTAACTGTCATTGCTCAATGAAATTATGGGACTTGAAGATATTTAGCCTTCTCTGTCAGAGAGCTCTGGTGCCACAACAAATTACATTTCCCAGAATTCCATAGCATTGAGCCATGACAGTTTTATTTCTGCAGTGCAGATGCATTGTGAGAATGTTCCCATGTTACACAATTACAACAGAATGATTGTCATGGCTGTATCCAAGAGAATCATGGAGTTGGTAATTTAGTGAAGGACTGAAAACTCTCTGCTAGAGATCTCTATAGTTGTGTTGTAGTTCAGAGGAATAGAGCAGAGCTTTTTATCAGATAGTTCTAAATACTTCACCAAACTATAAATCCTAGGGTTCCCAGGCTGGAGCCATGGCAGTTAAAGTGGAATCAGAGTTCTACAACCTTGAAATATAGAAACACTCATAGTTTCAAAGAGTCCAGCAGCTTGATTGTTTTAGCTTGCACTGCCAGCATGACACTTCAGAAATCTATTGCCTTTATGCATAACAATAACCATGTGTTTCCTAATACTTTGTGAGTGAACACCATTAAAAAGCCACACTTCAAGATAGTGACTAGAACAACTGACAGACCATTTCAGTATCAAAGAAATGTGGTGTCTCATCTGGAATGGTCTACTTCTCCTACTCAGCTCTAATGGATTCATTTGTCACTGTGATTTGGATTTGGTTGGCTTCCAAGGTCAAATAATTATCAGCATCCAACAGATTCATAGTAACTTGGAATATGATTGCCTGTTTGATTGACATCAGCAAGGCACTGATTTAATGCTTATTAACTCAATGAATTATGTAATCTCAAAGACAATTTCAAAAGAAATGAATACACCTAGTGCCATGAATGAATAACAGATAACTTGCTGCTTCTTTTGGACATGGTTTAGTTACTTGTTGCTATGTCTTTCAGGGTGTCTTCCAGTTTTCCAGGAAATAATACAGCTGTTTAAAGGAAACAACAATATTTCTGGGGGTTTTTCAAGATTCAAAGACTTGAAAGCACCAATGGGTTTAGTGTTGCAGCCTGTAAGATACTAATAGGCACTTGTGGCAGGCCTCTTGATTCTGTACCAGAAATACATAAAGCCATTTTCAATATCATATTCTTCCAATTTCACTAGAATCTAGTAGGTGTGGGTAATTATGTCAGTGTCAGTTTCACTTTGGAAGAAACAGCCATGCACTGTTGTTGTCTCCTGCAACAACAGAGAAGAAACATGACTCAAGCTGCTATCTGGCTTTTGTATCCTCAAAATGGTTTCTGTGCCGAACTAGAACTAGGGATGAAAAGAAGATTCAAGAAACAGTAAACAAACACATAAAAAAAAAGCAAAGCATGTTTTTCAAGTGTAAATAAACCCTGATGAGAAGAACTCTAAACTGATGAGAATCATGACTTTTTCTAACAAAATTCACATGTAGTTGTTTTGCACAGAAATCAGCATTTTCTGCATGGTACATAATAGTTCAATGCAGAAATGTTAATTCTTATGTAGAAAAGGTTGTATTTTTTGGTGCAGAAAAGAGTTGTAATTGGGAATTATTCTGTGTAAAATTCGCACATGGTTGATTTGCAAAGAAACCAGTTGAAACCTAAGCAGTTTTTGAAGACCATTCCCAGTTAGGGATTTATTCTGCACATCTGCAGTTGCTTATACTTCCTCCCACAGGGAACAGCATTTTCTGCACAGAAATATTATAGATAAAATGCTGTTTTCTATGCAACAAACATGAATTTTGTGCAGAATGAGTAATCAATTACAGCATTTGCTGCACATAAAACCATGTGTAAATCTTGTGTAGAATTAATCCAATACTATCAAGATTCTTGTTAGTTCAATATTCCTTTCATCATTGTCTTCTAATACATTAAAACCATATTTTGACCATTTTTTATATTTTAAATATTCTTTCCATCCCCAGGCTTTAGCCTTCCATGAAAATGAAGGAGGAAAAAGAATGGAAGTGGTTGACAGACAGATTTTTTTAAAAAAATGGGACTGATTAGACAAAAATTTATGCAGGAAAATTAGTATTCAATGTATATAGCTACTGCCAGCATTTTTTCTTTTTCTTTTTCTAAATAAGTTTGCTCTGTTTTTGTTTGACATGGTTGGGGACGAAAAGTTCAGAATACAAAACAACGTTCTTTCTTTGCTATATTGTTGATGGTTTCTTCTGTTTCCATCTTTAATTGCTTACCCATTTCTCATAAACAGAAAACAAACAAACAAGACATCAAGATTTCTTATAGTTCAACAACTTGTACATTCCCTCCCATGTCTGCTTAAAAGTAACTCGCTCCCAAGCAAGTATGCACAACATTGCATCTTTAATCTCTCAATAAGCAGTAGTAAAATAAGTCAGGGAAGGCTTATCACATATTTTCAGTTGTTAAAAACTGAAATGTTCATCAGAAAGGACACAGATGTTTTCTAGTACTCTGATGAATGTTGATGGTTCAGTAGGCTATTTTTATAGAAATGTAATTGCTGGTGTTCATCTTGTTAATTCAGTTATTTATTGATAGGTTTCTCAATGGACTAAATAAAATATGATGTCACTTGAAATGTTCAACAACAATTTCCAAGCACAAGCAAACTGCAAATAATGGGTGGATGTATGTGGAAGTAGTGCATTAGTGTACCAAGGTTTGAGGCACTTCTATTTATTGAACAGCTGCACAAGATGTCCTTGCATATTAATTATTGAAAAAGAATTCTTTACAATAATTGTTGAGTACAATAACTACTACAATATTAACATTATTATGAATCAGTGCTTTAAAGTTGATTGCTCTTTTATTCATTATCACACTATCTATAATTTTTAAACATCCAATTAAAATCATGGAGCAGTAAGTGCAGGTAGCAGTGTTTGACAGTTCTATTGGGGCAGGCTCTGCTATTAGGCAAGGTGAGACATTTAAACAGCAGACTTGTGAAGGTGCCAATACAATGTTGGAGGACAGGGATCTGTGTAAGGTAGTTCCCCCTAATCCAACTTGCTAGCTTCATGTGTGCTGGAAAATGCTCTCCCATCTCTGACTAAGATTCAACAGTCATCTTTTATACATCAAATGGAAGGGGGCCCCATTTGGTTTGTTGCTTCAGACAGTAAAGTATCTTGAACTAGCTGCAGGTTTTGTCCACATAGAAATGACATAAAGCATACTATTTTCCTTCTTTCCTTCCTTTAGTTTATGTAGGACAGAAACAGAAAACTTTCATTAAAAAGTCATCGTTGCCTTAGCTGATGACCTTTGTCTGGGCATCGACAGGGGTAGTGTGGCCCTGTTGGTGCTACTTGATCTCTCAGCGGCCTTTGATACAATAGATCATGACATCCTCTTGGATTGCCAGAGAAGGTAAAGTATTGGAGGAATTGCACTGCAATGGTTCTGTTCCTTCCTCTCAGGCAGATTCCAGAGAGTGAGGCTCGGGGATAGTCACTCTGCAAGGAAAGAGCTTAATTGTGGCATCCCACAAGACAACATCCTGTCCCTGATGCTATTTAATTTATATATATATATATATATCCGGTGACATGGGGCGGGGTGTTATCAGTACGCTGATGACACCCAGATATATTTCTCCATGTCTTGGTCTTCAGCATTGACTTCAGATGGCATCTGTCCTTTCAATGACTGTCTTAAGACAGTAATAGACTGGATGAGGAAAAACAGATTGGGACTGAATCCAGACAAAATGGAGGTACTTACAGTAGTGTCCCCAAACTCAGGTATTGGGATGCAACCTCCAGTCCTGGATAGGGTCACACTCTCCTCTAAGGACTGTGTTCTCAGTTTGGGAGTGCTTCTGGATCCGTCACTTCACATGATAAATCAGGTGAATGTGACGATCAGGATTGCCTGTTATCAGCTTCAGCTGATACGCCAGCTGCGCCCTTTCCTGGAAGTTAGGGACCTGGAAACTGTGGTGCATTGATTTCTTGATTTCTGTAGTGCACTCTACATGGGGCTACCCTTGTACATGGTCCAGAAATTTCAACTAGTACAGAATATGGCAGCCAGGTTGGTCTCAGGAACAACGAGGAGACCATATAACACCAATCCTAAAATCACTTCATTGGCTGCCCATTAGTTTCCAGGCCCAGTACAAGGTGTTGGTTATCATCTTTAAAGCCCTAAATGACTTGGGTCCAACCTATCTTCAGGACTGCCTCCTCCCGTATAATCCACCCCCACGCACTTAGCTCCCTTGTTGCAGCCAATAAAAACTAGATTGTCTGCAACTGCCCAGAAGACCTTTTTGGCTACTGCTCCCAGATTATGGAATGGCCTGCCAGATGAGATTTGTCATATTACTACCTTAGACAGCTTTAAAAATTCTGTTAAGACAAATCTCTTCTGGCAGGCCTTTCCTGAATAGATATCCCGGCCATCAAAAGACAGCCATCCTGCTCATCCCTGATTTGGTTATAGCTATAGCTATTGCTATTTTTTTGGTTTTTATGTTATTATTTTAAATGTGTTTTAGATCAACATTATTTAATTGAATTTTGGAATTGTGGGATACAGGTGTATATTATAAAGTTATAAGCCACCCTGGTTGCATTATGCATAGGGATGGGATAAAAATATATTATTACTATTATTATTATTATTATTATTATTATTATTATTATTATTATTATTAAAGTAAACATAATAAAAATTGCTACATCAATTTTCCTTAAGCCCATGTTCTCTCACACACATGGTGTTACTAAACTGTACTATTGTGTGTGTGTGTGTGTGAGAAAGAACACAAATACAGTTATTGGGAATGGTAGCACAAATGTAGATATGACAAAGCTTTAAGTTTCAGAGTTCTTCTTTGGACTGAGTGTCACTATTTTTCAATAATGCTCCCACTAACTGGCTTCCTATTCAGATCTTAGTGCAGAATTGTTGAAATACGATGGGTTATACAGTGAAAGGAGAAATGTAGAGGTTTGTGTGTGTAGTTTTTCTCATGGGAACAGATTTACTTCAACACAAAGATAACTCAACAGCAGGTGGATTAGAAGTCAAAACAGAATACAGGGCCTAAGCAGACGGCGCAAAGCACCATCTTCAAGGCAAGGAAGGGGAGGGGCAGCCTCACGCTGGGCACCCCAACCCCTTCTTGAACACGTCATCGGAGCACCTGTCTCTCCGCACTACCGGCACTCCAATGACACACTTCCGCTGCAGCGTCCGCACACACTGCAGTGGAAAAGGCACCGAAGGTGCACCCAAGGCCTCTTGCGGTGCACCTTTGGCGTCTTGTGGAAGGAGTGCTATTTTAGCACTCCTTCCAGGGCCAAAAAGGCTGTGGATTGGGGCCAACGGCTACCTTGGCCCCAATCTGCAGCTTCCCGGGGCAGCCCACGGCCACCCGTCTGCTTACCTCCACAGTTTTAGCCTGGGAAATAGATAGGCAATATATCAACACATGAGCTCATGGGAAGGTAGTCACATGGGGGATGATGGACAGCTAGAGGCTGGGTTAAAACACATCATAGAGGCATTATCCAATCAGCATAAGCTTAACACCCAGAAGGTGGAGTATGGGAAGGGCCAAGAGTTTCCTTTGTTCATTTTGTTTATATATGCAAGCACTGTGTTTGTGCATGTGTTTAGCTATAGAGTTAGTTTTGGTTTTTAGCTTATGAGTATGCTTATACTTGTAACTGCTTTTACAATGTAACTGTAACTCTTGGATCTGGAAACATGGATCTGTAACTTTTCTATTCTACAACAACATCAGCAAGATGTGATCCTTTGGTGGATTGTATGTTTTTTTCTTATTAACTTTATGGAACAATAAAGCTTTACTTTAAAACTACAAGAAGTGTCTGCATGCTTTTAGCATGGAAAAGGCTGATGGAGGAAGCTATTCTCTATACTCTGCTGCAATGCACACCACATCCAAATATCAACAAGAATTGCATAGTAACAACAACCATGAGAAAGAGTGAGAAAGCCACCACAGACACTACATTGTGAATGTCATAAAAGGGCATAAAATTGTTGGTTGTTTAATCTGCTATTATTATGCTTTTACTGCCATGGATGCACAGAAATGATTGTGGCATTTTCTGCATCATGTGCCAAAATAACTTGGCTTCCATTGGATACTATGCCTTTTGACTAGATTTGAGTTGCTATTTTGTGTCCCATAGGTAGTAAAATCTCTTATTAAACAAACAAACAAATAAACAAACAAACAATGTTTTCCTAAGATTTAAATTCAAGCTTGCAAAAGCTTTTAAAGAGGCAATAAGTGGGCAAAATTATCTAGTTAGTTCTTCCTGAAGCAGTTTTCTTTCCTACAAATGGCCACCTTTCAAGATTACAATCATGTACCTTACTCAGAATTGCCATTTCATCTCCATGTTGTGCTCCATGGTTGTAAGGATGGGGGACCTTTGTGTTCTAGAAGGAGCATTGCAATGCTGGGGAAGGAATCCAGAAGGCTTATAAGTTTGCTTTCCCTCAGTGTTGGTCTTTTTTCTTTTTGGTCTTGGTGAAAGGGGCTTGCCAGTGGCAATGAAGAGAAGGCAATTGCTAAGTCATCAGTCATGGTTGTTTAAGCCTTGGAACCTTACTGGGACAGACTGGGCCTTTTGCAAGAGTACTGAGTTGGATGTTAGACAGCCATGCAGGTGAATGGCCTGATAGCTGGATTATAGGCCACATCTTCAATTAGATGGGCTTCCAAGAGGCTAAGGCAATAGAACCACACCTTTTTCAGTTGCCAATTAGGCCAATCTTGGAGAAATAAACTGGTACTTTTTCCTGAGCACAGTGGAGGTGTCTGGGAGGAAAACAGTTAGTGGATCAATTGCTGGGCACTAAGGATTCTCTAGCCTGTGTTAGCAATGGTGGCCTTCAACAGAGCTTGGGCTTTCAGCCTAGTTAGGTTTGTTATCAGCAGGTTAAGACATATATCAGTTTGTATTAGACCTGATGGGAGGCTGTACCCTGGTTCTGTAGTGTAGTCTTGTAGCCTACTATAGTGTGGCTTGTTGATGGCTGATGAGTCTGTAGCCTAACTGGGACATAAGCCTTTGATTGGGAGGGTACACTGAAGGTGGAGGTAGGCCCAATATAAGAGGAAGGCTGTAGGCATAGGCCTATAGGGTTAAAAGATTTGGTCAGTGGTTCCCAAAGGGTTGGAAGGCCTAGTTGCCCCCACTTTTTGTTGTTATTGTTGTTCAGTTTGTTAATATGAGAAATCCTAACTTTTCTTTCTGCTGTCAAGCAATGGGTTTTTTGTATAGGAAGACATGTTATGACCCCTACTGGAAGTGGCATGTTGATTGGGAGAGGTGGAAGAGTCCAAGCCCAGGGTGTGTCTCCAACCTGAGCAGGGTTGGGCAGGTGAGTCAGGAACAACTGACAATACAGGGGCTGGAAGCCATCAGGGATGTGGAACATCCCAGTGGATGTAGGATACCCAGATTGGTTCACCTATCCCTCACTAGGGCAAAGGGCACAAAGTTCTTGCAACTGCTTTTTCCATCTCTTCCTGGTTGGGAAAGAGTGCATTTGGAAGGAACAGTGTGGAGTCCATTATGGCCTCAAACAGATAGCACAAAAGGTCCACGATGGGACCGTGCTGCCATTTTTGTTTGTGTTGAGACCATGGCAGCCACGTGCAACTGGTCCTGATCCAGGCCGTCACCATGGTCCTGAACTGGGCTGCAAAAAAGGAGCAAATTTTTCTCTCTCTTTTTGGCCTCAGGTTGGGGCAGGCTCGATATGGCTTCTGGCCACATTCGGAGTGTGTGTTGTGTAAACATCATACCCCCAATGCAGCCCAACGGTGGTCCTTTTGACTCGTCAGTTTGAGGCCTATGTCAAACAAGGAGTAATGTAAGAATTATTTGGAATATTATTGAATATTTGAAATATCATTATGAGGAAAAGGCTGCTTTAATTATTTTGGATGTAGAGAATGTTTTTGACAATACTTCTTGGAATTGCTTATTTCAAGTATTGGAGAGAATGAATTTTGGTGAAAATATGATCTGGGTAAAAAAGACAATACATTCAGTTCAAAAAGCCAAGATTTTGGTAAGTGGCAATGCAACAGCAATGATTAAGATACAACAGGGAACTAGACAAGGATGTTTTCTTTCACCTATTGCTTTCTATTTTGATGATGAAGACTTTTGAGAAACATCAGACAAGATGACAATTTGTGGAATGAGGATAAAAAAACAACAGTGTAAGTTGGGAGCTGTGGTCTTGTGATAATGATAGAAAATCCATTGCACTCAATGAAACTTCTTTCAGGAAAAAATATGTACTGTTTAGACCATGATCCAGATTGAACTATGATAAAACAAAATTGATGACTAAAAATATGACTGCAGAAGAAGAAAATGAATTAATTGCGCTTTTAAATTTTAAAGTGGGAAAAAGATTAAATGTTTATGAGTTACAATCATACACACAAAAAAAACAATTTATTATTTCAAAATAATTATGATAAAGCCTGGAAAGAAATTTAAAAAGTCTTCGAAGAATGGGGAAAGTTAAATTTATCCTTTGGGGGCAGGGCGGGGTAGGGGAGAATTTCAGTAATAAAAGCAAGACTTTTAATTGATTTTCAAACACTCTCCATCATAACAAATGGAATGCCCTTTACACAGTGCCAGAAAGAAATGTCCAGAGTTGTTTGGCAGGAAGGAAACCCAGAATAGAGCTCAAAACTTTATATGATTCTACAGAAAAGGGTGTTCTTGAACATTCAATTAATAAATTGTACTATGAGGCCTAATGTTTTGTGTGACTGAAGAAATTGTACTTGCATAGAAAGGATAGACTTTTGGAACTTGAAGGTCAAGATTTAAGATTTGGGTGGCATTGTTTTCTTTGATATGATAAAGCTGACATACACACTGATTTTGGTTTTTTTAAAAATTGAAACCATTTATGGATCTTTTAAGCAATGAGAAATCTAATAATACAATAATTTGTGGCTATGGCTACTACTAATTTTAGCAGTAGGATCATCTAGTTGGCATTGTAATGGTAGAATAATATATTCCATGTTTCTTTTTTGTTTTTTTCTTCACTACAGTCTGGATGTGGAGGTGGGCTGGGAATCAGAGCCCTTTTGTATCTAAGGGGGGATGCAGATGGCGAAAAACATCATCTTCAATCCCAGGAAGGGGAGGGGCAGCCAGATCCTGGGCACCTCATACCCTTCCTGAGGACGTCATCGGAGCGACGGCCTGTCCACACAACGGGCGCTACGATGACATCCTTCCGGCTCAGCATCCAGACACACTGAGCTGGAAGAGATGCCAAAGAGGCGCACCATGCCTCTTGTGATGCCCCTTTCATGGCTTGCGGAAGGAGCACTATTTTAGTGCTCCTTTTGCAGGCAGCAAAAGGGAGGATCGAGGCCGAGGTGTCCGACAGCCTCAGCCTCCATCCTCTGCTTCCGGGGGGCGGCCCAGGGCCACCTGTCTGCATCCCCCCTTAGTTAGTTATTATTTACTGTTTTAGTCTGTTAGTGTTATGTATATTTTAATGTTTTTTTTCTAATACAAGTTGAGTCTCCCTTATTAAAAATGCTTGGCATGAGAAGTGTTTTGGCTTTCAGCTTCATTTATTATTTTAGATTTCAGAATACTTGTATTTGCATATATGTACATAATGAGATATCTTGAAGATGTGACTCAAAACTAAACATGAAATTCATTTATATTTTATATACACCTTTTACTCATAGCCAGAAGATAGTTTTTATATTTTAAATAATTTTGTTCATGAAACAAATTTGTGTACATTGATCCATCAGAAAGCAAATATGCCACTATCTCAGCCATACATTAAAAAAAAAAGTTTTTTTTTTTTTAATATTTCAGATTTTGGAATTCTGGATAAGGGAGATTCAACTTGTATTCATTTTAGTTTAGTAATATATATATATATATATATGCATGCATGCATGCATTTTTCTAATGTTTTTGATTTTTTTTCTTTCTGAATGTTTTTAGTTTTGGTTGTGAACTACATTTTTTATGTTAAAATTAATAATTATATATTATTCACACACACACACACAACTAGGCCCTATTACTGATCCTGGAAAAAATTGAAGGAAATATGCAAAAGAAAAAAGAGAAAATGTTTCCTGTCCTGTAGAATACTTAAACTTTCAGTTACAGCAGCTACTGTATAATTGTAATATGATAATAGGTTTATCAAGTGGCTTTGTATTACTAGTGGAAGATTTACCTTATCTGTACTGTCCTATGTATATAGACATTATAACTCTCAAAGGCAGTTTCAAATTATTTTTCCTGTACATAGTTGCCAAGCATTTACTTTTATGTCAGGTGAACTCAGATAGTAAGGTCTCAGAGTCACCAGTGCAGTTGCTGTTGCAGTAATTATGCTGAAACACTGAGGATAGGTCTAATAGATAGGTTAATATAATTTCTCTAGCTTCATGCTTACTTCTTATCAGACACAATCCAGATAAAGTATTACAATGTCTTGATTTGGATTAACTATGGAGAATCCAGTTGACTGTTAAATAGTAACATAACTGAGTATAATGCAGCCAAAGTGAAGCATTGTCAGAGTGAAAGGACGCTAAGGGGCTAAATAGACCAGCAAAACGTGGCATCTTCCTGGTGGTTTGGAGGCATGGCGTATGTACAACACATGCCCCAAGATGCCGGGAACATGCTGTGAAGCTGCCCCGCTGCACATGGTGGCAGTTTTTCAGCGATCCAGCACTGACATTTAGATGCACACAGCGCAGGAACACCAATAAACCATCTCTTTTTCCGAGTGCAAAAAGGAGCAGCTTTCTGCTGCTTCTTTTTGACAGCAGGTTGGGACATGGTGTGGGGTTGCTGCAGTGATGTGGCATGCAGTTCCACAGCATTCCCAATCTGGCATTTTTGGCCCGTCTGTTTTGGCCCTAAAGGAAGAATCAAACTGATGCCTTAATCTGAGATGGAGAACATGCAGCCTTCCTGATGCTGGACTGCAACTCCTCTGACTTCAACCAGCAGAGTCCGTAGTCAGGAATGGGAGGCTATAGCAAAATGACTTATGGGTTGTCTTGTTTTCCCCAGTAAGACTTTAATTTCTGCTGTTTGCATAATTTTGAAATATTTGTTATAACTAGGCCACAAATTTTGGGAATTTGTTTTTAAGGATTCCAAATTAGCTGGTAATGCAATATATGTGCCATTGCAAGGCCACGTAGAAAATGTGGCAGAGAGATAGTTCATTTCTTATGGTTTCTTAGGCTTATTTTATAGTTTAGAGGTGTTCGGGAAAGCTGCCAGCAGCCGATAGCCATGGAGCTTACAGTCTTTGGTATCAGTCAGTCAGGCAAAATAACAACAAACACAATAGAAAACAATCCAAGTCCAGAGTATCAGGAGGCCAAGAAATCAGAGCTTGGCTGCTTTTTGCATGTGGTCTCCTGGCTGTGCAGCCTCTCTGACAATGGATGCAGCTTGGCTTTTAATTACATTAGTATTGGGGATACCTGGGGTTGCTTGGGTGCTGTTTTTTATTTCATTTTATTGCTCCATTCTACATTCTGAGCACTGAATAGTGCCTATTTTTCCCAACTGGGCTCCTCAACACACACACCCTCATCTGGTGGTTAAGGGACTATAATAATAATAATAAACTTTATTTTTGAATCCCGTCTTTTGCCAAGGCAATCAAGGCAGCTTACATCATTAAGCTAGATAAAAAAAACCCTATACTGAACAATAAAACATGATAAAAACAAGTTACCCCCCTTTTGAAAAATTAAATTAAATGCAACTATAAGTTAAAAATAACTGGTGTTCTAGCTCCAGTAAAGATGTAAAAGAGGGAGAGACACAGATTGAGGTAGAGTCTATTCTATTCAGGGAAGGCCTGCCGGAAGAGGTCCATCTTGATGGCTTTTTAAAAATTATCCAAGCTGGTTATTTGATGGATCTCTTCTGGCAAGGCATTCCATAGTCTGGGAGCAAAAATAAAGAACTCTGGGAGGTTACTGCTAATCTAGTTTTTCTCAGTTGCACTAGGTTCCTCCCAGAGGATCTGAGGGTGCAGGGTGGATTAGATGTAAGGAGGTGATCCCTTAGATAGGTTGGACCTAGGCCATGTAGGACTTTAAAGATCAACACCATACCTTATACTGAACTCGGAAACCCATAGGCAGCCAGAGAAGGGATTTCAGAATCGGTGTAATATGATCCCTTCTAGATTTCCCAGTAATCAGCCTGGCTGCCATATTTTGTACCAATTGTAGTTTCCGAACTAGGTATATGGGTAGCCTCATGTAGAGTGCATTTCAGAAATTGAGTCATGAGGTTACCAGTGCATGTACTACAGTTTCTAGGTCCCTTATTTCCAGGTAGGAGCGCAGTTGGCGTATCAGCTGAAGCTGATAACAGGCGCTCCTGACCATCGCATTCACCTGATCAATCATATGAAGTGACGGATCTAGGAGCACCCCCAAACTGCGAACACAGTCCTTTGAGGAGAGTGTGACTCCATCTAGGACTGGAGATTGTATCCCAATACCTGGTTTAGGGGACCCTACTATAAGCACCTCCATTTTCTCTGGATTCACTTTGAATTTTTTTTTCCTCATCCAGTCAATTACCATTTCAAGGCATTGATTGAGGGGAGAAATGCCATCTGTCATCATGGCTGCTGACCAAGACATGGAGAAATATATTTGGGTGTCATCAGCATACTGATAACACCCCACTCCATGTCTACGGATGATTTCCCCCAGCAGCTTCATATGGATATTGAAGAGCATCGGGGACAGGATGGCACCCTGGGGGAAACCACAATTAGGTTCTGTTTTTGAAGAGCAACTGTCCCTGAGCATCACCTTCTGGAATCTGCCTGAGAGAAAGGAAACCACTGAAGAACAGTGCCTCCAATCCCTAACTCTCCCAGGCATTCCAAGAGGATGCCATGGTCTATCATATTGAAGGCCACTGAGAGATCCAAAAGCACCAACTGGGTCATGCTTCCCCTGTTGATGCTTAGGCAAAGGTCATCTATCAGAGCAACCATGGCAGTCTCCACCCCAAATCCCGGTCTGAAGCCAGTTTGAAATGGATCTAGAAAATCGGTTTCATCCAAGATCGCTTGGAGTTGAAAGGCAATGGCCCACTCGATCACCTTGCTCAGAAATGGGGGATGAGAAACAGGTCTGTAATTTTTCAATTCCAGAGGGTCCAGGGAAGGCTTATTCAGGAGCGGTCTCACCACCACTTCCTTTATACAAGCTGGAACAACTCTTTCCCTAAGGGATGTGTTGATGGTCTCTTTAGGAAAGGCTATCAAGGCATCACACACACACACACCCCGGACGACCAGCCATGATGGGCAAGGATCGAGGGGGCATGTCATCTTCTTCACTTTTCTGAGAATCTTGTCCATGTCATTGGTACTCACCAGCTCAAACTGATCCAATTTAATTTCTGAAACGGGTTTACTGGACACCTCATTAGTCAGTTCTGTTATAAACCCGGCGTCCAAGTCGGCTCTTATCTGAGATATTTTATCTGCAAAGTAGTTGTTAAATGCGTCACAGCAAGCTGTTGTTGGGTTAAGTAGAGGGTTCTGCACAGGTGGAACCTGTGTCAGTTCCCCCACCACCCTAAACAGCGCTGCCAGGTGAGGCTCTATGGACGCAATATGTGCAGAGAAGAAAGATTTCTTTGCTGCACATATTGCCTCTCGATAGGAACAAAGAAAGTTCCTATGACGAGTCTTGTCAGATGAAAGTTGAGTTTTTTGCTAGGTGCACTCTAGTCGTTGTCCAACCTGCTTTATCTTCTTAAGTTCCACTGTGAACCATGGTTGTCAATTTGAAGTGGGTTGGAAAGGATGCCTAGGAGCGATCGTGTCAATAACCCTGGTGAGATTGGTGTTCTAGGTATCGACTAGGGCTTCAACAGAATCACCAGCATTACCAACCAAGGAACCCTCCAAGGCTTTCTGAAGACCCATTGGCTTCATTAGCCTCTGAGGGCAGACAATTCTAATAGGTCCTCCACCCCCGGTGGGATGGACAGTGGGTCTAAGTCCAACCCTGACCAGGAAATGACCTGTCCATGACAGTGCAGTGGTATTTATTACCTCCACCCACAGATATGCCTGCTCTGTACCAAAAACTGCATTGAGAGTGTGACCCGCACAGTGCCCGGAAACCAGTTGGGATAGGCCCATGTCTGTCATGGAATCCATGAACTGCCAAGCCGCGCCTGTTAGACTGGTCTCGAATGGGATTCCAACAGCAGTTCTGAGACCAGCTGTGTCAGCTCTGATAGGGAGTCTGTTAAAAAACGGGGTGGATGGTATACTAACAGAATCCCTATATTATCCCTGGTTTTCAGGCTTAGATACATACATTCAAAGCAGTCTATTTTCCAGATAGGTATCCTAGTCAGGGTGAGATTATCTCTATGAACCAGAGCCACTCCGCCTCCTCACCCACTTTCCCTTACCTGCTCATTAACAGAATACCTGGCTGGAAGGGATTGATTCCAGGTGATGGCACTATCTTTCCCCAGCCAGGTTTCTGTGAAAGAAGCCAGGTCGGCCTTTTCATCCACAAGGAAATTGTGGATGATATGGGTTTTATTCTTTACTGATCTGGCATTACAGAGGAGCAAGGTAAGGTTCTGTGGCATGGCTGATAAACTCCCCAGCCTACTTTGGGTAACAGAGGGGGGTTGCAGACTGCCAGAAATAGTGCAAATTGAGTCCACTTTTAGGGTTAGGGTTTGTGCTAGGGAATCATGGGAATTGTTCCCCCCCCCCCGAGACATTGAGCCTTCTCTGTCAGAGAGCTCTGGTGCCACAATAAAATAAAGTTCCCATGATTCCCTAACCCTAACCCTAAAAGTGGACTCAATTTGCACTATTTCTGGTATTCTGCAACCCCCCAGAGTGGACTGATGGCAGGATCTCTTTCAAACATTAAGCCTGCTTTCTTTTGTAACAATATTCCACTCTGTTGTTGCTGTACCTTCCACTGCCCCACACAACCTCAATCGTCGCTCCTGGTAAAACTTCTATTGGCTCTCCCTTGTTGTCTTCCATCAGAGAGGCTGTTTTATCAGTCCCAGTGATCTTAAGCAGATTATTGTCAGATGGCTGTGACTGATCTGCCGCACTGAAAAGAGGGGCTTTCTTCTCACTGCTATTTGGGTAAAGACAGCGGGAGGGCTAAATAGCCTTTCCCTGCCCTGCCGGGAGGTGGTGTTCCTGGGCGAGTTCTCTTAGCTGGCGAGCTGGTGTTATTGAGGGATGTAAGAGAGGCTTATAAAGCCAGCCACTCCGGTCACACCCCTTCTCGCTGCTGCCCTGCTCCAGGAGTTACTCCTGCAGCCTTCTGGCCCTGGTGGAGTAGGGGAAAAGAGGCTGCTGCAGGCTGGCTTAAAGTTCTCTTGGCTGGCGAGCTGGTGTTATTGAGGGGTGTAGGAGTGGCGTATAAAGCCAGCCACTCCTGGCCATGCCCCCTCTCACTGCTGCCCTGCTCTTGGAGTTCCTTCTGCAGCCTTTTGGCCCCAGTGGAGTGGGGGAAAAGAGACTGCTGCAGGTTGCTCCAGACTGCTCTTGATATATCTTGCTTTCTGGTTGACAATACTCTATCCTTCTATTTTTTTTTTTTTATTTTGGGGTTCTCCTTTAGGTGGGGGTTTGCTTCCAAACCCTTGCCATGTATAGGGCCCGTGTTTTTTTTTATATTGAGTGCTAACAGTTCTCCTTCTACCCACCCATTTGCTTGCCTATGTGAAGGCTCTTGTCCTCAGAGTTCCAAGCCTGCCTCCCTTTGAGACTTGGGGCTTTGGTCTATTAGAGCCCTGAGTGCAATATTGGTTTTTGTGTGTGTTTTATTTAGACCATAGTTTGGTTTCCTACCATTGTTTTGTTTATGTCAATGGGTCACATGCTCTCAGCCTTGAGGTCATGACCAAACTATCATAATAATAACATTTGCTTTGAAATTGGCCAGAAAGCATCCTCTAGCCATCTTATGGGGAGAAACGCTGCTAAAAAAATAATAATAATAAAGCTGTTTCCCCCCCCACACACACTTCTTCCCAGAAAGTGCACACTTTGTATGTACATATAAATGCACCAATGCCAGTGCGGCTCTCAAGGGGTGCTCTTTCCAAACCCTAATCCTAATTGTACATGTAAACACCCCATTGGAGGAGCACATTTAAAAGGAATAGAGCTGCTGTACACAAGTGGAGGGGATAGTAATGCCCAAAAGAGAAACCATGGAACTTCTCACAGAGGTGAGTACAACATGCACAAAACAGTCAGAGAGGGGACATAGGGTGAAAGGTGGTGGTGAAGGAAGGCATGATTGTTCTTTGCTGGTATCTGCATGTGCACAGCTCTTCCCTGATGCCCTGTCCAGGGGAAGTGCTGCACATGCAAATGTGTGCAAGTTAACAGCGATGGCCATGCAATGGGATGGCAGTCGCCAACAGTTCACTCCTGCGAAAGTGCACAGGGATGGTGCTGGGGACAATTAAAAAAAAAGAAAGTACCTAGCAGCATGGCTTAAAGCCATGCCATATGGTCATGACATATGCACTCCAGCCACCTTGGAAGCAGGCAATCTGATTGATGGGATTTCAAAGGAGCTTTGGAAAACGCAGCTTCAAGCCACTTTTTCCTGCCCATCTGTTTCATCCCATAGACAGCATTGGACTATCCTGTTTCACAGATCCCACTGTGGGAGAAAGGCGGGATATAAATCCTTGAAATATTGTTTTTTGTTTTTTTTTAAATAGATAGGATTAGTAGTTTTTAGTAATGTTGCAGTAATACTGCTATTGATAACATAATGATAATCTGCAATGTTTCAGTAATTGAAGTGTTCTAAAAAGAAACATAAAGATAATAAATAATAAATTGGTTTGATTTTAATATTCCCAATAATCACTCCTTTTCCTGGTCTTCATATTTTGGCCTTAATTTGGGCCTAGTTTTTTAGATTCTTATTGGCTGTACAGACTGGCCACAGGGGCAGAGTGGGGGTGTGATGATTACACACCTGCCTTCCGACTTCACCCCCCCATGTCATCCTCACGCCATGTGCCCTACCACACTGTGGGAGGCATCATGGTGCTCCCTTGGCACAGAGTTCACACACACTGCACCAAAGGAGGTCCAAAAAGCTGCTGCACCGGCAGCAAGGACAGCTTTTAGCTGCTATAAAAAGGAACAGCATTTGCCAGCTCTTTTTAGAGTAGCAAACCACTGGATCGGGGCTCCGGTGTGCGGTTGCTACAGCCCCTGTCCAGCAAGGAAAGGGGGCGTCTCTTCAGCCCCTTAGTGTGCCATGTGACACTTCTGCCCTTCCAGTTTCACTTTACCTTAAATCAGTTTTATTCCCTTTCCATTTTTCTTTTCTTTTTAGATGTTATAGGCTATATTTCAAAAGAGCTGAAATATTTCCAGCTACCTTCTTTAGTTTTATAATTGGCTCATGTTTTGCTTGCACTGTGAGATTTTGTGACTTTTGGGGGACATTATCTTCATACACTCTTTTCTTTTAGTTTTATTGTTATTTCTGGCTCAAGTGGGTGACAGAAAAACTACCAGATTGGCTGAAAACCTGGTTTTCTTTGGCTAAATATTTACATGGTTATTTACATGGTGCTGTCAATACTGCTTTTTTCTTCAGGGTTTTTATCTGTGCTGTTTTGCCAGTTCCTTTTTGGGGTGTGGCTTTACTGGCCCTATACACTTTTGGGTGTTGTTTTGTCTGTGTTTTCTGTTGTTTGGCCAGGCTTGGCTATTTTATTTGGGCTCAGGCTCCCTTTTCAATTAAGCCCTGTCTTTTGTGTTTTCAGCCTCTTATTTTAAATACTTTATATAGGGCCTAAGCAGACTGCCAGAAATAGCGCACATTAAATTGAGGCACTGCCCTGGCTCAGTGCTAGGGAATCATAGGAACTGTAATTTATTGTGGCACCAGAGCTCTCTGACAGAGAAGGCTCAATGTCCCAGAAAAAAATACAGTTCCCATGATTCCCTAGCACTGAGCCAGGGCAGTGCCTCAATTTAATGTGCACTATTTCTGGCAGTCTGCTTAGGCCTATAGTCTGGCCTAGGGATTTCTTTCCCTGTTTTTTATTTTGATTTTCTGTCTTGGTTCTTAAACCACTACCCCTCAAGGTTGAGGGCTTTCCTCTCTATTTGTTTGTTTCCCACCCATGTGTTTTAAGGTGCACAGTGTTTGAGCATTGCCTTTCAGGCCTCTAGCCTTTTCTTTTGAAAAGTTTTAGTAGATTTGAGGCTATACAGCCTACTCTAGAGATTTCTTTCCCCTGGTCTTTGTCTCCCTGAGACAAAGTATGGATGTATTTTTAGTACACAATCTTAACCAATATTTTATTGATTCCTGACTTTGTTTTAATCATTGCCACCCCTTATCTATTGGGTGATCTTGGACAAGTTACACTCTCTCAGCCTCAGGGTCAGGCTGACCACTAATGTTCTCTGGAGATCCATTTTGTCCCTGATTTGGGTGAACATCATTTTGTGATGGTATTGGGTAAGGCCCATGAGGTTTGTTTGCTGTTTCAGTTTCTCAAGCCCATGCCTCCAACTGTTGCTTCCATTTTCCCTTGCCTGGGATGTTTTACCCTCCCCCAAACCATTTACTTGGTTTGGGCTTGTACCTGCTTGGAGGCATGTAACCATTAGTTGGCTCTCTTCTGTCCTGCTTGAGGTGTAGTGACAAAAACTAAACTAAAAACTAAACTCCAGGCCCACCAGAAATGCCAACTTTCAGCACTGGCTGAGATAATTATCCTCAACACTAGCTAGCAGTAACAGAGTGTGGAAGCACCAGCTCAGTTTTCAGTATTTGGTAATTCTTTGTCCACACTTGAATAACTCACAGGAACAGTTGATTTCTTCCTAGTCCTTGGAGGCTCTTTACTTCCAATAGTTACTTCCAATCTCTCAGCCTCATTTAGAGGTGGGTTTAATCTTCTCCTGAACAGTAAAGTTTCTAATACAAGATAATTTGATGGATTCAGAGGTTAAGTGACTAATTCAGGCCTATGCAACCTGTTCTGACTCCATAAAAGGTTTCTAAATGCTCTAAATATAATAGATTAATAAACTAAACTTTTTTTCTTGTAGTTTTAGGATGGGAGCATGTTCACTTTACCTTGCAGGTGGCTGCTACTATTTCAATACTTATGGGTTCGGAGGCAACACCAGAGACCGATCCAGAATAAATGCTACATCATATAGTGGCTCCCACACCCTCTAAACGACAACATGCTCACCTTGGCTGGCCAGTGACTATTGCTGTTTCAACACCTATAATATCTGAAGCTGTTTGATCTAAGAGGGTTGTTTCAGCCTGAATGGGTTGTTGCCTTTTCAATGCAAATGTGCTAGCCTTGCCTGCCAGTGGTTTGTGCTATCCCAACACCTCTAAATGCTGCACTTCATCTCACCAATGACTTCACAAAAGCATAACTGCCCATTGTGTGATAATTTTACCCTGGGCTTCATTTACCAAACTTATTTTTTGTTTTTCTGTGAGGTTTATAGAGGACTAATTCTTCACATTCATCATCAAAGTTTATTGAATAGCCCAGAGGCCGTTTCAAAGTACTAAATACATAATAATAAAAGCAATATCACAGCAATATATAAAATATGAATATACCGCAAAAGCTGTAATCAGCCCCTGTACCATATAGGTACATATGAGTATAATTCTTCACATTGTCCATTTTATAGCTTCCTTATAAGTTAACTCCTTCACCATGGATGACAGAAAAAAATAAACATGTCTTAGCTATCAATGATAATTAGCCTAATGAAAGTGTTTTAAGGGCTCCCCTTTTAACTTTTCTCAGGGGTCTGCAAACAAGGCTGAGGGTTTTTTAGCCAGCCTGGTCGGACATAGGGGCTAAGCAGACACTTGCCCCATATCTGTGGTGGTTTCTGGGGAAGATATATACATATACATGTTGGTAAACACCTAGGGCACCCCTTTGTAGTGAAGGTTAGGCCTCTGAAACTATCCCTTTAGGTTGTGAGGCTAAACTGGATAGGGAAAGTAACCTTTCTTGGGGCTGACTTGAGATATACACACTTACTCAAGTCCTGTGAGTTGAGTAAGGAAATCTCAGGTTGGAGTTCTTAATGCAAGCTGGCCAGGGAGCAACCCAACTATGGGTTATCCATGGAGTTCAGTGTTTCACCCAGGGGAAGCTGAGGAGGTGGCCTTGGGAATAGACTAGGTTGCTCCCCCATTTCTGCAGATTTCTCAGAAATTACATAACTAGTTAAACTTAAATAAAGTGTCCCATTTTCTAACCCATTTGTGTGTCTGGTCTCATCATTAAAAATAGGTCAGCAAGATCTTTGGTGAAATTTCCTGGTTTTCTCAAGAGATTATCACACTACACTCTTAAAGCATTGCTATTCCATTTTAACTGCTCTGACTGTCTCCTGTTGCATTTTAGGGTTTGTAGTTCAGTGAGCCCTAAGAGCTCTCTGGCTGAATATTCTAAATGGACCTTCCTAAACTGCAAATCCTAGAATGCAACAGGAGGCAGCCAGAGCAGTTAAAGTGGAATAGTAATGCTTTAAGAGTGTAGTGTGAATAGAAGATATTGATATGGCAGACTCCAGAATTCTTTAGTGACTCAGGAAGGGCATAAAAAACTGATTCACCTTCATAGTTTTTTTGTGGGTTTTTCGGGCTGCGTGGCCATGTTCTGGAAGTTTCTTTCTGACATTTCACCAGGATCTGTGGCTGGCATCTTCAGAGAATGCTGGAATGGAAGAGAGTGGGTATATATATATACTGTGAGACCCTGGGTAGGGAGGAGTGGTTCTAATGTAAACCGTGTGCTGTTTTGTTGATGGCAGGGCCTCAGGGTGGGAGGATACACAAAAGAGGATTATTGTCTGCTAATTGTTGATTATTGATTCACCTTCCTTTTCACCAACCTAGCTTTAAATCTGAAAAGAAAAAGAAAAGAAAAAGAAAGATAGCTATGGGCCTTTACAGACTGCCAGAAATAATCCAGTTTGAGGGCAGTTTAACTGTCCTGTCTCAGTGCTAGGAAATCATGGGAAATGTAGTTTATTGTGGCACCAGAGCTCTCTGACAGAGAAGGCTCAATGTCTCAGAAAAAAAAAAAACACCCTACAATTCCCATGATTCTCTAGCACTGAGCCAGGGCAGTTAAAGTGGCCTCAAACTGGATTATTTCTGGCACTCTATAAAGGCCCTATGTCTAGCCTGGGACTTCTCCTGGCCAAACATAGCTGTGAAAAGCAACCAGGGATTGTGGTAGGCTTGTACAGACTGGGTGGGGAGGTCATTTCCTACAGAAAACTCTTGGAGCAAAAAGAATCTATATTGTAAGTGGACTCCTTCTCCCTCCTTGATTCCACAAATTATGGTATGTTGAATAATGAACTCACAGAGTTAGATCTGCATGTGTAGTGGAAAAATCAACTGTTGCAAATTAACTCCCAGCAGCCACAGTTCTTTGCAGAGCTTGATGCAGAACAGGGGACCAAAATAGTTTGAGAATATAGGTTTATTGCCAGCAAGTCCCAATGGAATTAGCATTCAGATCATTGGGCAAAGGACAAGCCAAGATGGCTGTAGTTTTATGCACTCACAGACAAAGAAATTCAAAGCTGAAGTTCTATTGGATGCTCTAAACTTTAAACACACAGAATCCTGAGCAATGAGAATACAGATTTCAGAATACATTATAATATGCTTAACTTACCATGTTGCCATGCCAACCACATATCAAAATCTCTTATCAGTAAATAAACTGGTGTGTACCAGGCAGAAGGCCCTTTTGCACAAACAAGAGTGGTTGGCAATGATTTATTATGGCTCTCTGGCCCATGCTGGCTCCTAATGAAGGTCTTTAATGCCTCAGGTTACCAGGCCTGGGGTCAAACTGTATCTAAATAACCCTCTAGCATTCTTTGATTTTAAACTTTCCAAAATTTTCCTTAGAGGCCCACTTCCCAGAATTCCCTTCACATGGCTGCTTGACCATTATTTTACACTTATAATAGCACACATCTTTAATTTAGGCATATAAAACATTAATTAAAGAAATTATCCTGCCTTTAAAGCTTAATTCTTTAGCAATTATAACTTTACCATTGTAATTTCATCATCATTATTATCATGCACATTTGTAACATTGAGGTCTCATCCTTTTGCTCTGGTGCCTGCAAGTTAAATACAGCACAAACCTGAACAATAGGTTTTCCTCCTTCAAAGACTCAATCCTTTTGTCTTGCAAACCTTAGAACACAGGGCATGTATAAACATTTTCAGCACCAGAAACATTATGACAGTCATAACAAAACAAAACAAACTTGTGATCACCATTGACTATCAGGGCACCAAAACCTTTCAGATGTTCTACATTTTGATCTAGCATTTCTCAACACTTTACAAATCCATGCTATTCTCTTTCACTTTATCAGACTCATTTACATAATGGCAACAGGTGATGTTCAACCAAACTCAAAAACCTCTTTCTTTGCTTTACAAGTAGTCCAGTGCAACTTGGAATTTATCTCAGCCTGGACAGCAAACAAAACCTTCTGCATTGTAATTCATCATTTGGATTATCTCCTAGTTTAGAATCATATGCTGTCTTTTCACCAGATGGTCTATAAATGGCTTCTGCCATTTCTTCTGCAAACTATTTCTCCCAGGTTCTCTTTTAATTTACTGACTCAGTGGATAATAGGAAAAACCTGCCAGGGCTAAACCACTAGTTGTATAAGTTTTATTTCACCCTGGTGGCAAAACTTCCCTTGACTACCCACATTCTTTCCTAGGCAGACCACATATATACAGCTCTTGCTGTGACCGTTCTGCTCTTGAATTTTACTAAGAGGAGCAGTATTCTCATTTAATGCCACCCAATCCACTAAAGGATCTAGGCGTTCACAGGTCAATATTGTTTCTATTTGGTCTGGAATATACAAACATCCTGGTCTCATCACCACAATATGTGTACAATTGTTGTAGTCTCCCACATTTATACAAATCCTGGGATGTCTTATGGAACCTGTGGCTTGGTCTTTTGCACCATGCTAAATTCTAACACATTTTGGGGATGTTGGATTTTGTGCTTGGTGTGACAATATGTATTTAATTATCATTTAGGTTTTGTTTCTTCTCTCTGGTCACTGCATATATTGCAACCTAGTTTCAACTCATTAATCCCATTGTAAAAAATTACTTTTACTGGCCAACCCTTTCTGCTTGATTAGGGCATATGTGTGCAAATTTAACATCTGGTCATGTTTGCTATTTTTGATATGTTGTTAATCAACTGATGGAACCCATTTGAACTCAACTCTGGCTTTCCACATTTAACATAATTTAGCCTTATCAGGGGGAATATCACTATTCAAAACTCAAACAACATTCTACAATACATTTCTATTGTCTAAGGTCTAACTTTTCTAATTTCTAACTTTCTTCTTCTTTATCTTCAGGGATCTGGCTTGGCCCCCCTTCTTCTTCTTCTGTTGTTGGACCGTGCATAGATCTGTCAGCTTCTGGTGTGACAGAAGCATGGGTCTATCCTCTCCCACGCGGCAACTTAAAACAGCCTCTGGTGTGTCTGCACTATGGGTTTAAGCTGAATCTTCTTAGTTTTGATGTACCTCTGGCTATGCTAATACACCTGCTCCTTTATCACAGTCCATTACACCTGAAGCTTGAAATCAAATAACCTTTATAACTGGTCTTGCAGAGGCTTGGAGTTTTCTTTAAAAACCAATTTTATGAACTGTTAGAAGACCTCTATTTTGGATTTAAAAAATCAGTTTTGTGTTCGTAACCAAATTTCATCTCCTGGTTCAAACAGGTGTATTTGGGGCTGAACCAAAAATAGTTTCCATTTTAAATATATTGGTTCAGGGTTTGTAGGGTTTTCACCAATTTTTGAACTTTTGAATCAATATGGACTTGCCCAATTGTTCTATATCCTTCCCTTATGCCAGAGGTAGGCAACCTTTCCCCTTTAAGGGCCGAGGGACTTCAGCTCCCAGAATCCCAGGAGCTATTGGCCAATATGGGACTATTGGCCAATATGGATGAGGCTTCTGGGAGCTGAAGTCCCTCGGCCCTTAAAGGGGAAAGGTTGCCTACCCCTGCATGTTAATCAAAATCTGAGGGATTTCAGCCATATATCAAATCAAATAGGGCAGTCTATTATTATTTTTAATGCATCTAAGGGGGGAAGCAGACGGGAGCTTCCCGTGCGCCGCGGGACGGAGCGCCGCTGGACCGCCGCAGCCGTACCGCGGCGCACCGTCGGCGACTCTAAAAGGAGCACCAAATTGGCACTCCTTTTAGATTTCAGGGAAAGTGCGCCCTAAAAGCGGCGGGCGCACTTTCCCTGACTCAAACGCCGCGGCGCGTGCGGTCGCTGTGGCGTGAGGTCATCCTCGGAGCGCCGGCCGTGCGGAGGGCCGGCAACTCCGAGGGCGACCTCAGGAAGAGGAAGGGGCGCCGCTCGTGCGGCTGCCCCTCCTCTTCCCTGCCCGGAAGACGACTCTATTAGTCGTCTGCCGAGGCCCTAAGTCTGAACAAAGCCAGTGGAGAAGCTTGCATCTATTTTAACCAACTGGGTCTTAAAAAAATTTATTGTTGCTTCTATTCTTCCAGGCAAGGCTGGGTTATGAAAACAGTTTAAAAACAAAACAAAATAAAACTTGATGCCTCTGTATTGTATTTCAGGAGGCTTCCTGTCTCTATTTAGCACACGTGAGGCATTTTAATAAGGCCATTATTGTCAGAGTATAGATGGGTTATGCAATCAAAGGTAAAATATAAAGATGTGTGTGTTTGTATTTTTCCACTTGAGAACATTCTTTTAGGCTGAACACAAACAACTCAGTCCAGATGGGTAGAGAGACAAAACAATAGAGGAACCACTAGATGGGAAAGCATCCTTGTTTACATAAGGAAACAATAATAAAAGTTGTTATGGGAAAGTAGATCACATGATGGAAGATGAACAACAAGAGGTTGGGTTAGCATACGTCACATACAGATCATCCAATCAACCTGAAGGTTAACACCCAAAAGGTGGAGAGGGGCTGGGTTGAGAAACTTTGTGTTAGGCATTGATATTATTATTATTTGCTTCCATTGGATCGCACTTTTTCTTCTCTTTACTTTGCAATGGATCTATAGTAGTTTATACTGCTTCACAATGTAGCCTTAAGATCTCCAAACATGGATCTGTAGTTTTGTTCCTGTTTAGCCACTTCTGCAAGATGTGATACTTTAGTGGACTGTGTTTTTACTTTGTATGTTGTTATTATTTTTTTCAACAATAAAGCTCAACTTTTAGAAGCTTGGATTTTTTGCTTCCTGATTCTGCTGGATTTACAAACACCCTACTCCACCAAAACTGAACAATTATTATTATTAAAAATACAGCCCATCCTTATGCAGAGGTTTCTAAAAAAAAAAAAAAAAAAATCTTAACACTGAAACAAAAAACAAAAACTCAAAGCTGCCTTTTCCAGGTGGGAATTGGCATGTGTTTGCGTTATTGTTGTTTTTCCCATGGTAAGACTCTGGCCACTCAGGAGCTGTTCTATTTAATCAGGCTTTTTAAAGCTATGACTTCTTTTTCTCTGTACAAAGTATCATGGGCAGACAAAATAAGGAAAAAACATGTCTGGCAATCTCAGAGCTGGGGCTTTTGCAGTGTCTTTCTAATATTGCTTAGAAACTCCCCTCTTTTTCTGCCCTCCCCCCTTTTCGGTAGGAAGTGATGATTTTACGGGGGGGGGGGGTTAGTCATCAATACAAAGGGAAAAAATCAAAAGGCAATCCAAAGAGCTGCTGTTTTAAAAACTCTTCATGACAATGGGAAAATAAGTCTTTAATTGTTTCCACTCAAAAAAAAAAATCTTGTTAACAAAAACAATTTTCAGTACTGTTGCAAAAGCAAAAAAAAAAAAAAAAAAAAACAACAACAACCAAAACTCTTTTCCCAAGGGCTGATAGGAATTGTAGTATATTCTGGCTGAGGCAAACCACATTAGCAATATTGATTTTTCCCTTCAGATTTTACTATCTTCTCATTGGAAGTCACAGATCAGCTGACAAAAGATCAAATGACTCTCAGGGCAAGCCTCAAACAAAGGGAAAAAAAAACTTTTAAAGTTCAGGATGGAAAAATGGGCTGTTTCCACAGGGAAAAATCTCAGACATATCTACTACAGCACCTCCAAAATTTATACTTGATGTCCCATCATCCTCATAAGAAATCTGGACTCCCAATTGTAAAAGTAAATCTTTTCCCATTATGGACACAGGACTTTCAGAGATGGTCAAAAACTCATGCTTTACTTGTTGGTTTGCAGCATTAAAAACTTTCTTCTGTAAAATTGGCTTAAACAATGTATCTCCAGTGACACCCACAACTTGAACTTTTTGGGCTGTCGTCTCTGGGGCACTCTCATCCATAACTATAGACTTTTCTGTTCCTGTATCCATCACAAATGAAATTTCTTGACCTTCCACTCCTTTAAATCCCGTCCTTGGTTTCTGAGGAACCTCTCCCTCTTCCAATCCATTGAATTCTCTCTGGGCTTTAGAAATTAAGATGGTGGGGAATTCGGGCTGCTGTTTTCCCACATTCCCCATTCTCTAAAATCTGATTCTCATGTCTTCCCTTTTCACTTGTTCCTCTCTCTTTCACTGTTTTTCCACTTGCTTTTTGACAGACTGGGCTCTCTCTCCTAGCTCTTGTTATTCTCAAAGCCGCAGTGAGGAGTTTGGCTGTGTACTGAATTCTGCTCTCTCTCCTTCTGCATCACCACATCATAACTTTCTTCAGCTTTCTTTAATAATTGATCCATGTTTAAAGTAGCAAAATCCCCTTGTTTTAACAGTTCTCATTTAATTTCTGGGGAACTTTGGCTCACAAAAAACATCTGTATCATGGTCTTATTCTGTTCTGGATCAAAAGGCATAAACTTCGTGAAAGTTTCACACAGGGCCTTTGCAGACTGCCAGAAATAGTGCAAATTGAGGGTTAGGGTTAGTGCTAGGGAATCATGGGAATTGTTTTTTTTTCCCCTGAGACATTGAGCCTTCTCTGTCAGAGAGCTCTGGTGCTACAATAAAATACACTTCCCATGATTCCCTAACTCTAACCTTTAAAGTGGACTCAATTTGCACTATTTCTGGCAGTCTGCAAAGGCCCACAGTCTCTCCAGAAAAGCCCTTGGGGGTTCTTCTGATCTTTGCTTTTTTTCTATAATCTTAGACAAATTGACCATGGTTTTCTCTTGCTCCACCCCTCCCTGGGAGATTAGGCACTCTTCTCCACTGAAAGGAAAAGGAATCTGTTTCCAGCAGATCTATATCAGGGGCAGTGAATTTCTTTCAGGTCTCTGTACAATTCTCTCTCCAATTTCCTCAAAAGTAGATCCTGGAGAGGGCTCAAACATAGTTTTTGAAGACTGGTTACCTCCCATACTTCTCCCCTTTCTAAACAAACAAAAACAGACACAAAGGGAAAGGGGAAATTGATTTTTAAACATCAATCACAAAAAGTTGCACAGTTGCTGGCCTTACACCCGGACGTTCAGTAGCCAAGGGCTATCCAGGTAATGATGGCATGTAACAGGAACTGTAGCAACATTCACTCACCAAATGGTAAACAACAATCACACCAGGTGGGCTTGTTTGTCACACTACCCCACAACCACTCATATGCCTGGTCTTGCCCCTTGGCAAGATCTGAAGTGGTCTGCCTCTCACACAGACACACCAACATTCATGCACGATGAGCTACCTCCCAGCTCCCGGTTTCCAATTTCTACCTGAAGTGGACCTTAGTTTCTGGGTTTTCACAGTCTCCCCTAGCCAGGAGATTGCTATTAATCCAGAAACAAAAGGGGGTGGGCTGGCCCCTTTTTGCCCCAAAAAACAAAAACAAAAACAAACAAACAAACAAAAAAATATTGGGCCTTCCCAAGGTCCACTGCCCTGCCTACCTATTTCCCAGTTTCGAACTTTGCTACTCACCTGATCCAGAAGAGGCCTGCCTCTTGTTTCCCTCATCTATGTTTTCAAACTACTGCCATCTCTTGCATGATCCTAGGCTGGAGTCTGCTTCCTGCTTCAGGCAGAAAGAAATTCCAGGTCTGCTCTTTCCAGAAATGTGGGAAATGTGCACATGAGCTTCAGTGGATCTCCTTCTCTTGAACCAGAAAAACAGCCCCAGCAAAGACAGAAAAAATATCCCCACCTCTGGTCTGCCTCAGCTTGCTCCAAAGAATCCGAGTCACAGCACCAAAATATGTAGTGGAAAAACCAACTGTTGCAAATTAACTCCCAGCAGCCACAGTTCTTTGCAGAGCTTGATGCAGAACAGGGGACCAAAGTAGTTTGAGAACATAATAATAATAATAATAATAATAATAATAATAATAATAATAATTTTATGCCACCTCTCTGCAGTGTACAGCAGATTAAAACAACATTACAAGTTAAAACAGTCAAACAATCCCTTCCCTAACCCACCCACCCCTTAAAAATATATTAAACTATAGCAAGATTAAAATACTAAATAAAAGAAAACAATACAGTACAAATAAATAGCAGCTTAGCAACAAAACAGCTGGAATCATTGTCATCTCCTTATACTTTTCTTAGTATAGGTTTATTGCCAGCAAACCTATACTTTTCTTAGTATAGGTTTATTATATCAGAATTAGCATTCAGATCATTGGGCAAAGGACAAGCCAAGATGGCCATGGTTTTATGCACTCACAGACAAAGAAATTGAAAGCTGACATTCTATTGGATGCTCTAAACTTTAAACCAGGGGTAGGCAATCTAAGGCCCGGGGGGGGCGGTTGCGGCCCCCCCGAGGCCTTTGGACCGGCCCCAGGCCGGTCCTGCCGCTGCTGCCACTGCTGCCGCTGCCATGACGATATTGATTATTGTTACTTGTTCTTGGGGTTTTCTTGGCAAAATCTCCACAGGGGTTTTGCCATGACTTTTCTGGGGCTGAGACAGTATGCATGCATATATATTTTTAAAAAAATTGTCCCTGTTATGGAAAAATATTTGTCACAGTTTGGTGCTAAAGGACAATTAAGCAAAAGTATTTCTAAAATTCAGTGATATTATGGTAAGAGTCAAATCAGTATTTCAATTCAGCATGGGGAACATGTGGCCTTCCAGATGTTGTTGGAGTACATTTTACAAAATACCTTTACAGTGTAGAGATGAAAACTACTAGAATTGTTTTTTTGATATGAAATGACAACACTGTCTTCATTTTTGGACCTGTAAGAGGGGAAAGTCTATGAAGACTGACCAAAAGAGTGTTTGTGCTTCAGAAGTTACAACTATGCCACTACACCCCCAACCTGTGCCACTTGTTCCTATAGATGCTCCTTAGGGAAGATAGCCACCAGATGTATTCCTCTGAAGGAGATGACATTTTTCCACACACTGGTAGTTTTTGTCCACACAGGCTCCATGTCAGATATTTATATTGACAGAGTATAGTAGACTAGTGATTTTTGTTTATGCACATACAACAAGAATAACAACTCTGGATGCTCAAAGTAAGAGCTTTTTGTTTATGTTTTCTTTCTTTAAAAAAAACAACACAAAAGTAGTTCAGAGTCAGAACTTTCATTATGAGAGGCCTTAAAGCTGGATTCCATATGTGCACATCTACAAAGGATGCTAATATAGAGTAGAAAATACCCTTTGGGAAAAGGGGGAGGGGGAGGAAAGCCTACCAGACATCAATCTATACACAGAGCTAGCAAGGAAATAATCTATAACTAAATGGGCAATGCATCTACGTATCCTACTATGCTCTCTGATCCCTTCTTCAGATTACTTGCTATAGTGTTAGTGCTTTGCTTTCCAATACTTATTACCTCAAATATTTTGAACAGTCAGAACACTCCTCCCCTGACTGCGCAACTCCATTGTTAAGTGACTGTGTGCCATGGACTTCTCACAAAGAATTTTAGATTGCTGAACATGTTGTATTCTACATTAAAACAACAACAACTGTGACATCAATGCATTTTGCATGTTTGCAGATTCCCGCTGCCACCACTTGCAGTAGCACTTTTATGCCCTGATAGGGCTCTGGATAGCAGCCAAAAGACCTACTTTAAAGTATTTTAAAATCATAAATGAAACCTCTATGCCGTGTTAAGTATTAAGTGATAATGCAATAAAACAACTCTGTGTAGTACAATAAAATGAAATTACAAAATAAAACTATGCAGCCAGAAAGATTCACTGTTTTCCAGATGTCTGGAAATATAAAGAGATCTTTCCTGCAATATCTCTTGTTCTGTGGGCCAAGGTTAAACAACACTTTCATCTACAGAGCTTGTGATGAACTGCATTTTTTCAGAATTGAATACACCACACCATGACATGTTTCCATGTATACAGTCAAGCATCTATTAATGGATATCAAAGTGCTGCTTCTTTCATCACCTGTGTTCCAAACCTTAGCCATACACTTATTCTTTGATTTTGTGAGGAAGAAAGTGTTTATTGATAAATGGTGATGCACTCAAACTGTATCATTTTATATTTTCAGAGACAATCATTTTCCATCGCAATGCTGCAAAATAATGAATGTGTATGGTTTTATCAGGTGCACACAAAAGAACCACTTGTATCTAAAAAAAATTGGGAAAAGTAGCTATACATAAATCCAGGTAAAAGAGTAGTAGAAATAGATGTTATGCATTCCACAGAGTTGCCATCAATCACTAATCCTGTGTTGTTATGTCAATTGCAGTTTTTATTTCCCCCATCCCAGTTCAGTACTGATTATCTTTGCAGACCAAAGGCTACACACAACACTGAAAATCATGGTACCTGGTGCCTTTCACACTACACAGTTATAGCACTATGATCCCAAATTCTCTGCCATGGCTCTCCTGTTTTGCCTTTGGGAAGTAAGCCAAACTCCCAGCTCAAAACCTCAGTGTTTCAAGCAGGGACAGGGAGAGAGGAGAGTCCGTAGCAAAAGCAGTGCTCAAAAGCAAGGGTCATTTAATCCAATCCAAGTCATTCACAAGTCAGCAGTCAGTCCAGTCAAGCAGTTCAAAGGGGTAATCTGAAAGAATAGCCATGCTCCAGAGAGAGATCAAGGCAACAGGCGATTGAACAAGGAATGTGGCACCAGTATGGCTTTCTCCCAAGCAAGATAGATGGTTGTTGACCACAAAGGACTGAGGGAGGTGCAGGGATATTTCTAGACCATCCAGGTCTTGCAGATGTTCCTTATTATCATCCTGTTTCTTACTTAAATTTTGAGAACACCCGCATATCTCTGCAGGGGCAGGCACTGGTAAGTTTGGCTCCTCATCTGAGGAGGAATGATTTTAATGAATTTTGCTCCTGTGTCTGTTGGGAACTCTGCCCTTTTGCTGCCTGCAGGTTCATCTCCCAGGGCTGCTGGTATTGCTGCAGCCCTGGCATATCCCCTGGGCTCTGAGCCTCTTCATCAGAGCCTTCAGACTCAGAGGGCAGGCAGGGCATGAGAATGACTGCATCTTTTGAATTTGGTGGGGCATTTACAGGAGCAGTCTCATGGAGAATTCTAAATATTCCACCCTAAAGTGAAAATACCAGGATTACATAGGATGTTGTCATGACAATTAATGTGGAATTATACCACTATAATTTTGGAAAGGACCCAGGTGAAATATTAGTATATTTTACAGAGAGGGAAAGAGGTAATTCAACATGGCAGTACCATTTTCAATATTAGCACCAGCCTCCTGTGGTAAGTAGTTCCAATTAAGAGTAAAACTTTATAAAAGCCATATCAGTTTGAAAGGCAATACATCTTTACAGTATGGCACACATGACTTCCAATTCACAACAAACCCAGCAAAAGTGGGACTGGGTACAGTATCAGAGAATCACACACTTATTAGCACATTTGGTTCCTCATCCGATGAGAACTCTACATGTAATAAGCAGTCTGTTTTACAAATCCATACTATAAATGAATTAAAGTGTCAGTGTATTTTTTGGTTTTAATGGGCATTTTGATGGACATATTTGTTACTCTATTGGTGAACACACTAACGGTGGCAGATTAGCAACCATATTAAAATAAATTGAAATGAGGGGAAAATAATAACAATAGCATGTCCATTTCTGTAACACTTATTAGTGAAATCAGTACTCTCTAAGCAGTTTACAGTCTGTAAGCCAATTGCTCCCAACAAGGTGGATACTCATTTTACAGACCTATGAAAGGATGGAATGCTGAGTCAACCTTGCAGCCCTGTGATCAAACTTACAACCTTGTTGCTGCAGTATCAGCATTTAACCGCTGCACCACTCAGTTCCTGCCTTGATGATGTACTTTGCTGCTTTTCCTCTTTTAATATCTTCAACACCACTACAAATTTAAATAGAATTCAAAAAACCACTCCTTATACTCCCACATGCAGGAATTGCTTTACCAATCAACACTTCAAAGCCTCATAATCTTTCAGCAAGTGCATTATGCTATGTTTGTGAACAGGACATTGTGAAAGCAACTCAGGGCCTCGGCAGACGGCTAATTGAGCCGTCTTCCGGGCCCGGAAGAGGAGGGGCAGCCACACAAGCGGCGCCCCTTCCTCTTCCTGAGGTCGCCCTCGGAGTCGTCGGCCCTCCGCACGGCCGGCGCTCCGGGGATGACCTCACGCCGTGGCGACCGGATGCGCCACGGCGTTTGAGTCAGGGAAAGTGCGCCCGCCGCTTTTAGGGTGCACTTTCCCTGACATCTAAAAGGAGCGCCAATTTGGTGCTCCTTTTAGAGTCGCCGGAGGAGCGCCGCGGTGTGGAGGCTGAGCTCCGCCGCCACTCCGGACCAGGGCGTCCCCGACGCCCTGGTCTGCAGAGGGGGTCAGGGCCTTTGCAGATTGCCAGAAATAGTGCAAATTGAGTCCACTTTAACTGCCCTGACTCAGTGCTAGGGAATCATGGGAACTATAGTTTATTGTGGCACCAGAGCTCTCTGATAGTTAAAGTGGACTCAATTTGCACTATTTCTAGCAGTCTGCAAAGGCCCTTTGTCTGGTAGATAATGTAATGGAGCAGAAGTAGTAGGCATTATTGTGCTGCCAATAAACTGTAGAGGAGAGGATGTTTCTCCCCAGCTGATGATATTTTAATGGACTGGAGAAGCAACTGATCAGACTGCATGGACTTCTGAAATGTATTGTGTTGCTTCACTGATGCTTTTGATATCACTCACGGCCAAAAGCAAATAATGTTGATAATATCAATGCAACAGACAATGGACAGCAGTTAAAAAGATTAATAGCAATTATACTTTTATGTTCCACTTTAACTGTCCCTATTTGTTGCTGTTCTTGTGGTGCAGCATGGGGGAGTAGGACTGACCACCTGGATCTGCAAAGGGCCCCAACGCTCCCGAGGCCGGCAACAAGCCACGCGGTGCGGTGGAGGTAGGCGGGACCATCTGGGCCTACAAAAGGCCCCCTTCGAGCCTTACCTTCCCGGCAGCGCAGCGCAGGGGAGTAGGACTGACCACTTGGACCTGCAAAGGGCCCCAACGCTCCCAAGACTGGCAACAAGCAGCGTGGTGCAGTGGAGGTAGGTGGGACCATCTGGGCCTACAAAAGGCCCCCTTCGAGCCTTACCTTCCCGGCAGTGCAGCGTGGGGGAGTAGGACTGACCACCTGGGTCTGCAAAGGGCCCCAACGCTCCCGAGGCCGGCAACAAGCCACGCAGTGCGGTGGAGGTAGGCGGGACCATCTGGGCCTACAAAAGGCCCCCTTCGAGCCTTACCTTCCCGGCAGTGCAGCGTGGGGGAGTAGGACTGACCACCTGGGTCTGCAAAGGGCCCCAATGCTCCCGAGGCTGGCAACAAGCGGCACAGTGCGGTGGAGGTAGGCAGGACCATCTGGGCCTACAAAAGCCCCCCTTCGAGCCTTACCTTCCTGGCGGTGCAGCGCAGGGGAGTAGGACTGACCACCTGGGTCTGCAAAGGGCCCCAATGGTCCCAAGGCCGGCAACAAGCGGTGCGGTGCGGTGGAGGTAGGCAGGACCATCTGGGCCTACAAAAGGCCCCCTTCGAGCCTTACCTTCCTGGCGTGCAGCACGGGGGAGTAGGACTGACCACCTGGGCCTGCAAAGGGCCCCAATGCTCCCTAGGCCGGCAACAAGTGGCGCGGCGTGGTGGAGGTAGGTGGGACCATCTGGGCCTACAAAAGCCCCCCTACGAGCCTTACCTTCCCAGAGGCGCAGCGCGGGGGAATAGGACTGACCACCTGGGTCTGCAAAGGGCCCCAACGCTCCCAAGGATGGCAACAAGTGGTGCGGCATGGTGGAGGTATCTGGGCCTACAAAAAGCCCCCTTCGAGCCTTACCTTCCCAGCAGCGCAGCGCGGGGGAGTAGGACTGACCACCTGGGCCTGCAAAGGGCCCCAACGCTCCCAAGGCCGGCAACAAGCAGCGCGGTGCGGTGGAGATAGGCGGGACCATCTGGGCCTACAAAAGGCCCCCTTTGAGCCTTACCTTCCTGGTGGCGCAGCGTGGGGTAGTGGGACTGACCACCTGGGTCTACAAAGGGCCCTAATGCTCCCTGCTCTGGTAACAAGTAGTGCAGCGCTGTGGAGGTAGGCGAGACCTTCTGGGCCTACAAAGGGCCCCTTGAGCCTTACCTTCCCAACGGCTACCATGGGGCGGTTCTGGATGGCCTTGGAGGACCATCTCTTCCGCGGCCTCCTTCCTATCTATGCAGTCATTGCTTAGATTAGGGATTGGAATTGGTTGGCTGCTCGTCTCCCCTTTTACATTGCGGAGTTGACCATAGTCTGGGGGCAGATATTCAGGTTGTGTGGGGGCAGGGAAAGTATGGTGGTAACAGAGCTTACAAATGTTACAAAAGAAGGAGGGATTGATGCCTAATATCTATCCCTCCTTCAGTTTGCTCTGTTTTCCGGGATAACTTGGAGAGCGTGCCAACCATTCCACTGACCCTCAACCTGCTCCTTTGCAATGCCAGGTCAGTCAAAAACAAGACCCATATCATCCACGATCTTTTAGTGGATGAGGCGGCCGACCTGGCCTACTTTACTGAGACCTGGCTGGGGGATGCCAGCTCCGTGATGTGGGCACAGGCCCTCCCAGCCGGGTACTCAGTCAGTGAGCAGGTGAGGGAAAATGGGGGGGGGGCGGCATAGCCTTGGTCCACAAGAACATCTTAACCCTGATCAGGAAGCCTATCCAGAAAATGACTCACATCGAGTGTATGTACCTTAGCCTGAAGACCAGGGATAGCTTAGGGATTCTGTTGGTATACCGGCCACCTCGTTGCTTAACAGACTCCCTGTCCGAGCTGACCTCCCTGGTTTCTGAGTTGCTGCTGGAATCACCCAGACTTTTGGTTCTGGGTGATTTCAACATTCCACTCAAAACCAGTTTACAAGATCTAACCGGCGTGGCTTGGGAGTTCATGAATACCATGACAAACATGGGCCTATCCCAGTTGGTCGACGGGCCCACACATTGTGCTGGTCATAACCTTGATGCGGTCTTTAGTACAGAGCAGGAATATCCGTGGGTGGAGGTTAAAAGAACCTCCGCATTGTCATGGACGGATCATTTTCTGATCAAGGTGGAACTAAAGGCTATCTCCTGCTCTCCCGGGGGTGGTGGACCCATTAGAATGGTCCGCCCTCGAAGGCTAAGGGAACCACTTGGTTTCCAGAAAGCCTTAGAGGGTTTAATGGTTGGTAATGCCGGTGATTCTGTCAAAGCCTTGGTGGACACCTGGAACATTGATCTCACCAGGGCTATTGACACAATCGATCCCAAGCATCCTTTCCAGCCTGCTTCAAATCGTAAGCCTTGGTATACAGAGGAACTTAGGAGGATGAAGCGAGCCGGACAATGACTAGAGTGCGAATGGCATAGGACTCGTCTCTTATCCAACAGAACTTGCCTTAGGAAACATCTTGATTCCTACAGAGAGGCTTTGCGTGCAGCACAAAAATCATTCTGTTCTGCACGCATTGCGTCTGCAGAGTCCCGCCCGGCAGAGCTGTTTAGGGTGGTGGGGGAATTGACGAGGGTTCCCCTCGTGCCAAACCCTCTACTTAACCCAAGAACAACCTGCTGTGAGGCATTTAACTCCTACTTTGCAGATAAAATCTCTAGGATAAGAGCCGACTTGGACGCCAGTGTTTTGGCAGAATCCGTAGATGAGGTGTCCAGTAACACTGTTGATGGCATTTTACTGGATCAATTCCAATCTGTGAGTACTGATGACGTAGACAAGCTACTTGGAAGAGTGAGGAAGACTACTTGCCCCTTCAATCCTTGTCCATCATGGCTGGTCGTCCATTGAGGGGACATGTTAGGGTGTTCCTTCAGGACACAATCAACGCGTCCTTTAGGGAAGGTATTATTCCATCTTGTTTAAAGGAGGCGGTGGTTAAGCCACTCCTAAAAAAACCTTTCCTAGATCCCCTGGATAGAAACAACTACAGTCCAGTCTCCTTTCCTCCTTTCTTAAGCAAGGTGATCGAAAGGGCAGCTGCTTCCGAACTCCAATCAGTCTTAGATGAAACCAATTATCTTGACCCATTTCAAACTGGCTTCAGGACAGGATATGGAGTTGAGACTGCCATGGTTGCTCTGACCGATGACCTCCGCCTGGGCATCGACAGGGGTAGTGTGACCCTGCTGGTGCTCTTGGATCTCTCAGTGGCCTTTGACACTATAGATCATGCCATCCTCTTGGATCGCCTGAGAGAGTTAGGAATCGGAGGCTCTGCTTTGCAGTGGTTCCATTCCTTCCTCTCGGGCAGATCCCAGAGGGTGAGTCTCGGGGACAGTTGCTCGTCTAAAATTGAACTTAATTGTGGCATCCCTCAGGGCGCCATCCTGTTCCCAATGTTATTCAATATCTACATGAAGCCGCTGGGTGAGATCATTCGGAGGCATGGAGCACGGTGTCTTCAGTATGCTGACGACACCCAGATTTAATTCTCCATGACCAGATCATCGTCTCAGACCTCAGATGGTGTCTCTGTCTCAGAGTGGTAATGGGTTGGATGAGGGAAAACAGATTGAAGTTGAATCCAGATAAAACGGAGGTACTCACAGTTACAGGCCTGAAACAAGATTTGGGAATACAGTCTCCAGTCCTGGATGGAGTCACACTCTCCTCTGTGTTCGCAGTCTGGGGGTACTCCTTGACTCGTCACTTCACATGACAAGTCAGGTGAATGCAGCGGTCAAGAGTGCCTGTTATCAGCTTCGGCTGATACGCCAACTGCACCCTTATCTGGATATGAGGGATCTGGAAACTGTGGTGCATGCTCTGGTAACCTCATGTCTGGATTACAGCAATGTGCTCTACATGGGGCTACCCTTGTGCCTAACCCGGAAACTGCAACTGGTACAAAATATGGCAACCAGGTTAATCACTGGAACATCTAGGAGGGAGCACATAACACCAGTGCTTAAATCCCTCCACTGGCTGCCGATTAGTTTCCAGGCACAGTAAAAGGTGTTGGTTTTAACCTTTAAAGCCCTACATGGCTTGGGTCCATCTTATCTTAGGGACCACCTCTTCCCATATGATCCCCCATGCGCCCTTCGGTCCTCTGGGAGGAATCTGCTACAGCCAATGAAAACTAGACTGTCTCAGACCAACCAGAGGGCCTTCTCTGCAACTGCTCCCAGGCTTTGGAATGGCCTGCCGGATGAGATCCATCTTATTACTACTCTTGCTGCTTTTAAAAAAGCAGTAAAGACGGACCTCTTCCGGCAGGCCTTCCCGGAATAGCTGCTTTCTGAAGGAAGATAAGTTTCTATCTGGTTTTATTACTCCAATTCCTTGTCTTATTGTTTATTGTTTACTCTTGTATTTTATTGTTGTATTTTAACTTTCTTTCTACTTTAATTCTGTTTTAAGGTGATGGGAGGGTGGAATTATGGGACGAGGGAATGTTTTAACTTGTCTGTTTTAATATGTTGTAACCCTCCCCGATTGCTTTGCAGAGGGGCGGGCTATAAATAAAAATTTATTATTATTATTATTATTATTATTATTATTATTATTATTATGTCTTCAAGTCTTTTCTGATTTATGGTGACCCTAAGGCAGGGGTAGGCAACCTTTCCCCTTTAAGGGCCGAAGGACTTCAGCTCCCAGAAGCCTCAGCCATGTTGGCCAATAGTCCCATGTTGGCCAATAGCTCCTGGGATTCTGGGAGCTGAAGTCCCTCGGCTCTTAAAGGGGAAAGGTTGCCTACCCCTGCCCTAAGGCAAACCTATCACAGTCTTTTCTTGGCAAGTTTGATCAGAAAAGGTTTGTTATTGCCATCCTCTGAGGCTGAGAGACTGTGACTTGTCCAAGGTCACCAAGTAGGTTTACATGGCTGAATCAGGAATTGAACCCTGGTCTCCAGATTTATATAGTCTAATACTCAAATCATTACACCACACTAGCTCACTGCTATGCTAATATCCTATAGAATCCTGGGCTATGTAGTTTGATGAGTCTTTTGAGGAGCTAAATACCCCCCTAAACTGAAAATCACAAGATTCCATAGGTTCTAGTTTCCACCCACTGAGCCATAACAGTTTGCTCAATCTTGTTCAGTTTTGTCACAGGATTTTGTCACAGTTTTCTCACAAGATTATTGTGAGAATAGAGTGGGGACCTTGAGCTCACTGGGGAAAAGGGGGGGGTATAAATATAATGAAAACTTAACTAATTAACAAACCAACTACATGGATAAACAAATTATATTTCCATGGATCCCCTGACATTATGTAACTTTGCTGTATTGTATTGATAAAGTATTGTAACAACCTGAATATTCCAACCCGTTTGTAACAATCACAACAAACTATCCTCTCTCTGTTGAGTTCTGTGAATCATTTTGCTAGTTCATAGAACTGTTGTCTTTTCTCTGATATGGCCAATTTTACAGAACATGACACTGCTGTTTCTAAGTCAGCAATTTGCAAGTGACATATTATAGACCAGTATGGTTCTACCTGATCCTCAAGCCTCAAACCCTGGCCTGACTCTTTAATCTGATTGTTTTGGAACCTGAGCAGTGACCAAACTGTTCTTATTTGCTCAGTATTGCTTTGTATTCAGATCACATGTGCTGACAAACTGACTCTTATTGATTTAAAATATCTATACCCTGCCTAGGTTCTTCAGGCACTTTACAGCACAATGTTAAAATCTATACAAGAAATAACAACCTTAAAACTAAAACAGCTAAATTAAAGCTAAATGAGCTATAAAACATCAAAGGCAGCCATAAGAAAATATTGTAAAAGCATAACATCAGTACAAACCTTTAATATATCAATCAATTAAAAAATTAGACTCAAATGAAAACTTGAATAAATAACAGCATTTTTAACCATTGGCCATCAATAAAAATGCCAAGCAGGTTGTGATTAGTTGCCATTCCATTACTATCTTGGTGTTGGATTGCTGTCAGTGGCAGAGTGATGACCAAAGACCCAGTTTTTTTTTTTTCCTGTTCATTGGAACAGATACAAAAAGCTTAATTGAAGATATTGTTCCACTCACAAGCACCAAACTGGCATCAAATAACTTCCATACAGAATTATAAGAGTTCAAAGACATCTTGAAAAACATCTATTTCATCTGAAATAGATGCTTTTTCCTGCACAATATAGCACAACATCCTATAGGGCTCCTATAGGAACAACTTGGAACAACTATTGAAGCAATTCAAGATGTGTGTGTGAAAAACAGGATTACCGTTGAAGCGTTACAGGGTTACAACCATTTAGAAAACAAAAATATTGATCACAAATGATTTGGATAACCTTAGATCAGAATGAAGACACTGAAATTGTTAAAAATTGCTGATACCATGGCTCAGTCATGAATCAAAATGGAGACTGCAGTCAATAAATCAGAAGACACTAAGACTTGGAGGACAGCTATAAGGGAACTAGACAAAAAATTAAGGGTAAAGATATATCATTGAATACCAAAGTTCATGTCATAGTGTTTCCTATTTCTATGTATGGCTGGGCAGTGAAGAAAGCTGATAGAAAGAGAATCAACACATTTGAAATGTGATGCTGGATAACATGGTCTGTCAAAAGACAAATGAATGGGTACTAGAGCAAATCAAGCCTGAACCCTCCCTAGAAGTCAAGATGCTTTAATGGACACTGTCACATTTCAGAGTTATTATGAGATCTGACTCATTAGAAAATATGATAATTCTTGATAAGGGAGAAAGCAGTAGGAAAAGAGGAATGTCACAATACAGATGGATAGACACAATCAGGTAAGTCATGACCCTGAGTTTTCAAGACCTGACCTGGACTGCTGATAACAGGGTGAGTTGGAAGTCTCTCATTCATAGGGTTAACAACAATAGGGCTATTATGCCAGTAGCTTTTACCCAGTTCTGACAATCCAGAAAAAATTATTGTGTTTATTATTATTTAATCATCATCATCATCATCATCATCATCATCCAGTGATAGTTAATGGGAAGCTCAGAGATTTATTTTTTTGGATACACACACACACAAAGTCCTGGTGGGATGTTTTACTTTTTATTGGAAAATAAGAGTCCTCTAAATTAATGTCAAGGATAACTTTCCGGAAATTGTTCTATTTAACCAGTAAACATATTTTATTTTATTCCTGCCAAGGGGCCATTTCAACCTTTCAGCATTCCCCCCCCCCCAGAAACTATCAATAAATACTTGAATTGACACAGTATTTAAATAGGCTCAGTAAAACAAAACAAAAGTTAAGAAATGTAGGAAACAAGATTAAATCAAGCCAAAGAAATTATTTTTCTGGAATTCCCACACCAGAGTGTCAGGGGAACACTGCTATGCCTTGAAAAATCTGTTAATGTGTCAAAGGAAATAATTAGTTTAAAAGTTTTTTAGAATTCAAGTACCCAGTCACAGAGGATGTTGCTCCTCCATTTCTAGGGATAGATCATGGCTCTGTGATGGAGCACATACTTTGCACACAGCAAATCTCAAATTCAGTCATTGAAATTTTCAAGTTGTGCTGGGAAAGACTATTCCCTGATACCTCAGAAATCTATTGTGAATGAATATACTTTGAACTATGACTCCAATATTTAGATGTAGGTGTTTATGGAAATTGCAGCCCAAGGCATCTGGAAGGGAATAGGCTGCCTACCTTCTGCTGTGGACAATAACGAACTAGGTAGATCAATGTTTTGACCTATTATAAGGCAGATCATTAATACATTAATAGGGATGAATTTTAGAATGCCTGACATATTAGAAGAACTCTGGGTTATTAAGAAATTCCTTAGAGTTTGCCATTTATCAGGGGCTTTTCTGAGAAAATGAGAACTTACAAAATATTCTCTGAAAGATAACTTGTCCATAACTACACTTGGAAGCCTGAAGATGAGCCCAGATATAAATTTTGTGGTTCTTAATTCTTGTCACAAAAATGAGGCTGCCAGGCTGGTGCTTCCCGGCCCCGGCGCTCTCCCGATAAGCATTGGGGCAGACAGCACAGAGGCTCCAATTAGTTGGATGGGCCAGGTGATGGTGCTTCCTGCTCCTGAGTGGGACTACAACTCCCAGCATGCACCGGGAGCCGGGAGCACCATCCCATTGGCCAGCACCGGGGCAGAGGGGGTGGGATTTCCGGGACTCTCCACATTTGATTGGCTGTTAGGCCTATAAAAGGCCTTGTGGCATGAGAAACCAGCACCATTTTAATTTGGCTCTCCCAACCATCCCTCCCTTTATCGGAGATGGATATGTGCTGTCACAACTTTTCAGGGGTGATAGCATGGGTGTCGGATCTTGTGAGTGTGGTTTTCTGTGCTGCAGAGCACTGGATCAGGAGTCAATCTAGGACACAGGGGTGCTGGGAGCATAGCAGTTTTGCCATTGCAGGGGCAACACTGGATCAGCATCTCCTGGCAATGAGGGGATAAGATGCGAACATCCAATCAACTGGTTGCCTGAGATGTGGGCATGTGATCAACCGCTTACTCTGCATCATCCTGAAGCTCGGCCGTGACCAGGCAATCTGGTTCATCAATCAACAAACAGGTTGGTCGATGACATATCCAGACCTCATGCTCTTTTCCAACCCTAACTGTCAGCTGTATTCAATAAAGTTGTGGCCTTTTTCCTTCCAGTAGGTTGTTATGTGTTATTTGCCATGTAGGTTGTTATGTGTTATTTGCTATGTGGCTCCCCCCCATGGCAAATAATTATATTGCAGTGATCATAGCCCTTAGGCAAAGTTTACAATCTAAAGACACTATGACTTGTGCATGTTAGAATATAGATGGGTTATACAGTCAAAAGTGAAATGTAGACATGTGTGTGTGGAATTTTCCTCATGAGAACAACATCTAGAGAAACAAAGTGAATCTAACACCAGATGGCTACAAAGACATAAACATGTATTTTCCCAAAGGTACAACTCATAGACACAGACTTTGTTATGAGAAAGGCTTGAAAGCAGTATCCAAAATAATCGTTAGGCTGAGAAAATAGTCACGTGGTGGATGATGGACAACAAGAGGCTGGGTTAATATACATCAGGGGTAGGCAACCTTTCCCCTTTAAGGGCCGAGGGACTTCAGCTCCCAGAAGCCTCAGCCATGTTGGCCAATAGTCCCATGTTGGCCAATAGCTCCTGGGATTCTGGGAGCTGAAGTCCCTTGGCCCTTAAAGGGGAAAGGTTGCCTAACCCTGATATACATCATACAGGCATTATCCAATTAACATAAGGTTAACACCTAGAAGGTGGAGTATGGGAAGGGCCTAGAGAAGCCTTTTATTGTTCAAGATGTGAGTGTGTGTGTGTGAGTCTGGCTGGCAGCAGTGGTTTCAACTGCAACAAGTTGAGATCCTAAGCTTTTGGGATTGTTAAAGATGTAATCTTTCATGACTGAACTGGACAAGTTCATCACAATGGATTTTACTTAGTTATCTTATTTTCTTTTATATGCATTAATAAACTATGCCTTTGGACTTTACAATGTGTCTTCTTGACTGAGGAAGACAAGATCCTGAAGAAGGGAAGCTGAGCCAGTTGATGGTAAGAGATACAAAGTGGTTGTGGATCACAGCAGCCAGCTTGTCCTGGAGATTCTGCTGGGTGCCAAAGAGCATCACTGCAACACTCATCATCCACACACTGACAAGGGTTACGGGGCCAGTTATGGCTAGTCTGCCAGTTAAGGCTGTTCTGCCAGAAGAGGCTTGTTTGCCAGTTATGGCTAGTCTGCCAGTTAAGGCTTGTCTGACAGAAATGGCTTATCTGCCAGAGGACAAGGAGGCCAGATGTCCAGAAGGAAAGGAGCCCAGGAGTCCAGATGGCAAGTCTGCAAGGTGGCCAGGAGGCAAGACTGCCTGTCCACAACTTCAACTAATGGAGCAGAGGACAGAATAGGAGAATTTCAGCACAGAATAAGCAAAGAGATAGTACAGAAACATCTGGTTAATCTAAATGAATATAAGTCTCCAGGACCAGATGAATTACATCCAAGGGTATTAAAAGAACTGGCAAATGTAATATCGAAACCATTGGCAATAATCTTTGAGAACTCCTGGAAAACAGGAGAAGTCCCAGTGGACTGGAGGAGGGCAAATGTTGTCCCCATCTTCAAAAAGGGGAAAAAAGAGGATCCCAACAATTATCGTCCAGTTAGTCTGACATCAATACCAGGAAAGATTCTGGAGCAGATCATTAAACAGAGAGTCTGTGAACATCTGGAAAGTAATTTCATAATAACAAAAAGTCAACATGGGTTTCAGAGAAACAGGTCATGCCAGACAAATCTGATCTCTTTTTTTGATAAAATTACCAGCTTGGTAGATGAAGGGAATGCTGTGGATATAGTATATCTTGATTTCAGTAAGGCCTTTGACAAGGTTCCCCATGACATTCTTACAAGCAAATTGGTAAAATGTGGGCTGGACAAAGTAACTGTTACATGGATTTGTAATTGGTTGACTGGCCGAACCCAAAGGGTGCTCAACAATGGCTCCTTTTCAACTTGGAAAGAAGTGACCAGTGGGGTGCCACAGGGCTCTGTCCTGGGCCCAGTGCTATTCAATCTCTTTATCAATGACTTGGATGTCGGTATTGGGGGCATAGTTATCAAATTTGCAGACGACACCAAATTAGCAGGAGTAGCTAATACTCCAGAGGACAGGATCAAAATTCAAAATGAATTGAATAGACTAGAAAGCTGGGCCGAAGCTAACAAAATGAAATTCAATGCGGAGAAATGTAAGGTACTGCACTTAGGGCGGAAAAATGAAAAGTACAGATATATGATGGGGAACACCTGGCTGAATGAGACTACGTGTGAAAGGGATCTAGGAGTCCAGGTAGACCACAAGTTGAACATGAGTCAACAGTGTGATGCAGCAGCTAAAAAGGCCAATGCAATTTTAGGCTGCATCAGTAGAAGTATAGTGTCTAGATCAAGAGAAGTAATAGTGCCACTCTATTCTGCTTTGGTCTGGCCTCACCTGGAATACTGTGTCCAGTTCTGGGCACCACAATTCAAAAAGGATGTGGAGAAACTGGAGCGTGTCCAAAGGAGGGCAATTAAAATGGTGATAGGTCTGGAAACCAAGCCCTACGAGGAACGACTTAGGGAGCTGGGGATGTTTAGCCTGGAGAAGAGAAGACTGAGAGGTGATATGATAGCTGTGTTTAAATATTTGAAGGGATGTCATATTGAGGAGGGAACAAGCTTGTTTTCTGCTGCTCCAGAGACTAGGACCCGAAACAATGGATGCAAGCTGCAAGAAAAGAGATTCCACCTCAACATTAGGAGGAACTTCCTGACAGTAAGGGCGGTTCGACAGTGGAACACACTCCCTCGGAGAGTAGTGGAGTCTCCTTCCTTGGAGGTCTTTAAGCAGAGGCTGGATGGCCATCTGTCGGGGATGCTTTGATTGGGAGTTCCTGCATGGCAGGGGGTTGGACTGGATGGCCCTTGTGGTCTCTTCCAACTCTATGATTCTATGATTCTATGATTCTAGGACAAGAGAACCATGCTTCAGTGTTTGCTGGGAAAAGCAGAGGTGGCTTCAAATCTTCTTCAGATGTAAGTAACAGTTATGTTTGCTGCTAAGCTGTTTTTGCCTGATGGCAGAGTACAGAACTCTTTAAAGATGGTTGTCTGAGAACTCTCCACTCTACAAACAGTAAGATGCAAGGGAAACATAGCCTGGACAGGCTGGAAATACTGTGGTTCAATGTAGTGAAACATTTTTTTCAAGCTGCAAACAAACTCTGTTAAGGGCCATTTTGTTTAAAAATGGATGCAGCTGGGTTACCAAGGCTCAGGGACTTGAGTCACAAATGCATGTTGCAATGCATGGAGTTCTAATGCAGCGGGATTTCTAGAGGTGGATGCCTAAGCCAAAAGAAATCATTCTTTTAAGCCTCTCTGAGTCACAGTTAAATTTTGAGGAGAGGATGGTCTTCAGCCAAAAGTTTTTGGGAAACTGAAGAGGATTCATGAATTCTGCACAGCTTTATCATAAATGCTGTGGTCAAAGGACTTTACAGTTCTTGGAAGAAAATACAAAAATCCCTGGTGAGGGTGAATTTTACACAGTGGTTTATGCTGTGGGGGGACTGCAGCAGTTTTGCTGGATGCCAAAAAGTTCCAGAGGCTGGAACATGATGAGCCAAGCAGTTTGCTTGAGGAAAAACCAGAAATGTCGGCTTGTGGCGCCTAGGATAGCACCTGAGGCTTTCAAGGATATGCATCCTGAAAAGGCAGCTGATGCATGGGTGAAAAACCAATGCTTTTGCTGTGACAGAGTAGGATATTTGAAAACGACAATACAAGAAAGTTTGCAACAATCAACAATCAACAACCCAGAAACTTTGGGGAAAACAAAGGAACTGCAGCTGTGATACAGAGCTGTGACAGAGTGACTCAAACAGGTGATGAAAACCTGAGGACAAAATAGATTCTATATTCTGGGACAACCAGACATATGATAAATAATGCAGATTTGCTGAAAAGTAAGAAATCCTCCAGTATCAAAGATGTTTATCTAGCTGATGGAGGGGTAAGAGATGTTAAAGCAATTGAGAAATGTCTAAATGCCAAGTTTTGGTGAGAAAACTTTGAAAATGTTTTATGTGTACCTGATTTACAAAACTGTTTAGTTAGTGTGTGAGGGGATACACTGAGTTTTGGGAGATAAATGTAAAATCACCCTGGATGGGGAGGTGTGTACAAAAGCTAAAATGGGAGAATATGTATTTTATACAAAGTGAAAACAAATGCTAAATGTGCAGGTTTGGGAAATGAATCATTGCATTCTGGTTATGCACATCAATTATAGAATCCTAGGGAACATAGGATTTGGTAGCTTGTTTAATCTGGGGGATATAGGTCCTGAATTTTTAAAATGTCTCATTGTACATATGATTTGGGAGATGTTTGATTTGCCACAAAGAAAAAGTCAAGGTTTTTCCTGTAAGAGAACCAGAGCAAGTGAATTGCTAAAATGACCTGTTGAGGTTGGTCCATGCTGTTAAGCAAAAGGGACAAATGTGTGTTACTAGGTGATAACAAATATTTTCTTAGTGATTGTGGATAGATTTTCCAGTTTTCATATGTCAAAATTTTAAAACAGAGAAGTGATACAATTGAAAGTTTTCAACAATGGGTAAATATGAATGTGAAAAACATTGATTACAAAATAGGATATTTTGATTACAGACCGGGAAAAGGAAAAAAAATTGTCTCACAGTTTAAGAAACTGGCTGAGAAAGAAGAAATCCAACACCATTTCACATGTTATGTGGCAACCATTAAATCTAAAGTATCTGACAATTTTTGGACAATATGCAAATATATATGTGCCAGCATGTTTTAAAAGGGAAAATTAAACTAAAAAGCCACAGATGATGTTTGTGAGATATTCAAGAAACAGTTAAAGATTTCACCTTGGTGGTGAGAAAAGTTTTAATGTCCAAGTGTAACAATTGTGAAAAACATTTAGGTGAAAAAGGATACATTCAAACAAAGAAGTTTTACTGAGGATGAGACAGTTAAACACAAGTGCCAGGAACAGAAGGGCACACAAAAGGCAAACTACAAACATTAATCCTCTGGAAGTGAGGGAAACACTTAAGATCAACAACAAGTAAAAATGACAGGAAACAAAGGACACACAAGTCCAGACACAAAAGAGAAGGTGAGAAAGAAAACAATACATGTTATATCAAAGAAAATTCATAGAGAGTGTGAAAACAACACACAAATTTATTATACAAGAAACAAGAGTTTATACAATAGTGGCTGGTGAGCTAGAGAGTTTCAGAGATTTTAAAAGTTTCAAAAAGTTTTTTTTTTCTGTTGAGGAAAGTGAGAATGATATACTACAGTGCAGAAAGAAATTCAAGTGTTTAATTGACAAAGAGATGTTTAAAATGTGGTTGATAGACCTAAAGAAAAAATCACAAGATAATTGGATACAAAATAATGAAAGATGTGTGATGGCAAACAGAGTTACAAAGCTAGGTTAATAGAAAAAGGATTTGCTCAGCAAAGGTTTGAAAACATTGATAAAAACATTTAGTCCAAGGCTGAGAGCTTGTGACTGGTATTGACTTTAACAGCAAGGAGGGGCCTTTAGGTGCAACATTTTGTTTTGTTTTTTTAGATTGCTTATTTAAATGATGATACGTATGTTTACACAAAAGGAGATGGCTTTTTTGGTTGTTTAGATTCAGGAGATTCAGACAAGGAGGAGAAGTGTCTAGAGAGATTTGTTATTAAAGATTTTTATTTTTTGAGATCTTATTTTAAAGTTGCTAGACTGCTGATAGAATATGTTTATTGAGTCGGCATAGAAAGATTAGGGAAGTGTGGTTTGCAAAGTGCAAAGATGGTGACAGATTTAAAGTCAGAAGGTTTTATTTGGAGTGTAGTTACAAGGGGTTTTAAATATTCAGATATATGAAGGAGCTTTGTGAGGGGTTTGATGTTTATAGTTGGCAATAATGGATTAGATATTGTGTTTGCAATAGGTGTTTTAAGAGAAGAAATTGTTTTTTAAGGTAGTAGATTAGACAGCAATGAAACATTTGATAAGTTTTTTTTTTTTTAAGAGAAAGGGGCTTGTGATTTAGAACAACCACATTGAGGTTAGAATGTTTTATAAATAGTTCATTTGCTTTAAAGTTGAATGATAGCTAGTCAGGTTAAGGATTATTGATTAAATATAGAGAAAAGCTTAATAGTTTTGAAAAATAAAAATAATGATATATAGCTTTAAGTGCTGATAAAACAGAATATATAGCATTAAATGAAATAGAGTAGATTAAACAGTTGTTATAGAATTTAAAATGTGAATTGTCAGTTATGATATATAGAGATTCACAATCATGCATTTTCATGATAGAAGCAAAGAGGTTTAAGTGCAGATCAAAATACGTTAGAGTTAGATAACAGAATGCTAGAGAGCTAGTTTAAAATGGAATTGTGTGCCTACAATATAAAAATCAAAACACAACACTACAGATATATGAACAAAGGTTCTGGAGATAGAACAACATTAACAATTGTTACAACAGACTGGGATGTGCTAAGATAGTTTCAACAACAACAACAACAACAATAGTGGTCTCACACATCTATACATTTCAGGAGGGGATTGTTAGAATATAGATGGGTTATACAGTCAAAGGTGAAATGTAGACATGTGTGTGTGGAATTTTCCTCATGAGAACAACATTTAGAGAAACAAAGTGAATCTAACACCAGATGGCTACACAGACATAAACATGTATTTTCCCAAAGGTACAACTCATACACACAGACTTTGTTATGAGAAAGGCTTGATAGCAGTATCCAAAACAATAATTAGGCTGAGAAAATAGTCACGTGGTGGATGATGGACAGCAAGAGGCTGGGTTAATATACATCATACAGGCATTATCCAATTAACATAAGGTTAACACCTAGAAGGTGGAGTATGGGAAGAGCCTAGAGAAGCCTTTGTCTAGTTATGTTTTTTTACTCAAGATGTGAGTGTGTGCGTGTGCGTGTGAGTCTGGCTGGCAGCAGTGGTTTCAACTGCAACAAGTTGAGATCCTAAGCTTTTGGGATTGTTAAAGATGTAATCTTTCATGACTGAACTGGACAAGTTCATCACAATGGATTTTACTTAGTTATCTTATTTTCTTTTATATGCATTAATAAACTATGCTTTTGGACTTTACAATGTGTCTTCTTGACTGAGGAAGACAGGATCCTGAAGAAGGGAGGCTGAGCCAGTTGATGGTAAGAGATACAAAGTGGTTGTGGATCACAGCAGCCAGCTTGTCCTGGAGATTCTGCTGGGTGCCAAAGAGCATCACTGCAACACCCATCATCCACACACTGACAGTGCAGTATACCATTGCCCCTTAAATGTAGTAGAGTGAGAGGCTTACTTTCTTTTTCTCTCTTCATTGCCTGATTTCCAGTCAAATGCAATCACAATGGGTTATAAAAGTATTAAAACACTGCATCTAGCATGTTTTACCTAAGAGTGTTTGCCTAGCGTGTTTTACGTAAACAATACCTAAAGGTTTCCAAATGCAACTGCACAGAGAAACACCTGAAAAATGGCAAACTCTAAGGAATTTCTTAATAACCAAGAGTTCTTCAAAAGAAATTCAGTGTTTTCTGCCTAAGAAGGGGGAAAATAACCTTGCACAGGACGGAGGTAGCCAGGATCTTAGAAGAAGTTTCTTTTTGTGTTGCAAATGAAGTTTACATTTTATTTCCAGGACTTTATGTCTCTTTGCCTCCCAGAGTCCACATGCAAAAAAGAGAGGAGTGGCATTTGCCTACATGGACATTCCTCTTTACCATGTTAACTTAGAACAACAATAAAAACATCTTGGCAAAAATTAAGGTCTGGGACTCTAACATCATCATTTCTTCTTTCTATTGTATGATTTTTAACACCTTTGCCTGATGAAGGAGCCAATGGAACTTCCAAAGCTTGCATCATGCATTTCGTGCATTTAGGTTGGCCCAATAAAGGTATCACTTTTCCATGTGTCCAGTTTTCCTTTTTTTCATTCCTTCTTTCTTTTTGGTTTTACATGTTCAAGGCAGAGCCATTCTTATATCTTTAGTTCTTTACTGAGTTATTTTTCAGCCCCTAGGTGCCTGAGATGGGAACAGCAAAGTTGGAAACAAAGAAGAATCAAAAACAGTTGGCAGATTTGGATTAGGCAAAAGAAATAAAGCAGGTGAGTGTCTGATAGATTTTTGTGAAGCCAATAACCTATTCATTGCAAACACATTCTTCATACAACCAGAAAAAAAGACTATACATAGACATCACCAGATGGTCAACACAAAAATCAAATAGACTATATAATTGGAAGGAAAAGATGGCGAAACTCTAAATTAGTGGCCAAGACTAGACCAAGCACTGACTGTGGCACAGATCCTGAACTACTCATATCAAAAATAAGAATAAGACTCAAGAAGAAAACATAACCAGATATTATACCAAAATATGATCTAAATAATATCTCAACAGAATTTACTGACATCATAAGAAACAGATTTGCATTACTAAGCATAATAGACCGAGAATCAGAGGAACTATGGTCTGAAGCCAGGAACATAATAAAAGAAGAATGCAGACAGACACATTCAATAAACAAAAAGAAAGAGAAAAAACCATGGATGACAGGAAAAACACTACAAGCAATAAAGAAAAGAAGAGAAGAAAAACAAAAGGGAGATAGAAATAAACTAAAAATTATGAATGCAACAGTACAAAAGCTTGTGCGCAAAGATAAAGAAAATTACTACAATGACCAATGCAGAGAAATAGAAGACAACAACAAAAAAAGGGAAGAACAAGAGATCTATTTCACAAGATCTGGGAAATCAATGGAAAATTCAAACCAAGGACTAGGACAATCTATGATAATAAAAATAACATAATTCAAGACCAGGAAGAAATAAAAAGATGTTGGGTGCAATATACAGAAGAATTTTACAAAAGAGATGACAAAATGAATGACACATGGAATGAAGAGCCATATGAAGAGGAACTCCAATTCTAAAAAATGAGGTGGAAACTGCAATAAGAGAAATAGCGATAAACAAATCACCAGGAACAGATGATATTCCAATTGAACTGATGCAATCCACACTGACAGAGTCAATTCTAGTGCTAACCAACATATGTCAACAGATAGTGAGAACAAAACAATGGCCAACAGATTGGAAGCTATCAATATACATCCCCATCCACAAAAAGGGAGACACAAGAGACTGCAGCAACTATAGAACCATAGCACTGATCTCCCATGCAAGCAAAATCATGCTCAAAATTCTGCAATATACCAACCATACATGGAGAGAGAAACCCCAGAGTTTCAAGTGGGGGTCAGGAAAGGAAGAGGTGCAAGGGAGCATATTGCAAACATATGATGGCTAGTGGCGCACACCAGGCAATTCCAAAAGGAAATCAGCAGGTGCTTTATAGACTATAGCAAAGCCTTTGATTGCACAGATCATGAAAGACTATGGAATGCCCTTAAAGACATGGGACAACACATCTGATAGTCCTGATGAGGAATCTGTATTCAGGACAAGAGGCTACTGTCAGAACAGAACACAGAGAAAAAGAATAGCTCCCAAACCAAATGGTTCCCAATTGGCAAAGGGGTCAGAAAAGGCTGTATCCTTTCACCTTATCTGCTCAACTTGTATGCAGAATATATTATAAGTAAATCAGGCTTGGACACAGAAGGAGGAGTGAAAATAGGAGAAAGCAATATCAACAATCTAAGATATGCAGATGATACCATAGTACTAGCAGAAAACCTTACAGACTTGTAACACCTAGTCAGGAAGATCAAAGAAGAACGTGCAAAGGCAGGCTTAAAGTTGAACATAAAGAAAACAAAAATAATGACCACCGAGGACCTTCACAAGTTCAACCTAGAAATGAAGAAATAGAAATAATCAAAGAACTCCCATACCTGGGATCAAACATTGATAGAAATGGGGACTGCAGTCAGGAAATCAGAAGAAACCAAGAATAGGGAATAGTTCTATGAAAGAACTTAAAAAGATTCTAAAATGAAAAGATATACAACTCAGCACAAAAGTTAGAATCATACAAGCCATTGTATTCTCTGTTACTATGTATGGATGTGAGAGCTGGACAGTTAAGAAAGATGATAGGAAGAAAATCAATTCAATTGAGACGTGGTGCTGGAGAAGAGTGCTGAGGATCCCATGGACATCCAAAAGGACAAACAAATGGGTCCTAGAGCAGTTCAAACTGGAAACCTCCCTGGAAGCCAAAATTACCAAACTGAGACTGTTGTACTTCGGGTGCATCTTGAGAGGATTCTTTGGAAAAAAACAATACTGCTGGGGAAGGTGGAGGGAAGTAGGAAGGCCACATGCTAGATGGATGGACTCTATGAAGGAGGTCATTGTTATAGGGTTGCAGGAATTAAGCAGAGCAATAGAGGACAGTGAGTCTTGGAGATATCGTATCCATAGGGCCACCATGAGTCGATATCAACTGGAGGGCAGTTAACAACAACAAAGGTGAAACAAATTCTCAGGATGGCATCCACAATAAAACAAATTGACAGCAACAATAAGATAAATAATGGAATTGTATCTTACTATTGAACATTTTTATGGCAAACTTGCATAGGATCTGATCTGGAGAAAAGTATTGCTTTGAAATCCTTCCTGTGGTCCTTAACACTAAGAAGTGCAATCAGTTGTTATAGCTATGGTGTGCAAGAAGCTTGGGGGGGGGGTTCTTAATGCTAGTAGCAGCAAATGTAAGAGAGCCATCAGTATGTTATGGATATAACAACTGATGAAGTAAATGGCTGTGCTCTTGAAGAAGGAATATGCCCCTCAAAGAGGCTGAAAGAAATTAATTGCTAAAACTCCAGAATCATAAGGGAGTGCTGTTTGCTACTGTTGTACTGAAAAACATAAAGAAATAATGAGCAAAGCAGAGAAAGAGTTGACACTTTACAACTCACCAAGGGACACTATGCTAAAGAAGCCTTAGAGTGTGTTAACTCTATTATGCATAAAAATCATTACACTGGAAAAACTAATAGGGACAAAATGGATAGCTAAAGTGAAAGAATTATTGTGTAAAGAGCACCATGTCTACAGTACAGTAATTTCTAAAGGCACTTTGAACATGAATAATTCTTGAAAGGAAAATACAGTTTATCCTGCCACAGCAAGAGTTACAAAAACATGTACCGGAAGAACTGTTATAGTTAATTCACAGTTTATTGCTTAGCCAAAGGTCATTATGATAATCAAACAGAACAAACAAAATGCAATACTGTGCTTAACAGGGGGACTTGGGAATCATACCATACATTATGTTAAAGCATTAAACATCAGGTCAAGTAAGCCTCCCCAATTTTTCACCATGATATCTTTAGAAAGTAATTGTATGCATGCCTGAGAGATTTGGGCTACTTGTTGAATAATAAATTTTCCATGGTTACTCAAAACACTTTGATTTTTGTCACATTACTCAGATTTTATAACCCATATAACAAATTGGCCAGAAATATCTTTCTAGAGGAATATATACACACAGAGTTTGAATTCCCACTTGGAAACCACTGGGTAACATTGGGCAACCCCATGACATAGTTTGGGTCCTGGTTACCTACAGGACCACCTTCACCCATATAATCTGCCCCATATGCTCAGGTCCTCTGGTGGACTCATCAGCCAGGATTGGCAACTGTCAGCCAGATGACTTTTTTCTTTAGCCACCCCTAGACTCTGGATTGACCTGCTGGAGGAGATTTGACAGCTGAATACACAGTCTGAATTCAAAACAGCATTAAAGACCAGTTTCTCCCAGCATGGTTAACCAGATGATTTTTAAACTGTGAATTTTAAATGATTAATTTTAATTGTGGATTGTTTAAATATGTGTATATCTTGTCCTTTGTATCATTGTGTGCATGTCCTTTTTAAATTGATGTACATTTTAATTGGTGTATTTCAACTGATGTGGTGTGTCTGTCAGTTGTTGTTCCCCACTTTGGTCCATGAGGAGAGGCAGATAAGAAATGATGATGATTATGATGGTGCTGCTGCTGCTGATAAGTATCAGTAATAGTAGTAGTAGTAGTAGTAATAGAAAAAACTGTTTGGAACAATTTAGTTCAGTAAATTCTGTATCATAATACACAAAGTTAAAATATTTTGGAAAATAAATGTAAATTGTATGCAGTTCCTTTTGGATGTATAGTTTGATGAAGTAGATATAACTTTCTGGGGAAAAATCTAGCATATTTTCCTGAACTACAGCACTAGAACTGTATAATGTGAATACAGCCCACAAATGGATGATACATACTTGCTCATGACTGATTATTTATATTTCCTCACCCTATTTTTCACTGTTGCAGCCATTCTGCTATCAGTTTATACAGCCATCATATGAACTTATCTTTGGGAATCTGAATTCATTAGGTATTACTACATGCAAATGCATAATATATGGAAAAGGTGACACTTCATAGAAGTGTGTATGATTACATGATTATATCAGTAAAACAGTTCCAAAAGTTGCAATGCCACCATTAGCTAGGATTATTTTAGAGAATAATGAGAGGACTGCAGTAGAATACTCCTTCAGATACATTTGGACAAGCAAGTATAAAACATTGGACTGTGCTTCTCTTGAAAATATTAAGGTCTGGAAAAGGAACAGGCTGGACATTGTCTAGTCCAATTCACAAGTTACTGAAAGCTGCAGTCTGCCTGAATATTTGAGAATATTTGTTCTAGCCAAACATATGGTAAGTAATTTTTTGTGTGTTATAGTTCCCATATACATTAAACTATAAATCAAGAAATTTATGCCACCAAATTGGCTCCAAAATCCAGGGTCAACTTGTATATCGGGCAATATGGTAATACTGCTTTGAAAGTTCCTAAAATTGCTCACCCTTCCTTTGTAGCCAGTGATCTTCAAAACAACTGCAGAGACAGACAGTGAGTGCTTTTCTCCCTATCTGCCTTTCCTTTTGTGTGAATATGTGTGCTTGTGTGAGTGGCTTGTGTATTGATTAATTGGGGGTTGTTGCTGGATACCTTGCCCTTACTTTATAGCCAGTGACCTTTGAAACACTGCTCAAGCAGGGATAGAGAATACCTCACCTTATCCGCAGGTCATATCAAAATCCACAATTTTGGCCCCCAAATTTGCCCTCGATATGTACATGAGGTTGACTTATAGTCAAGTATATATGGTAGATATAGTATTTGTTCATTGTACTAGTAGTGGGTAGAAAATAATAGGGATTGGAAAATATGTCAGCTTTCTTGTTGCATTTTCAAAATTTCTTCAGCATCCTATTCAAATGGTATTGTCAGATTCCACAACATTTTCTGCTATTGCCACATAGAAATTCATGTCTATATGGGTATCTACTCCCTTCCTCTTCCACCTCCTCTACTATTTATTGATATCCTGTCATTCTCCCAAAGTGGGATCCAAAGCAGTTTATATATAGCTATATTTTAAAAATGCAGCTATAAAATATGGAAACATAAACATTAAGGTGGAATTAAACCATTCATAATATAAAAAGGATTCAAAAATACACTTTAAAAGATAAAATACTATTAAAAGATAAACAGCTATCAAAACAGTCCAGTTTAAAACAGCATAGCACCCTCAGCCCATTCTTAGAAACATTCAGTTGTAAAAGCCAGTAAGAATAAAAAGGTCTTTAACTAGTGGTGGAAAGACAGCAGGGACGGTGACATTCTGGGTTCTGGGAAGGAAGCTGCAGAATATAGGGGCAGCCACTGAAGATCAGCCACTTACCATCAGGAGCAGTGCAGAGACTGAGGCCAACGCCTGCAGAGACTATTTGCCTTCCCCTTCGCCTCCCTCAGAACAGCTGTGGAGGCCAGAAGGGCGGAGCCAACACCGGAGGAAGCCTTCAAAAGTCTCCCAACTGCCACTTACCATCAGGAGCAGTGCAGAGACTGAGGCCAACGCCTGCAGGGACTGTTGGCCTTCCCCTTTGCCTCCCTCAGAACAGCTGTGGAGGCCAGGAGGGTGGAGCCAACATCGCAGGAAGTCTTCAAAGTCTCCCTGCTGCCTGTGTGTTAGATCGTTGGGCTTGGCCGCTTTAGTCCCTGTGGCCTGGAGTCCCACTGCCCTTCCCGAGGCCAGGAATGAGGTATGGGCAGCTATTGGAGTTGTGCAGAGGAACGGAAGGTATGGTTGTAACAGAGGGAACACATGTTAATAAAGAAGGCAGGATTGCTGTTTGGTAGCTACCCCGCCTTCAGTTCCCTCTGTTTCCCTGAATGGCCTGGAGAGCAGACCAACCATTCCACAGAACCTCACTCTGCTCCTTTGCCATGCCAGGTCGGTTAAAAATAAGACTCATATCATCCAGGATCTTCTCCTGGATGAGGAATCCGACCTGGCTTGCTTTACAGAAACCTAGCTGGGGGAGGATAGCGCTGCTATATGGGCGCAGGCCCTCCCAGCTGGATATTCTGTTAGTGAGCAGGTGAGGGGAAGTGGGCGGGGGGGGGGGGGGTGGTGGTGGCGTGGCTCTGGTTCATAAGAACACTTTGACCTTGACCAGGATACCTGTCTGGAACATAGCCCACTTCGAGTGTATGTACCTTAGCCTGAAGACCAGGGATAGTTTGGGGATTCTGCTAGTTTACCGACCACCCCGTTATCTAGCAGACTCCCTGACCGAGCTGACACAGCTGGTCTCTGAGCTGCTGTTGGAGTCCCCCAGACTTTTAGTCCTGGGGGACTTCAACATCCCGCTTGAGACCAGCCTAACAGGTGCGGCTCGGGAGTTCATAGAGACCATGACAAACATGGGCCTATCCCAATTGGTCAATGGGCCCACACATTGTGCAGGCCATACTCTTGATGCGGTCTTTAGTACGGAACAGGAATATCCGTGGGCAGAGGTAGTAAGTACCTCCGCATTGTCATGGACAGATCATTTCCTGGTCATGATGGAACTTAGAGCCAGTATCTGCCCCACCGGGGGTGATGGACCCATTCTGATGGTCCGCCCTCGAAGGCTAATGGAGACAGTGCGATTCCAGAAAGCCTTAGAGGGTTTAATGGTTGGGAATGCCGGTGATCCTGTCGAAGCTCTGGTTAATACTTGGAACACTGACCTTACCAGGGCTATTGACACGATCGCTCCCAAGCACCCTTGCCATACCGCTCTCAACCGTAGGCCTTGGTATACGCCAGAGCTTAGGAGGATGAAGCGGGTTGGACAACGGCTAGAGCGCATGTGGCAGAAGACTTGACTCTTATCTGACAGAACTCGCCATAGGAATTTTCTTCGTTCCTATCGGGAGGCAATACATGCAGTGAAGAGAGCTTTCTCCTCTGCACGTATTGCGTCTGAAGAGTCTCGTCCAGCAGAGCTGTTTAGGGTGGTGAGGGAGATGACGCAGATGCCTCCTGCGCCAAACCCCTTACTTAACCCGACGACGGCCTGCTGTGATGCTTTTAACAACTTCTTTGCAGATAAAATCTCTCAGATAAGAGCCGACCTAGATGCTGCCATTGAAACAGTGTCTATAGGCAAGGTGTCCAGCGATTCCACTGATGTAGTTATACTGGATCAGCTTCAATCTGTGAGTACTGAGGATGTGGACAAGCTACTTGGTAAGCTGAAGAAGATGACCTGCCCTCTCGACCCTTGCCCATCATGGCTGGCCGTCCAGGGGGTGGATGCATTGTTGAGGTTCCTCACGGATATCATCAATGCATCCTTCGGGGAAGGATATGTTCCATCTTGTTTGAAGGAAACGGCTGTTAGGCCGCTTCTGAAAAAACCTTCCCTAGACCCCCTGGATATGAGAAATTATAGGCCTGTGTCGTTGCTGCCATTTTTGAGCAAGGTAATCGAGAGGGCGGTTGCTCTTCAGCTCCAAGCTGTCTTGGATGAAACCGATTATCTAGACCCATTTCAAACCGGCTTCAGGACAGGCTTTGGGGTCGAGACTGCCATGGTTGCCTTGACCGACGATCTGCGTCTGACATCGACAGGGGTAGTGTGACTCTGTTGGTGCTCTTAGACCTCTCAGCGGCTTTTGATACAATAGATCACGGCATCCTCTTGGACCGCCTGAAGGGGTTGGGTATCGGGGGCACTGCTTTGCATTGGTTCCAGTCCTTCCTCTCGGGTAGGTCCCAGAGGGTGCTGCTCGGGGACAGTAGCTCCAGTAAGAGGGAACTCACTTGTCGGGTCCCTCAGGGGGCTATTTTGTCCCCGGTGTAATTTAATATCTATATGAAGCCGCTGGGTGAGATCATACGGAGTTATGGTGCTGGGTGTTAGTACGCTGATGACACCCAAATCTATTTTTCCTTGTCTCGTTCGTCGGCCTCAAATTCCAATGACATCTCCTCTCTCAATGAATGTTTTCGGGTGGTAATGGGCTGGATAAGGAAAAACAGATTGAAACTGAATCCAGACAAGACGGAGGTGCTCACGGTAGCGGCTCCGAAACCAAGAATTGGGTTGCAACCTCCAATCCTGGATGGGGTCGCACTCTCCTCCAGTGACTGTGTTCGCAGTCTGGGGGTGCTCCTTGACTCATTGCTCCTGATGACAAATCAGGTAAATGCGACGGTCAGGAGCGCTTGTTGTCAGCTTTGGCTGATACGCCAGCTGCGCCCTTTTCTGGAAGTAAGGGATCTCGAGACCGTTGTGCATGTACTGGTAACCTCACACCTCGACTTCTGTAATGCGCTCTACATGGGGCTACCCATGTGCTTGGTTCGGAAGCTTCAGTTGGTTCAAAACGTGGCAGCCAGGCTTATTTCTGGAACATCTAGGAGGGACCACATCACTCCGGTTTTGAGGTCCCTCCACTGGCTGCCTATTAGCTTCCAGGCCCAGTACAAGGTGTTGGTTATTACCTTTAAAGCCCTAAATGGCTTGGGTCCAAGCTATCTCAGGGATCGCCTCCTTCCATACAATCCTCCCTGCGCTCTCCAGTCCTCTGGGAGGAATTTGCTGCAGCCTCAAAAATCTAGGCTTGCGGCGACCTCCCAGAGGGCTTTTTCTGTTGTTGCCCCCAAACTCTGGAACAGCCTGCCGGACGAGATCCGTCAGTTGACATCACTGGACAGCTTTAAAAAAGCTGTCAAAATGGATCTCTTTCGGCAGGCCTTCCCAGACTAATCACCCCGGCCTTGGGTTCCTTGACTCCTGCGTTCCTCTCATGGCCCCATCAGTTGTTGATGGATGAGAAACGCAGTAGAGGTTGATTAGGGGGTGGGTTGATTTTTCTTTTTGGAGATATGTTATACGGGTTTTATTGTAAGCTGCTTGGATTGTCTGGCAATAAGCGGGATACAAATAAACATTATTATTATTATTATTATTATTATTATTATTATTATTATTATTTCTCTACACCAGGGAAAAACACAAAATGGACACCCAACTATGCTGGCCTTGAAGACGCCCCAAAGTTGTCCCATTATCTGGGCACCCCATAGTGACATCAGGTCGATGTCTGGATTTGTTTCCACTGTGTTCCTTGGAGCTGCTGTCATTGTTTCACCACCACTTGATCTCAGGACAGAAATAAGTTGCCCAGTAGTACCCCCTCATTGTTGATCACCTCACTGTTGGTAATTTCTGACCTCAGATTTCCCCAAGAGGGAAAAACCTTTCCTATCACTATTCTGGGCCATGAATTGTACTGGACATAAAGGGAAATGGAGACAGGAAACATCAGATTTTCTGAAAAATCCAGAGCAAACAGCAACTGTTAAAAATCTGTTATATAATGCAGGCTTGGTGCTGACAGGGTCATACATTGTCTGAACTGGTTGTAATATTCGAGAATAGGGCACTGCATCATCTGGACAGCTCGCTGTGAAACTGAGTGGAGGACCTTTTATTTCATCCATGTAGACAACCCCTGAGAAGATCCTCTTTCACACACACACACACACACACACACACACACAACCATGCTTGTGACAGTGGTGGAACTGAGAGTAGAGTCTCTCTTCATAACCCAGGACCCAGGAAGAATCATACAGGGAGATAGGTTTATTAGATAGCCTGGATCTGAGCCACATAGGGATTTATAAGTCATAATCAGCACTTTTGATTATGTCCAGATACAACTGGCAGCCAGTTTAACTGTTGTAATAGGGGAGTAGTATGGTTCTGTAACCTAACCCGGTTAACAGTCTGGTTTCAGCTCTTTATACTAGTTGAAGTTTCAAACACTCTTCAAAGGCACTCTCATGTAGAGTGTGTTACAGCAATCAAGAGGTATGTGACTAAGGCATGTGCCACTGTGCCAAGATCCAGTATCTCAAGGAATGGGAGCAGTTAATGTACAAGCTTTAAGTGTGCAAAAGCACTCCTGGCCACCACAGAAAATGGGTTTTCCAGGCTCAAATCTGAGCCCAGGTAGACATCATAACTGTGAATCTGCATCTTCAGATGAAGTGTAACCTCATGTAATACAAGCTGAATCCCTACTCTCCAATCTGCCTTTTGACCTCACAGGGTCACCTCTGACTTGCTTGGATTCAATTTGTTTGCCTTCATCCAGTCCATTACTGATGATGACAGACACTGGTTTAGGATGAAGACAACCTCCTTGGATTGGGGTGAAAATGAGCAGTGTCATCTGCATATTGATGATGCAGCATCCCCAAACTCTGGATGAACTCTCCCAACAGTTTCATGTATGAGGAGGTATCATAAAAGAATTATCATCACCGGGAAGTCATTATAATATATTGATGAAATTTTGTCAGTGTCATCATCACCAAGTGACTTTTTCTTTTCCCAAAAATGAAAAAAAATCCATTGTGGGGTTGCCGATTTGACAACACAGATGACATCATTCATGAAGTGGAAAAGTGGTTTAAGGGCAATCTGCAGACTTCTACAATAATGGTATTTGGAGGTGTGGTGAATAGAATGTCCAGCTGGCCAATCAGGAGGCAGCTGAGAGCCAGCCAATGGGATTCCAGCTGGGAACATTTAAAAAGCCCAGGCTGACTGTTGGTGGACAGTTAGAGTTAGTGTTGAGATGAGGAGAGTGTTGAGAAAGTTAAGCCAGAGAGAGTGCTGTGTTTTAGGGAGTTCCTGAGGGAACTGCATTTTGGGAGAGTTAGAGTTTAGAAAGGAGAGACTCTGAAAACTCACAGAGCTCTAAAAAAGAGTTGCTGTGGTGTTCTCTCCAGATAGATATTGTTAGCCAGTGTGGCTGAGGTACTGTGAGTGAATTAGAAACAAACATGATTTTGTAACCAAGAAAGACTGTAGTAGTAAGTTCTGATGTGGGTTACATTTATTACATGCTGATTTAAAATAAACTTTTCTTCTTGTTCCAACATCACTTGTGTTAGAGTATTGATGGGATATATAGTCAATGATGAAATGTAAAGATGTGTGTGTCTGTATTTTTCCATGATGAGAACATGCTTCTAGGCTGAACACAACAACTCAGTCCAGGTGTTCAAAGAGACAAAACAAATGGAAACCACAAGTTGGAATAGATGGAAAAGTGTTCTTGTTTATACAGTGAGAACAATAATAAAAGTTGTTATGAAAAAGTAGATCACATGGTAAAAGATGAACAACAAGAGGTTGGGTTAACATACGTCATGTACAGATCAACCAATTAACCTGAGGTTAACACCCAAGAGGTGGAGAAAGGTTGGGCTGGGAAATTGTATCAGGCATAGAAGTCAGTCTGTTCCTGAATTTTCTTTAGTATGGATTAAGTTTCTTTATTTTTGCTGAAGCTATAGCATGACTAATTTTTCCACAATGTAGCATTAAAGAATGTGTAGTTTTGTTCCTGTTAGCCACATCTGGCTGATGTGATGCTTTATTGGACTTTATAGTTTTTACTCTGCATATGTTATTCTATAATAAAGCCTTCTGCTAGAAGTTTGGAGTTCTCTGCGTGGTGGTCTCTTCTCTGCTGCATGTTATACTCTGCTGAATGGATTTATTCACAAACCTGCTCCTCCAACATTCCAACAACTTGGCCTATGTCTTAGTCACAAAAGCACAAAAAATGCTACTAATATTTGGAGGATTTGGAGGGGGACATCATACAAAAGACAGTGTGGGTCCCTTACATTTCATTAGGTGGCAAGGGTAGGGATAAAAAGTTCCCACAGGACTGCCAGCTAGAATTAAAGTGTAAAAGGAAAAAGGTGGCAGTAGTGTGTGCCACATAAGTTTGGCAGCAGTGCCGGGATATGAAAAGATCCAGTGGCTAATAGTGTTTTAGCGTCAGGGTTTGACAAATCCAATAGCCAAAAGTGTGTTTGAATTGAAGGGGTCTGAGCGTGAGATACCAGATACCCAATAGTTGGTCTAAAGTGAAAAAGTTTAAAAAACCAAAAAACAACCTTTTGAAATCTAGGTGTTGATGTCAGTAAAGTAATCCCTGAGGTATTCACACAAGGGTTTTGGAGGAGATTACTTGGAAACTGACCACATTAGAAGGTAACTAGTCTCTGAAGTAAATGTGGTAGAAGATTAGTGATAAGAGTAAAAACACACTTAGGGCCTTTGCAGACTGCCATGGGAACTGTAATCATGGGAACTGTAATTTATTGTGGCACCAGAGCTCTCTGACAGAGAAGGCTCAATGTCCCAGAAAAAAATACAATTCCCATGACTCCCTAGCACTGAGCCAGGGCAGTGCCTCAATTTAATGTGCACTATTTCTGGCAGTCTGCAAAGGCCCTCAGTGATTCCTGAAGTATAAGTTGTGGTAAAATAAGGAATCACTATTTTGGCTTCAAGATACAGGTGTTGTCTTTAACTTCAGTTGAGGCACTGATATTTTAGAAGTATTTCCTGAGGTAAAAGATGTGGGTAATTGTAGGGAAATACTATTACCATGCCTCCTAAAAAAGTTAAAATCCCAGCAGTGGCTGAATTGGTGGAAGGAGAGGAGGTTAGAGAAGAAATGGTGTCTAGTCTTGACATGCCCTTTTTGAACCTCAAGAAAGTTTAGAGATTTGGAAAATAAAAGAAAGAATAGAAATGGCCAAGTTAAAAGGAAAAGAAAGAGAAAATGACAGGCTTTTAAAAGAAAAGGAATATGAGAGGCTTTTGAGAGGAAAAGAGATTGAAAAGGAGCAACAAATTGAAATAGAAAGATTGAGGGTAAGACAAGCTGAAATGGATTTCCAACTTAGGATGAGAAATCTAGAACAGGGAATTCCTCAAATAAAGCACCTCAGATTGACATGAAGAGATTCCCCAGATATTATAAAGGGGACAATATTGATTCCTTCTTCACCAATTTTGAGAGAACTTGTGGGGAATTAAAAATAAAAGTAGAAGAAAGGATGAGTTATATTTGATCCCAGATTTGTGGTGGTATTACAGAAATGTATGCTGAGATGAGAGCAGAGGAAGCTCAAAACTATGAGTTATTCAAAGAGATGATGAAGCAAAGATTTGGATTAATTCCAGAACAACACAGAAGGGTGTTTTGAAAGATAAAGAAAAGACCAGAGGATACTTTCTCTCAACTGGCGTGTAGGCTAGGATATTATTTAAAGAGCTGGGTAAATGGCTATAAAGTAACATCCAAAGAAGAATTGCAACATTTAATAGGCTTGGAGCAATTTTATAATGTAATTCCCCAAGAGTATAAATGGTTAGTTCAAGAGAAAAGGGCCAAAACAGTAGCAGAAGCTGCTAGAATGGTTGATGAACTAGCGTTAATTAGAGGAGATGACGGGAATGACAAAAAATAAAGAAGCGTCTCAGTGGAAAGACAAAAAGGATCCCAGAAACTGGCAAGCCCCAAAAGGAAGTAATAGTGAGGGGAAAAATTATAAACCCTGGTATCAAGAGAGAACACCAGGAGCTGAGAGGAAAAGTTTGGGTTGAGAGTGTGGCCCTGAAGACCAGAAGAGGCATAGATGGTTGTCAGAAAATCAGTTAAAACCAAGCCAGAGATGTTGTTATGAATGTGGGCAAATAGGGCACTTGACATTCAACTGTCCAAAAATTTATCAGAAGAATTTAAAGTTATCTATCAAGCCAGCATATTGTGTAACAGAAGGTGGTAATACAGTGAAAGAATGTTACAAGTTAGGAGCCAGAGAAGCTGGGGTTGCCATGGAAATGACAGTTGGTAAAGCAAGTGACTTTACAAGGGAATCTTCCCCTAGAACATGCCTATTTGTAACAGCCTTGCCTGAGGGACTCAGTTTTGAGGAACACAGAGAATTAATACAAATAAATGAGACCTGGTTGTGGGGTTTCTGTGACTCTGGATCCGAAGTGTGCATACTTAAACCACACTTAGTAAACATTTAAAATATATGCCCAGAAGAAACAATGATCTTAAAGGATTTAGGGGGCCCTGCATTTGTAACTCCAGTAGCAAAGTTAGACATTTCCTTCAGAGGACACAAACTGCAGTGGAAATTTGCACTCTGGGATGACATTCCTGTTCCATGTATAATTGGGAATGATTTGGATAGGTATCTTAGATTCACTTTAGTGATCACTAGACAACAGAAACAGGAAAAAGCTTCCCAACAGGTCAATCAAAAACCTGAAGAACAAACAGAACAAGAGGTGGTCACTAGTGATAAGAGTGGTATAACTGAGATAACAGAGAAGGAGAGTTGTGAGGAAATTAAACTTGAGAACCAAGCTGAATTTGGTCAAGAACAAAAGAGAGATGAAAGCTTAAAACCTTTCTTTGCTCTAGCTGAGGAAGAGTGAAAATGACCCTCACAGATTTAAAATCATTCAAGACTGCTTATATAGAGAGGTCCTCAAATGTAAATATAATACTCAGAAAGAAATTCAAAAACAGTTGGTAGTCCCTCAGAAATATAGAAGCCAGATACTAGAAATAGCCCATTCTAGTTCATTTGGAGGTCATTTGGGAATTAAGAAAACTACACAATGAGTTTCTTTAAATTTTCATTGGCCAAAGATGGGACAAGATATAAAATATTTTTGTAAATCTTGTGACATTTGTCAAAAAGTGGGAACAAGATGAGATCGGACCAGAGTCAAGCTGTGTCCATTACCAGACATGTCACAGCCATTTCAGAGAGTAGCCATTGATATCATAGGGCCGTTGCAACTCTGAGGGGGAATAGGTACATTCTTACTCTAATGGACTATGCCACAAGATATTCTGAAGCAGTAGCATTGTGGAATATAGAGACAACGACTGTGGCTAATGCTTTGATAAACATTTTCTGTAGATTAGGATTCTCAAATGAGGTGATATCAGATTTGGGAAGTAATTTTACTTCTAAAGTGATGCAAAAGTTATGGGAGTTCTGTGGAGTGAAACATTTCACCACAATCCCTTATCACCCCCAAAGTTACGGGCTTATAGAAAACTTTAATGGAACTTTAGTCCATTCTGTCTTGGATGAAACCGATTATCTAGACCAGGGGTCGGCAACCTTTCCCCTTTAAGGGCCGAGGGACTTCAGCTCCCAGAAGCCTCAGCCATGTTGGCCAATAGTCCCATGTTGGCCAATAGCTCCTGGGATTCTGGGAGCTGAAGTCCCTCGGCCCTTAAAGGGGAAAGGTTGCCTACCCCTGATCTAGACCCATTTCAAACTGGCTTCAGGACAGGCTTTGAAGTTGAGACTGCCATGGTTGCCTTGACTGACAATCTGCGTCTGAGCATCGACAGGGGTAGTGTGACCCTGTTGGTACTTTTAGACCTCTCAGTGTCTTTTGATACAATAGATCATGGCATCCTCTTGGATTGCCTGAGAGGGTTAGGAATCAGAGGCACTGCATTGCGGTGGTTCCATTCCTTCCTCTCGGGCAGGTCCTAGAGGGTGCTGCTCAGGAACAGTTGCTCCAGTAAGAAGGAGTTTACCTGTGGCATCCCTCAAGGCACCATCCTGTCCCCAATGTTATTTAACATCTATATGAAGCCGTCGGGTGAGAGTATTCGGAGTTATGGAGCTGGGTGTTATCAGTACACTGATGACACCCAAATCTATTTCTCCATGTCTCAATCATCATCCTCAAATTTTGATGGCATCTCTTCTCTAAGTGAATGTCTTTGGGCAGTAATGGGCTGGATGAGGAAAAATAGATTGAGACTAATCCAGAGAAAACAGAGGTGCTCACGGTAGCTGCCCCGAAACCGAGAATTGGGTTGCAACCTCCAGTCCTGGATGGTGTCACACTTTCTGTAAAGGACTGTGTTCACAGTCTGGGGGTGCTCCTTGACTTGTTGCTCCTGATGACGAATCAGGTAAATGTGACAGTCAGGAGTGCCTGTTATCAGCTTTGGCTGATATGCCAGCTGCACCCTTTTCTGGAAGTAAGGGATCTTGAGACTGTTGTGCACATGCTGGTAACCTCTCGTCTAGATTTCTGTAATGCACTGTACATAGGGCTACCCTCGTGCATGGTCAAGAAAATCCAGCTAGTACAAAATATGGAAGCCAGAGTCGTTTCTGGTACATCTAGGAGGGACCATATAACTCCGGTCTTAAGGTCCCTCCACTGGCTGCCCATTAGTTTCTGGGCCCAGTATAAGGTGTTGGTTGTCACCTTTAAAGCCCTAAATGGCTTGGGTCCAAACTATCTCCAGGATCATCTTCTCCCATATAATTCTCCCCTGGCACTCCGGTCCTGTGGGAGGAACTTGCTTCAACCATTGAAATCTAGGCTCTCGGCTACCTCCCAGAAGGTATTTTCAGCTGTTGCCTCCAGATTATGGAACGGCCTGCCGGATAAGATCCATCTGATTACAACTCTGAACAGCTTCAAAAAGGCTGTTAAGATAGATCTCTTCCAGCAGGCCTTTCCAGATTAGACATCCTGGCCTCAGGAAACCCTCAGGACACCTCCACAGCCCTCCCTACAGGAATTTTCACCGTTTTACTCCTTGTCGTACTTCGTGTTGTTTTTATGATGTTTTTATTTATATGATGTTTTCATTGAATGTTTGATTTAATATCTTTTTTAAGGGGGGTGGGTATTGGGTGTGAATTTTATATGATGTAATTTTTTATCATTTGTGAGCCTCCTCGATTGGTTTCAGAGGGGCGGGGTATTAAATATTATTATTATTATTATTATTATTATTATTAGTCAACATGATAAAATCCTATATTGCAGAAAACCAGAATGATTGGGACACCAAGTTGCAACACCTGTTGTTCACCTATAGAGAGGTACCACAAGAAAGCTTGGGATTCAGCCCATTTGAGTTAATGTTTGGATGCAAAGTAAAAGGACCGCTAGATCTTATTCAACATGAGTGGGAAGCTCCAGAGGAAAGAGAGCTGGAAGATGTGGTATCATATGTCCCAGAACCTGATGACATCCTTAAGGCATCCTTGAGATTTGCCGGAGAAAACTTGAAAACAGCTCAAGGTCAACAAAATTCTTGGTATGACAAAAAGGCCCGAACTTGAGTTTTCCTGCCGGGAGATGAGGTGTTAGTCCTTTGACCAATGAGAGGAAATAAAGTTCAGTATGTGTGGACAGGTCCAGTTCAAGTCGCAGAGAAGATCAACGATATAAAATATATAGTAGATTTGGGATATAATGTGGGATGTAAACTGGTTCATGTTAATATGTTAAACCCTTACCAGAGAAAGGAAAATTTGATATTATCTGCCATTATTGAGATGGCGGAGGAGGAACTTCCAGACCCATATTGGGAATGGGGAAAAGTGCTTTGAGATAAGGCTCCATTAATCTTCAAGCCGGTAAGAGAGAAGGGTTAGAAGTTTGAGAATGATTTCAGTAATGATTTTAAGAGAAACACATAAAGAATTTAAATTCAAGTTGTAATGTATTTAGAGTGCTAAGAACAACCGACATGTCTTGTATCTGTAATGTAAATATGTATGCTAAACTTATAAGATGAATATGGTAAGAGAATATAGCAAACAGAGCAATTATTGAAGGTATATTTAAAGATAATAAATATATTGAAGGTATATTTATGAATAATTGCTGTTGGTATGTAAAAGAATCCTGAGAATGCATGAATTGGTAGTAGTTATTGGTAAATGGAAAATGTAACTAAGATAATGGGGGGAAAATAAGATGAAACTGTATTTAATATTTGACTGGAATGATAGTAAATATAGATTTAAAGAGTAACTTTCAATACAGCTTAACAATTTAAGGATGAACTGATAATGTAATATAGTTTAACAGGTAATGGTTCATATATGTATAAATGTATTGTGTATATAAATGTTGTTGATTATTGAATGTTATTCATGATATGGTTTGATGGTAAGTATAATTTTTATAGGGATTTATGGGCCCACATAACCGATAGGTTATATGTACCCATGAACTTGATAAAGGGTGGAGGTGTGTGGTGAATAGAATGTCCAGCTGGCCAATCAGGAGGCAGCTGAGAGCCAGCCAATGGGATTCCAGCTGGGAACATTTAACAAGGTCAGGCTGACAGTTGGTGGACAGTTTGAGGAGAGTGTTGAAAAAGTCAAGCCAGAGAGAGTGCTGTGTTTTAGGGTGTTCCTGAGGGAACTGTATTTTGAGAGAGTTAAGAGTCTAGAAAGGAGAGACTCTGAACACTCACAGAGCTCTAAAAAAGAGAGTTGCTGTGGTGGTATTTCCAGATAGATATTGTTAGCCAGTGTGGCTGAGGTAGTGTGAGTGAATTAGAAACAAACATAATTTTGTTACCAAGAAAGACTGTAGTAGTAAGTTCTGATGTGGGTTACATTTATTACATGCTGATTTAAAATAAACTTTTCTTCTTGTTCCAACATCACTTGTGTTAGAGTATTGATGGGATATATAGTCAATGATGAAATGTAAAGATGTGTGTGTCTGTATTTTTCCATGATGAGAACATGCCTCTAGGCCTAGCACAACAACCAGTCCAGGTGTTTGAAGAGACATAACAAGTGAAAACCACAAGTTGGAATACATGGGAAAGTGTTCTTGTTTATACAGTGAATATAATACTAAAAGTTGTTTTGGGAAAGTGGATCACATGATAAAAGATGAACAACAAGGGGTTTGGTTAACATACGTTATGTACAGATCAACCAATTAACCTGAGGGTAACACCCAAGAGGTGGAGCAAAGTTGGGCTGGGAAATTGTGTTTTAGGCATAGGAGTCAGTCTGTTTTTGAACTTTCTACAGTATGGATTAAGTTCTGATGCAAGTTACATTTATTACATGCTGTTTAAACATTGCTTGGCCTATGTTTTAGTCACAAAACATGCGACTAATATTTTGAAGTTTTGGAAGGGGACATCATACAAAAGACAGTGTGAGTCACTTCATTAGGCGGCAAGGGTGCGGATACAAAGTTCCCACAGGACTGCCAGTTAGAATTAAAGTGTAAAAGCAGAAAGGTGGCATTAGTGTGCACCATAGGAGGGTCAAGAAATGTTGAGGAAAATGTGTAAATCTGGATGGTGACTATGTAGAGATAAGTTAACAACTACAAATCAAAACAAACTTTCTGTCAAATTTTTAATGGTGATAATTAAAACTTTACGATACCGCTTTGTATATGTTAAATAGCATAGTAGACAAAACAGAGCCCTGAGGGACCTGTTGGCCATAGGCCAATGACCAAGGGGTGAAGAGAAGTCCTCTACCCCCACAGCGCCACCAGGAAGGAATGGCTCCACTGTAAAACAGGTCCCATCCTGTCATGCCCAGCCTGACTGAAGACTCAGGGGAGGACTCTGAGGATGAGCTGGAGCCTTAGCTTGAACCTGAGCCTGGCCCTAGTTCTGCCTGAGACTTCCAGCAGAGTCTGTGGCCTCAAAAGAGACTCAGCAACCAAACCTCCCGGCAGGAGAATGGCCAGGCACAGGAAACATGGAAGAGGAGGAGGATGTCGACATACCTACCTTCATCCAGAAAAGGTGTGAAAAGGCATGCCTCCAGCACTCAAGGAGGCTTTATGAGAAATGCCAGCTAATCTCAAAACAGCTGAGCTCTTGAGAGGTGATTATATAAACAAGGGAAGGATGCCAGAACTTCTCTTCATCTTCTTGGCCTGAATCCTTGAATCTCAGACTTCCTGATTATCCTGCCTCTCTGGAACCTTTGACCTTGGATTGCTTGACTACACTTTTGGTTTGGACCCTCTGACTTGATTCCACCAACCTTTGGTATTGGACTTTGCCTTTACTTTTGCTTTAACTTCCCAAGCTCCATGAGGTGTTACTCTACTTATTGTTTAGACCAGGGGTAGGCAACCTTTTTGAGCCGGGGGCCTGGTTGCTGTCCCTCAGACAATTGGCAGGCTGAAGCACCAAAAATAAATAAATAAATAAATAAAAATAAAAAATGCATGCACACTCTCTCAGCCCCAGAAAAGCCATGGCAAATCCTCTGTGGAGATTTTGCCAAGAAAACCCCAAGAACTAATAGTAACAACAATAATCAATATCATCATGGAGGGCGGCGGTGGCGGCGGTGATGGTGGCAGCAGGACTGGCCTGGGGCCAGTCCAAAGGCCTCGGGGGGCCACATCTGGCCCCCGGGCCTTAGGTTGCCTACCCCTGGTTTAGACTGTGGCTATCAGCATTTGGCTGCTTTCCTGGACACATTCCAGCAAGATGGCCCAAAAGGATAACACAGTATTGATGGTATCAAAAGCTGTAGCAAAACTAATAGAGGCACATGCTCCCTGTCTAGTTCCTGAGATAAGTCATCCACCAAAGTGCCAAAGCCATCTTTCTTCCATAGCCAAACCTGAAACCAGACTGAAATCAATCGAGGTAACCTGTTTCATTCAGGAATCAGGGATGCCTTTTCAACAAAGACTTAGCAACTTCCTCTTTCAAGCAAGTTTGGACTTAAGTATGAGTCTAAACATGACAACATAGTGATCTGTCCATGACTAGAAAGATGCTCCACATCATAATCACCATCCTTTATAAATCATGATTATAAAATATTCACAATGATTTTGTTAAAAAGATTAAGGAAACTACGACAAGAAAAAATTCAGGAAGAGCAATGCAGTTTTCTCCCTAAAAGAGATATAAAGCAAAACGTAAGGACAATGATAAATTTAATAGAGTATTATGATAAAAACCCCAGGAAAAAGGTTGCATTTATCTTTTTAGATGCAGAAAAAGTGTTTGACACAGTGAATTGGGACTTTATGAAATGTACCCTGGAATTAATGGATTTTGGAGACACTTTTCTAAAATGGATACAAGCAATATACAAAATGCAACAAACTCAAGTAATAGTGAATGGGGAAATGTTGTCAAATTACAAAAGGAACAGGACAGGATGCCCATTATCACCTCTGCTATTTATCTTGATTTTTGGAAATTTTGATCAATCAGATAAGGGAAGATGAACAGATTAAAGGAGCACAAATTAAAGGTTATAAATATAAAGTCAGGGCCTATGTGGATGACCTGGTACTTATTTTAGAAGAACTGAATGAAAATATTGACCATTTGATGCAAATAATTCAAGAATCTGCTGGATTGTGGGCATCAAAATCAACAATACCAAATCTAACATTTTAACTTTTAATATGTTAAAAAGAGAAAAAACAGAATAACAGGAGAAATCAGGATTCCAAATATGTAAAAAAAGTCAAATATCTGGATATTACACTTTCGAATAAAATTTCTAGTCTATACGACAATAACTATTAATTGTTATGGAAGGAGATTAAAACTGATTTACTAAGATGGGCAAATTTAAACTTATCATTTATGGGCAGAATCTCTGTGATCAAAATGTCCATCCTACCCAAGATAATGTTACTATTTCAAAACTTACCAATTGTAATGAATGACAAACAGTTTAAACAGTGGGAAGATGAGGTTTTGAAATTCATTTGGGCAGGGAGAAAGTCTCTAATAAAATGGAAAATTTTAAAAGATGCAAACGAGAGAAGTGATCTGGGAGCTCTGCATTTCAAATTATACTACTATTCCTCCACCCTTGTGTGGATTCACAACTGGATAACCTTAGAGGATGTTAAAATGTTAAATTTAAAAGGATGGCATGATTATTTATGGTATAAGAGAGTGGAAGTTAACAAAGAATTAATTAATTAATAATAATAATAATAATAATTTATAGCCCGCCCCTCTGCTAAGCAATCGGGGTGGGTTACAGCATAATTAAAACATAAAGAATTAAAAACAGACAATCCCAATCCCCTAACCCTCCCACCCCTTAAAACTGAATTAAACTAATATTCTATTAAAAACCATATACAAACTTTAAAGCAATATAAAACAAGGCAGTGGACACAATTTGGAACAGTAAATCGAAGTGGCTTGCTAGGCTCCTCATGTCCGGGAGATTCTTAAAAGCAGCAAGCGTAGTAATGAGACGGATTTCATCTGGCAGGCCATTCCATAGCCTGGGAGCAATCACAGAAAAAGTCCTCTGGGAGGTCTGCGACAGCCTGGTCTTCATGGGTTGTAGCAGGTTCCTCCCAGAGGACCGCAGGGTACAAGGGGGCTCATATGGGAAGAGGCGGTCCCTGAGATAAGATGGACCCAAGCCATGTAGTGCTTTAAAGGTCAAAACCAACACCTTGTACTGTGCCCGGAAACTAATTGGCAGCCAGTGGAGGGATTTAAGCACAGGTGTTATGTGCTCCCTCCTAGATGTACCAGTAATTAACCTGGCTGCCATATTTTGGACTAATTGCATTTTCCAGGTTAAGCACAAGGGTAGCCCCATGTAGAGTGCATTGCAGTAATCCAGATGTGAGGTTACCAGAGCATGTACTACAGTTTCCAGATCCCTCATGTCCAGATAAGGGCGCAGCTGGCATATCAGCCGAAGCTAACAGGCGCTCCTGACCGTCGCATTCACCTGACTAGTCATGTGAAGCGACAACTCTAAGAGCACCCCCAGACTGAGAACACAGTCCTTAGAGGAGAGTCTGACTCCATCCAGAACTGGCAACTGTATTCCCAAATCTGGTTTTGGGCCTGTCACTGTTAGTACCTCTGTTTTGTCTGGATTTAACTTCAATCTGTTTTTCCTCATCCAATCCATTACCGCTTTAAGACAGTTATCAAGAGCAGAGACGCCATCTGAAGTCTGGGCTGATGATCTGGTCATGGAGAAATATATTTGGGTATCATCAGCGTACTGATGACACCGCGCTCCATGACTCCGAATGATCTCATCCAGCGGCTTCATGTAGATATTAAATAACATCGGGGATAGGATGGTGCCCTGAGGGACGCCACAATTAAGCTCGATTTTGGATGAATAACTGTCCCCGAGCCTCACCCTCTGGAATCTACCCGAAAGGAAGGAACGGAACCACTGCAAAGCAGTGCCTCCAATTCCTAACTCTCTCAAGTGATCCAAGAGGATGGCATGATGTATGGTGTCAAAGGCCGCTGAGAGATCCAAGAGCACCAACAGGATCACACTACCCCTGTCAATGCCCAGGCGGATGTCATCGGTCAGAGCAACCATTTAATGACCACTTAATTAGAAGGGCATTACTAAGAATATGGACTAAAGTTTAAAAAAGATGGTATATAGAAAATTACCTACCTGGATATCACCACAAGAAGCCTGGATGGTAGGATATAAAACACAATTAAAAGAATTTTTAAAATACCAAGAAATGGTATTTTACAATGGGAAGGAGGAATACTGAGATTGAAGTCATGTACCGAAATAGAGGAAACCGGAGTGCCCTGTCATTGGTCAGCTGAGTGAGAGATTTAAAATGGATCTCAAACTAGAGGATTTCAACAGAAATAGAAATAAATTAGATAATATCCTGTTAGATGCTTCAAAAGGCATTATAGCCATTAAGCTGCTCTTGAAAATAGCATCAGAAACAGAAATCGAGAAAGACTGTATGGTCACAAAATTTTGGTTACCAGGTGCAGATGGAAAGAGCTTGGGGTCAGGATTTAAGATATACATCCTGTATTGACCTAGATGCTGGCAAAACGTCAGAAAGAAACTCTTCTAGAACATGGCCACACAGCCTGATAAACCCACAAAAAACTATTAATTTCTTCATTTCTTTTCCTCTTTCCAATATTTCTTAAACCGTATCCAATCTTGCATTACTTCCCCTTCTGTTTCTTCATTTAGTAAGGCAGTCAATACATCTGATTCCATAGCCTCCCACATTTTTTCTTTCCGTTTCCTATTTGACGGTATTTTTTTCTGTTTCCAGCTTTTTGCATATAGCATTCTAGCACATGATACCATGTATAATAGAACACGTCTATTTTCCCTTTCAAAATCTCTTTCTACCACGTTAGTCATATTCAGTGAAAAGAACATTGGATCAAGTGGTATGTCAAAGCCATATATTTCGGACATCAGTCTTTTTATCCTCCTCCAATACTCTTGAGCCTCCTCAAAACTCCACCATAAATGATAAAATGTACCACTTTGTTTCCCACATTTCCAACACTTTCTCTTCCTGTTTTATACAATATATTTATTTTAACAGGGGACAGATACCACCGGTATACCATTTTAAGGCGGGTTTTTTATAATCCTGACATCTAGTAAATCGATTCGTGTTTTGCCATGTTTTTTCCCATTTTTCTAATTCAATGGTCTTCCCAATATCCTGTGCACACTTAATCATTGAATGTTTAACTTTTTCATTTTCAAGATCTCTTTCTTTTAATATCCTATAATATTTGGCAATATGGCCCTTATTTTTATCTAAAAAAGTAACATCTAATTCATTTTCCCATTTATGATTCCCAATTTTTTTTATCTAGTCTGTACCTTTCTTTTAGTTGACTATACAGAAACCAATTCTTCTTTAATTCCTTCTACAAATGTTCCAAAGTTTTCAATTCATCTCCATTTTCCCCTTTCCAATTATTTAACTGTTTATACTTTAACCAGGGTAATCTCTCTATTTTAGTCCTTCTAAAAAAGGCTTCCTGGATAGATACCCAACTTGGTAATTGTCTATAAAACTGCTTTCTTATTTTTAACCACACTTTAAACAATGCATTCCTTATAAAATGGGGGGGGGGGGAAGTCTATATTGTCTTTTAGTTTATCGTACCACAAAAAGGCATGAAAACCAAATCTCATCTTGACACTTTCCAAATCTAATAGCTTTTCATTGCTTAGGTGTATCCATTCCTCTATCCAATTAAGACACTCCCCTCTATAATATAGTTTAAGGTTAGGCATGCTGCAACCACCTTTTTCTTTTCTCTCTGTTAATAATTTCCAACTTATTCTTGCTTTTTTGCCTTCCCAAATAAACCTTGATAGTTCTTTTTGCCAATTTTCCAAATATTTCTTGTCATTAATTACTGGTAGATTCTGAAACAAATAAATCAATTTTGGCAAAACACACATTTTGATGGCCTCTATTCTTCTCAAAAAAGAAAGCTGTTTTTTAGCCCATTTTATCAGGTCTCTTTTAATTTCTTCCCAAGTTTGTATATAATTGTTTTTGTACAAATCTATATTTCTCCACTTTAAATTTGGATATCTCTTTCAATTCTTGTTCCACTTCTAGTTTCATATTCTTGGGCAATATTACTGTTTTATACTTATTTATATGGAATACCACAATCTTACCATATTCCTCTATCACCTCTATCAATCTTCTTTTACTCTTTTTTGGATTTTCTAAGAAATAGATTATAACAACCACAAATGCCTGCATCTTAAATGAATGATGTTTTACTTTAACTCCACCTATTTCTGGGTCTTCTCTTATCTTGTTATTCAAGACCTCCAATACAATTATAAATAATAGATATAATAGGAGACGTCTTGTTTTGTTCCTCTTTCAATTTTAATTCTTCTTGTTCTTTCTTAATTCACTATTATCTGGGCACTTTGTTCTTTATATATTGCTTTAATCCAATTGTTAAATATCTCTTATATTTTCATCTGTTTTATTAATTCCAACAGAAAACTCCATTTGACCCTATCAAAAGCTTTTTCCACGTCTAACAAGATCAACGCTAGTTTCTTTTCACTATGATGTTCAAAATGTTCTATTATGTTCAGTATATTTCTTATATTATTCTTTATTTGTCTTCTTGGAACAAATCCGTTTTGATCCTCATGAAATATAAATTCCAAGATTCTTTTTATCCTTTCTGCAATTATTGATGTGAAAATCTTATAATCAGCATTTATCAGTGATATTGGTCTGTAGTTTTTCAACTCCAAACATCCTCTATCTTCCTTTGGTATTAGGCAAATAAATGCTTCCTTCCAGGAATCCAGGAATCCAAACTCTTGGATATCATTCATCACATCCTTTAACTGTCTTTGTAAATCCTCAATCACGCATTTCAGCTTCTTATCTCCTTTTTCTTTCCATTCTTTTTCCTTATTTTTCAGTTTTTCTTCAATCTTCTGTTCTTTCTCCTTTTCTTTTTTCCTTTGTTCTGCTCTTATTTTTATAAACTCTCCTCTAATTACAGCCTTGCTGGCATCCCATATAATTTTACTTGGCATATCTTCCTTCTTATTTCCCTTAAAGTAATGCTTTAATGCTTCTTTAATTTTATTTACATTTTCCTCTTTTCTAAGTAAATCCTCTCTTAATCTCCATATAAATTCCCTTTTCTTCACTACCACATTCATTTCAATTGGATTATGCCCCAATTGCAAAAACCACCCCGATTGCAATGCAGAGGGGTGGGGCATAAATAATAATAATAATAATAATAATAATAATAATAATAATAATAATTGTTATTATTATTATTATTTAATATATCCATTGTTTTTATAATTAAAATCATAGTTTTAAAGACCAGAAAAAGATCTATTCTTGAGAAGGAATTATGTACTTCTGGGGGAAAAAATGTATATCCTCTGGTGTCTTTAAATTTATACCTCTATTCATTTATCAAACCAAATTCCTCAATCATTTCAAAAAAGATTTCAGCAGCTTTCCCAGATTCTTTCTTATTTTCCTTTCTTCATTTGACACTGTATCTAACTTGGGTTCTGGAACAGCGTTGAAATTGCCTAACAGAATTATATTATCGTTTCTTAGATTCTTTAATTCCTCAGTTTTCCTTTCAAAATATTTGTCTCTTCTCTCCAGTGGGTCATAAATTCCTACCACTAATATAGTTAGATTTTCAATTTTCACCTCTATTCCCAAGTATGCTCCATCATTGTCACAAAAATTTTTGTAGATTTGATTGTTTGGATTGATTTTTTTTATTATTTACGTAGATCACAATTCCCTTTTTCTTTTTATTTGTTGCTGATGTATATGCATGTCCCAACTTGGGGTTTCTAACATACTTTACATCTTTTTCCTTTATCTTAGTTTCCTGAATGCAAGTTATATCACTCTTAAATTTTTCTAGTTGATGGAATACTATACTCCTTTTATATTTTGAGTTGATGCCTTTTATGTTCCAGGATGTTAATTTCACCATTTCTCTCTCTATATATATAATTTTTTCCTTTAACTTATTCCAACACTTTATTTATTTATTTTTGAATGTGCCACCCCTTCCTCCTCTTATTTTTTTGTTTATTTTTTCCTTTATTTAAGCGCTTTAGTTTTCTCTCCTTTTTTTCCTTTTCCAATCCACAGATAATTCTTGTCTTAACATAATGAGTCTTCTTATTCCTCTTTCCTCTAGATTTATTTTTCAACCTTTTTATCTTCTATTCCTTCTAGCTTGTTTATTTCTTCTTTCCTTTGTCTCTCTTCTGTGTTATCACCACCTTCACCTCTGTTTTGAGGTCCTCCTCTTCTGACTCTTTAGTATTGTTCTTCCCTGCCATTCTCTTCCACTTCCATTTCTTTACTATTTGTTGTTTCATCTTCCCTCTTTTTCCCTTTATATCTTTTAGATCTCCATTCTCTTGTTGTTGTTCTTTCTCTCTTTTCTTCTTCCCTTCCTCTAAAGTCTTCTTTAAGTTTCTTTTCTATATCTTTTGCTTTTATTTCATTATCTATCTTATACCTCTTTTACTTATGGTAAAAGGATGATCCTTCTATCCTATCCTATTTAAAATTAATTCCAAGGTTTCTCAATAGTTGTGTCAATGTCCTATATTTTTGTTGTTCTATTATAATTTGAGGTGGGATATCCTTAAAATGTTTATTTCCACACCTTCAATTATCAACTTTGATTCATAACTTCTTTGAATTATAATATTCTTGATTCTTGTTCTAACCCAGCAGATTACCACATCCCACGGGATTTGTCTGTCTTTAGCTTGTGCTGAGTTCAACCTGAATATCTTATCCACCTCTTTTTCCAGTCCTCCTTCAGGAACACCAATTAATATTTCTAAGTAAGGTATTATTCTCATGATCAGGTCTTCATTCTGCTTTTCTGGCAAACCTCTCATCTTAATACAACATTCCCTATATCTCAGCTCATTGGTCCACATCAATGTTTCTTTCGACTTTCCTCTGTTCTTTCTTCTAATGTAGTTGTCCTTTCTTTTATTTTGTCTACCTCTTTTTGAGTTTTGTTTATTTCAAATGACATTTTTCCATTCTTTTACTAAGGATGTCAAGTTCTTTTTTAATGTCTTTCCTTATCTCTGATCTGGCTTCTTTTATCTCTCCTCTTATCTCTTGATTTGATTCTTTCAAATCCTCTTTCAGCTCCTGCCTATTTTCCTTTATTTCCTGTCTTATTCGATGTGTTTCTTCTAGTAGTTACATTATCGGATCTATTACTTTGATGGAGTCCTCCATTGATCCCCTTCTTTGCGTGGGAATTTGAGTTTGTACCAAGCTTTTCTTTGAAGTGGCCATTTCCCCCAATTTTTTGATCTAGTCAAATCAATCATACAATAACAAGTCTTTGTCTTTATCCTTATCTTTCACATTCACAGACACATTGCTTCGGGGAACATTTTCCACAGATATTTACTTGAAGTAACACTCTTCTTATCCTCTCTTTAATTCATTAATACTATATTATATAACTAAATAATATAGTCCCCTGAGCTTGGATACTCAAAAATGTCCTATAGATATATTTCAAAATAAAATGAAGCTGCTTAAATCTAATACAGTTTTATGTCCACTAGCTTTTGTCTCTCTATCTCTTTTTTTTCCACCAGTATAACATAATATAGAAGTATTAATATATAATTTTCTACTGTTTAATAAGTCCCCCATCCGCTCTCAAAAACTTTCAATGTTAATTAATTTAATTTTTAAAAAATTTATTTTAAACTACCTCTTCAGTAATTTATTACTTCCTCAATTATATCTCATGTTTATATTTTACAGCTTACTTTTTTATTTAATTGGCCCACTCACACATCACCATCATAACCTAATTATCAATAATATCAATAATATATCACTTCCAATAATATACCAGTTCTTCCGGTTTGGTCTAATGTCCTTATATATCACCATTCATCACAAATTTGTCTTTACTTTCTCTCTTGACTTCTGTGCTTCTCTTGCTTCCATCAAGATTCAGCTTTCAATTATCTTTTTTTTCTTCCTTTATATTTTTCCACCTAAGTTCAGTCCAATATATTCCTTTATCCTTTGTCCGTATAATCAGCTTACCAGTTCTCCTACCTTTTAAGGTCTCTTCATCTTTTTATTTATCTTTTTATCTCAATCTTTCTCCCTTTGTCTTCCCAGCTTTTCCAGCTTTTTGCCCTTTATTTTTCTTTTATTTCTTTATTTCTTTCCACGTCCTTTTTCTATTATCATAGTCTAGTAGTCTTTCAAAGTCCTGTAGTTCTTTCTTTTAACTCTACTGCCCTTCCATCTCTTAACTCTGTTTTTAAACCATCATTACCATCATCTCTTTCATCCTTCCTGTTTTTCTCTCTTTGCTCCTCTCGCATCTCCTCACAACTCCAAAAAAGGTGTTCTCTAATTGTCCTGTCTGCAATTGCTGGGAGCATTTACCTTGGTAAATGTTTTCTGCCTTCTGTCTTCTCTCTTCTAGACCATCCCTGCTATGCTTCTCTTTATCTATATTCCCCTATTTCTTGCTTACTTATGGCACCTCTTCTTTGTGACTCTTTTGCAGCACTCCCTGATTGCAAAAAAGGAAAACACCAGTTGTCTTTTTCCACTTGTCTCTCCAGTTGCTCCTTTGCTTTAAAGGACCTGACGAGTCCCAGCAATTCAGGGGTAAGTATATATCCTGAGTGAACCTACATTCTATTCTTTTAAATGTTTTCTCAATTCTTCATTTCATTTATTTTGAAGTATGTGTGATAGGTTCCTCATTTTAAAGTTTAAAAAATGAGTGCAACAGGTGGGAGGGATGGAATCTTCAGAGTCCAGGGTCCTGGGTTGCAACTGGGGAGCTATTAGAATATGGATGGGTTATACAGTCAAAGGAGAAATGTAGAGATGTGTGTGTGTAGATTTTCTCATGGGAACAGTTTCTACTTCAAAACAAAGAGAACTCAACAGCAGGTGGATCAGAAGACAAAACATGGGCTCAGAGAGCTGAATAGCAAAGTACAGTTTCAGCCTGGGAAATAGATAGGCAATACATCAACACATGAGCTCATGGGAAGGTAGTCACATGGGGGATGATGGACAGCTAGAGGCTGGCTTAAAACAAATCATACAGGCATTATCCAATTAGCATAAGGTTAGCATAAGGTTAACCGGGAGTTGTGGACCCATTAGAATGGTCTGCCCTCGAAGACTAATGGATCCAATTGGATTCCAGAGAGCCTTAGAGGGTTTAATGGTTGGGAATGCCGGTGACCCTGTCAAGGCCCTGGTTAAGACATGGAACACTGATCTTACCAGGGCTATCGACATGATCGCTCCCAAGCGTCCTTGCCATCCCACTTCAAACCAAAAGCCTTGGTACACGCCAGACCTTAGGATTATGAAGCGGATCGACCAACGACTAGAGCACAGATGGTGGAAGACTCGACTCATATCTGACAGAACTCGCCATAGGAACTTTCTTCGTTCCTATTGGGAGGCAATACGCGCAGCGAAGAGAGCTTTCTCCTCTGCATGTATTACATCTGCAGAGTCCTGTCCAGCAGAGCTGTTCAAGGTGGTAAGGGAGATGATGCAGGTACCCCTGCGCCAAATCCCTTGCTTAACCCAACAATGGCCTGCTGTGACGCGTTTAATAACTTCTTCGCAGATAAAATCTCTCAGATAAGAGCTGACTTTGATGCTACCATTGAAACAGAGTCTATAGGCGAGGTGTCCAGTGACTCTGCCGATGTAGTTATACTGGATCAGCTCCAATCTGTGAGTACCGAGGACATGAACAAGCTGCTCGGTAAGTTGAGGAAAACAACCTGCCCTCTCAATCCTTGCCCATCGTGGCTGGCTGTCCTGGGGGGTTGGCACTGAGGAGATTACTTGCGGATATCACCAGCGCATCCTTCAGGGAGGGATGTATACCATCTTGTCTGAAGGAAGCGGCTGTTAGGCCGCTTCTAAAGAAACACTCCCTGGATCCCCTGGACATGAATAATTATAGGTCAGTGTCCTTAGTTCCATTCTTGAGCAAGGTTATCAAGAGGTGGCAGGACCGGCCTGGGGTCGGTCCAAAGGCCTTGGGAGGCTGCATCTGGCCCCCGGGCCTTAGGTTGCCTACCCTGATCTAGACACATTTCAAACCGGCTTCAGGACAGGCTTTGGGGTTGAGACTGCCATGGTTGCCTTGACCGACGATCTGCATCTGAGCATTGACAGGGGTAGTGTGTTGGTGCTCTTAGACCTCTCAGCGGCTTTTGATACAATAGATCGCGGCATCCTTTTCGGCCGCCTGAGGGGGTTAGGTATTGGGGGCACTGCTCTGCAGTGGTTCTGGTCCTTCCTCTCGGGTAGGTCCCGGAGGGTGCTGCTTGGGGACTGTAGTTCCAGTAAAAGGGAGCTCACTTGTGGGGTCCCTCAGGGAGCTGTTTTGTCCCCGATGTTATTCAACATCTATATGAAGCCACTGGGTGAGATTATACGGATTTATGGTGCTGGGTGTTATCAGTATGCTGATGAAACCCAAATCTATTTCTCTGTGTCTCGTTCGTCGGCCTCGAATTCCAATGGCATCTCCTCTCTCAATGAATGTCTTCAAGCAGTAATGGGCTGGATGAGGAAAAACAGATTGAAACTGAATCCAGACAAGATGGAGGTGCTCATGGTAGTGGCCCTGAAAACGAGAATTGGGTTGCAACCTCCAGTCCTGGATGGGGTCACATTCTCCTCCAGTGACTGTGTTTGCAGCTTGTGGGTGCTCCTTGACTCGTCACTCCTGATGACAAATCAGCTTAATGTGATGGTCAGGAGCACCTGTTATCAGCTCCGGCTGATTCGCCAGCTGCACCCATTTTCTGGAAGTAAGGGATCTCGAGACTGTTGTGCACACACAGGTAACCTCTCGCCTCGACTTCTGTAATGTGCTCTACATGGGGCTACCCTCGTGCCTGGCTTGGAAGCTACAGTTAGTTCAAAATATGGCAGCCAGGCTTGTTTCAGGAACATCTAGTAGGGACCACATCACTCTGGTTTTGATGTCCCTCCACTGGCTGCCTATTGGCTTCCGGGCCCAGTACAAGGTGTTGGTGATCACTTTTAAAGCCATAAATGGCTTGGGTCCAGGCTGTATCAGAGATCGCCTCCTCCCGTATAATCTTCCCCATGCGCTCCGGTCCTCTGGGAGGAATTTCTTAGAGCCCCAAAGATCTAGGCTATCTGCTACCTCCCAGAGGGTGTTTTCTGTCGTCGCCCCCAGGCTCTGTAATGGCCTGCCGGATGAGATCCATCAATTAACATCTTTGGACAGTTTTAAAAAGGCTGTCAAGATGGATCTCTTCCGGCAGGCCTTTCCGGACTAAAATTCCCCGGCCCCAGGCTGTCCCCTCTTCCCTCTGCAACACTATTTGAACCCTGGTTCCCCTCGTAATCTAACTATGGAGTAATGTGGTATGGTTTTAGTTATTTTAATCCTTATGATGTTCTTGTTAATTTGTTAATGGGATTTTAATTATGCTATTGTTTAATAATGTTTTAAGGGGGGAGGTATATCTTGTTTATTGTAATTTGTGTTTTATGCTATAAACGCCCGGATTGGGTTACTATTGGGCGGTATATAAATAAATTTCATTATTATTATTATTATTATTATTATTACACCCAGAAGGTGGAGTATGGGAAAGGCCAAGAGTTTCCTTCGTTCTTTTGTTAATATATGCAAGCACTGTGTTTGTGCGTGTGTGGTTAGCTATGGAGTTAGTTTTGGCTTTTAGCTTATGTGTATGCTTATATTTGGAATTGCTTTTACAATGTAATTGTAACTCCTGGATCTAGAAACATGGATCTGTAACTTTTCTATTCTACAACAACATCAGTAAGATGTGATCCTTTGGTGGATTGTATGTTTTTTTTTCTAATTTACTTTATGGAACAATAAAGCTTTATTTTAGAACTACAAGAAGTGTCTGCATGCTTTTAGCATGGAAAAGGCTGATGGAGGAAGCTATTCTCTATACTCTGTTGTACTGCACATCACACCCAAATATCAACAAAGGTTATGGGCCCAGCACAGTTCCACTGCATGCAAGAAGCAGAGGAATTTGCCAGGGGAGGCAAGACAGAAAGCTTCTGGAACTCGTCAGCTGTAAGTAGAGCACCACATTTCTGCATGTTTCAAAGAGCTGTCTGGCTGTTTGGCAGAATGTAAAGGCTTTTTAAAGAACTGTGTTCTGGCCTGAACATTTTTTTTCCAATACAGTTTTTTTAAAGAGACTGGAGGGTGGAAAGTCGCTAAAAGACTCTCTTGTGCAGGGGTAGGCAACCTTTCCTCTTTAAGGGCCAAGGGACTTCAGCTTCCAGACTCCCAGGAGCTATTGGACAACATGGGACTATTGGACAACATGGCTGAGGCTTCTGGGAGCTGAAGTCCCTCGGCCCTTAAAGGGGAAAGGTTGCCTACCCCTGCTCTTGTGTATCAACTGTGAATCACAATGGAAGCAGTGAGATTTGCTAAATTAACAGACACTAATTACCTCTCCTGGCGTGTTTACACTGAATCTCTTCTGGTTTGTGTAAATCTTTGGGCGATATTCTGAGATTGACTTCCACAAGCACCCACTCCAGCAGATGTGGAGGGGAACGACAGAGCCAGGGCAACCCTCTTTCTCATCCTTTCAGAAGGGCAATTAAATCATGTGAGGGAGGAAACTTTGACTAAGGACATTTGCAATTCCTTGAGGAACATACAACAGTCTGCCTCAGCTTTAGCCAAAATGATGTGGTGCAAGAGACTGTATGGGCAGAAAATGGAGAAAGGTCAATCTGCAGAGCAGCATCTGGAAGTGATGCAGGACTTATTTAACCAAGTACAAATGAGAGGAGCTGAAATTCCTCCATTATATAAGGCATATATTCTTCTTGTTTCTCTTGCATCTGATTATGATAACATTGCATGGGCTGCAAGGGGTACTGGAGGCACAGATTACAATGGAGCTAGTTGCCTCTAGGATACTTGAAGAAAGTCAACATCAGATGTTTGAAGCAGAATCACACAAAAAGCCGTCGGCAGCTTCAAAGTCCTCAAATGCTTCAGAGGGAGCATCCAGAGAGATGCAAGTGGAGAGGGCAGCTGTTCCAAGGAAAAGATATGCTTCTACTGCAAGAAAGCAGGTCATTTGAAGCAGGACTTCAGGAAATTTGCAACAAACAAAAAGAAGAAGAACCAACAGCAACCCAGAGACTTTGGGGCTAACAAAGGAACTGCAGCTGTTACACAGGGCTGTGAAAGTGTGACTCAGCAGATGGTGAACCAAGCCTGGATTTTGGACTCTGGTGCCACTAGACACATAGTAAACACTCCTGAACTACTCAAAAATAAGAAACCCTCCACAGTGAACTCTGTTGCTCTAGCTGATGGAGCAGCAGGAGATATCAAGCAGATGGGGACAGTTTGCATTCCTGGTTTTGGTAAATCTTTTGATAATGTTTTGTGTGTGCCTAAATTACAAAACTGTTTAGTTAGTGTGTCTGCTTTGACCACAGAAGGGTATACACTGCAGTTTGTGGAGGATGAATGCATAATTTACAAAAAATGGGGAAGTTTGTGCAAAAGCTTTAAAGAAAGACAGAATATATTACATGCTAGATAAGGCAGAATGTGCGATTGTACAAAATGTGTCTTTGCATTCAAACTGTATTTATTATTTTCACAGAGTGATGGGTCATATTGGTTTCAACAGTCTTGGGAAACTGGAGGAGATTTGCTCATATTTTAAAATGTCACCCTGTTCAAATCACCTGGAGTGTTTGGTTTGCAGCAGGTATAGTTGAAGGCTTTTCCTGTGTAGCAAACACATAGCAAAACATCCTTTTGAGGGTGTTCATGCTGATATTTCTGGTCTGACAGTAAAGTCTCTAGGGGACAGTAGATATTTCATGGTGATTGTGGATCGCTTCACCAGGTTTTCTTATGTGATGCTTCTGAAAGAAAAGAGTGAAGCAGCAGACAGGTTTAAAGATTGGGTGAACATGATTGAAAGAGAATTTGATTGCAAAGTGGGGTCTTTGGTCACAGACTGGGTGGGTGAATTCTTATCTCACAGTTTGGGAAACTGGTTGAGAAAGAAAGAGATTAGACATAACACAACCATTCCTGGAGTTCCTCAAGAGGATGGATTGGCAGAGAGAAGAATTGGTGTCCTAAAGCAGATAAAAGATTGCATGATGTTAGATGCAAATGCACCTGAAAATTTCTGGGGCGAGGCAATTCTTTGTCAGTGTGTGGATGCTGGGTGTTGCAGTAATGCTCTTTGACACCCAGCAGAATCTGAAGGACAAGATGTATGGAACAATAAAGCTTTACTTTAGAACTACAAGAAGTGTCTGCATGCTTTCAGCATGGGAAAGGCTGATGAAGAAAGCTATTTACTATGCTCTGCTGTACTGCACATCACACCCAAATATCAACAGGAGCATACCCCATTATCTAACCAAGGGTCCCTTCACTGATTCCCCCAATAATTCCCTCCTTTTGATCTCTCTTTTCAGAGGGATAAAGGATGGCTAGTCTCATCCCCATTCCTACTAGCACCACCGCTGCTGAGATTGCAGATACTAAACAACCGTATCTGTGTCCTCTCCTGGCACCATCATACCGGGAGCCCCTCTCAAGAGAAAAAAAATTATTAAATGCTTCACAGGTCCTAGGAGGTCTTTAAACAGAGGCTGGATGGCCATCTGTCAAAGATGCCTTGATTGTGATTACCCGTATGGCAGGGGTTGGATTGGATGGACCTTGTGGTCTCTTCCAACTCTATGATTCTATGATTCTGTGTATATTGACCACTTCCAATCTGTTGGCTAGCGTAAAAAAAAAAAATACCAGTGCTACAAGCATAAAAGACTATCTGGGTCTGGAAGAATGAGAGAAGAAACCAAAAAGAAAGTTTATAATGATTGAAAATGATGTTATGCCAAAAAATATTAAAACACAACTTTTAATAATATAAAACAACATATATGGGGGAAATTACATCTTCTACACATCCACATCTACACTAATTACTACATACACTCACGTACTACACATGATAACCATATAGCAACAAAAACAAATAAAAAGGGAATGCATGTGACATCCAATTTACTAACTCATGTTATAGTCATTAAATTATTTTACTTCCTGATATTACACTAAATGCTATTTCTTTTTCCTCCCCTTCATCAGTTTCTTTCTCCTTCATCATTTTTCTGCTGGCTTTCCTCTATGGTGATGTATATGATTTTCCTTCAGCTCTGCTTCATCCTCAGAACAACATTGTAAGTTATGTAATCCTGAGAGACAGAGAAACATCAGCCCAAGGTCATCCAGTAAATTTCATGGTTCACTATGAACTTGAACCTGGATCTCTGAAGTGCCAGTCCAACATATCTGACAGATTTTTTTTAACCTTAGCCTTCCCTTTGGTATACAATAAGTTGCAATATGATTTGTCTGGGGCAGAGATAGAGACTACAGTTAACAATAAGTAGTTTTGCTTTCTTCTAGAAAGCTATCTTTGTGTTCTCTAATATTATTTCAGTTTCTCCTCTCTTCGTGTCTTTTAAACCTTCCTTCCTTTTTTTTATGTTTTATATGATTTGGGTGAAATTTGTGAATAATTTCTGTGCAGAGTAATTTCTAGAAACAATTCAGAGGTGCAAATATTAGAGGTGCAAATACTGAGTAAGAACTGATATATTTATTTTATCCTTCAGCACGGAGAAAACTATGGAAATTATTTGTCCTCCCATGCTGTGATGATATAGTCAAGCATTTACATCCATAGAAGAAGAAAAATGACCTCCCAACCCCCCCAAAAAAAGTAGCAGTAGGGGACTGTGATAGAATGGTGAATGGTGTTAGGGTAGATGACAGATATGAAGAGTTAATTAAGAAATTCAGGAGTGGTTGTTGAAAATTTGTTTCAAATTTTGAAAATTCTGCTAAATATTGACCCCCATCAATTACACAGAAGAGCTAGATTAATTATAAGAAAATAGAATGGGAAGTATTTAATGAAGGGCAAGAATGAGGTAGTTTATTGTTTTTTGTTTTTTACCATATATAATGGAAAATGCCAGACATTCAATTTCAAGAACAGGCACAAGGGATCATATTGGAAACAAATTGAATAATGAAGCAAAGAATTTCACCAAAAAATCAACACATGATTTGTAGATCATAGCAAAGTCTTCATTATGTAGATCATGAAGAAGAAGAAGAAGAAGAAGAAGAAGAGAGTATGCCACAACATTTGATTGTCCTGATATATCACCTGTCCTCAGGTTAAGAGGCTGCCCTCAGAACAGAATATGGAGAAATAAAATGATTTCCAATTGGCAAAGGGGTCAGACAAGGTTGTGCTTTATCAGCCTTTCTCTTTAATTTATATGGAAAATATATCCAACAAAAAGCTGGATTAGTCTTGCAGGAAGGAGGAATGAAAATTGGACAAAGGAATATCAATAATTTAAGATATGCAGATGGCACCATGCTACGAGCACAAAACAGAAAAGACTTGGAAGGTCTATAGAGGAAAATCAAGTAAAAAAGGGCAAAGGCAAAGTTACAGATGAAAATTGAGAAGAAAAAATAATGATGACCAAAGATTATTTCTACACCTTTATAGTAGATGATGAAGAGATCTAAGATCCTTAAATGTGAAGATGTATTATTATAGACAGAGGTCAGGATCATCCATGATAGCATTTCTAATTTCTGTGTATAGTTGTGAAAGCTACACAGAGACGAAACTTGACAAGAGAGAATCAATTCATTTGAACTGTAGTGCTGGAAGAGAGTTTCCATGGTACAGATACCATGGGATGCCAAAAGGAAAACAATAAATACATCTGAAAACAAATCAAGCTTGAACTCTCTAAGCTGAGCCTATCATACTTTGGACACATTGGGGGGAAGCACACGAGTGCTTCCAGGACGCCACGGGACGGTGCGCCGCGGGACCGCGGCATCCGCACCGCGGCGCACCGTCGGTGCCTCTGAAAGGAGCGCTAAATCAGCGCTCCTTTCAGATGTCAGTGAAAGTGTGCCCCAAAAGTGTAGGGTGCATTTTCACTGACTTTTCCACCGCAGCGTGTGCGGACGCTGCAGCGGGAGGTTGCCCTCGGCACGCCGGCCGTGCGGAGTTCCGGCAGCTCCGAGGGCAACCTCGGGAGGAGGAAGGGGCGCCAAGCATGTGGCTGTCCCTCCTCTTCCCTGCCTCGGAGATGACTCTATTAGTCGTCTGCCAAGGCCCATTGTGAGGCAACATGACTCATTAAAAGAGACAATGATGCTTGGTGAACTGGAAGGCAATAGAAAAAAAAGAGGAAAACGATATTGAAGGTGAATAAAGTCACAACTCTGAGTTTATATGACCTTAGTGCCACTGTTAAGAACAGGGTATCTTGGAGACCTTTCATTTATAGCCACCATAAACTGATCCTATATTCCATGAACTGACTCTATATAAGATATTAGAAGCCTTATTTGTGCTGTATAAATTGACTAATTTTTCAGGCTTCTTATTTTCCAGTATTAAACAGTTCTGTGAATTATAATTAAATAATGTATTCTGATTATGGAATTTAGGATAACAACTCTCAGCCTTAATTCATTTTGAATTAAAGCCATGTAATTCAATAACCAGTAGGTGGGTGATGGCAGTTTAGTTTGGTAAACAGTATTATTGGATGAATAGAATGGCTTACCTAGTGGTTTCTAAGCCAGGACCTGAGAGGTGACTGCTGGAAATTTGTTGTATGCTTCTTTTCAGATAATATTAAAACAAGATCCTCAGAATCATTTGCATCTGACCTAGGGTTGTTTGAAACTACCAAGAACAATGTTGCATTTTATCAACTGTCTTTTGCCTTCCATTCAAATTTCTTGCTTTGAACGATGACTCTGGAGACCCGGTTTTGAATACCAGCTCGACCATGCAAACCAGCTGGGTGACCTTGGACAAGTCACTTTTTCAGCTTCAGAGGATGGCAGTGGCAACCCACTCTGAAGAAACTTGCCAAGAAAATCCCATGATAGGTTCATTTTAGGGTTGTCATATGCTAGAAACAACTTGAAGGCACACAATAGCATAAAAATAAATATCCCAATCCATATACACCTGGCAAATGAATACATTAAAATATTAACACATAACATACTAACTTTATCTCTCTCTCTCTCTTTTATTTATATCCCACCTTTCTCCCAAAATACAAGTGATATTATTCTGAAGATAATCTGAAAGCAGCTTTGATGGAAGAAGACGGAAACTAAATTAAGAGAGTGAAGGTTATTTCTCCTCACTTATATGTGCAGAACAACTGTTTGGAGGGACTGATGAACAAAAGTACAAAGCTGTTTGAAATGTTTGTGTTTTCTTTTTTAGTAATTACAATGGTAAAATTGGTTAATATTATTAAATTCTGGATTTAATGTTCTTATGTCCTCCTTCAGGCACTGATGTGTATTACTTAAATTGTGAACCAATTATTTTCTCCTTTGCTTTATAGACATGTTTGTTTATCCAGGCCTTTGTCTGTTAACTGTCCATTGAAGGTCTTTTAATTGGGGTAGGCTGCAGTTTATAATTTATTATTATTTTAAGTACCTTATCATACTGTTTTATGTTAATATTTTCATATTATTACTTGTTTATTTTTTACCTTTTGTGTTATCAGTTGTTTTTTGCCATATGTTGATTGTTAACAACATGGGTCCCATTTTGAAAGAATATACATGTGCAAGTTTGTGTCTATGAATACAAACTTTCCATTCTGAACTAGTGCTTCTATATTCCTGATGAGCTAACAACAAATGAACAAAAAAGCTTTTTGCACCATCATGAGTGGATGAATATAGGAACAAAATGGAATTTGTGTCAGCTGCCTTAGCATTAAGTCATTTAGTTGGAAATAAGGGTGTCCGCTCGACCCACTGGGCTGGCTAATTTGGTGCTGGCTCCGAGCCTGTCTTCTTCTCAGTAGCCTCCTGAGCCGAGGAATGTACCTGATTGGCTGGCTGGGAACGGGGGAGGGCAGAACATCCTGTCTGTGCAAGACTTCAACTCCCGGCCTCATATTGGTTTAACCACTGGAAAAGGTGGACTTCTAGACTTCCCATTGGTGGGTTAATCAGAAGGGGCGGGACTTCTCCCCCTTCCCCTTTTGCATTGGCCCAGAAGCTTATATTAGGGCACATGGCTGGGCAGAAGATCTCAGAGGCAGAGAGAGAAGCAGATTGGCTGAGTTCCTGGATTTCCTTGGCTAATTTTTGTGCTGCCTATAGCTGCCTCCACTGTTTGAGGCTTTTCCCCACTGCTGTTTTTGCCAGTTCCCCTTTTATTTAATTCACCTGGGGATTTGTTTCCCTGTTTTGGGTTCTTTGGCTCAATTCTCAACCAACTTCCTCTTTTCAATTTGGAGGGCTTTCTCTTTGCTTCTCCCTGACCCTTGTTTTTTTTCTTTAAGGCTCCCAGTGGGTGAGCCTTGCCTTTCAGTTTTCTAGCATTTTGGGTTTGGGTAAGTTTTAGTTGGCTTGATGCTATATAGCCTAGTCTAGGGACTTCCTTCCCCTGGTCATTGTCTCCAGAGCAACTTGGGGATTCAAGTTGTGGTTTGGGTACAGTTTTGGGGCCCACTCAGACCCAAAGTATCTTTTATTGACTTCTGACTTCATTCTCAATCACCCTCACCTCTTATTTACTGGGGTATTGGACAGGTTACACTCTCTCAGCCTCAGAGGCAGACTGATCACTATTGTTATTTTTAAGGGCCTCTGCAGATGGGCCCTTTGCAGCATGTTGGAGGCAAGGAAGGGGAGGGGCAGCCAGACGCTGAGGACATCATTGGAACGATGGCCCGTCCACATGATGGGCGCTCCGATGACATCCTTCCGGCTCAGCATCCACACATGCTGAGCCGGAATACATGCCAAAGAGGCACACCACGCCTTCTGTGGTTCCCCTTTCATGGCTTGCGAAAGGAGCACTATTTTAGCACTCCTTTTGCAGGTGGCGAAAGGGAGGATCAGGGCCAAGGTGTCTGGCAGCCTCGGCCTTGATCCTCTGCTTCCCGGGGCAGTCCAGGGCTGCCCATCTGCATCCCCCCTAAGTCTGTTTTGTGTCTTCTTTGTGCAGTCACCACTTTTGTGCTTGTGTTGGGTGGGGCCCATGAGGACTGTTTGCTGTTTCAGTTTCCCAAGCCCACTTTTTCACCTGTCCTGTCCTGTTTTACTCTCCTCCATGCTATGCCATGCCATGCGGCTGAGTTGGACCTGGGCCTGCTTGGCTGTTTGGGGGCCCATTAACATAAATGAAACAGGGCTCACTTTAAGGCACTTCCTTTCTTTAATATCTGCTAATCTTTTGTATCTTTCTATAGTTGAAATAAAGTGGAACAAAATAAACTGATAACTGATGGGAAGGAAGGTAGAATGAGAGTTGAAGAAAGTATGGGAAGGCTAGAATATGTGAATTAGAAGGGAGAGTGAATGTAAAGAGGGTAAGAGCAGGTAGAAAGAGGAGGCAGGAATAGAGGAGTGAAAGAGGAAAGTATGGGGGAAAGAGTGGAAAAGAAGAAGTGAAGTAAGGAAAGGAATTTTGAAAGGAAATTAGTAGAAGGTATTAGAAAGGAAGATGAGAAGAGAGAATGGGAGGAAGAGAAGAAAGAAAAGATAAGAAGAAAGGAAATTAGATTAGATGTAAAATTGGAAGGAGGAGTGTTTGATGATTATTAGCTGTGATAGCTAGAATAATATAATGCTATATAATGTCATAGAATGATTTGAATAAATGTAACTTTAGTATTATTTATGAAAAAGTGAGACAAAGAAGAACAATTATATTGTATGACATGTATTGTATAATTTTTATTGTTGATTAATGTTTTGGATGTTGTGAACTTTTTATTTAATAAAATTAATTTTTTAAAAAAATATCTGCTGTTCTTTTGAGGTTGAACAGAGCTTTTTCAATACTGATAATAATTATATAAACATACTTTCCCTTCCTTCTTTCCTTCTCCTTTGCCTTTCTCATTTTCTTTCTTTGTGGTTTTCTTTCTATTGTGACCCCCCTTCCTTCTCCTCCCTCCTTTTTTCCCCCCAAGGACATAGAAAAGGGTTTTTTTTTCCTGGTTATATTTGTATATTCAACTGGAAATTGTCTGACTTTACAAGCTATTTACTGTAAGCTCTGTTCTATATTAGAACCCAATTCTAATTTTTATTTTAATTGTGCTGGGAGCCAGTGTTGTGCAGTGAGTTGAGTGTTGGATTGTGACTCTGAAGACCAGGGTTCAATTCCCAGCTTGGCCCTTAAACCCACTAAGTGAACTTGTACACTCTCTCAGCTTCAGAGAAAGACAATTCAAACCCCCTTTCAACACATCCTGCCAACAAAATCCCATGAGAGAGTCACTTTCTCTCAGCATCAGAGGATGAAAATGGCAAATCCCATCCAAACACACTTGGCCAAGAAAAACCCATGAGAGAGTCACACTGTCTCAGCCTCAGGGAAAAGACAATGTCAAACCTTCTCTGAATACATTTTGCCAAGAAAAACCCACACAAGAATCACACTGTCTCAGCCTCATAAGAATGCAGTGTCAAACACCCTCTGAACACATCTTGCCAAGAAATTGCTTTTTGAGTCTCTTAATTTTGTTGATTCTGTTGGGATATTTATTTATTTATTCCAGTTGTCATGAACCGAGGTTCTCTGTTGTTCTTTTGATCCAGAAAGAAATTCAGCTACCCTAGACTGTAGGATTTTCAATATAGACACATGGGAAACCAGATCTGGGTTTAGACACTATGCATGTAACATTTATTAAGACATATGGATTAAACAATAAGAAATAAGACAATAAGAAATAACAAATAAAAAATAAGACAATTAATTTAAATATCAAGAGCTCTTTCACACACACATTCACTCAGACATACTCACAAAGGTCCTCCACTGAATGCTGATCAGGCATCCATGAAGGTTGGGATGACACCTTGCCCTGGTTGGTGCCAACAAATTAAGGCTGGTAGACCACTTCTTTTATACCTTGTTCATCTTTCTTTTGATGAAAACATGTTTTTCCTTGGTTTCCATAGTTTCAAAACATACCAGTGTGTTGTCTTGTTGATATTAAAACATCTTGAACCATCACGCCAAGTTCTTATCACTTGATGCAGCGTGGAGTGTCCAGAACACCTTGTTTGTCTTGTTTTGCAAATTCCATCTGCTCCAGCCAACTCAACATTCCTTTTAATTTCTCGCTTTCAATGTCCAAATCCTTCCCACATCAATGCATTGCATGCAGCCATGTTCTCTGGTTTGGGACCATACAGTCAGCTCGGAACCCACTCATTCATTACACAATCAACAACTTTTAATTTCAATTACTGTTTTAAGCTGGCTTGTTCTGCTGTAGGCTATATCTCAGAGGAAGCCTTTTGGATTTAGATTTAAATTATTTAATTGTTTTGCTATAGGCTATATTTCAGACAAAAATGTTTCATGAGCTTTTATTTGTATATTGGCCTGCTCTAATTACCAGTTTTGATTTTATGGTGTTACTTTAACAATGAGACTCTATAAATCACCCCAATAGAGCGGCCTTCCCCCACCCTTTCAGTGCTGGATTGGGGCCACAGTAACCACATTCCTCGGTCTCATTCCGGCATTTTGCCACTCTAAAAAGAAGCAGCAAAATGCCACTCCTTTTCCACACTTCCACTGTGGCGGTGTTTTTTCCATATTTTTTGGTGCAGCATGTTTAAACACTGTGCCAAAGAAAAGTTCTGATGCTGCCCGCTATCTAGGCAGGTGGGTGGCATGACACCAGCGTGGGGGCAAAGTAGGGGTGGTGGGCAGGTGGTCACCATTCCCCCACTCCACCCCGATGGTGACGTTTAGTGCCAGTCTGTTTTGCCCCATTTTTGGGTTAGATAATTTTGTCACTCTTTATCTCAATTTTTTTTAAAAATAATAATTCTTTATTGCTTTAAAAACATTTAAACATATAAAAATGTCACATGGACTGTGTTTAAGCATACATATGTAAAACATAAACAGACTAACCCTAAATCTACAACAATACCACAGAAGATTTAAAAAAGGATTTCTAAAAACCCTATTGGTTGCTATTACTTTTTCTTAAACATTCTTTGATAATTAATCACCATTATCTCTTGTCTTTTTCTGCAATTGTTTTTTTCCTAAAAAAGATATTTTTTGTTAAACTGAGATTATTACAGATTGCATTATTAATTTATTAAACACATTTTCTTTTCTTTCCTTTTCTCTTTTCTTCCCCCTTTTTAAACCTATATGTTTATATCCCCATATATTTATACAATTGCCCAGTTTTGATATTTTATTAACTTATTTACAGAAATCTTTATTCTAGCTCATTACATATTATATATCTCTATCCGTAAAGTCTACTTTGTTGTTGTTGTGTGTGTTTTGTTTTTATTTGGCATTATATTGTATCTTGTTCTTTTGTTCTTGTTCCAGTTTCTGATCCCAGAAACTTTTCAGATATTCAACGTGAAGCCAAAGGCTTTCATGGCTGGCATAGTTTTTTGTGGGTTTTTCACCAGCATCTGTGGCTGGCATCTTCAGAGAAAGATGAAGATTCTGAAGATGCCAGCCACAGGTGCTGTTGAAACGTCAGAAAGAAACTCTTCTAGAACATGGCCACACAGCCTGAAAAACCCACAAATCACTATTTTCAGATAGTCCATCATTGGAACCCATTCTTCATTGTATTTACCTAGTGAGCCAGATTTAACCAAGCAAGTCAATTTGTTGTTTTCCATCAGATCATATAATTTCCAGATCCAATCTAACATATTTGTTATTTCCGATGTCATCTGGGGGAGAGACACTAGGCCCAGCACCATCGGGCCTAGAATAAGAAGAACTCTTACTTCTTAAAGGATGGGTGGGATTCTGGATTTTATGTTCTGTTTAATATATCTGTATGGAAATTGTAATGTTGTAAGCTACCCCGATAGCTCTGCAGAGGGGCGGGATATAAATTATTATTATTATTATTATTATTATTATTATTATTATTATTATTATTTCCTCATCTTTCTATTACTTTTCATAAACTAATCTGGCTACACAAATCATATAAAACAAGATTCTCCCATATCTCTTTTCTATCTCTTTGCTAACAATTCCCAGTAAAAATGTCTTAGGTTCCTTTGTTATCTTTACACGTAGTATTTCTAAAAGAGTCTTTTGAATTAAATCCCAAAATTGTTTGGCCTTTGGACAAGACCACCACATATGTAGTGTGGTTCCTTTCCCCTTTCCACATTTCCAGCATCTATCATTCACATTTCTGTACATATAAGCTAGTCTACATGGAGTCAGGTACCATCTAAACTGCATTTTGAAATACTATTCTTTTAGAGCTCCAGAGCTCCTTGACAGAGAAGGCTCAATGTCTCAGAAAGAACTACAATTCCCATGATTCCCTAGCATTGAGCTAGAGCAGTTAAAGTGGTCTCAAGATGCATTATTTCTGGCAGTCTGTAAAGGCCCTAAAGTCTACAAAAGCTAATGCTACAAACATCTTTTTTTTCCAGTTAGTCTCAAAGGTGCTAAAAAATCTATATTATTTCTATAGACTAACATGGCTATATCTTTAAATTTTGTTGCTATCAGTTACCTGTCTTAAAGTGATGGATATAGTGTAGTGATGGATATAGCATAGTTAAAGAACTCATCTTCTGTTTAGTTCTCTTAGGCCTAAAAGAGACAGGCCAAATAGAGCAGTGGGAGACCATGCTGGCACCCTTCATACTGTGAGTGCTGCTACCACATGTGTCCAGTCTCAATCTGGGCTGCTCCCACAGTCCTCAACTAGGCCACCAGAATGGATTCTATCCACTCCTTCTTTTCCTGGTTCTTTGCAAATGACGCAGCCTCAGTGTGGCTTTAGGCTATATTCAGGGTGTGCCGTTTACATGATGTATACCCTGAACACAGCCTGAAGATGCATCATTTTGCCCATGATTTCCAGTTTTTGAAAATGAGCAGGTAGCTTAAGAAACACAGACAATAGAAGAACAATAATAGATCACACTAATGGCTGTATGCATTCTATCATTCTTTTTTTTACCGTGTTCCAACAGATGAAACAGGCATTCATGGGGAAATTATTCCTGAGGAGAATTGACTAAATAGGGATCTTGGGGCTTCTACAGATGGGTGGCCATGGGCCGCCCCAAGAAGCCACGGATTGAGACCAAGGCTGCCCCATGCCTCAGTCCTGATCCACCCTTATGGCGCCTCTGAAAAGGACACTGAGCCGGAAGGACATCATCGGAGCACCCGCTGTGTGCAACAGTGGGCACTCCTATGACATCCTCAGGAAGGGATTAGGGAGCCCAGAGTCCAGCTGCCCCTCTCCTTCCTGGGCTGGAAGATGGTGCTTTTCACCATCTGCATCACCCCTTGGTCATCCAATTTTGCCAGATTATGGGGGGGGGGGGCTGAGGCCCATCTAGCCTAATTTTAGGTGTGGCTTAAGCCTCACTCTCAGCCCCAGGATCCATGCAGCACACTGTCCAACAACATGGAAATGGCTGTATTTGGTGTGTGTGTGTGTGTGTGTGTGCATGCGTGCACGTGTGCACATACACACACACACACACATGCACATACAATGCAAAATGGGGGATAAGGGGGTCTTTCTCTCATTCTGTAAAAAAAATATCAAATTTCCACAATGACTAAGGGGGGAAGAAGACGGGTGGCACGGGGCAGCCCCGGGAAGCTGCGGATTGGGGCTGAGGTATCCGCACACCTCGGCCCCGCAGCGCAGCATCCCAGGCCCAGGAAGGAGTGCTAAAATAGTGCTCCTTCAGCAAGACACCGAAGATGCACCACAAAAGGCCTCCAGTGCACCTTCGGCACCTCTTCCGCTGCAGTGTGTGCGGACGCTGCAGCAGAAGTGCGTCGTCAGAGCGCCGGCTGTGCGGAGGGCCGGCTGCTCCGACAACATTTTCGGGAAGGGGTTGGGGTGCCCAGCGTGAGGCAGCCCCTCCCCTTCCTGGCCTTGAAGACGGCGCTTTGCCCTGTCTGCTTAGGCCAGGGGTAGGCAACCTTTCCCCTTTAAGGGCCGAGGGACTTCAGCTCCCAGAATCCCAGTAGCTATTGGCCAACATGGGACTATTGGCCAACATAGCTGAGCCTTCTGGGAGCTGAAGTCCCTCGGCCCTTAAAGGGGAAAGGTTGCCTACCCCTGGCTTAGGCCCTAAAAAAGTGAGTTACAGTAGTTTAAATTTGACTTAACACTACTGTAGCTGCCTAATAGGGTGCCAGTCAACCCCATCAAGTTTATTTGTCTGTGGCACAACATCCATTACAAAATATTATAAAAGCAGTGCAGGAAAATTATAATAATACAACCAGCATGCTTATTAGGAAAGAATCTACAAAGTACAGGGAGAATACAGGAATAAAATCATTTAAAATTACAGGGGAAAATGTCAGGGCAACAATAGGGCTACTATGACTGGGCCCCTTTGCAGGCCACTGCTGATGTTTTTTTAGAAATTTATAGCGGATCTTTTGGGCTGCTACTGTGAAAGTGGTCACCTTAAGTGTAATAAATTTGGAGTGGTCTGCCAATATATCAGAAATAATATTAGGCAGCATCCAATCTGCCCTCTCTTTCAAAAGATCTCCTAGGAAATAGATAAAAGATAATGCACTCTTCCACCTCCCCTGAAGATCACATAGAGGCTGAAAGAGCTGTGATCTTTGCTCCCTTAAGGATATATTTACCTTGCTTGATTCTGAGTGGCAGTTAACCCCATTAGGATTGTGATCTTCTTTTGCTACAAATCTGCCTTTCTCTTTTCACCAGATTTCTTGCAGGATGCCTACTACTTTTATGATCTTTTCCTGGGCTCTTAAATTCATAAATTTGAAATGTGCAAGGCAGCTTCATCAGAAGGTAATTTTCTTACCTGGGTGGCAATTCCATCTAAGGGCCTCAGTAGACAGCTTATTGAGCCGTCTCCGAGGCAAGTAAGAGGAGGGGCAGCCGCACGCGTGGCACCCCTTCCTCTTCCCGAGGTCGTCCTCGGAGCCGCCAGCCCTCCGCACGTCTGGTGCTCCGGGGACAACCTCCCGCCACAGCGACCACAGTGAAAGTGCGCCCGACGCTTTTAGGGCGCACTTTCACTGACTTCTGAAAGGAGCGCTATTTTTGCATTCCTTTCAGAGGCGCCGACGGTGCGCCGCGGTGCGACTGCTCCAGTCCCGCGGCGCACCATCACAGGGCGTCTTGGACGCCCTCGTCTGCTTCCCCCCTAAGAGATATGAAGGTAATTTTCTTACCTGGGTGGCAATCCCATCTGGGCTCTTAAATTCATAAATTTGAAATGTGCAAGGCAGCTTCATCAGAAGGTAATTTTCTTACCTGGGTGGCAATCCCATCTAAGGGCCTCGGTAGACAGCTTATTGAGCCGTCTCCGAGGCAAGGAAGAGGAGGGGCAGCCGCACACGCGGCGCCCCTTCCTCTTCCCGAGGTCGTCCTCGGAGTCGCCGGCCCTCCGCACGTCCGGCGCTCCGGGGACAACCTCCCGCCACAGCGACCGCATGCTCTGCGGAGGAAAAGTCAGTGAAAGTGCGCCCGACGCTTTTAGGGTGCACTTTCACTGACTTCTGAAAGGAGCGCTATTTTTGCGTTCCTTTCAGAGGTGCTGACGGTGCGCCGCAGTGCGACTGCTCCAGTCCCATGGCGCACCGTCGCAGGGCGTCTTGGACGCCCTCGTCTGCTTCCCCCCTAAGAGATATGATTCCTAAGATGGATGGGAAATGTTTCCTTCTGCTCCTTTGCCCCACTAATCCAGTGATAAGTCTTCAACATTCCCTGGAGAGAGTTTAAATTGGATAAAATGTCCTCCTGCTCTGGAACCAGCATCACAGTAAAGTGCTCACTAGCTCTAAATCTTCTATTACTAAGAGCCTTTACAGACCCAACTTTTTTTTTGGGGGGGGGGCACAGAGATGCCCCTGGGAGTGGTGGATTAGGGCTGCAGCAACCACATACCATGGCCCCAATCCTCCCTTTTGCTGCCCCCGAAAGAACAGCAAAATGCTGCTCCTTTTAGGGGCAGCAAAAGGCCGCCCTAAGTACTGGTACCGTGGCTCTTCCAAGCCCTTTTGGTGCAGTGTATGTACATGCTGCACCAGGAGAGCATCCTGATGCTGCGTGCTGTGCAGATGGGTGTGTGGCATCAGGATGGCATTGGGGTGGAGTTGGGGTGGCTGGCGTGCAGCTGCCTTGTCCCAACTCCACCCCCAGGCCGGCCCTTCAGGCCAGTCTGCAAAGCCCCTAAGTCATCAATGCTCTCCTTTAGTGCCTCAAAACTCAAGCTGTACCTCTTCTTTGGGCTAGGAGTCTTAACCTGCCCCCTGCCTCTTCATTGAGAGATGGAGCATGAACAGTATTTGGGTCTCTGTGAGGGGAAGCAGACGGGCGGCACGGGGCTGCCCCAGGAAGCTGCACCGCGGGGCTGAGGTATTCGCACACCTCGGCCCCGCGGCACAGCTTTGCCACCCCTGGAAGGAGCTCTAAAATAGTGCTCCTTCCACAAATCACCGAAGGTGCACCACAAAAGGCTGCCGGCACACTTTCGGCGACTCTTCTGCCGCAGCGTGTGTGGACGCTGCGGCGGTAAGGCATCCTCAGAGCACCGGACATGCGGAGGGTCCGGCGCTCCAACGATGTCTTCGGGAAGGGGTTGGGGTATCCACCGTGCGGCTGCCCCTCCCCTTCCTTGCCCTGAAAACGGCGCTTTGCGCCGTCTGCTTTCCCCCTGTGTTTCCTCATCCCAGTTACATCTGTTTGCACTTAGCGTTTCCCAAGAGGGGATTTAATTTTCCAACCAGGGCTTTGTAAATTGTTAGGATGATGTCCTATCAAGGGAACCTAGAACATTGTTTGAAATATGTAGTGATCCATATTCCCTCTCTCTCTAGCAGTGATTTAGCTTTTAGAAGATAGGTGACAGAACATATATCTACAAATTGGGCTATCACACTTATACATAAATTTGTAGAAGGAAGAAACTCAATTCTTTACTATATCAAGGCAGTTAATCTGGGTGAAACCAATCTGCCCCAAAATATTTTTAAATGACTGATTTTATTTATTTTTGGGAAATTTGCCCAAATCTTTGGGAAAATAGAAAGGATTAGATATTTTCTCATTAAAATTAAAGAGGACTGCTAGTAAGGGATGGGAATCTCTTGCAACTGAATGCATGCTTACCATCTGAAGCTAGATCTATCAGAACTGTCTGGGAACTAGTGTCCTGAGTTTTGGTATGTGCACTAGGAACATGAGTGAGTTTTCTGTTATTTTTATGGTCCTCCTACTCTTAGGCTTCTGTTCTTTATCCAATAAAATTAAAAAGGGGTTTGAAATTCAATTATTTGACCTTCTTTCTTGTGCTTACATATTTCCCAGGCAATTTCTCAGCTTTTGCAAGACGTGTTAACCTAGATTTATTACTTCTTTCTACTTTTTTCTTTCCCTTTACGTGTCCTTTTCTGGTGCCTGATTTTTTTCTTTTGGGGCTTCTTATGATTACAGATTAGCATGGGAGCCTCATTCATAGGTTCTTAATATTTAACAAACCAGCCTTCTCAACCAAAGGCCTCAGGTGAGATAACAGAGGAATAATCTCTTTTAAACAAGCAGATGGATGGTTCATCTATTTCGAACTCGGAAGAAGTGGTGTTATCTGCTGCTTCTGTGGCTGCCAAATCTTTATTTACTGCTAATATTCCTTAACTAAGGAGGGATACAGACGGGCAGCTGTGGGCCGCCCTGAGAAGCTGTGGATTGGGGCTGAGGCTGCCCCACACCTCAGCTCCAATGCAATCATTTTCCAGCCCTGGAAGGAGCGCTAAAATAGCGCTCCTTCCTCAAGGCACAGAAAGGGTGCCGGAAGAGGTGGTGCACACCTCTTTGGCATCTCTTCCATCACAGCGTGTCCGGACGCTGCGATAGAAGGACGTCATCGGAGCGCCCACCATGTGCAACGGCTGGTGCTCCGATGATGTCCTCAGGAAAGTGTTGGGGTGCCCAGCATCCGGCTGCCCCTCCCCTTCCTTGGTTTGAAGACAGTGCTTTGCACCATCTGCAAAGCCCCTAATTAGTTAAACCACCAGCCCAAGTTCTGCTTTGACGCCTGTGACAGTTTGTTTTAAGCCATGGATCTCTTGAAGAATTTTAGCAACTGGCTTAGAAGTCAGAAAACAGTGTTTGAAAAGTATGTCCAGGGATTAATTACTGAGAGAACCATCCAATACAGGGGAAGGGGTTTTCTCTGTCAACTTTTCCTGTGGGTTTAAGACCCCTTCAGGGCTATATGAATCAGTTTTGCCATTCAAACTTGGGTTTTCATTGGATATACAGATAATAAGATACAAATGTGGCTGTGTCATCAAAATTTAGCATAGTTTGGGGTGACAATTCCTCTGTCAGAGATGTATTTTGAACTGCTCAATTAGTCGCTGTTGTGGCACAAGAAGTTTTTTAAAAATGATCTATATGGAATTATCTTGAAGGTGAACTCTGCTCTGGATCAAGTCCCTTTAATCTACACTGGGCTTGGGTCATAACCATCCCTCAACTGCTAATTGTACTAAAAATATATTGAAATCTAGAGGAAGCTACACTTAATCAGACAGAACTTAGGGCCTTGGCAGATGACCAATAGGGTCATCTCTGAGGCAAGGAAGAGGAGGGGCAGCCGCACGAGCAGCACCCCTTCCTCCTCCCGAGGTTGCCCTCGGAGCTGCCGGCCCTCCACACGGCTGGTGCGCTGAGGGCAACCTCCCGCCGCAGCGTCTTCACACGCTGTGGCGGAAAAGCCAGGGAAAGTGCGCCTGATGCGTTTAGGGCACACTTTCCCTGTCTTCTGAAAGGAGTGCCAATTTGGTGCTCCTTTCAGGGACGCCGCTGGTGCGCTGCTGTCTGCATCCCCCCTTAGCAAGGGATATATTCTTGCTTCTGACACTACCATATTTCTTCTTAAAATTTTCCCTTAAGTTGGTAACTTCAACCAATCTGGGTAAAACCACATAATTTTGATCCAAGTATAAACAAAAGTGAGGGAATGAACTAACTAACTAAATAAATAAATAAAATATTTTTTTAAAAAAAATAAGAAAAAACACCCAGTAGAAAGGGAATCCCATAATTAAAACAAACTAAATGTATGAAAGTTAAAACTAAATAAAGAAGCTACCAACTGACATTGCCATCTTTACAAGAGATCCTTCCCAGCAGAGTAACTAGCCTTCACTCCATCACACTATAACTATAGCCAAAAAAGGAACAAATTGTTTGCAAGGTAAATGAATTAACACTGACTTCACTAAAAATAAGACCCAGGTTCTCAGTTGTCTGTCAGGTGACAATTCTTGAACTTTCCTTACTGGGAGTCTGGGCCTGGGTCTGCTTAGAAGCAGTTGGAGGGCAAGCAAAAGGCCCCAGGAAGGAATAGTCACATGAGTGGCTGCAGTTTCAGAGGCCCTTTGCAGATGGCACTTTGTGCTGTCTTGGAGATAAGGAAGGGGAGGGGCAGCCTCACACTGGGCACCCCAACCCCTTCCCGAACACGTCATCAGAGAGCCCGTCGCTCCACATGATGGGCGCTCCGATGACGTCCTTCCACTGCAGCTTCCGGACACGCTGCAATGGAAGAGATGCCGAAGAGGCGCCCAACGCCTCTTGTGGCACACCTTCGGCACCTTGCTGAAGGAGCGCTATTTTAGCGCTCCTTCCAGGGCTCGAAAAGAGGTGCATTGGGGCTGAGGAGTGCGGGTACCTCGGCCCCAATCCACAGCTTCTCGGGGTAGCCCATGACCTCCCGTCTGCAGAGGGCCAGAGACTGGGGCTAAACTTTCCTTTGCAGACAGGATGGTCTCTTCTGCCCTGTGAGTGCCAGTCAATGTTGAAGTTTTCCCTTTCTTACTACCACAATTGGAAAGAAGTACAGTTCTCTCAGTAAGGCCTTTCCTTTGGTTATCCAAGAGCCAAATCATCCCATCTGTACAAAAGTTAATATTACTTCTGTAGCTAAGAGTAAGCTTCTTATGTCAGCACTTTCATTAAATTAAAATGCAAATGTCAAAGAGTATAAAATTTGCTTTAAACAGTGAAGGTTATAATCTTTTTTAAAGGAAGGTAAGACTTCTTAGCATTTATACCTTGTTCAAATATACTGGCTAGCCCAGAATAATACGGTGAAAAATAATGGCATGCTTTGTGTGTAAAAGGAATTGTGTTAAATAATTTGAAGGGAAAAAAATACAGATAAGTATACTACATTTTTTGCCTCCTTCTCTTTTTCTCTCTTTCTCTCTTAACAGTGAAATACACCTTGGCACAACATGTGGTCCTTTCAGCATAAAGCTCAGTTCTTCAACTCTGAGCTGTGCAAATTTGAGGGAAACTGAATTTCTTATCTCATCACTTAATTAAATCAATTTTATTGCTTGAGTAATAAGGATCTGCTTGTTCCTTTAATTTTAAAATGCTAAGTACTTGAGATATTCTCCTCGCAAATTTGATGTTTTAATTCATTGACCCCGGGGGGGGGGGGGATGCTGTTGTTTGGCCATTGACCAGTTGTGTGTCACCAAGAATTAAAGGTAAAGGTGGAAGTGTGCAGTATAATCTGTTTTTCAGTTTCTGAAATCCCTTAAGTATATGAACATTACTAGCTAACCACTCCCCTCTCACTTGATTTTAAATCTATTTGTTACCAAGGAAAATTCCCACTTTTCTAGCAGATGAACACAAGTCTCACTTTCTTTTCTTTATAAAAGGTTTCTGTGTTTTGTTTCATTTCATAAAACTTTCAATGTTTTCATGAAAAGTGGAACAACAGTAAGATGGCCATAAATCCTAATGGATTTTGGCCCCTGTACTCCAGAAAAGTTACTTGTACAAGCTTTATACAGAAGAATATATCCTGTTATTACACAGTACTTGCTCTAAGAAAACATGTATTCCTCTGTAAATTAAGCCAGATGTTGTTTGCCTCATTTAGGGCTTGGAATGAGTTCCCAAAACCCAAGGGGGGGGGGAGACCTCTGACTGTTGTGAGAAGAAATGGCTATGGAGGTTTTTAAATGCCTCAGCATAACCTTAGAGGCCTCCTTTTGGGGGGAGGGGGTGTCATTCACACTAGGAAATAACCTAGTGTGGAAACAGGGTTATTTCCACAATCAAATCTCTCCAGTGGCATTGATTTGCCACAATAGAATCTCTCTGTGGCATTTTATCCTGATTCCCGTTCACACTCAGGAACAGGATAAAATGCCATGGAGAGAGTCAATCCTAGCAGAGGCGGTGGTGAGGGCAGAGGAAGGTGCGGAAGAGGAGGGATGACAGAACTGGCATTGGGGAAGATGAAGAGAAAGATGAGGAAGAGAGAAAGAGGAGAGAGCCTCTGGGGATGGAGACCATTGCCCATGGTGGATAGGGCAATCCAGCAGCAAGTCAGCAGGAGCGCCAAGACGAACCCCAGGAGAGCCATCAGACCTGAGGATGAGGAAAAAGTGAGAAAGCAACAGAACCCAGGCAGTCTGAGGAGGATAATCCCAGCCCTGTGCACCTTCAGGCAACCCAAGAAGGAGAGGGGGCAGAGATCTGGGAGAGGGGAGGAGTCTAAATCCCACAACCCCCCACAACCCAGAGCCAGGGTGACCAGACACATCCTCCTTTTCCAAGACCCATCCTCCTCCCTTTTCCTCTCTCTGCCCAAGGAGGGATTCCGAGATTTCAAAAGGAGCATCCATTGATATTGATCCTGACACCCAGTGACACACTCTCATGGGGTTTTCTTGGCAGGTTTTGTTCAGAGGGTTTTTTGCCATGGCCACCCTGTGAGGCTGAGAAAGTGTGACTTGCTCAAGGTTCTCTCCCTTCCCACCCCAATGGCTTTCCATGCCATGGCCCCGGGTGCATGCAATAGGATCTGACTTCAGAATTAAATTCAACTGGGGTAAGTCACTTAAACACTTTAAGAGTTTAAATAGCATACAACAAAGAGGAGGGTCAACAGACATGGTGGTAGGGGCATGATGCAGAGGAGGTAGGAAGAAGAGAAAGAGCAGTGGTGGAGGGAAGAGAAGTAATCATAGAATCATAGAGTTGGAAGAGACCACAAGGGTCTTCCAATCCAACCCAGGAGGAAGAGCAGACATGGTGGGATGCTCCAAATGGGATCATTTTTGAGTTCTCATTGACAGCTCTAGCATAAAACCTGGTTCTTTTGAAAAGAACTTCTAAAATCCCCATTTCCAAAAAAACTAGGTTAAGGGGGATTTGAACCATGGGAGGAGGCTGAATTTAAGTCAATAAAACCAAACAGAAGTGTGAATGACCCCAATTTATACTGGTTTGCAAACCAGTTTAAAATGCAGTGTGAATGACCCCTGGATCTGTGTAGCTTCCCATCTACTCCTATATAAATATTTGTTTATATAGTCACCGCTCTGTTTTCATGGGGGATCTGTTCCGAAACATCCCCCCCCATTAAAATGAAAAATCACAAATATTCAAGCCCCATTGGCTTGAATGGCCACACATGCACTGTCAAGCAATTGAGTGTGCAGACAAAGGGGCTATGCATACGGGAAGGAAAAGGTGACCTGAATTTGCCTTTTCCCCAAACGACAGCAACCGCACTGCCTGCCTGAGGTTGCTCTAAATGGGGATGGAGCAACCGCACTGGGGGCCAGTTAATGCAGCTTTTCCGAGGCTGCAGTGAAGCCCCATCACCTGCACTGCTGGCCCCGAGGTTTCCCTAAATAGGAATGCAGTAACAGCACGGGCCGGCAGCAGCGGCTTTAATATTTTTTTGCATTCTCTGCGGTGCATGAGCACGTGCACAGATACAACACGGGCCCTTTAACAGAAACGTTGGCATTGCTCAGGACTCGCGCACTATGTGCTGTAGAGAAATCATGGCTGCCACGGCAAGCGAGTGGTCCGCGCTGGTACTCAGCCTGCAATGCACAGCCACAGGAACCTCCGCCATGGTCCCTGCTGCAGATGCATTCATGCAAGATGGCAATGATGACTTGGAGGACCCAGAAGTGAGACTTGTCAGAGCGGGTGCCACAAGACGCATTCCACGATGTACTGCCACCGCCACCGCTGCTCTGATGCCACCCGAGAGAGCCCTGCAACACTGGTGGATGTTCCCCAGAAGCACCAACTGGTGGGACAGGTTCATCACATACATCTGGTCTGATGAGCAATGGAGGATGTTCTTCCGAATGCCCCGTGCCCTCTTCTACAAGATAGCAGAAGTACTGCATCCAGAAATGCAGTGGGCAGACACCATGATGAGGAAGGACATCCCGGTAGAGAAGAGGGTCGCCATGGCCATCTGGGTCCCCGCCCACAGAGCCAGCTACAAGCAGGCATCAGAGCAGTTTGGGGTCGGCCAAACCACTGTGGGGGAAGTGTTGGTGGAGTTCACCCTCACCATGGAAAAGCTGCTCCTGTCACAGACAGTGTACCTGGGGGACGCCACTCAGGTAAGGACAGTTACACACACTTGTCACTTTTCCCTCCTGCACAGAATGCGTCATCACCTGGCATACAGTGTGGCTGTCACTGTGCACTGCTTAGGCCATTGTACCTGCACAGGGACACCTAAAACGTCATGACTCGACATACTGTGTGGCTCCTACTGTATACTTTGCAGCTTTGCCCATTGAACCCGCGCAGGGATGCCTAGTAGGTCATGACATGGCATACAGTGTGGCTCCTACTGTATGGAGTCTGAGTTTTGGCCATTGAACCTGCTCAGGGTTAGGGTTAGAGGTTAGGGTTAGGGTTAGGGGTTAGGAGTTAAGGGTTAGGGTTTAGAGTTAGGATTAGGGTTACCTTATGATGTGACGTACAGTGTGGCTCCTACTGTATACTCGGCAGCTTAGCCCATTGAGCCTGCGCAGGGATGCCTAGTAAGTCATGACTTGGCATACAGTGTGGCTCCTAATGTATACTCGGCTGCTTGGCCCATTGAACCTGCGCAGGGACGCCTAGTAGGTCATGACTTGGCATACAGTGTGGCTCCTACTGTATGGATCCCCCTGCTGGGGCCGATGAACCTGTGCAGGTACGTGAAAAACGTCATCAGTTGGCAAATGCCATGACTGTTTATCATTCATCCTCTGCGTCTTCCCCTTCTAGTCACCCACAGATCATGCAAGGATTCGCTGACCTCGGCTTCCCCCAAGTAGTAGGTTCCGTAGATGGATGCCACTCTCTGATTGTGCCACCCTTGGGGAGGAGGAATGAGTTCATCAACCGAAAGGACAGCTACTCTGTTCCCCTCCAGGGGACATCGGATCATCGAGGATGCTTTGTGGATGTGGAATTAGGCTGGGCTGGATCAACTCACAATGCTAGGGGGGCAAGGAATTCCATCATCTTTCAGGCCATGGAGGCCAGCTTCTACGTGCCAAGGAACCCCACCATCACCCTGAGGGGCCAGCAGATCGGCCCCCTTCTGCTCACTGACAGCGCCTACCCCATTCGGAAGTGGCTCATGAAGCCCTACCAGGGCACCACCAATGCCAGGCAGAAAGGATTCAACAGGAGGCTGAATTGTGCCAGAAATGTAGTGGAAAGGGCCTTTGGGCGGCTGAAGACTTGGTGGAGCTGCCTCACTGCCCCACTCCTTGTGGCAGAGGAGAATGTTGTCCCCATCATCGCTTCCTGTGTCATCCTCCACAACATCTGTGAGACCAAGGGAAGGGTCCTGGATGAGGGAGGGTGCTACAGGCGCTGCTTTGTGCTGCCCACACTGGGGGCACCCATGGAGGACAATGACCTTGTGAGGCAGAGAGAAGGGGAGGCTGTGAGGGAGGCCCTGGCAGAGTTCTTTGAGATCAGGAGGATCTGAATTATCCCCTCTTCTCCATCTGTAATCCTAGGTCACCACTGTACTATGCCATGAGCATAAGCACCTAAACACAACATTTCCTATTATCCACACTCTGTGTATGGCTAGCATTTATGTAGTACACTACTGCACTATGCCATGATCATAAGCACCTCAATAAATATGTAATGTTATCCCCACTATGTGTATGGATGGCAATCCTGCTTTTAGGCAGATATCCTTGAACATGAGCCTAAGGGAGGCACACACAGACACAGACACAAAATGGCATGAAGGGGTCACCTGGTGCCACATTTCCTGCCAATAGAAAGATACAGTGCAAAAACTACCAGTGTTACAAAATTCCCAACAGTCAGCTTCCCTAATGGCCCATTGAATTGTAACAATTGGTAGCCCAGAGGGCTACCATTGGGGCTCACATACAAACTTCTCTTCTGAGGGTCTCCATTGGCCAGGAGCCAAGTAAGGCCATCTGCCCCTGCAACAATTGCCCATGAATACTCCTGCAGACCTCCGTAGATCCCCAGGACAATGACGGTGGCCAGGAGGAGAGTGCACATCTGCATCACCTACTGGAGCAATGAGGAGGTGGGTATTCTCCTTCAGGCCCTGACCCCAGAGCCAGCTTCAAGAAGGGTGATGGCAAGTACCAACCACCCTAACTGGGGGTACTTCTCCTAGCCTCCCAGGCCCTCCACTAGCAGGGCTTCAGGAAGACCCCTCAGCAGTGCCAGACAAAGTTTAAGGCACTGAAGGGGGTCTTCTTTGAGGCTCTGGAGGATTTTGGGGAGTATCCTCCGGTTAGGAAGCACCCACCCTTCTATGAGCGGCTCCAGGACCTGTGGATCAGGGCCGGCCGCCATAGATGGCAGGATCGCCATCCTCCCGGTAAGTCTCGGGCCCCTGCCATGGTCCCTCATTCCCATCCCTCCCTTCCCCTTACTCTTCCCTATCCCTCCCGTCCCTCTTGTCCCCATCCCATGGATGCTAATAGTGATTCCCTTCTCTCCAAATGCAGGCGTGCAGGAGAGGTGGCAACAGGGATGGAGGAGGGACCCTGCCAGTTCCCCCTCTTCCTCCTCCAAGAGAGAAGCCAGGCCAGCCAGGGAGGCCCATGCAGAGGGAGCCTCTGCCATCCCTCTGTAGCCACACCACCCTCCCATGGCCGAAGGTAGGTCCCTGAGAGGAGGGGTAATGGCTGCATAACTGCGGCCTCCATGGCATTCCTCTCCCTCCCCTCCCCTACCTCTTTCCATGCTGCATTCCTAAATGGTGTCTTTTTTTCCTTTCACAGGTGGACCTGCTGAGGAGGAGGCGGCAAGGCTGAGTCACCGACCGCCAAGCGGAGCACATCAGAGTCCCCTTGGTGTTGCCTGCCTGGCAGTCATCCAGAGCACTTGGGACCAGGACCGTGAGCGAGGTAAGAGTGGCAGGGACACAGACGGAGGGAGTTGGCAGGGGGGCCAGGAACTCTGGCTGTAGCATTGAGTGATGGGGTAAGGAGCAACCTCCTAACCACACTTTTCTCTTTTCTTTTCCCTTGCAGATCGACAACTGGAACAAAGGGTGGCTGCCATGGAGGAGCAGATGCTACATTACAACAACTCCATGGCAGCCATCATGCACCACCTCGGTCTTCCTTGACCCCGACCCCACCCTCTCTCCCCATCTCTGAAGCACCTTCCCCTCCCCTTCCCCTTGTACATGCTTCCTACCTCCTACCTCCCCTTCTTCCCCCATTGTAACTGCCCCTCCCCTTTATAAATACAACCCACCCCTTCCCCCATTTGTAAACTGTTGTACATAGTTGTTATTTGCATCCAAAGAAAAAATATTTTTTAAAAAAATATGATGGAATCTGTGCACGTACACAGGTTTAGCAATTGCCAGTTTTTATGAATAAACTTTCCATTTTTAAACAGCTTCTGACATTTTATACGAAGGTGTATAGGTTCATCGAAGTATCCCTACAGGAAACCAGTGAGCAGCATCAGTGAGGTGGGCATAGTGTGTTGTAGCAATCAGTGAGGTGGGCATGGTGCTCGGTGGTGGTGGCAAGCAGTGAGGTGGGCATAGTGGGGGGTAGTTGGCGATGGCTGCCTCAGTACTTAGTGGTGATCGTTGCAACATCTCCATCACCCTCTACTTGATCTCTGCCTTTGTGGGTGGTGAGTGGGCAGTGGAACTGCCACATCACTGCTGAAAAGGCTGCTAGACTCTTCTACGGAGTGTTGCTCAATGATCTCCACCTCCATAGCAGCCTCTTCCTCCATGGGGGAACACCTCTCCCTCCTCCCTCTGCCTCCCCCACAGCTTCATCCTCCATGAGTGGACACTTCTCCCTCCTCCCTCTGCCCCCCACCTTCTTCCTCCATGGGTGAACACCTCTCCCTCCTTCCTCTGCCCACAGTACCCTCAACATCCAGGGGTGGAGAGTGACCCCTCCTTCCTCTGCCTACCACCACAGCCACTTCCTGCTAGCACACCCTCCCCACTGCCACCAATGGCCCTCTGGGGCACCTCTATGACATCCACAATTCGGACCAGCAGACTGGTCTGCACTTGTAGGGAGTCAGCGACACGCTGCTGCTGATAGGTCATGTGTTGCTGATGCTCCCTCCAATCCTCTCTCTTTCTCTGCCTCAGCTGATAGCAACATTCAGCAAGCTGATAGGAATGTTCATCCTGTCCTAAGGCTTTGTCCATTTGTTCTATGCTGTGTTCCATGAACTGCTGCTGGGCACTCGTATTTGCTGTGGCTGCTGAGGGATGTGTCCTCTTCCCTCTGATGTCAGCCAGGCGGGCTACCGGTGGCATTGCAGCTCTGGCATTAGCTGTATCATCCTCACCCTCCTCACTTTCTCATGCTACTTCCCATTCTAGGGACATATATGGCAGAGGGCACCGTTTGCAAACACAACATCTCCCGCACATATCAGGGGGGAGGGGACAGGTACATGCCAGGGAGATTTGTGTAGGCACACTGGATACATGCAGGTGGTGGTCATGCGAGGGACATGGTGAATGGGACACACAGACAAACATTCCTCCACGCCCCCACGCCCCCCCCCCCCACATGCTAGGGTGTGAAAGCAGCATGCCGGGGGGGGGGGGATTCTTCAAACCTGCGAATCTACACAAAAAATGTCACAAAAGCCATAAAATTGATTGGCTTTTGGGGGGTGCTGGCGTACATGCGACGGAATGGATTTTTTTTGTCATAACAGGGAATTTACCATGTGCAGCTTGGACCTGGTTGATCAGCTGGGTGAATTGTCCAGGACCTGCCCTCTCCTCACCCTCACTCTCATCGTCGCTGAGTGCTGTACTTGTCTGTGGGACAGGGGAGCGGTCACGGTGGCTACTGATTCTGGAAGATACAGTGCTCCACTGTGAAGTATGAAATGGTGGCCTGCTGGTGGAAGATGTAGAGGTGTGGGATGGCAGTCTCATGTCAGAGATGTCCATAGTCCTCTGACTGCAGGATATCTCACCTGAATCGGGGTGCTCCTCCTGGTCATGTAAAAATGACAAAAGATAGGGTCATCACTATCCTCTGGCCACTCTAGTGCTGTCCCCTGCACTCCTTCCCAGGGCCCCTGGTGCATCTTACATTGAGGGGGCAAAATCTCCTGGGCGCATTCTCCCTCAGAGATGTCCTCCACAGTTTCCGCTCTGGCTGGCTGGCCCACTGAGACCCTCATGACTTCACTGCTGGTGCATATTCTGCTGGGCTGTATCTGCCATCCCTGGCAAGGAAGGCATGAAGTTCCTTGTAGAAGGGCATGGAGGAGGGACCCCATTCACTTTTGGCCTTGTGATCCCTAAACTTCTTGTAATCGGATCTGAGGTTTTTCGTCTTCCGAAAACACTCCCCCCAGGTGCGTTGGTGGTCCTTCGTCCTCATGTCTTGTGCCAACTCCTTAAATGTGTTGGCATTCAAGAAGGAATTTCTCAATTTCTCCAAAATGTGTGGCTGCGACCACAGAGCTATGAGGTCAGCCATCTCTGCGGTGTCCTTCTCCCTCTTTTTGGCTCTCTGATTGTGGATGGCTCTGCCATTGTTCCTGCTGTGGACGAGAGGAGCCCCGAAGTGGACAGCTGTGGAGGTCTGCAGTTGGCAAAGTTTGCACTGGAAAAATGGCACTGGAATGTGTGTGTGGGTCCAGCTTAAAAGTGAAACTTTCCCTTTATCTCTTTAACACAATGTAACATCCGGTAGTTTGCCATCTCATTGTCCTCTGTTAGTATCTCACTATCTTCTTCAAGCAGTGACCCTACCATTTTTTTTGTTTTTGTTATTGTGATTGCTCCAAGCATAGCCTTTTTTTACCCAATTATTTTTAACCTCTGTAACAATTTTGAACTCATTCTGAGCATTAGATTTACTGATTTTCTCTCTACAAGTAATGGTTTTTCCTGTGGTGATTTTCTTTTTTAGTTTCTTGAATACTGTATATTATTTCAAGTCTCAATTCATCTGAAAAATATACATCTATCCTGTCTTTTTAAATACACCTCTCACTTGTCTTTCTCAATTGAATTGTTTGGAATTGTGCTTCTAATATTTCACATCAAAGAAATTCCCATGCATCATATTCTCTTAGAATTTACCCCCATGGAATTTGTAGTTTTGTGTGATATTTAAATTTCTGTGTCAAAGAACTCTGATGCCACAACAAACTACAAATGGCAGAATTCCATAGCATTGAGCTGTGGTAGTTAGGATAGTGTCAAACTGCCTTATTTCTACAGTGTGAATTAGACTTATCATGTCTGAAGTCTGTCTGGGATGGGGGGGGGGGGAAGGTCTCTAGTAGACTCTCATAGTGATGTCACTGCTGTTTCTCGTTCATTTTTCTAAACAAATGCTCTCAATCTATTTTCCTTTAAGTCATGAATCACAAGTGTACACAATTGTGCAATTGTACATGGGTCTTCTCACAATTGGACAACATATACAACATATAATACCCTTCTCCTTTCTTTTTTAGGGGAGCAAGTTATACACTTCTGTTTATACATAACATGGAACCCATTCCACCAGGCTTCTTTGGAACCTATTAAATCATATTTGCCTTTCTGTATTAAGAATTCTAATTCATCATATTTCTCATATTTTGTGCATTAGTTTCCAGTTGCTTCTTCCCTGCCCCCTGTCCATTGATTGTTCCTTGTACCTTTCTGCCAATTCCTTGTGAATCATTGAGTAAATTGTCCCAGCACTCACAGTCCCCTTTCCCTCTGGAATATTGCTTTTTTGACTTATAGTGACCCCATGGATTTCATAGGGTTTTCCTGGAGCATGTTCTTCAGCAGGAAGAAGTGATGAAATTACAACCTGTGATCAAGGACTCTTCAACTTCCTACCTAGAGACTCATAGTCCCTTGTAATATGTTGAAGGCTATATCTTCAGTAATCACTTGTTCCCACATGGATCAGAAGTAAAGTAATAGCTGGTAGGCTTGACGAGACTTGGCAGACTTTCTGTTATGCCATGAATCTGTACACCTGCAGTATAGCACATACTGTGAGACATTCTGTCAGAACAGCATATCACTGTTCCTGTCAGCAGAAAATAACTCACAACTGCCCACATCCTTTCATTCTCTGGGAACTGAGACTTTCAATTCCCAAAAACCTCAAAGGCCACTTCCAGTGCTCTCTGAGGGCTAAGATTGTTATTCCTGTTCTTGTGCCACATAATCAGTGATGAAGGGGAGAATTTGTCATGACTTCTATAGCTTTAAAACCACTGCATAGTTCATGATGTTTCTACTCTTATATATAACATTATTCTAAATATATGCTTCCTGTGTTTGGAAATTATATATTTCCCTAGAGGCATCCCTCATGTCTTGCCCATCCCAAAAGACTTCAACCTAATTAATAGTTTCGAATGTGTATTTTGAATGTACAATTGAATGTGCATGGCCTTCAAGCTGTTGGGTCCTTCTTTCCAGTAGTGCAACCACCTTTCAGTTGTGGCAGATATCTCCTCACAACCTCAGGCTAACCCACAAATGAAGTAAAGATGTTGTGTATGATTGCTGAAGCTTCCTGAGTATCCATGTCCATTTTCTCCATAGAGGCAGTGTCACAGCACCCTGGGTCTCCTACTCAAACACCAACATAAAATGTTCTTACAAAATGACTGCTGCCCTTGCCCTGTTCACTGATCAACAGAGACTGTAAGAACACCTATCTAGAGCTAATTATTTCTTGTTCTGCCATCAACCAACTCAGTAGATTACTTTCTTTCTGAAGAAGCCTTGCTCCATACACATGGCCCAACTCTCTCTCTCACTCTCTCTCTCTCTCTTACACACACATAAACATACAAAACAAACACACATACCTCCACACAGATTAGCCAAATAATCAGCATTAACCCTGAAAATGCAAGTTCATTTTAATCTGTTTTTCCACCAATCACAGTTTTCACAATGATGTGAAATTATTCATAAGTCAATGAAAAAATACATTATTTTGTTAGAAAAAAAAGGTGTATATTTATCCTATAAATTCTGAATTTTAGGCAAATATCCTGATTCAGGTTCCTTTAAGTTCCACAGTCACATCCTGGTGAAATGTATTCTCACTTTCATATTGGAAGCAATCAGGATTTTTAAATTTTGCTGTCCTCTTTTACTAACCTATGGTTGCACTGTTTTTATGCTGTATTTAGGGGAAAAAAACAGATTTTTTTTTGTTTACACTGTTCTTGTTTACTTAGCATGCCAAATTGTGTTGCCAATTTCATGTTTACATGACACACAGTAAACAAAATGTTGTTAAAATATGTGCTGTTCAGATGATATACCGAAATAAATACACATAAAATAACTTGTTCTCTTTCTTATAAGTTTTCTTTGCATTTCTTGCTTCCCGTACGCTGACATTTTTGCAATGATCAAGAGAATTTGTGACTTTTATCATGAAGCATGGCATGAGCTCATGTAAAAAGATACCACTAAGTCTCAGGTAAAATTACTCTGCAAGATGGTGGGGGGAATGAGATCTCACATGAAGGAATGGCAGACAATTATGATCCCTTAGTACAGAACTGCACAACTTGGCTGTAGGTAGGGGTCAAAATTAAAATAGACTAAACCTCTTAGGTCTGCAGATAGGTTTTAATTAAACTAGAATTAATTAATATTAATTCCATCCTCCTCCTCCCCTGCCTGGCCTTCTCCTTGGGAGAAAGCCAAGTGACAGAGGAGCCTTGCCTGTCCTTGTCCTGCTCTGCCTGGACCTCTCCTCCGAAGAAGGCCAAATAATGGAGGAGCCTTGAGGGGTGAATGTTTGCCCCTCTTCCTCCTCCACTGCCTGGCCTTCTCAGGAGAAAGCCAGGTGGAGGAGGACCCTTGTAGGGCAAGAGTTTGCCTTTCTCTTCTTCCACTCATCTTCCTTCTTGGGAGAAAGCTGCGTAGCAGAGGAGCCTTGCAAGGCAGTGCTCGCCCATCCTCATCCTCTCCCACCTCCCAGCCTCCTCCTTAGGAGAAAGCACCACCCAGCCTTCTCAGGAGAAAACTGAGTAGTAGAGGAGCCTTGCAGGGTGAGTGTTCACCCATCCTGCTCTCCACCACCCAGCCTTCTCCTTAGGAGATAGTGGGGTGGTGGAGGAGCCTTGCAGGGCAAGCGTTTCCCCATCCTCTTATGCCTAGGCCTGTCCTTCTCCTCAGGAGAAAGCCAGGCAGCAGAGAACCCTTGAAGTCATTCCACATCCTCACAGGCTGCCTGAAATCCTTTGGCGGGCCGCATGAGGCCCCCAGGCCATATGTTGTGCAGGCCTGTTTTATGAGATTATCATATTGTTTTTAAAGTGCCTTATCCCCGATAGGATAAAGGTGCATTTATTTTTAAAACTGGGTGTTACCGCACTCTCCGATGGCCAGGGAAATGCAACATGTATGCAGTCAGGTTCCCAGCCATGCTTATCCACCGGCTTTTCAAAAATGAGATTTTGCTGTTTTTGAAAAGCTGTTGGATAAGTATGGCTGGGATCCAGGCTGCATTTGGCCAGCCACTGGCGAGTGCGATAACACCTGGTTTTAAAAATAAATACACCTTCATCCCATTGGGAATAATGTGATAATCTCATTATATAGGTTATGACTTTCCTCCCCAAAATACATACACACTTCATGTGGCCTCCTATGGCTACCATGTCAAGAGGAAGACAGGAAATTTAAATCTATGTTTTATGGAGTGTTTAATTACATTAATGGAGTATTAATGGAGTATAATGGGGGAGCCAGTCAGACAAAATGAAATGTTTTCCATTGCTGGAATATGAGACAATTTGGTTATGAAGGAAGAAATACAAGAATATTAAATTTTTATATACTGAGATTTAACATTGAATATGCATAAGCATAATAAATATCAGGTTTTAGGACTCAGAGGACTTCTCAGCTTTAGATGGAATTGAATATATCTTTGAGCCAAGAAGAAAAAAAAATGTGTGCACTTTACAGAGGGCTAAGACATTAATGGCTGCCTGGATGTAACAGGCTCTAAAGCATAGAACAGCAATGTGAGCTGTATGAATCCAATATGCCTGTATACCTCACAATTCATTTTGGGGTCCTCATATTGTGATATTTTATATTTGGAGGCAGCATTATTTTGCAAGATCTATGACCTTTCGGGGGGGGGGGAGAGAGAAATCACTTCCTTAGGCATGTGGAAATCCAAGTAAACAAAACTATCAAATCTAAAGTGCTTTGTCCTTTGCCCAAATATTCTGCATTTCCTCTCTAAATCTGAGACAAAGGAGCGCTTCCCATCTAAAGCAGTAAGCCAGACTCTCTGCTAATCCTCCTGTTGTAATCCCAGCCTCATTTCTCCATCTACCCTTCCCAGGGCCATCCTGATCCCATTGTTGCTTTTATTAAAATCATCAGCCATTCTTGAATCCCTTTGTAGATTCCTGGGATAAGCCATTCAGCCTTTGTAACCTGGTTAAATAGCTAATCACCTTAGACTACTTTTATGGTATAAATATCTCATCAAAATGTAGCTGCTCCACACACAGCCCCACCCACATTGTGTATTTTCTATGTCAGTCTAAGACACCCCGCCCCCCCCCCCCCCCAGTCTGGTCATTCCAGCCTTCCACCATATTTTCTTTGGAGAGGTAAATATAACCCCATCACAACCTCTAAAAGTCCAGTATCTCCTTTCACTTTTCCATTTTAGTTAGCTCTGTACGCTGTATTCGTGTGTTTAAATTGCTATCTTAAAATTCCTTAATTTCCCAAAAATCTGGCATCCTCTCAGTTAGCACTGGTATATATTGGTGCTCCCCAGTCTAAAGGTTATCCAAGCTTCTCACAAAGCTAATTTTGCCAACATTTGAAGTGTCACTGATAGTTGGCAGGAATACCCAGTCTCTCCCCCCCACCACCTGTTATAACACATGTGTGCTGTCAAATTGACTTTTCATTTATTTAGGGGGGAAGCAGACGGCTAAAAGGGCCATTTTGGGGGCAAGGAAGGGGAGAGGCAGCTGCACGGTGGGTGCCCCAACCCCTTCCCGAAGGCATCGTTGGAGCGCCAGCCCCTCCGCATGGCGGGGGCTCCAACGATGCCTTCCCGCCACAGCGTCTGCACACGCTGCGGTGGAAGAGTCGCCAAAGGTGCGCCACCAGCTTTTTGCAGCACACCTTCGGTGACTTGTGGAAGGAGCGCTATTTTAGCGTTCCTTCCAGGGGCGGCGAAGCTGCACCACGGGGCCAAGGTGTGCGGATACCTCGGCCCCGCGGTGCAGCTTCCCGGGGCGGCCCATGGCCACCTGTCTGCTTCCCCCCTTAGGCTCTTCGGCATCATGCAGAACATAAAAATAACACTGTTCCTGACAAAATGTCTTGCAATCTATATCAGATGGGCAGAGCTCAAGGGTGAATGATGTTCACTGGATAGCAGTGTGGGGGAAAACAAGTACAGTAATGTTAAGTTGGTTAAGGATATATTTTACTGAAGACTTAGGACCTATGTATAGCCAGTACCACAAACCACTGTGAAAATAGTGAATGCCAAGTTTATTACATACTCAGCATCACCTTGATAGAAATCAGCAGTTCTGGTGCATGGTATTACAAAAGAAAATCCCTATTAAATTGGTAGGCCTGAGAGATGGGTCCTTTTTTTGTTCATTGCCTGATGCTTGTGTAATTCCCTTATTAGGGAGAACTTGCATGACATCTACTTTACTGGTTTTAAAACAGAGCTTAAAATCTCTTTTATTTCAAATTGTATTGTTTGTTTTTTGTTTTTTGTTTTTGTCTTTATTGCTTTTCCTGGCACTGCTGTAATATTTTAGTTGTCAGAGCCCAGAAATTACTTATTTGGATTAAAGCTCTTACAATCCCTCATGACAATGCTGCCTGGAGGATTCTGGGAATTGTAGACATAAAGGAACTTTCCAAACTCTGAGTTTTGCTGATATCATTTATTGTGAATTTGGTGCAAGCCTCCTTGAGAGTATACTGCCTTGAAATATTTTGAAACAAATTAAAGAATAATAAATGATAAAGTAATCATCTTTCAATGATGGATAGCTCTTGCACAAGTAATTCAGAATTGCTGAGTTCTTGTGTTCAGCATGAATCGTGATGATTACTTCAGATGAAATGCTGTTCATGACATTGAGATATCAAAAACAAAAAAAGAACACAGACAGAATGCAGCTTCTTTGTGTGTAATAAGCTATCTGAATGTGTTGGAAATTTTGCTTAGCAACCTTTGTGAACTTGCCCTCCTCTCTCTCTCATAGGCTGGCTGCACTAAAATAGACTTTTGACTATGGGCCTAAGCAGACGGTTTAATAGGCCGTCCTCGGCACAGGGAAGGGGAGGGGCAGCCGCACGCTCGCCGCCCCCTCCCCTTCCCAAGGTCGTCCTCGGAGCCGCTGGCCCTCCGCACGGCTGGTGCTCCGAGAAGGACCTCCCGCTGCAGCATCCGGACACGCTGCGGCGGAAGGGTCGCCGAAAGTGCGCCACAATGTTTTGCAGCGCACTTTCGACGACATATGAAAGGAGCGCCGACAGTGTGCCACTGGATCAAGGCATGGGGATGACTCGGTCCCGCGGCACACCTTCCCAGGGCGGCCCACGGCTGCCTGTCTATTTAGACAGTATATCTCACCATCATTTTGGTTCCCAGCAATTAGCTTGACAGAAAATAATCTACACTTATTTTAACTTACAACCTAGACAAGATTTATGACACATTTTGGATGTGATTTAAAGAGAAATGGCAGGGAATGTTTCACTAAATCTTGATGTAGTCTTCTGTTAGAAGACAGTGACTTTTCTCTGTGTATGCCTTCAATAAATATGCAGCTGCTTGATGAGGAAGAAAGAGTCCATGCCTAAACAATATTCAAAATAAATTTGTAAAACTGTCATGATCCCAGAATTTCTGACACAAAGAGCACCAGCTTGTCTACATTTTGTGCCCTCATTGTCACCTTAATTAAAAAAAACCTCAATTTTGGCTTGAGACAAGCTAGCAAAGTAGAATGAAATTGATTTGTAGTTCTCCACTGACATCCTCATCTGAAATGGGTAAGAAAGTGTCTGACTTTTACAGTAGATCTTCCAGAAATTGTTGGAATGGAGCTCCCATGAACCCGGTGTATTGAGAGATACTTACCCATCTCTGTTTGATACACTAACTTAGGATCTATTGAATGATTTGTGCCCAGTTTCCCTTTATTTCCCAATTCAATGAAGATAACAGTACATGACAGGCTAGTTGACTATGGAAAGCCCTGTTTTCAGGTGTCCCCACTAGAACTGTAAGACATGCAAGTCAAGGGCTCTTCTTTGGTTGATTCATGATATCATTTGCATCCTATCCATGTTGTGTCATTTGCATGACACAACAACTGGGTTTAGATCCTCAAAATCAGTGTCAAGCTAAGTGTTGATTTGCTGGTAAATAATCTGTATGAACAGTTCCCATCCAAGTGCTCCAAACTGAAAAGTGGTCTTGCTAGGGATAAACATAACATTTCTGATTCAGCTTTGCTATCTCACTTTAAATTGTTTTCACCTCATGAAACACTACTATAATCATGAAAGGTCCACTTTTCAGCCTTTTATCTTTGGCTTGTTGATTTAGGTAAAAATGCTTATTCTTTTTATTTCAGGTAGAGCACAAGAGAATCACCTCTACCACTTCTGAGTCTCTTAAGGTGCAGCTTGGAACACTGATTGTTTTTTAATAATGTCACTCATTACAAAGCCCCACCTACCTCCTATGATATCTCATTATGAATGTTACAAAATATTTTAATAGTTCAATACATTTTTTTGTATAGAAAGGAAAAAATCCCAAACGAGTCTTAAGAAAATGCTATAAATCTGTGAAGTCATAGGCTTTCATGGCTGGCATCCATAGATTTTGTGGGGGTTTTGGGTGGTGTGGCCATGTTCTAGAAGAGTTTCTTTCTGACGTTTTGCCGGCATCTGTGGCTGGCATCTTCAGAGAATATTGGAATGGAAGAGAGGGGGTTCTATATATACTGTGAGACCCTGGGTAGGGAGGACTGATTCCCATGTAAACTGTGTATTGATCTGTGTTGCATAGGTATTATTCTGTAGTTAATGGCATGGCTTCAGGGTGAGAAGATATGCAAACAAGGATATTGTCTGCTATTGTCTGCTGGGAAAGCCCCTGACTCTGGTTGGTTTCCCATTTGCATTTGCTGAGTGCTGATTTTCTTATTTTGTAGGACTGGTAGCCAAAGAATGGAAAGAAGAAATTAAAGTAGAACTACAGAGAGAATTATATGAATTTAAAAAAAACTTACAAAAAATGACATTAGAGATAAAGGGTCTGCATACCAGGGTTACAGAAATAGAAGAAAGAACAGGAAAACTAGAAAAAAACAACCTTCTTAGAAAAGCTACAACAATAGGGAGGAAATTACAAGGCTTCCCTGGAATTGAGACACAAAGGAAAGGCATTAAAATTACAAGGGCTGCAAAAAAATACAATGAAGATCTAGGCAAAAGAATTATCCTTGCCCTGGCACAATTTATTGATTGGCCAGTAGAACAATCAGATGTTGAGGTAGATAAACTGTATAGAATAAATTCCTGAGCGGCAATGAACAGAAATTTACCAAGAGATATAATTATACATTTTGTTCAGGAAAGAGTCAGGGATTTAATACTTGAGGTGAATTAAAAAAAAAAAGATGATTTGTGGAGGAACAGGAGATCCTTATATTTAAAGATTATCCCACCTCAGATTCGCTGGAAAAGGAAAGAAGATGATGATCTAATAAAATATTTGAAACAGAACAAGGTCAAATATAAATGGGGGCAGAATAGAAGGTGTCATCTTTACAATAGGAACAAGAAAATGCGTAATAGATTTGCCAAAGAAAGCTAATGAGTTTTTGGAAAGAAATTATTTAAGAGAATACCAATCTTTGACAGAAGAAAAATATATACAAACAGAGACAAAAAAACCAAGAGGAAATAAAGGACATAAAAGCAGAATAAACTATAAGGACAAAGGCGAAGCTAAAAGAACAAGGCAAGGAAAAACCGGAAGAAGTGCAGACCATCTTATCTGGTACAGAAGACTCAGAAGAAGAAGATGAGGATGAGGGAACTTCAGAAGACAGAAAAACAGAAAAAGAAACACAAGTAGAGACACAAGAAGAGGAAGAAGGAAGAAATTTCTAAAGGAAATTAAATTACGAGGAAAAAGAGAAAAAGGCAAAGCAAAAGAAAAGAAAAGAAAAGATATATCAAAACCAGTCTAAGAACAAGGAAAGGGAAGAAGTTAAATTTAAGATACTAAGCTTGATAAAGAATTAATAATAAATCAAGATGTCATTAAAAGTGTTGTCATGGAACATAAATTGCCTTAATTCTAGAGTTAAACACAGAAAAATATTTCACTATTTGAACAAACAAACAAAAACGACATAACATGCATTCAAGAAACTCATATAAAAAGCAAAGATATGCATTTATTAGAAAATAAAAAATTGGGGAAAACGTTTGTAACTTTAAATGTACAACATAAGAAAAAAGGAGTTGCAATATTCATAAGGAATTATTCCAGGGTTAAAGAAATTTTTAAAAATCAGAAGGACTACTACATAGCAATTGAAATAGAATTGGGAAAATATTATTAATTAATATATATGTTCAGAGTCTGGGAAACTATTATTAATTAATATATATGTTCCACAGGAAACCAAATTTAATTTCTTTAAAGAGTTAAAAGTGAAATTAAGAGAATATGAGTATGATAAAATAATAGTCAGTGATTGGAAATAATAATAGTCAACCCAGTAAAGGACAGATCTTCATATAAGATTAAGAAAAAAAAAATCAGGGGAAGTTGCCTAGACCAGCATTTTAACTTATAGAGGAGCAAAAATTAATAGATGTTTGGAGGATGAAACATAGAGGTGTGAAGGATTATACTTTATATTCAGATAGGTACAATTCCTGGTCAAGAATAGATATGATTTTTGCTTCCATGGTAATAGGTAAAGAAATAACAAATATTGAAATCTTACCTAGATTATTATCTGACCATTGTCCAATTTTATTATCTATGAACTCAAGGAAAAGAGAGTATACATGGCGAATAAAAGAAGCCTTGCTGAAAGATGAGAAAATAGTAGGAAAAATAAGAAAAAAAAATTGAAGATGTATTTTCAGGAGAACATGAACAAGAGAAACCTGATGTGTGTGGTTTGGGACGCTTGTAAGGCGGTCGTCAGGGGCCTGTTAATACAACAAGAAAAAAAGAAAAGAAAAAAGACTGAAAAAGAAAAAAAAGAAAAAGAATTATTAGGGCAATTAGATTATATAGAAAAACAACATAAAATAAGGCCAAATGACCAAAAAAAAATATGCCAAGACATGAAAAAAATAAAGAACCAATTAAATCAAATTACAATGAAAGAAATAACTAATAAAATCAAATGTGTAAAACATCATTTTGAGAACTTGAATAAAGTAGGCAAATGGTTAGCTCAAAGACTGAAAAAAGAAAAGGGAAAAATGTAATATTAAAATTTAGAAATAAAGATAAAGAATTTACAGAATAAAGTGACTTTAAAAAATTGTTCAATAATATTATGGGAACTTATTCACAACACAGAAGATATCGCAAGTTAAAAGAGCAAAAATGAGAGCATATGTAAGGGAAGAGAAATTAATCAGACTCACTGACCAGTGCATAGAGAATTTAAATTCACCAATCACTATAGCTGAAATAGATCAGGCTATATCACAGGGATAGGCAATCTTTCCCTTTTAAGGTCTGAGGGACTGCAGCTCCCAGAAGCCTCAGCCATGTTGGCCAATAGTCCCATGTTGGCCAATAGCTCCTGGGATTCTGGGAGCTGAAGTCCCTTGGCCCTTAAAGGGGAAAAGTTGCCTACCCCTGCTATATCCTAATCTAAAGGATAATAAAGCACCGGTCGTGATGGATTCACAGCTAAATATTACAAAACTTTCAAAAATGAACTAACAGATACATTACATAGAACGATCCAGGAAACAGACCTTGGTAACTTCCCAGATTCATGGAGATATTCACATACTATATTAATACATAAAGAAAACAAAGACCCTGAGAATATCAGTAATTATCACCCAATCACATTATTAAATCTGGACTACAAGATATATGCATCAATCTTAGCTGGAAGATTTAAAAAAGCACTATCAACCTGGATCCATGAGGACCAAGTAGGTTTCCTTCCAAAAAAGGTATTTAAAAGATAACATTAGAATGGTAATGAATGCATTGGAGTATTACAAATCTCATAAAACAAACAAGCTTGGGATGGTGTTTCTTGACTTAGAGAAGGCTTTTGATAATGTTGATTGGGAATTTCTAGACATAGTATTAAAGAGATCAGAATAAAAGGGAGATTTTTAAATGGGATCTGTCAAATATATAGTTCTCAGAAAACACAGATCATAGTAAATGGTGAAAAAAAAGAAAATTGTCATATAATGAACGGTACGTGACAAGGATGTCCACTTTCTCCCTTATTATTCATTACAATAATGGAAATCCTAAACACAAGAATAAGGAATGATAAAAAGATCCTATCCCCAGAAATTAAAAAAAATATAGTTATAAACTCCACACATTCACAAACGATATTGTGAATCATCAGTTTCGGCCAGGACAGGGGAAGGAGGAGGAGGAGGCTCTCCAGGCCAGTTTCTAACAGAAAGGAGAAAGAGAAAGAGACTTTCTAGGCAGTTCTGCCAGGAAAGGAGACAGAGAAGAAGGCCAGTTCCTGCTAGGAAAGAGGAGAAAGCAGTTTCCAGACAGCCATCTTGAGTGGGTAAGTTTTTAAATTCTTTTTAAAAACACTTGGTGGGAGTGTGACTGTGACTCAGCGGGTGGGGCTTTGTTGAGTGGCATTTGCAAGTCAATAGGGGGTGGGCTAGGCAGTTAGCTCTATACAACTGCTGCCAGAGGCCAGTTGAATTTTATAACCGGCAGACTTAAATACTGTTAGCAAGGGATTTTCTTTGACGAGGAAAGTCGTAGTCCACTTTCAGGTACTAATTAAGACTTAGTATGGACACTGAAGGAACAGCAGCCGTCACCTGCAATAACTGTGGGATGTTTGTATTCTTACCTACAGATGTGGGGAACTACACATGCTCAAAGTGCAAGTTGGTAGCCCTGTTGGAGGACAAAGTACAGCAGCTGGAGGCACGGGTAGCTACACTTCAACATATTAGGGAACAAGAGGCTTTCCTTGACAGAACAGAACAAACGGTCTTGGATGGGGAACACACAGAGGAAGTCGCTGGGGAAGAGAAGGTCACATCACACACCGGAGGTAGAAAGCTGGAGGAAGGTCACACACAGAAGTAAGGAGACCAGGGATCGTACTGGGAGCTTGCGACTACAGAATCGATTTCAAGCTCTTACTCTTAGCAAGGAGGACGCAGAAGAGCAGCATGGACAGATTTCAGAGACAGAGCAGGGGACCCTGGCAGTTCCACCACAGGGAACAGTCGCTGCTAAGCCTCGGAGGAGGCGTGTGGTCATGGTGGGGGACTCCTTGCTGAGGGGGACAGAAGCAGTGATTTGTGGGCCTGACAAGATGTCTTGAGAGGTGTGTTGTCTTCCTGGGGCAAAGATCAGAGATGTGACAGAGAGGCTGACAAGACTGGTCAGGCCTACCGACCAATACCCCTTCCTTTTGGTCCACGTGGGAACGAACGACACAGCAAGACACAGCCTTCAGAACATCAAAAGGGATTACGAGGTTCTAGAAAAGAAGCTGAAAGAAATGGAGGCACAGATTGTCATCTCGTCTCTTCTGCCAGTTCAAGGGCATGGTCCAGGAAGAGAGAGGAAGATAGCAGATGTCAACAATTGGTCCGCAGATGGTGTCGTCGAGAACGATTTGGAATCTTGGATCATGGGCTGCGGTTCCATGAGGGCGGACCCCTGGCAAGGGATGGGCTGCATCTCACACCAGTTGGAAGAAATGTTTTTGCCAACGGTCTGAAGAATTTGATCAGGAGGGCTTTAAACTGAACTGTGTGGGGAAGGGAGACAACGTCCAGGAAGACAAAAGGACTGGAGAAAATAGTCAAACTGTCATAGAGGAAATAAGGCAAACAGTACAGGGACCCAACAGCGGGAGGCAAAAAAATGTGCACAGGCAGCAAGTAAAGGGGACACATGGTCTTAGATGTCTCTACACTAATGCACAGAGCATGGGAAATAAGCAAGATGAACTTGAACTCCTAGCACAACAAAGCAAATATGATATAATAGGCATCACTGAAACCTGGTGGGATGAGTCTCATGACTGGAATGTAGAAATAAAGGGGTATAACCTTTTCAAGAGAAACAGGACAAACAGGAAAGGAGGAGGAATAGCATTATATGTCAGGGATATTTACACCAGTGAAGAAATCCAGGACATCAATCCTAGAAGCCAAGTGGAGAGCATCTGGATAAAAATTAAAGGGGAAGGAAACAACAGGGATGTTAGTGTGGGAGTCTACTACAGACCTCCAACTCAAGCAGAAGAATTGGATGAAGCCTTTCTAGAACAGATGACCACACACTCAGAAAGGAGAAATATAGTAGTGATGGGTGACTTCAACTATCCGGATATTTGCTGGAAGTCAAACTCGGCAAAATCCTCAAGGTCTAGCAAATTCCTCACTTGCCTCGAAGACAATTTCATTGTTCAAAAGGTGGAAGAGGCAACGAGGGAGTCAGCTATTTTGGATCTGATCCTAACTAACAGGGAAGACCTAGTTAATGGGGTGCAAGTGGTTGGATCCTTAGGCGGGAGTGATCATGTCCTCCTGGAGTTTATTATACAGTGGAAAGGAGAAGCCAGGCATAGTCAGACACGCATCCTAGACTTTAGGAAAGCTGATTTTACTAAACTTAGAGAAATACTGAGGGTGATCCCATGGACAGGAATACTAAAAGAGAAGGGAGTTCAAGACGGATGGGAGTTTCTCAAAAGGGAGATACTGAAGGCACAATTTCAAACTGTGCCAACGAGGAGGAAGAATGGGAGGTGTCTCAAGAAACCAGGATGGATGACTAAGGAACTTGCAACTGAACTATGTTTTAAACGGAACATGTATAAGAAATGGAAAAATGGGGAAATCACCAAAGAGGAATTCAAACAAATAGCTAGCACGTGTAGGGGTAAAGTCAGAAAAGCTAAAGCACAGAATGAAATCAGGCTTGCTGGAGAGGTTAAGAACAATAAAAAGGGCTTTTGGGGGTATGTCAGTAGCAAAAGGAAAAAGAAGGAAATGGTAGGGCCACTGTGTGGAGAAGATGGCAAAAAGTTAACAGGGGACAGAGAAAAGGCAGAATTACTCAACACCTTCTTTGTTTCAGTCTTCTCAGAAAAGGCAAAGGGTGCTCAACTTGAGGATAATGGAGCAGAGGACAGAATAGGAGAATTTCAGCACAGAATAAGTAAAGAGATAGTACAGAAACATCTGGTTAATCTAGATGAATATAAGTCTCCAGGACCAGATGAATTACATCCAAGGGTATTAAAAGAACTGGCAAATGTAATATCAGAACCATTGCAATAATCTTTGAGAATTCCTGGAAAACAGGAGAGGTCCCAGCGGACTGGAGGAGGGCAAATGTTGTCCCCATCTTCAAAGAGGGGAAAAAAGGGGATCCCAACAATTATCGTCCAGTTAGTCTGACATCAATACCAGGAAAGATTCTGGAGCAGATCATTAAACAGAGAGTCTGTGAACATCTGGAAGATAATTTCATAATCACAAAAAGTCAACATGGGTTTCAGAGAAACAGGTCATGCCAGACAAATCTGATCTCTTTTTTTGATAAAATTACCAGCTTGGTAGATGAAGGGAATGCTGTGGATATAGTATATCTTGATTTCAGTAAGGCCTTTGACAAGGTTCCCCATGACATTCTTGCAAGCAAGTTTGTAAAATGTGGGCTAGACAAAGTAACTGTTACATGGATTTGTAATTGGTTAACTGGTCGAACGCAAAGGGTGCTCAACAATGGCTCCTTTTCAACTTGGAAAGAAGTGACCAGTGGGGTGCCACAGGGCTCTGTCCTGGGCCCAGTGCTATTCTATATCTTTATTAATGACTTGGATGACGGTATTGGGGGCATAGTTATCAAATTTGCAGACGACACCAAATTAGGAGGAGTAGCTAATACCCCAGAGGACAGGATCAAAATTCAAAATGACTTGAACAGACTAGAAAGTTGGGCCAAAGCTAACAAAATGAAATTCAACACAGAGAAATGTAAGGTACTGCACTTAGGGCGGAAAAACGAAAAGTACAGATATACGATGGGGGACACTTGGCTGAATGAGACTACCTGTGAAAGGGATCTAGGAATCCAGGTGGACCACAAGTTGAACATGAGTCAACAGTGCGATGCAGCAGCTAAAAAGGCCAATGCAATTTTAGGCTGCATCAGTAGAAGTATAGTGTCTAGATCAAGAGAAGTAATAGTGCCACTCTATTCTGCTTTGATCCGGCCTCACCTGGAATACTGTGTCCAGTTCTGGGCACCACAATTCAAAAAGGATGTGGAGAAACTGGAGCGTGTCCAAAGGAGGGCAACTAAAATGGTGAAGGGTCTGGAAAGCAAGCCCTATGAGGAACGACTTAGGGAGCTGGGGATGTTTAGCCTGGAGAAGAGAAGGCTGAGAGGTGATATGATAGCCGTGTTTAAATATTTGAAGGGATGTCATATCGAGGAGGGAACAAGCTTGTTTTCTGCTGCTCCAGAGACTAGGACCCGAAACAATGGATGCAAGCTGCAAGAAAAGAGATTCCACCTCAACATTAGGAGGAACTTCCTGACAGTAAGGGCGGTTCGACAGTGGAACACACTCCCTCGGAGAGTAGTGGAGTCTCCTTCCTTGGAGGTCTTTAAGCAGAGGCTGGATGGCCATCTGTCAGGGATGCTTTGATTGGGAGTTCCTGCATGACAGGGGGTTGGACTGGATGGCCCTTGTGGTCTCTTCCAACTCTATGATTCTATGATTCTATGATTCTATGATTCTATGATTGTAATATTTTTAGAAAACCCTGTGAAAAGCATAACGTACATGAAAGATTTATTAGAAGAATTCAGTATCACAGCAGGACTTAAAATAAAAAAATCTAAGAGTGTGATTCTAACCAAAAACCTGTCGAAAGGAGAATTTAAAAAGAAAACAGGATATCAAATAACTAATAAAACAAAATACCTTGGAATAATAATTACCAAAAAGAATTCGGACTTATATAAGAATAATTATGTATCCACATGGAACAGGATCAAGAAAGATCTCGAAACATGGGATAAACAGCAATTATCCCTGATGGGAAGAATAGCTACGATTCAGATGAACGTACTCCACAAAATGTTGTATCTATTCCAGACAATACCTATCCTGATAAAGAAACAACCCTTTAAAACCTGTGAGCAAGATATTGCCAAGTTTATCTGGCAAGGGAGGAAGCCCAGAATCAAAGCCTCAGTAATGCACGATCGCAAAGAAAAAGGTGGACTGGGTCTCCCTAATCTGGAATTATACTACAATGCATGTGCACTGTTATGGGTAAAGGAATGGACAACTCTCAAGAATCCAAAACTGTTAGCAATAGAAGGAACGCAAATGAAATCAGGATGGCACTATTATTTGTGTTAAGGGAGAGCCTCCTCTGACAAAGATTTCAATAAACATTGTTTAAGGAAAGTATTATTTAAGATATGGAAGAAATACAAAAAACTTTTGTACACTAAAATACCAATTTGGGCATCCTCACAATAAGCAAACCATAGTAAAGAAGCCTCCATGAATGAAACCCGGATCACCTATGGGAATCTGTTAATAAAATTAAATGATGGATTCAGAATAAAAATGAGAGAGGAACTACAGCAAGAGGGTTTTGACATCAATTGGTTAAAATATTTACAGATAAAAGCAAACTTCAAAAAGGATATAGAAAAATATGGGATTGAAAGAGAACTGAAAGCCTTTGATAAAATATTAAAGGAAGGAGATAACCATTGGATAAGGAAGATATACAAACTGTTATCTGAAATAGAATTAGGAAATGAAATAGTTAAAAATAGTATGATAAAATGGATGCAGAACATCAGGAATTCAATACCTTTACAAAGTTGGGAAAACGCTTGGAAAAACAACATCAAATTCACTAAATGTGATGCTTTAAAGGAAAATTATCATAAAATTTTCCACAGATGGTAAATGACCCCTTCTAGGTTAGCAAAAATGAATAACCAAAATGATAACAAATGTTGGAAATGCAAGGAAGAAGTGGGCTCTATGTACCATATGTGGTGGAACTGTAATAAGGTAAAAGAATTCTAGGGGAAAATCCATACGTCTATGTGTAAAATAATACAGAAAAACATTCCTATAAAGCCAGAGCTATTTCTCCTAAATATAACAGAGGTGATGGAGACTACTTCAGGATGAAAAGAGTGTTATACTCTATTTGGTAACGGCTGCGTGAAAGGTTTACGCAAGACATTGGAAATCTGAGATAATACCAACAACACAGGAATGAGAAGCCAAATTAAATGAATTGTCAACTGTGGATAGACTCTCTATGTACATAGCAGGGAAATCAATACAAAATTATGAAAGGAAATGGGAAAAAGTACTAGAGGACATACTTAATTACTATGCAGAAAACAAAAGAATAATAAAACCCAAAAAACATATATATAGAAAACGTAGATAATACTTTACTTTCAACAGAATTGAAGTAATGGTTGCATCATAATTTTATTTACCCCAGACGTAATAAAAAATTTAGTAAAAATTGTAGTAAGTAAAATCTTATTTATGTTTACATTTATATATTACATTAGCAAGCTTAATGAGTTGCTATTCATTGTTCTCTTCTTTATAGTTTGGAATTATAATTTTGGAAACCAATAAAAATGACAATAAAAAAATAAAGCTATTTGGCAATCAAGTAATCTCACTCATAAATTCTGGTTATTCTGTTTAGTTGCTGCAACTCTCAGGGTAGGAAATGATTTCAAATGGGAACTCATCATGCCTCCTTCCCGATCAGGGAAACAGTGTTTAGGGAGCCCTGGTGGCATAGTGGTTAAATACCTGAACTGCAGCCATACACAGCCACATGGTTGTGAGTTCGATCCTAAACAGGGCTTGGATTCAGCTTGGATCCTTCTGTAGATCCTTCTGTAGATCACTAAAATGAGTATCCACCTTGTTGGGGGCAATTAGCGTGCACATTGTAAACTGCTTAGGGCAGGGGTAGGCAACCTTTCCCCTTTAAGGGCTGAGGGACTTCAGCTCCCAGAAGCCTCAGCCATGTTGGCCAATAGTCCCATGCTGGCCAATAGCTCCTGGGAAAGGTTGCCTACCCCTGGCTTACGGAGTGCTTAAGTGCACTGATAAGTGGTATAGAAATGTACTTGCTATTGCTATTGCTAGTTTCACTATTGCACACTCCACTTTGCCAACCTTATCTTATGCATGCAACAAAAAGAAGAAATCTCTCATATATTTAGCTGGGCAGAGACTACCCTCTACATTTGCTTGGCCAATCTCTGCTGGCTCATATTCTAATGTTAAGCCTTTAATATGAATGCTATTAAGCTTTTATTAAAGATTTTCTCAGCACACAACCTGTGAGCCACCAAGTGAAACTATTACAGCTGCCTGAAACAGTCTTTTTTAAAAGATGCATTTTTCAGTCACTTAAATTGCCTCCACCCCCACCCCCTTGACCACATTTTAAAGCTGTAAAAATACCATTAATATTGTTTTTAAATGCACTCTTCAAGTTTCCATCTGAGATGCTGATTGTCTCTGTTCCCAAAAGAAGTAAAATTAAGCTTGACAGTATGTGGAAAATGAAAATAAGATATGCTCTTAAATTATATTTGCCAGAAAACTAGAATAAATTGAACAAAATTACTTGTGAAATAGTGTTATTTATGTGTCTGCCTCACTAAGGTAATAACTTATGGAAGTTTATGACTACAAATGAAATACTATCAGAAATTTGCAATACATTTTTGGTTGTAGATTAATAACAAAGGTCTATCATTTTTTGGGGGGGGAAAGGGCTTCAGTTTGAAGGCACCTTATGTATAATAGCATTTTTTGAATGAGTCTCAAAGTGTTTATGTTTATTCCTTTTTATTTTAAATCCATCATATTTCATCTCATCATCTAGCTTCCTAAGAAATTGAAATGAGCAATAGGCAGAAAATTGTTTAGCCTTAAAGGAACATTAACATTGACAGCTTACAATTTAAGAAGTATTCCTTCATGTACACCTGAGGGCCTTCAGGAGCAGAAGAGCAACTGTGGTACCCAGCTTGGAACAGTGCTACATTTGAAAATATTATTTTGTACAAGTAACAACAAGGCTTCTGCACCTAACAATAAGCCAAATGGATGGGAATGACATACTTGTTTGGAGAATGTTGCTTATTCACTTCTGGTGTGGACTACTGTATATACTCGTCTATAAGTCTAGAAATGTTAGTCAAAAATTGACCAAAAAAAACTGAGTCAACTTATCCATGGGTCAAATGTAAGTACTGTACTTTAACTCTGATGTATATAAAAAGAAAACATCCCCTGATGAAAAGCCAGAAAGTAATCTGTCCTGGAAGCATTGACTTCCCTCTATTCTCTTATCAGTCTGGCTTTTAGTATGAGCTCAAATAATTATTCCTCCTAGAATTTTATATGTTCTTTGGCATTGTTTTCCTTTACTTCATCCTTTACATCCTTTTTACATGTCCCTAAATTTTATCCTTGATTTATCCACGGGTCATATCAAAATCCATAATTTAGGCCCCAAAATCTGCCTCCAACTCGTACATGAGTCTAATCTGTACATTTTATTTGATTTAACCCTTAGCCTGCAGGTCCTCAACATATTTTCTTAAATGATACAGTTTATTCAAAAATAAGGGATATATATATATATATATATATATATATATACACACACATATAAACTCTATGCCACCTTTCTCTCAAGAAAGGGACACAGGGCAGCTGCCAAGACAAAAATATTATTAAAGCATCACAATAAAAACTTAATGACAATTAAAATCATTTAGTTAAAATAGAATAAAATTAATACAAAAAACATACAAAAATTAAAAACATAACTAAAAACACATCCCATATAAAAAAATACCCACTCTGGCCTGATTATATGTTTAAAACACCTACATAAATAAAAATATTTTTGCTTGATGGTGAAATGCAAGGAGGGAGGGGGCCAGCCTGGCCTCCTAAGGAAGGGAGTTCTAAAGAATGGGAGCAGCCACAAAGAAGGTTCTGTCTCATGTCCTCACCAAGTGAACTTGGGATGGTGGCAGGACTGAGTTTTCCTCCAAAAAGTGAGACTTGTAGTTCACAAAGTACTTATGTAGATGTTGATAAGGTTAGATCAGCTTATGACTGCACACACTGCCCAGTTTCATCATTATCTATTGTTAGTTGTAGTACACCTTCAAATTGTTTTTGATGTATGGTGATGCTAAGGTAAAGCTACCATGGGGTTTTCTTGGCAAGATTTGTGTAGAGAGGGAGGTTGTATTTGCCTCTTTCAGAGGTTGAGACTGTGTGACTTGCCCAAGTCACACAGTGGGTTTCCTATGGCTGTGTGAGGAATTGAACCCTGGTGTCCAGATTCCAAGTCCAATGCTCAAGCCATGCTAGATTTCCCTATTGTTACCAAACAAAAGAATTAGAAATAATGTGTATGATGGCTGGTGACCCTAATTAATAAACTTATGAATTCTGATTGGTGATTGTCTATTTTGTTGTTCATATGTTTTGTGATGATTGATCTTTCTGTACAAATAAAACTGCTTGCTTGCTTGCATGCAAACAAACTAATCTAGGAAACGCCTTTGTTCTGTATTTGTGAAGAATGATATAAAATTAACACAGGCAACTTTTAAAATCCTAATTAATTCAAATCATTGCAACTGGTACACAAGTGAGGTGAAATAAACAATCAACTTAATAGAATTGCCTAATGGCCACTAGCATTTTTAATTGTGCTTTGTGGGTCCAATTACATCCTAATTAATCAAGAAAATTGGAAGACTAAAACAAAGGATGGGAGGGGTTTACAAGAATCAATTTGGGAAAGTCTAAGCAGCCAGATCTTAGGAGGGAGGGGGAAATTACCTCTCAAATCACTTTTGCAGGAGCTTTAGCAATTTGGAAGAGCAGTTATACAGAAGGGAACTTCTTCCAGCTACCAGAGATGGTTAACTGTGCATTACACATATTCTGAACCCCATTACAACAGACTTCATTTGTCAAAAGCCCTTCAAGTCATAGAGTGCAGTGCTGGATCATGCTAGAAGTTAAATAAACTTTGCAGTTTTTCTGCCTTTTCTAGTTAATAAGTATTCTGGGGTATTTTTTTAAAGAGTGCAGAATAATGGACAATGGCAATTGTGCAAAAAATACAGCAAGAAATATGTCAGGAACTTAAGGACTCAAAACAAGAAATGAGATGATCTCAAGAGAGAGATTGATGATTTGAAGATGACAATAACGTTTGTTGAAAAAAATATGACGGAAGTCAAAAATAAAGTACCAACACTATAAACTAAAACAGCTGATCTATAGAAACTGACAAAACAAACATCAATGGAACAAAGACTAGAAAGAGAGGCAAAGTGAGAAAAGCCAGGGAAAGGGAAAAAATTCCTAAAATAAGAGGCCTGAAAGAAAAACGTGAAGAAAACCTCTATGATATAATAATACAAGCATTTGCAGATTTAACAGAATTACCAAAAGATTATATGGATGTTGAAATAGATTTAAAAAAATTCAAATCTCATCAATGGAAGCAAAGAAAAGGATTTTCCAATGAGATATCATGGTATACTTCACCAGGGAAAGAATGAATGACCAGATTATCCAAGCCATTTATGGCAATAAAATAAAATAAAAATAAAAATAAAAATTGAAGACTCAGAAATCAAATTATTTAAAGATGTCCCATCAGAAATATTAAAATGAAGAAGGGAATACAATTTCCTAAATAGATTTTACAGATTAAAGGAATACAATACAGACAAGAGACGATAGAAGGCATATCCTTAACATGGCAAGAAAGAAATTATAAATTAAACACTATAGAGAAAGCTAGAGCCTTCTTTGATAGACTGAGAGAAACCAAAGAAAAAGACCAAAAGAAAAAAGGAATAGAAGACACAAAGCAAACTTCTAAAAAAGAGAAAAGAAGACTAACCTGGAACAAGAGAAAAAGCAAGAACAGCTAATAGAAGACAAAAATATATTTGGACAATATTCAAAATCAGATTCAGACACTCTCAGAAGAGAAGAGAAAGAATTGGCATTAGAAGGAGCACAAGCAATCAAAAGAGATTCAGAAGAAAGTGAAAATAACTCAATAGAAGAGACAGAAGAAATCTGAGAAGAAATTTTTTTTTATTAATATAAAGATATTGTTAAGAAAGAACTATGAGAATTATATCTTGTAATGTCCAGGAATGAATTCCCTTCATAAAAGGAAACAGATTTTTCAGATATTAGAAAAGCAACATACCGTTATAAAAAGTATTCAAGAAACATATTCAAAATAAGGATATGAAATACTTGAGAAAACCAAAGCTAGGACAGAGTTTTATTTTAGCTTGATATAACAAAAAAAGTGGAATAGCTCTTTATGTTTCAAATTGGATTTCAGCTAAAGAAGTCTTAAATGACAAAGAAGGAAGATTTATTGGAGTAGAAATCAATCACAAAAATGATCAAATCCTTTTAATTGGAATATACAGACCATTCATAAAGCACAATTCTACAAGAAATTAATGAAACTGACTTTGAACTTACAATATGAGCAGTTTCTCATAATGAGAGATTGGAATGGGGTGATCAACCCCCAAATTGACAGAAAGGCCCCCACAAAAATAATTAAAGAAAACCAAGGAAAATTTGTTGTTCTTGTTGAGTCGATCTTGACCCATGGCAACCCTATGCATGAGACAACTCCAAGACCCCCTGTCCTCCATTGCTCTGCTTAAATCCTGCAAACCTATACCCATGACCATCTAAATAGAGTCCATCCATCTGGCGTGTGGCCTTCCTCTGTTCCAACTTCCCTCTGCCTTCCCGAGCATTATTTTCTTTTATAATGAGTCTTCTCTTCTCATGATGTGTCTGAAGTATGACAGCCTCAGTTTGGTCATCTTGGCTTCCAGGGAGGTTTCCAGTTTGATATGCTCTAGGACCCATTTGTTTGTCTTTTTGGCTGTCCATGGGATCCTCAACACTCTTCTCCAGCACCACTTCTCAAAGGAGTTGATTTTCTTCCTGTCATCTTTCTTAACTGTCCAGCTCTCACATCCACACATGGTAATAGGGAATACAATGGCTTGTATGATTCTAACTTTCGTGCTCAGTTGTATATTTTTGCATTTTAGTTCTTTCATAGCCACCCTCCCCATTCATACTCTTCTTCTGATTTCCTGAATGTTGTCCCTATTTCTATCAATGTTTGATCCCATGTATGAGAATTATTTTACTATTTCTATTTCTTCATTGTCTAGGTTGAACTTGTGAAGGTCCTTGGTGGTTGTTATTTTTGTTTTCTTTATGTTCAACATTAACCCTGCCTTTGCATTTCCTTCTTTGATCTTCCTTAGTAGGTGTTACAGGTCTGTATTATGGTATCATCTGTATATCTTAGATTGTTTTTATTCTGAAAAAAATGCCACACCACACCACCGAGTCCCATTCTGTTACCTACAAAGGTGTGAGGCTTGGAGAGTCTCCATTGACAAAAGTAGTCTATATTTAATATGTTTGGAAATGTTATTTTGACTTGTGAGAGGGTGGGCAACCTCTAGCACTAGAAGTACCTTTTTATATTAGTACTAACTGCCAGAGATTCTGGGCATGTATGAACTAAGAAGATTTTTATTTGAAAGGAATATAAAAGAGCACACCCTCAAGAATAACTTACTCTAACATCCAGCATTCAGAGCTAACCAAAAAAGGAAATATGAAAGAGGATAGTGAAGGTTGAGATGAAAGTAATGCATACCTGTCTTGAAGACTGGTCCATAGAAAGCTGGAGCAGTTCAGATGGGAGTCTGAGGACAAGAGTCACATAACATAGATGGGGGGGGGGGGTATACTGTGTGCTGAGAAGACTAAATGCAAAGTGAAATGTGTGCAAAGAGACTAGGGGTTTCTACCCATATTTATACCTTAATACAAGCCCCAGGTTAAAGGTGATTTCATGAGAAACACTTAATAGCACTTCAGAAGGACAAAAAAAGAGATTCCAAAGTGGTGGATTGTTTTGATATGCAGAAGATGAAAAAGGGTCAGTTTGACTGATGGTGACATAGGGCCTAAGCAGACGGCTTAAAAGGCCATCTTGGGCGCAGGGAAGGGGAGGGGCAGCCACACGCTCGGTGCCCCTTCCCCCTCCCGAGGTCGTCCTCGGAGCAGCTGGCCCTCTGCATGGCCAGCACTCTGAGGAGGACCTCCCACCGCAGCGTTCGTAAACGCTGCAGCGCGCTAATTTAGCGCTCCTTTCAGGGGCGGCGAAGGGGTGCCACAGGGTCAAGGCATGGGGATGCCTTGGTCCCGCAGCACAGCTTCCCAGGGCGGCCCATGGACACCCGTCTGCTTAGCCCCATAATTGACTAAACAAAACAGAAGCAGGATCTGGATACCCAAAAAGTGTGGACATAAAAGGTAATGGGGTGGAAAGTGGGGGTAAAAGGGGAGAATATGTTCTTATTTGATCTGTCAGTGAGAACCCATCATTCACTTTCTGTTTTGGTAAGAAATGCAGAGAATGAGGGAGAGATTGCATTTGTTAGTGAACCCTTTTCATCCTTTGTGTTTTTCTCACCTAATCAGCCACATGTCTCAGGCTCTACCTGCCTCATTCATGTACTACCTTTTTGGTGTTCAAAAGCTATCACAACCTCAAAATCACATCCTGGCCTCCAGCTGTGCCATATAAAAATATAGAGGTATCAAAATATATCATAGGGATATCAGGGTCTTACACCCCCTCACCTTACTCTTTGACTGCTTGTTTATTTGAAAAGAGAAGCGGCAATTCTTTTGTTGCTGGCTTGCCTTGATTTCTTAGCAAAGAGAACAGATCTAGAGTAAGAAAAGAAGCAAGTGTGCAATACTCATGAAAAGGTGGTGGTTGTGCTAAGAGAGATAAGCTTATGGAGGGTACCTTGTTCAAGACGTTGAAGCTGACTATGCTATAAGCTATCCCTTCTATAGCTTTGTAATAATGTGTGGGAAGACTGGAGATTCCACACCCTCCAAAATTTTACAAATGAAAACTAGGGGCCTTTACAGACTGCCAAAAATAGTGCAAATTGAGGCCACTTTAACTGTCCTGGCTCAGTGCTAGGGAATCATGGGAATTTTTTTTTCTTGGACATTGAGCCTTCTCTTCCAGAGAGCTCTGGTGCCACAATAAACTACAGTTAGAGACATGTCGCCAAGCAACATTTGATGACAAATGTTGAAAGGGTGAACACAGAATCTAGGAAAGGTTGCAACAGTTTATTTTTACCTAAATGGGAAGATTGCCTCTCCTCTTCTCTCCCTCTACTGAGATGAATGCAAATAATTTTTGCATTTTTAACTCTGTCTGCACTAATTCAAGTAAGCGGGGTTGCAGACTGCCAGAAATAGTGCAAATTGAGTCCACTTTTAGGGTTAGGGTTAGGGTTAGGGTTAGGGAATCATGGGAACTGTATTTTATTGTGGCACCAGAGCTCTCTGACAGAGAAGGCTCACTGTCTCAGAAAAAAAACCAATTCCCATGGTTCCCTAACCCTAACCCAAGCCCGAAAAGTGGACTCAATTTGCACTATTTCTGGCAGTCTGCAAAGGCCCAATGTCAATGACAAAGAGAGAAAGTGGGAGGAGAGACAAAGTAGAACAATTTTAAAAAGTGGGGTGAAAGAGTGCTAATTAGGGACTTTATCAGACTTCCAAAAACCTCAACTGCTCCCCAACAGGATACAATCAGGTTGTGGGTTGCTACCAGATATTATGAGACTTAATTCACCACCAATGCCGTCTTGAAAAATGGCCTGCAAAGCGCACCTGGGACCCAGGATGCTGCCGGATTGTAATTGCCCGGTGGCATCAATGGCAAATTAAGTCTGATAATACCTAATAGCAACCCACAAGTCAACTGTATTTCATTGTGGAGCAGTTGCGTTTTTGGAAGTGCCAAATTGGGACAGTATATTATTCAGTTTTGGAATAGCTACCCTATACAATTAGAAACAAACAAACAAACAAACAAACAATGAAATAGTGTGACTGTTGTTGGACCCATTAAATCAGATTTTAAGTAAATATTTGGATCTTTACCTGTGTGCAAAATGTCCCATTTTGTTAATACGTTATAGGAGAAAGGTTATCGCCTCATTTTTCTTTGTAATATTCTAAGCTACTTTCTGTTCCTATGAGAGACACTTTTAAACACACATATGCACACTCCTCACATACAAACAAAAGAGTTACTGCACCTCAGGAGTATTATCTTGGTTGTGTTGCTCAGTTCTGATACAAACACACAAACAATCCCCCATGAGGAACAGCCATGATATGGTGGTGAATTTAAGTTGCTAACAACTAGAAGTAGCTCAGGCATTTGAATCTCAAACAGAAAGGGAGTTTTCCTATTACTTTGCTGCTTTACAGGATCAGAAGCTTGATGGTAGAAAACCGAAACTGGTGAAATTCCAAGCATTGCAATTGCTGTACAAATAGGCTTTCCATTTTTTCTGATTTTCCATTTGTTTCAGAAAAAAACATATACATGGAAATGTAATATTATAGTTAATGGAACTAAATAGAAGTCTATATATCATGTCTTTATTACACTAGATCAGCATTCTGTGCTGAGCATAAGTGTAGAGGGATAGGTATCCTTTTCCCCACTTCTTCTGTAACAGAGCCATAACTCACAGGATAAAAGCCTCATAACACTTTGGGGCTATGCAGACAGGCAGGAAAAGGTGAAGCTGCCTTTCCCTAAGCTGCAGCAATCACACTGCCTGCCCTGAGGTTGCTCTAAATGGGGATGGAGCAACCGCACTGGGGGGAGTCAATGCAGCTTTACTGAGGCTGTATTGAAGTCCCAGCAACAGCACTGCCAGCCCCAAGGACGCTGCAAAGGGAGACGGAGCAACCGCATGGGCCGGCAGCGGCTGCTTTAATTTTTTTTGTTCTCAAAGACATGTGCACGTGCACAGGACCATCTCTCCACACCTGCACACCTGTGCAGGAAAACTTCCCTGCGCACCTGCACAAGATCTGTCATAGGTTGCCACTCTCTGTATACAAAGGTGACTGAAATTCAGCATCCCTGTGCACCTGCACAGGTCCTGTCATAGGGTGGTATACAGTCTGTCTGTGCAAAGGTGGCTGAAGTTCAGCATCCCTATGCACCTGCACAGGGTCGGTCATACACTGACCTCCATTTCCCCCCAAGGAGTGGATGCAGTAGACAGGTGCCACTGTCTGATTGTGCCACCCTTGGGGTGAAGGAACAGGCTTGTCAACTGAAAAGACACTCCATCATCCTCCATGTTCCACACAGATCAGGGGGAGGGGAGAGGTACATGCAAGGGAGGTTTGTGTGGACAGACTTGATACATGCAGCTGGTGGTCATGCAAGGGACATGGTCAACAGGACACACAGACAAACATTACTCTAGGAGCCCCCCTCCCAATCATGCCAGGAAGTGGTGTGCAGCTCTTATGCACTCTTGCACACCTGCACAGAACAGGTCACAAAAGCCTCTTTCATGCAAACTTCTGTTCATGCTGACAGCAAGTGTACATCCAAAAATTATTATGCATTTATTGTCAGAGCAGAGGACAGTTGCTAGGGTGCATGCATAGGGTTACAATTAGGGTTAGAGTTAGGATTCTAATATTCAAGCGTACCTGCGCCAGTGCATCCACTCCTGTAAGCATAGGGCGCTTTAAATTAAAGCTTGCATTGTAGGGCGCATGCTCTGGATTGCCAAGTCAATTTCCACCACACGTGCAACAGTGCATTTATATGGCCGTTTTCTGGTGCATCAGTGTCACTGCATACTGTTGTGAATCAAGTCTACTAGAGGAATTTATAATTAGCTCAAATATGCAAGAGTGAAGCCCCCAAAATAGCTTCATGAGATCAAAACCAGGTGTATATCAGAGTCCTAAGGAATCTAGCAGGGGATGACGCTGAGAAGGACCAAACTCCAATTAAAGTCTAAAAATATTTATTGACACAATAAGCAAACATCCAAATAAGGCACACACACACACACACGAAGGATGAGCAGGAGAGAGTGGGGAGAGCAGAGAGGGAGACCAGGGTATGAGGGATATACTTATGCCCGAGAGATTCCTCCGAACTTCTGGCAGCAAATGCGGATGAATTAAGTGGAAGGGCACGACCGGCAAGCGGGGGCTCGCGGAAACTATCTCAGAGCGCAGACCGACAGAGGTTCAACATACACTTCCAAGGTAGCATGTGAACTGCCAGAATTCAAGGGTTTTGATAGGGAATTTCTGCCTTCTAGCTATGAGTCTAACAATGGAAGACAAAGGCTTTGATGAGCTTATCTTTGTGTATCTAAACAATGCATTTGGTTTCAAAACTATCAATGTAGGGGAGGCTAGAGAAAAGGGTGCAGTCAAATCTGATCACTGTCCCATTAAGTGTGAGACCTAAGACAAATAAACACCATTGTGTATCTTTTCCAGTACAATGGGATATTCCCTTGGGAAACTCCCAAACCTGCCTGTCCAGGAAATCTCTAGTGGTCTTGAGCAACTTCAGCAGTGCCTACATGACCTTACATTTAGGGGATTATGGCTGCCATCTCCCAAGGGTCAGGCTGGGGTCATAGGGAACTCGACATGCTTCTAAAGTGTTAGGGAAAATGGAGCACATTTGCTAACAATACATACACATATTCAAAGGTGCACATCTTCACCAAAGGAGCAGAAAAAAGTGGCTCCTTTTTGGAGTGGCTTTTCTCGGCATATGATGGCTAGAGGGCACTTTCCTGGAGACTTTTAGGCATGTGTCATCTAAAGGCCACACCTACAAATCACCCTCAAAGCATCCCTTTTTGCCCATCTGCATAGCCCCTTTGCTAGTAGGGATGATGCTCTTATCTCTCAGAGCTTTGTTTGAATCATTATAATAACTTGGGATGGGGAAAATATATGGCTCAGGTACAGGCTATTTGGGAAACCATCCCCCTAAGCAGATGGCTTAAAGGGCCATCTTGGGGGCAGGGAAGGGGAGTGGCAGCCGCAAGATTGGCGCCCCAACCCCTTCCCCAGGTTGTCTTTGGAGCAGCTGGCCCTCCGCACGGCTGGCACTCAGAGGAGGACCTCCCGCCGCAGCATTTGCACGTGCTGCGGCGGAAGAGTCAGCGAAGGTGTGCCGCAGCCTTTTGTGGCGCACCTTCATTGACTTGTGAAAGGAGTGCCAATTTAGCGCTCCTTTCAGGGGCGGCGAAGGTGTGCTGCAGGACCGAGGCATGGGGATGCCTCGGTCCCATGGTGCAGCTTTCTGGGGCGGCCCATGGCTGCTTGTCTGCTTCCCCCCCATATCTCCCTATATGATCTCCCCAGACAATGAGATCCTCAGGAGAAGCGCTTCTTTCCATCCCACCACCATCACAAGCACAGTTGGTGGGAACATGAGAAAGGGCCTTTTCCATGTCTGACCCAGACTCTGGAACTCCTTTTCCAGGGAGACCAGAATGGCCCCCTCTTTGCTGTCCTTCCACCGGCAGGCTAAGACTTTCCTGTTCAGACAGGTATTTAAGACAGAAGATTTTAAAGAACAGACTAGATGTTGTATTCTTTTAAAGTATTTTTTTAAACACTTTTATCTTTTCAACTAAATTTTATTCTTTTACATGCAATCTGTTTTAATCGTGTAATGATTTAATTTTGTTTTAATGTTAACACTATTCTATTTTTTTAATTGTACTGTTTTTAATCTTGTAAGCTTTTCTGAGTCCCAGTTTTGGGAAAAGGACATAATAATAATAATAATAATAATAATAATAATAGATTTTCCCAGTGTTTATATACTGTAGTGATCTGTCTATGCAAACATCTAAGGTACTTTGGTGTGAGGAGAGGGGCAATAAGGAAAGAAAATGTGCTGTATTTTGGGACTCTTCTGGTGGGATGGTTATGGGACTGTCATGACATAACAGCATTTACCACTACTAGTTTTAGCAGACAGATGGATTTCTAAGATTAGATGGATTTCTATGTCTTTAGCTTTTCAATATGAGTCACTACACAATTACAGTGCTGTGATTCCACTTTAATGACAACATTTCATGGAATCCTGGAATTTAAAGTCTGGAGAGTCACTAGAGCTCTCTGGTTGAGATTCCTAAATATCTCTGTTAAGTGTTGTTCACGCACTGGTAACCTCATGCCTAGATTTATGTAATGCGTTCTACATGGGGCTACCCTTGTGCTTGGTTCGGAAACTACAGCTGGTGCAAAATATGGCAGCAAGATTAGTATCAGGAACATCCAGGAGGGACCACATTACTCCAGTACTACGGTGCCTCCACTGGCTGCCTATCAGCTTCCGGGCTCAGTACAAGGTGTTGGTTATCACCTTTAAAGCCCTAAATGGCTTGGGTCCAAACTATCTTAGGGACCGCCTTCTCCCTTATAATCCTCCCCGCACTCTCCGATCCTCTGGGAGGAATTTGCTGCAGCCTCAAAAATCTAGGCTTTCAGCTACCTCCCAGACAGCTTTTTCTGTTGTCGCCCCCAAATTGTGGAACGGCTTGCCAGACGAGATCCGCCAATTAACATCTTTAGACAGCTTTGAAAAAGCTGTCAAGACAGATCTCTTCCGGCAAGCCTTCCCACGATAGAATATCCCGGCCTCAGTCCTCTCATTTCTTTAGGGGAGCCCTATCTGCCTCCCCGAAAACTATTATTACATTTCTGCAGTTCTCTGCCGCTTTATTGCACACTGGTGATTGTTGTTTTAATTCTGTTTATTTTAACTTGTAATTGATTTAATATTTTTTTAAGGGGTGAGTGGGAGGTAATTTGTTTTTATTGTTGTATTGCACTTTTTACTGTAAGCCGCCCCGATTGATCTCAAAGGGACGGGGTATAAATAAATATTATTATTATTATTATTATTATTATTATCCTTTCAGCAACAGGTAAAGACATTCTTGTGTGGGTAGGCTTTTGCAAATCAATAAGGTGCTATAAGGAATGTTGTGCTATTTAAATTTTAAGGTTTGCATTGTAACAATCAATTTTAACTTATAACTGTTTTAACTTTTAAAATGGTTGAATTGTTTTTTTTTAATTTTGTATTTATATAGTTTAATGTACTGTTTTAAAATTGTACTGTTTTAAATCTGCTGTTTGCCACCTTGAATCCCTGTACTGGGAGAAAGACAGGATATAAGAAAATAAAATAATAATAATAAATAATTCTGAAACTGGTACAGTATTACGTCCTGCAATCCTTAAAGTCACTATCTTGCTACTGCTGCTATATTGTTGGTTCATGTGAGAATGTGTATTGAGTGTGCTTTTGTGTGAGTGGATTCCTTTTTACAAATACATTTTACATTTTGACCTTGCATTCTAGAGTTCTGTTTCTCAGAACTGGTATACACAGGATTGATCTCTGCTTTGAGTTGCCCAAGCCTTTTCAGCTGCTGTGATTGAGCTAATAAAATTCCCTTATTAAATACAGATTGTGGGTGTCCTCTCAGGACCATGGCCTTTTGGGTAACATCCCTTCCTAAACTGTAAATCCCAGGAGTGCATAGGATGGAACTCTGACTGTTAAAGTGGAATCATAGTGTTATATGTGTGAAAAGTATAAGAGCCCCTGGCTGAATATTCCATCCACCCCATAGTTTAAAATCTTTACTGTGTCAAGACACTGTTTGCAAAGTCAGGCAAGTAGCCAAGGGTTTCGCTGTGTTGCCACCCCTGGCTCTGCCTCTTTGATCCTACATTTGAAGGAGATGGTTGACTGAAGGATAAGCTACCCTTTCTGTACTTTATCTTTAACTCTTTGGCATTCTCCCTGGTTTTTTATTACCATATCACAAGTGTGGGGTGGGGGATAGAATTCAAGCCTTCCCTAGTGGCTCCATAGGGTGGGATTGGGGCTTCACCGCAGCAGCCACACTTACCTGGTCCTGGATTGGGGCCTGAGGTTCCTGGGGGCCTTTTGGTTGGGGCGGTGCTGCAACTTGCCAGGTTGGTGAGGCTGCACTTCTGGCTTTGGATCTTTCAGGCTTTCCAAGGCCGCACAGCTGCACTAGGCCAAAATAGTAATTTGGCTGTGCTCCCTTCCTTTTTTACTTGGTTTGCTGCAGCCACACCAGGACTAGCTCATTGGGAGGGCTGCACTCCATCACTCTTTTGAGCCTGATCAGGTTGTGTGGCCACACTGGACTTCACTCGATGTTTGGGCCATGTCCCCCATCACCTTTAGGCCTGAATGGGTCCATGCACCCTTTTGAGGCCTGATCAGGGCCTGTGCCAGCCTTTGCCATGCCAGGGACTGTGCGGCCACACTGCACGTTGCTCACCATTTGGGCCACAGCCCCATCATCTGTAGGCCCAAGCAGGGCCGTGTGCCCTTTGAGGCCCGATTGGGCCTGTGCCAGTCTTTGCTGCACTGAGGGCTGCATGGCCAGGCCTCAATTGTCTTTTTAGCCATGTGCCCCCCCATCATCAACCATGCTCCCCTTGCCACCTTTTATAGGCCCAATCGGGGGCTGTGCTGGTTGTTCCCTCCCCCCCTTACTGCTCAAGCCTTCGGCCTGATCAGAGCCTGCTCATTTGTGTGGCTGTGTAGGGCCTAGTTTGGCTGAAACCATCCCACACCGCTGGCTGTGCTCCCTCCACTGCCCTGCTAGGCCCTGAGGACCCTATGGCTTCACTTGGCCCCGCCCCCTTTCATTCAGGCCTTTGGGACAAACTGAGGCCTTCCTTCAGGTCTTTAGGTCTAGTTGAGGCCTGTGTGATCCTTTTATTCCTTCTTGCCAGTCGCATTTGAATTTTTTCACACACACACATGTACACACATGTACATACATGTATGTGTATACACACATACACATTTATCAATATTATCATTATCCCTTTCATTTGAGCCTCTATTGGGGCTATTGGGGTCACACTTTCTCAGTCTCAGGATATACTTTGTGGGTGGGTGGTACTATCTCAGCCTTGTGAATTTTTCTGTGCTATGGGTTACTATTGGATTATCCATGACACCCAAAAAAGGGGACAGTGGAACCAAGGGTAAGGGCAAGGCACAGGTACCGCAGCCTGCCACAAGAACCCTGGTTGATAATTCCTCTGAATCTGATTTTGATGAAATTCTTTATGATGAGATTATTGGCTGCATTCAGGTGCTGGAAGGGGGCAAGGTGCTGGTGGCTCAGTCTTCTCAGTGGGTTCATAAGGAGGCTAGGCTTTCTAAGGCAGGGGTAGGCAACCTGTCCCCTTTAAGGGCCGAGGGACTTCAACTCCCAGAATCCCAGGAGCTATTGGCCAACATGGCTGAGGCTTCTGGGAGCTGAAGTCCCTCGGCCCTTAAAGGGGACAGGTAGCCTACCCCTATTCTAAGGCTACATGATTTGTCATTCAGGTTTGTTCTCATCTTGATGCATTAGAGCAGGGGTCAGCAAGTTCCCCTTACCTGGGGCCGGTCTGGGGATCCCTGGGTCTTCCGCTGGCCGATGGTGTGTGTGTGTGTGTGTGTGTGTGTGTGTGTGTGTGTGTGTGTAAAATGGCGGTGCACGCTCTCACATGCATGCTCCCACCAACCCCCGCCGCCACTGCACGTGCTGTCGCCGCGCTGCCATGCGCACACATGGCCGCCATTTTGTTTTCCAAAATGGTGGCCATGACTTGTTTCCACATGTGCAGTACTCTTGCGCATGCACGAATGAGCTGCACCCACCATTTTGGAAAACAAAATGCTGGCCGCGACTCATTTGCACATGTGCCACATGCAAAAATGAGTCGCAGCTGCCATTTTGTTTCCCAAAATGGCGGCCGCGGCTCGTTTGCACATGCGCAGGAGTACTGCGCATGCGCAAATGAGTCACAGCCTCCATTTTGGAAAACAAAATGGTGGCCGCGACTCATGCAGCAGCGGTGGGGGTTCAGCAGCGGCCAGTCCAAAGGCCTCGGGAGGCCGGCCCCAGCCCGCGGGCCATAGGCTGCTGACCCCTGCATTAGGGTGACAGCGTACTCAACAGGCAGAGGTGGCTGCATCTGTTCCTTCAGCAGAATCTGCTCTGGTTCCTTCAGCTGAGGCTTCAAGAGGTACTGATGCTCCAGAGGTGCTGAATCAGCCAGTTGAGACTTTAGATCAGGGGCAGGCAACCTTTCCCCTTTAAGGGCACAGGGACTTCAGCTCCCAGAAGCCTCAGCCATGTTGGCCAATAGTCCTATGTTGGACAATAGCTCCTGGGATTCTGGGAGCTGAAGTCCCTCGGCCCTTAAAGGGGAAAGGTTGCCTACCCCTGCTTTAGATTTTCAGACAGTTGTACAATATGGTTATAATTGGCTGTGGGGTGATGATAACATATATGGGCCTCCTGGTACTTTGTAGGTGATGTCCCTAGCTTCCAATAATTCATCTTCCCCACATTCACCTTGGGTTAGGCCCTCACAGGCTTTTATGCCTTAGAGCAATGGTCCTGTTGTTAACACACACACCCTTTCCAGGCAGGGATCTAGCATCCTTTAATTATCCTAGTGCAGGGGTAGGCAACCTTTCCCCTTTAAGGGCCGAGGGACTTCAGCTCCCAGAAGCCTCAGCCATGTTGGCCAATAGCCCCATGTTGGTCAATAACTCCTGGGATTCTGGGAGCTGAAGTCCCTCGGCCCTTAAAGGGGAAAGGTTGCCTACCCCTATCCTAGTGCCTTGTCTTATGTTTTGTATCTCCTTCAGCCATTCCCTTTGGGGAGCTAATACTCCTGTTGGGAGATCATTTGTTGCAATCCACAAAAGAAAAGGTACTTCCAGGGGAATATGTGGATATATTTACATTGCTGTATAATTATTATTATTATTATTATTATTATTATTATTATTATTATTATTATTATTATTAATACCCCGCTTAAATGAAGACAATCTAAGTGGCTTACAACAGTTAAAACCCCATACAACAAAATTCATACCCCAACCCACCCCCTTAAAACAGTATTAAATGGCAAGATAATTAAAACAGGAATATAAACATTCCCACACAAATAAAACAAACATGAAAATATAAAAATATAAAAATGTAAAAATATAAAAATGCCCTGATTAGACTCAACTGTCCTCCCCATCCATCAGCAATTGATGGGGCCACGGGGGGAGTGCAGGGATCAAAGAGCCCAAGGCCGGGAGAATTAATCTGGAAAGGCCTGCTGGAAGAGATCCATCTTGACAGCTTTCTTGAAGCTGTCTAAAGATGTCAGCTGACGGATCTCGTCCAGCAGGTTGTTCCAGAGTTTGGGAGCGACAATAGAAAAGGCCCTCTGGGAGGTCGCCTCCAGCCTAGATTTTTGAGGATGCAGCAAATTCCTCCCAGAGGACTGGAGACCATGGGGAGGATTATATGGAAGGAGGCATTCCCTGAGATAGCTTGGACCCAAGCCATTTAGGGCTTTAAAGGTAATAACTAACACCTTGTACTGGGCCCAGAAGCTGATAGGCAGCCAGTGGAGGGACCTCAACACAGGAGTAATGTGGTCCCTCCTAGATGTTCCAGAGATAAGTCTGGCTGCCATGTTTTGGACTAACTGAAGCTTCCGAAAAAAGTACAGGGGTAGCCCCACGTAGAGCGCATTACAGAAGTCAAGGCGTGAGGTTACCAGTGCATGCACAATGGTCTTGAGATCCCTTACTTCCAGAAAAGGGTGCAGCTGGCGTATCAGCCGAAGCTGATAACAGGCGCTCTTGACCATTGCATTAACCTGATTCTTCATCAGGAGCGACGAGTCAAGAAGCACCCCCAGGCTGCGAACACAGTCACTGGAGGAGAGTGTGACCCCATCCAGGACTGGAGGTTGCAACCCAATTCTTGGTTTCAGGGCTGCTCCCGTGAGCACCTCCGTCTTGTCTGGATTCAGTTTCAATCTGTTTTTCCTCATCCAGCCCATTACCGCTCGAAGACATTCATTGAGGGAGGAGATGCCATTGGAATTCGAGGCCGATGAATGTGACACGGAGAAATAGATTTGGGTGTCATCAGCGTACTAACACCCAGCACCATAACTCCGTATGATCTCACCCAGCGGCTTCATATAGATATTAAATTACACCGGGGACAAAATAGCCCCCTGAGGGACCCCACAAGTGAGTTCCCTCTTACTGGAGCTACTGTCCCCGAGCAGCACCCTCTGGGACCTACCCGAAAGGAAGGACCGGAATCAATGCAAAGCAGTGCCCCCGATACCTAACCCCTTCAGGCGGTCCAAGAGGATGCCGTGATCTATTGTATCAAAAGCTGCTGAGAGGTCTAAGAGCACCAACAGAGTCACACTACCCCTGTCGATGTCAGACGCAGATCGTCGGTCAAGGCAACCATGGCAGTCTCGACCCCAAAGCCCTCTTATTGGAGCTATAGTCCCCGAGCAGCACCCTCTGAGACCTATAGGGAGCTTGAGAAGAAGGATAAGGATGAACTAGATGTGAACGAGAATGAAAAAATAAAAAAGTAGAAAGTGGATTATAACTGGATGAATTGGATTTTTGAGTATTGCGTTCACTCTGGAGTTGTGCCTAAAGCCAATCCATTGTGGGGCCCTGATATGATTCAATATTTAGATATTATTCACAGGGTTACGTGGACTATGGTGACCCAGCTTGACTTCTTTATGACAAAGCCTTTAGTATGTGCGCTGCCCTGTTCCTGAACGGCAGATGAGATATGCTGCATTCACAGTTGTGTATACAGCTTATGACACCAGCTCTCTCAATGCAGGGGGAGCAGTCTCACAGTGGACACTTAGTTCAGAGAATGTCCAATTCCACTGCACAGTCTTTAGGTCAGCAGGAGAAGTTGCTATGCTGGAAGTATAGTTTTCAAGGAGTCTGTAATTGTAAAGCGTGCAAGTACAAGCATGAATGTTCTGTTTGTAAGGGGTTTCACTCCTTTTGAAGCTGTACCAAAAGCAGAGGTTCACAAGAAGCCAGTGGTAGGAAGGAAGGGGATGCCCCCCTATGCCTCCAAAAGGTGCCCAGTCCAATTAAAATTTTCAATTTTGGTTCACCGTCTGGAGCATTATCCTGACCACCAGTCTGCTGAATATTTATGTGATGGTTTTCTTTATGGTTTTCAGATTCTGTTTCACGGTATCAGATGCCCCTTTTGGGCAAACAGCTTAAAGTCAGTGCGGGGGATGAAGCAGGTGGCTAGGGACAAAATTGCCAAAGAGATTTGGGAAGGCAGAGTCCTAGGCCCATTTGATGGAACACTTGTCCCAAACTTTAGAGTTTCCTTCCCTGGGGTTGTCCATAGGAAAGCAGAAAGTGAGTTTCACGTAATTCAACATTTGTCCTATTCTAAGGGTCAATCAGTGAATGATGCTAACCCTCTAAGTTTTGTTCCATTCATTATACATCATTTGACAGTGCAGTTAAACAAATTTGTAAACATGGGCTTTTAGCTGAGCTGGCCAAGTTTGATATAAAGTCAGTCTTCTGTTTGTTGCTAGTTCATCCCATGGACTTTGAATTGTTGGGTTTTCATTTTGAAGTTAAGTTTTACATAGACAGGGCTCCTCCTGTGGGCTGTTCAGTATCTTGTGCAACATTTGAGGCCTTTAGCACATTTTTGGAATGGGCTATAAGAGATAGGTGTTGTTCACTGTCTTGGTGATTTTTTGTTTAGTGGTGGTTCAGGTTCTGGTCAATGTGGATTTCTGCTCCATGAATTTGAGAGATTGGCTGGTCAGCTTGGAGTTCCCCTATCTTCGGAGAAGACTGAGGGGCCATCTATTAATTTGACATATTTGGGCATAGACACTATTAACCAGTCTTGCCAGTTGCCTTCAGATTAGCTTCAGGACCTACGGGAATATCTTCAGGCTTTTTAGGGCTTAGAAAAGCCACTATACATGAGTTTCGGGTTTTGATTGGGCATTTAAATTTTGCTTGCAAAGTGGTCGCACTTGGCCATGCCTTTTTTTGAGCTGCCTTTGTGATATGCTGTCAGGTGTGCCCCAGCCACATCATAGAATTCATTTCACTTCTGGAATTAAGGAAGATTTACGTATTTGATTACAATTTTTGGAAAGTTCTAATGGCATTTCATTCTGGTGGGAGGAGCTTAAGGTCAAAGATGGCTTGCAGGCCTCTTCTAATGCTTCAGGTTCCATAGGTTTCAGGGTGTTTTTTAGGGGGCGTTGGTGTGTCCAGTATTGGCCTCCAGAGTGGAGTAGCTTGGGAATAACATCAAATTTGACATTTTTGAAGTTTTTTTCCTATTTTGGTGGCAGTCACTATATGGGCAGAGGAACTTGCCAATTCCTCCATTCATTTTTGATGTGACAATTTGTCCCCAGTGCATGTTATTAATTCCTTCACACCTAAGGGCCTATACAGACTGGCCTAAAGGGACGGCCTGGGGGTGGAGTTGGGGTGGGGTGACCACATGCTGGTTGCCCCAACTTCGCCCCAACTCTGCCTCAATGACATGTCCCTGACTGCACAGTGTCAGGGCAACCCGTTGGTGCAGTGTGCACACACGCTGCACCAAAGAGGCACAAAAGAGCTACAGTGGTGACTCTAAGGGCAGCTTTTTGTTGCCCCCAAAAGCAGTAGCATTTGCACGCTCTTTTGGGAGTGGCAAAAAGCTGGATCGGGGCCATGGCATGTGGTTGCTGCGATCCCATTTCAGCGCTCATAGGGGCAGTACAGAGCCACCCCTTGTTTCTTTTGTTTTACAGATACTAGATTGTGGCAGGCAAGGCATCACATGATGATCTTCAGCCATAGCATGGTTTATTGGGCAGCCCGTCAGGCTCACATTGGTCACTTTGGAACACACCTCATATTGGGAGAAGGTGCTGCCTTTGAGTGGCATGGCCTGTTGCCATTTTTGTTTGAGTTGCGCAATGAGCATCCTCCACATGTTCTTGTTCTACATTTAGGTGGAAACAATTTAGGTTTGCTTTTCAAGCTATTCATGATAAAAAAAGTTATTAAAGCCCATTGGCCTTTGGCTGAAATTGCTCCTTATCCGTGGAAGATAATGGGAGGAGATTTTGACTACAGTGAGCACCTAGGTCACCATTCTGGTGGCAGGAGGGTCACTGGAACCACCTCTTTTGGTCTAGGGACTGTGGAGGTGATGAAAGGGGATTCCTTTGAGGCTGTCCTGAAGGATAAACCCTCTCTTTAAGTCTTGGGCCTTGAGGAAGGGACTTTTGGATTGGCTTTCCTGATGTGGGCTGACCAAGGATTAACCGAATGTGTGTCATTGCCCTGGGAAAGCTGCAGAAGAGGTCTATGGAAAGGCAGCTACTCCCACTTTAGTTGCATTTCTTCCAAGAAATATTAAATAGGTAAATTAATAAAGTGGCCCTTTTGAAACTCATTTCCTGTGTCAGGGCTCTTTATTCACTGGTTGGTCAATATTGGCTGTCTTGCAATGTCAAGAGAGCTACAAGTTTCTACTCCTTCTTCCTTGATTGCATAGGCACCTCATTTTTTTACTGCTTTTTTCATCATTGAAAGGATCATATTGTAATGCCTGTGGCATAGCTATTAAAAAAGAATAACCACTTGTGAATGACAAAAATGTTGGGGGAAATATAGTGGAATACATAAGGATACAAACATGATTTTAAGAGTTAAACAGTTACTTCATTGGATCTACATGGATGTATCGGTCAGCAGTAGGTTTTCTCCTCATTCATTTGTGTTTAATCTGAAGGGTTTTTTTTTTTCATTTTAGATATTAAGATTTGCAATATTTTGTAAATTTTCTTCAAGAATAAAAGAAATCAAATGCTCCTCTTGTAATCCAGAATGGTTGAAACAAGTCTATTGCTGGTGTGACAATGGCTCACAATGGAAAGAAGCAGGAGACCAGAATGAACCTCTCAAAGGACAGCATAAATTAATGTTCAGCTAAGATTTATGGTTGCTTTACTGATTAGCCTTTATAAGATCATCCAAAAAACCATGTACAGTAAAAGCATTAAATAGAATCACTGTTACTATTACAGAGTTCATAATAAACTAATGTGACATATTTATCTCATTGCATTCCATTTGCAGAGGAGTCTCATTTAGATCTTAGATATTAGCTAACTGGCAGACTACAACTTTGCATGCAGAAGCCTGAATTCAGTCCTTGGATTTTACATGGCTTGGTAGCAGTTGATGAGGGGGAAAAAAATGAACCTGAGGCACTGAAATGGCACCTGTTTAGTCAGAGTAAACAATAGTAAGGAAAATGACAACAACAACAACAACAACAACAACAATTATTATTATTATTATTATTTTGTAACCCACCTCTCTGCTCAGCAAATAGCCTCACTCAGTTTAAAGGAGGCACTATCTTTCCATGGTGGTGGCATTGTGTGCTCCTGTGAGGCAAAAAGGCTATGATGATGGCAGTGGTATTGTTGGTTGGGCCTCCCATATCAGACAAGCTACTGCTGAGGAACCAGACTAAATATACCAAACAACTACTGGACAGCAGTAACAGTGGAGGGTTACACTGGTAGAGGATCTCTAAAAGACAATGCCAGTGCCTCCATAGCTAACATTTGTCAGTTCTACACAGAGGAAGGTACACTAAACCTCCTTTTGCTGCTCTTTTACTATGAATAACCTATGATGAGACAATCCAAAGTGAAACAAGAGCTAGTGCCAGAAAATGAGAATCTCAGGATGGATGGCAATGAATCGCACACAGCTGGACTTCAGCCAACAGGACGTTCAGCTGTTGATGTGCTCAGAGACAAATGGAAAGTCCATGGAAAATGTGAAGCATGAATTAGGAAAAGCTAGACCTATGACTTTATCACACGGGGGAAATCCCGTGCAGAAATGGGATTTAAAAGGTGGGAAAAACCCACAAAAGCGGGCAGATTTTCACACACATCGCTGTTAAAATGGGGTTAACCTGAATGGCAAGTAGTCAGAAACTGTTTGTTTTTTTTTACTTTCAGGATTTTCCGAAAGTAAAAAGAAGCAGTTTCTGACTACTTTCCGTTCGGGTTAACCCCATTTTAACAGCGACGTCATCTGAAAATCTAACTGCTTTTGCAGTTTTTTTCTAATTTAAAGCCCCGTTTCCGCATGGGATTTCCCCCCTGTGATAAACTCCCTAGTAAAACAAGAAATGGAAAGTATAAACATTGCAATACTTGGGTTGAGTGACCTAAAGTGGTCAAATTCTATAACAAAGACTTTTATCATATATGGAGTGGGACTTGTCAGATGTCCTAGCTGGATTCAGGAAAGAAAAAAAACAACACTAGAGATCATATTGCAAACAATGTTGGCTAATGGAGTATACCAAAGAATTTCAAAAGAAAATCAGTCTGTACTTTATAGATGATAGCAAATTGTTTGATTGTATAGATCATTAAAAAATTATGGATTCTTCTTAAAGAAATGGGTGTGTCATCACATGTCCTGACATGTAACCTGTACCCAGGAAAGGAGGCAACTGTTAAGATGAAATACAGAGAAATGCAATAGTTTTCAGTTGGCAAGAGGGCCAGGCAAGACTGCATTTTATCACCCTATCTGTTTAACATGTATGTTGAACATATATATATATATATATATATATATATATATATATATATATATATAAGCAAGATGAGACTTGGAGGAAGGAAACATGAAAACTGAAGGAAGGAATAACAATTTAAGTTATGCAGATGACATACTACTGGCAGAAAATAGCAAAATAGCAAAAATGTGGAATGATTTCTGAGGAAAATCAAGGGAGAAAGTGCAGAGGCAGATTTAGAGTTGAACTTGAACAATACAAAAATAATGACCACCAAACTGTAATTATGTAAAAAATATGTAATTTACATAATTTTAGTATTTACAATTTAAAGTAATGAAGACATTGAAGTAGTTCAAGATTTTCCATACCTTGACTAACTCATTAATCAGAATGAAGACTGCAAGAAATCAGATGAAAAGTAGGACTTGGAAGGGCAGCTATGAAGGAACTAGATCCTGAGTGTGAATAAATATCATTGAATATGAACATGAACATGCTGTCATATTTCCCACATCTACGTATGGTTGCAAAAGCTGGACAGTGAAGAAAGCTGATAGGAAGAAAATCAACTCTTGTGAAATGTGCTGGAGAAGAGTTCTATACATATGATTGACTGGTAAGAAGTTGAATAAATGGATCCTACAGCAAATCAAGCCTGAACTTTTCCTAGTAGCCAAAATGACTGAAGTGAGGCTGTTGTACTTTGGGCATATCATGAGAAGATATGACTCACTAAAAACAACAACAATAATGCTTGATAAGGTAGAAGACAGAAAGAAAAAAAGGAAGACTGCATTCCAGATGAATAGACACAATGAAGGAAGCCACTCAGTCTGCAAGACCTGATCAAGGCTGTCAAGGGACGTTATCACACGGGGGAAATCTGTTGGTTCATCCACACAAATCCCAAACAAAAAGCAAATTTGCATTTCACGATTTCACACAACATCGCACAGAAACTGGACAGAAAGTGGTATTATCTGAGATCTTTTTAATTTCAGGAGTTTAGAGGAAATGCATTTGCGAAATTACAGTAATTGCGCATTTACTTTAATCTGAAAAGCAAATACGCACAGACAATTCTCTTTTAAAACCTGGAGAAGGGCCAAGAGGAGGAGGAGGAGGGGCCTCCAGGGAGGGAGAATCCTGGGCTCCTCCTCAGTGCCATGCAGGGAAGGGAAGGGAGCCCAGGAGAGGGAAGTTTGGGATGGAGGAGAAGTTTGGCATTTGGGATGGAGGGAAAAGCAAGGGAAAGAAGGCTTCCCTCGCAGCAGCTGTGGATGGATGTGGGTGCAAGTGTGGGGTGTGCTTGTGGAGCAACTTGGAGATCCATCTCTCCATGACGTTCTGCCCTGCAGGTCCTACAAAGGGGAAAGGCTCATGGGGAGGGAATGGGAGCTACCTCTAGTTTTCCTGTCTCCTGGGCATCATCCAAGGCTCTGGCTCTCCCCAGGGAACACCCAGCCCTTCCTTCCTTCCTTCCTTCCTTCCTTCCTTCCTTCCTTCCTTCCTTCCTTCCCTCCCTTTCCTCCTCCTCCTCCTTCCCTGCCAGCTCTGCCTGTGATCCTGCCATCCTTGCCCATCTCCTCAGCAGCTGACAGCCTCCAATGCCAGGAAAGGAGAGAGAGAGAAAAGGGAGGGTGAGCCATCCCAATCCCTCCCTTGGCTTGCCTTGGCTTGCTTTGCCTTGGCTTGCCTTTCCAGCCTCCTCCTCCTCCTCCTCCTCCTCCTCCTCTGCTCTCTTGAGAGGTCTTAACCCCAATGGAAGGGGGCTAGGACCTGTGCATGAGGACATGACCCCAAATGGAGGACAGTCTGACATTTCCTCCTGGGAAATGCAGGACCCGCCCTGGAAAAGGAGGAGTCTTGTCACAAAACACACCCATTTCCAGTACATGTACGGGTTCTTTTCACTTGTGTATGAAAGTTAAAAACGTCTTTTTTTTTTTTTTTTTGCTTTTAACTTAATTCCGTTATTATTCTAATTACATGTGAAAAGCTTTTGCAAAATTAAGCTCTATTTTCGCTTTCTTTTCGGGATGCTTCATTTCCACTTTATTATCTCTTTAACAATGAAACTGGCCCATGTGTGATAACGTCCAAGGATAGGATGACATGGAGGTTTCTCATTCCCAGGGTCAACTTGAAGTCAACTTGATGGCAGTTAACAACAACAACAATTATTCATGTCAGAGATGAGAAAGTCTGTCAGTTTTTATTTCTACCATTCAGATTTTTTAAACTTTGTGTTCTTTCCATCTCAAGAATGTGATATGTGAATTTTGGAAAATTCTTCAAAAACAAAGGGCTTGAACAGACTGCCAGAAATAATCCAGGTTGAGACCACTTTAACTTTCCTGGCTTAATGCCAGGGAATCATGAGAGCTGTAGTTTTTTCTGATTCATTGATCCTTCTTTGTAAGAGAGCTCTAGTGCCACAATAAACGACAGTTCCCATGATTCCCTAGCACTGAGTCAGGGCAGTTAAAGTGGTCTCAAACTGGATTATTTCTGGCAGTCTGTCCAGGCCCTAATTTTCACTGCCCCCCCCCCCCCCCCCCCCGGGCACTGGCAAGATTCATTAGGTGTCAACAGATGGCTTCCCTTTCTGATAGGCAACAAATCTGTTTCAGATTTTGGTTCAAACTTTTTTTTAAAAAAAATATTGTTGTATATTGCATATAACATAGACAAACAAACACCAACAGTACAATACACAATAAAAATACATAATACAATACAATACACAAAAACAAACAAACTTCTTCACTACCAAACCTAACAATGAAAATCATCATATTAATTTCTTATCACTCTCTTTGTTTCTTCCTTAATTAAATTCAAATTCAAATTAAATCATATATATCACAATGCTTATCTTAACCTATTCTCTCCACTAATATGATTGCAAATGCCACTCAACAAAGCCCCACCCGCTGAGTCACAGTCACACTCTCCCCAAGAGTTTTTTTTTTTTTTTTAAAGAATTTAAAAACTTACCCTCTCAAGATGGCTGCCTGGAAACTGCTTTCTTCCCCTTTCCTAGCAGGAACTGGCCTGGAAAGCTTTCTTTTCTTTCTCCTTTCCTGGCAGAAAATACCTAGAAAGCCTCTTTCTCCTCTCTTTTAGTAACTGGCCTGGCGAGCCTCCTCCTCCTCCTTCCCCTGTCCTGGCCGAAACTGACCTGAAACTGACCTCTGGCAGCAGTTGTATAGAGCTAACTGCCTAGCCCACCCCCTATTGACTTGCAAATGCCACTCAACAAAGCCTCACCCGCTGAGTCACAGTCACACTCTCCCCAAGAGTTTTTTTTTTTTTTAAAAAAAAAGAATTTAAAAACTTACCCTCTCAAGATGGCTGCCTGGAAACTGCTTTCTTCCCCTTCCCTTTGTTGAGTGGCATTTGCAAGTCAATAGGGGATGGGCTAGGCAGTTAGCTCTATACAACTGCTGCCAGAGCCACGCGCCGTATGGCGCGCAAATTTTTTTTAACCAGTACTAATTGTAGAAAAGTTCCATTCATGAGCAGACTTAAACACTGGTGTTAGCAAGGGATTTTCTTTGAGGAGGAAAGTCGTAGTCCTCTTTCAGGTACTAATTAAGACTTAGTATGGACACTGAAGGAACAGCAGCCGTCACCTGCAATACCTGTGGTATGTTTGTATTCTTACCTTCAGATGTGGGGAATTACACATGCTCCAAGTGCAAGTTGGTAGCCCTCTTGGAGGACAAAGTACAGCAGCTGGAGGCGAGGGTAGCTACACTTCAAAATATTAGGGAGCAAGAGGCTTTCCTTGACAGAACAGAACGGTCTTGGATGGGGAACACACAGAGGAAGTTGCTGGGGAAGAGGTCACATCACACACACAGGAGGTAGAAAGCTGGAGGAAGGTCACACACAGAAGTAAGGAGACCAAGGATCGTTCTGGGAGCTTGTGGCTACAGAATCGATTTCAAGCTCTTACTCTTAGCAAGGAGGACGAAGAAGAGCAGCAAGGACAGATTTCAGAGACAGAGCAGGGGACCCTGGGAGTTCCACCACAGGGAACAGTCGCTGCTAGGCCTCGGAGGAGGCGTGTGGTCATGGTGGGGGACTCCTTGCTGAGGGGGACAGAAGCAGTGATTTGTGGGCCTGACAAGATGTCTCGAGAGGTGTGTTGTCTTCTTGGGGCAAAGATCAGAGATGTGACAGAGAGGCTGACAAGACTGGTCAGGCCTACCGACCAATACCCCTTCCTTTTGGTCCACGTGGGAACGAACGACACAGCAAGACACAGCCTTCAGAACATCAAAAGGGATTACGAGGCTCTAGAAAAGAAGCTGAAAGAAATGGAGGCACAGATTGTCATCTCGTCTCTTCTGCCAGTTCAAGCGCATGGTCCAGGAAGAGAGAGGAAGATAGCAGATGTCAACAATTGGCTCCGCAGATGGTGTCGTCGAGAATGATTTGGATTCTTGGATCATGGGCTGCGGTTCCATGAGGACGGACTCCTGGCAAGGGTTGGGCTGCATCTAACACCAGTTGGAAGAAATGTTTTTGCCAACGGTCTCAAGAATTTGATCAGGAGGGCTTTAAACTGAACTGTGTGGGGAAGGGAGACAACATCCTGGAAGACAAAGGGACTGGAGAAAATAGTCAAACTGTCATAGAGGAAACAAGGCAAACAGTACAGGGACCCAACAGTGGGAGGCAAAAAACGTGCACAGGCAGCAAGTAAAGGGGACACATGGTCTTAGATGTCTCTACACTAATGCACAGAGCATGGGAAATAAGCAAGATGAACTTGAACTCCTAGCACAACAAAGCAAATATGATATAATAGGCATCACTGAAACCTGGTGGGATGTGTCTCATGACTGGAATGTAGAAATAAAAGGGTATAACCTTTTCAAGAGAAACAGGACAAACAGGAAAAGAGGAGGAATAGCATTATATGTCAGGGATATTTACACCAGTGAAGAAATCCAGGACATCAATCCTGGAAGCCAAGTGGAGAGCATCTGGATAAAAATTAAAGGGGAAGGAAACAACAGGGATGTTAGTGTGGGAGTCTACTACAGACCTCCAACTCAAGCAGAAGAATTGGATGATGCCTTTCTAGAACAGATGACCACACACTCAGAAAGGAGAAATATAGTAGTGATGGGTGATTTCAACTATCCGGATATTTGCTGGAAGTCAACTCGGCAAAATCCTCAAGGTCTAGCAAATTCCTCACTTGCCTCGAAGACAATTTCATTGTTCAAAAGGTGGAAGAGGCAACGAGGGAGTCAGCTATTTTGGATCTGATCCTAACTAACAGGGAAGACCTAGTTAATGGGGTGCAAGTGGTTGGATCCTTAGGCGGGAGTGATCATGTCCTCCTGGAGTTTATTATACAGTGGAAAGGAGAAGCCAGGCATAGTCAGACACGCATTCTAGACTTTAGGAAAGCTGATTTTACTAAACTTAGAGAAATACTGAGGGTGATCCCATGGACAGGAATACTAAAAGAGAAGGGAGTTCAAGACGGATGGGAGTTTCTCAAAAGGGAGATACTGAAGGCACAATTTCAAACCGTGCCAGCGAGGAGGAAAAATGGGAGGTGTCTCAAGAAACCAGGATGGATGACTAAGGAACTTGCAACTGAACTATGTTTTAAACGGAACATGTATAAGAAATGGAAAAATGGGGAAATCACCAAAGAGGAATTCAAACAAATAGCTAGCACGTGTAGAGGTAAAGTCAGAAAAGCTAAAGCGCAGGATGAAATCAGGCTTGCTAGAGAGGTTAAGAACAATAAAAAGGGCTTTTGGGGGTATGTCAGCAGCAAAAAGAAAAAGAAGGAAATGGTAGGGCCACTGTGTGGAGAAGATGGCAAAAAGTTAACAGGAGACAGAGAAAAGGCAGAACTACTCAACACCTTCTTTGCTTCAGTCTTCTCAGAAAAGGCAAAGGGTGCTCAACTTGAGGATAATGGAGCAGAGGACAGAATAGGAGAATTTCAGCACAGAATAAGTAAAGAGATAGTACAGAAACATCTGGTTAATCTAAATGAATATAAGTCTCCAGGACCAGATGAATTACAAGGGTATTAAAAGAACTGGCAAATGTAATATCGGAACCATTGTCAATAATCTTTGAGAATTCCTGGAAAACAGGAGAGGTCCCAGCGGACTGGAGGAGGGCAAATGTTGTCCCCATCTTCAAAAAGGGGAAAAAAGAGGATCCCAACAATTATCGTCCAGTTAGTCTGACATCAATACCAGGAAAGATTCTGGAGCAGATCATTAAACAGAGAGTCTTTGAACATCTGGAAGGTAATTTCATAATCACAAAAAGTCAACATGGGTTTCAGAGAAACAGGTCATGCCAGACAAATCTGATCTCTTTTTTTGATAAAATTACCAGCTTGGTAGATGAAGGGAATGCTGTGGATATAGAATATCTTGATTTCAGTAAGGCCTTTGACAAGGTTCCCCATGACATTCTTGCAAGCAAATTGGTAAAATGTGGGCTAGACAAAGTAACTGTTACATGGATTTGTAATTGGTTGACTGGTCGAACCCAAAGGGTGCTCAACAATGGCTCCTTTTCAACCTGGAAAGAAGTGACCAGTGGGGTGCCACAGGGCTCTGTCTTGGGCCCAGTGCTATTCAATATCTTTATTAATGACTTGGATGACGGTATTGGGGGCATAGTTATCAAATTTGCAGACGACACCAAATTAGGAGGAGTAGCTAATACCCCAGAGGACAGGATCAAAATTCAAAATGACTTGAACAGACTAGAAAGTTGGGCCAAAGCTAACAAAATGAAATTCAACACGGAGAAATGTAAGGTACTGCACTTAGGGCGGAAAAACGAAAAGTACAGATATACGATGGGGGACACCTGGCTGAATGAGACTACGTGTGAAAGGGATCTAGGAATCCAGGTGGACCACAGGTTGAACATGAGTCAACAGTGCGATGCAGCAGCTAAAAAGGCCAATGCAATTTTAGGCTGCATCAGTAGAAGTATAGCGTCTAGATCAAGAGAAGTAATAGTGCCACTCTATTCTGCTTTGGTCAGGCCTCACCTGGAATACTGTGTCCAGTTCTGGGCACCACAATTCAAAAAAGATGTGGAGAAACTGGAGCGTGTCCAAAGGAGGGCAACTAAAATGGTGAAGGGCCTGGAAACCAAGCCCTAAGAGGAACGACTTAGGGAGCTGGGGATGTTTAGCCTGGAGAAGAGAAGGCTGAGAGGTGATATGATAGCCGTGTTTAAATATTTGAAGGGATGTCATATCAAGGAGGGAACAAGCTTGTTTGCTGCTGCTCCAGAGACTAGGACCCAAAACAATGGATGCAAGCTGCAAGAAAAGAGATTCCACCTCAACATTAGGAGGAACTTCCTGACAGTAAGGGCGGTTCGACAGTGGAACACACTCCCTCGGAGAGTAGTGGAGTCTCCTTCCTTGGAAGTCTTTAAGCAGAGGCTGGATGGCCATCTGTCAGGGATGCTTTGATTGGGAGTTCCTGCATAGCAGGGGGTTGGACTGGATGGCCCTTGTGGTCTCTTCCAACTCTATGATTCTATGATTCATATTATAATTATCAATTAAATGCGTATTAACATACATCTTTGTTGTTATCTACATGGCTTAGCTTTATCTAATTACTTATAATAAACATATCCAATATTATCCTGACAAATTGATCGTTGCAATCCTTCCCCATTGCTCTCTTATAAACTTAATAACTTTTTCCCAATCCCTATAGTATTTCTCCGGAGAACAGCTTTTAAGTAATTGTGACAATTTATCCATTTCTAAGATGTCATATAATTTCCAAAGCTAGTCTTCTTTGCTGGGAGTTTCCTTTGCTTTCCATTTACTTGCAAATAGGACTCTTGCAATCATGATCATATAGAAGAGTATTTTCCCATATTTTCTTTCTAATCTATCTTCTATTATTCCTAAAAGGTAAATTTCAGATTTTAATTCAATTTTGGTACCAAATATTAATTAAACTGTTAATTGATTATTATTTTTTTGCGTATTTACACATCCACCAACAATGAAAGAATGTTCCCTTCAATTCACCACATTTCCAACAACTACTATCACTATTTTTGAATATTTTAGCTAACTTGTTAGGGCTCAAATACCATTGGTAAAACATTTTTTACCAATTTTCTTTTAAATTTTGAGAGGCTGTATATCTCAGATTTTTCTTCCAAATTTTTTCCCATTGAGTTAAATGTATGTCCAACATATTTTGCCCATTGGAGCATCGTGTTCTTTACAACGTCCTCTTCCATTTCATTTTTTAGTAAAAGTTTATATAAAAGTCTTATTGATTTCTCTTTATTTCCACATAATATTATTTCTATTTCTGATTCCCCCCCCCCGCAACTCCATATTTTTTAACATCAGACATCGCCTTTGTATAAAGTTGCCTGTACTGAAACCAACCTAAATCGAAACCCTTTTCTTTCATCTCAGCTTGGGTAAAAATTTTAACTCTCCCTTTTCCAAATTTCATTAAATCCTTATAGAAACACTATTCTTCATGTCTGGTCATTTCTCTTCTATAGAATGCTTCATGAGGTGAAGCCCAAAGGGGTATGTTTTGCGTAATTCTACATTTATGTTTTTTTCCAGATTTTCAACAGAGCTCTCCTTACACAATGTTTATTAAAAGATTTGTTTCTTTTCTCTTTTCCATAAAGCAGATATGCATGATATCCAAATACTAACCCCTCCCCTTCTAATTCGAGCAACCTTTTATTTTCTAATTTAATCCAGTCTTTAATCCACACCAGACCACAAGCATCAAAGTAGAGCTCAAAGTTAGGTACAGATAATCCATCCCTTTCCCTTGCATCTTGTAAGACTTTTAGTTTTATCCTTGGTTTCTTTCCCTGCCAAATGAACTTTACAATATCCCTATTCCACTCTTTAAAAGGTTCTTTAGATGAAATAATTGGCAATGTTTGAAAAAGGTATAACATTTTGGGCAGAACATTCATTTTGATTGTAGCAATTCTACCTAAAAGGGACAGATTTAATTTGTTCCACCTTACCAAATTATTCTTTATTTCCTTCCATAATGGTTTATAATTGTTTTCAAATAGTTCATTTTTTTTTTTTTTTTGGTGTGATTTGAATCCCTAGATATTTTACTTTTTTCTTTATCTCTATTCCAACTCTTTCCTGTAGTTTCCCTTCTTCTCTAGAGTTCATATTTTTTGTAATAATCGCTGGCTTTTTCTTGTTTATTCTACAACCTGTAATTTCACTGAATGTTTCTATTATTTCCATCAGTAAATTCAACTTTTCAATTGGATCTTCCAGGTTGATTACTAAATCGTCAGCAAATGCCCTAATTTTATAATTATAATTTTTAATTTTAACTCCTTGTAGATCCTTTTCTCCTTTTATTCTTCTAATTAGTAGTTGGATTACTACAAGAAAGAGTAGGGAGGACAGGGGGCGAACCGTGCCTTGTCTCTCTTGCAATGTTGACTGCATGAGTTTTGTCACCATTTATAAATATTTGTGCTCTTTGATTTTCATAGATTTTCTTTATCCAATTAATATAATTATCCCCGATATTCATTTTCATCATAAACTGTATTAATGACCACCAATTTACCTTATCAAATGTTTTTTGTAAATCAAAGAAGAAAAGATCCAATTTCTTTTCATTATTCCTTTCATAGTATTCAATTACATTGACAACATATCTTAAATTGTCCCTAATTTATCTTTTCAGAAAAACAAAAACAAAAAACAACCTCTTTGGTCTTCATCTATAATTTCTTTCAAGCATTTTTTAATCTATTAGGCAATATTATTGTAAATATTTTATAATCATTATTTAACAAAGAAATAGGTTGATAATTCGTTGGGTCATCCCGATTTTCCTTACCCTTGGGTATAAGAATTATATCTGCCTCCTTCCAGGATTCTGGAATGCCTTCATTTTTCACATTATTTATTATTCTATGTAAAATATCAAGCAGTTCGTTCTCAAATAATTTGCAATACACCGCCGGTAGCCCATCCGGACCTGATGCTTTTCCTATCTTACTTTGCTTTATAGCCTCTATTATCTCTTCCCTGGTAATTTCTTTATCAAGGTATTCTTTTTGTTCCTTACTACAAACAGCCCAATCTTTGTCATTTAAAAATTTTCCTAATTTATTTTTCACAACAGGTTGTTCAGCATATAATTTTTCATAGTATTTCAAACTTTTTTGAGAATGTCCAAGGTATTGAAGCTGATTTGGGAAAGAGATCAGCACTTCTAGTAGTGCCTTTAAAATTTAGACTAAAACTTTAAACTTTGGTGGCAACGTGAGTGGATTTACCACCTCTTGGACATAGAAGTCATCAGCCAATAATGTAGCTAATTTCTGGCTAATATTATATACTGACTCACTACATGAGCCCAGAAATCCCCCTAGGCAAGTCAGCAAACACTTTTTTTTTTTTTTAAAATCTCATATGACAAATATGAGGGTATCGGGAATATCTATGTTTCCCCATGGAACCAAGAGGTGCAAGTTTCCCCTTGGTAAGTAGGACCAAATGCTCAGAAATAAGAAGGCTGTGTCACTTTCCTTTTCCTTCTCAAACCTCTCCCACCACAGCTTTAGTTTCATGTCTTTGGAAAAATGGAGCATGAGAAATGAAATTGGCTCACATCCAAGTAGTCCAGCATAACTGATTCATGGAATAATTGAACATCTGGAGCATCAGCTCTGAATTGCAGGGCCTGTTGATAACTGGTCATCTGCTTCCCCTTTAGTTCTATTAATCATACTTTTTTCAGTTATTTTCTTTGGTGAAGAATTCCAAATCAAAGGCTTGTGAAACTAATTTGATGGTTCTTATTATGACACTACATTTGCCTTTGCAAGCACACAAGAAAGTGCTTTGCTTGCTTGGGATGTTATCAAATTATGTTTCCGTCTTTTCAATCCACTAATGATCCTTGCTGGGTAACAAACATGTCTGTCATTCAAGCATTAATAGCAGTGTGCATGCTTATTCTTTGCATTTCTAATTTTAAAGGGAAAGCTATTATACATAGAGAAGTATGTGTGTATATATACATTTGTGAGTAATTATATGTGCTTTAGCTAGGAAAATACCTATTAGGGAGTATTTACTATCCTGAAATTGATGCCAAGGGCCATAGAACAGGGATGGGCCATAGAGGATGTTTTACAGCCACCAGGCACCCCCCTCAAAAAAAAAAAAAAGTTTGTAGACCAGTAAAAACTCTTTAAGTATAATATTTTCTTCTTCTGAAGATTCCTCCCAACCTCCATTTTGCTGTGCTAACTATACCTCAGGTTATGTTCTTCTAAATTTAACAATTAGCAGGTCACATTTCTGGAGCATACATACTAAGCAGGTCATGCAGTGCTATCCCATGATGACCCTTTGTTAGCATGGTAGCCTAAAGGAGAGGAGGGTACCTCTTGGCAGAGAGGTGTGTTTCAGGCTCTGAGACATCAAAGGGCACCAACAGTTCAGGAACTTTCTATGACCTAAGCATCTTCTATGTACTGACATCTCTTATCGATTGCATCTTGCAGCTTTGTTCACTGTCACCCACCTACTCATATCATTCATGTATCATCTTTCCATGTCACCTTTGTTTTTTGTTTATTAATTTTAAGCTCTGATATTTCTCCATACACTTCTATTATTTCCAGCAATATATTGATGTTAGCCAAAGGATCATTTAGGGCAGGGGTAGGCAACCTGTCCCCTTTAAGGGCCGAGGGACTTCAGCTCCCAGAAGCCTCAGCCATGTTGGCCAATAGTCCCATGTTGGCCAATAGTTCCTGGAATTTTGGGAGCTGAAGTCCCTCGGCCCTTAAAGGGGACAAGTTACCTACCCCTGAGTTAGGGCCTTTGCAGACTGCCAGAAATAGTGCAAATTGAGTCCACTTTAACTGCCCTGGCTCAGTGCTAGGGAATCATGGGAACTGTATTTTTTTCTGAGACATTGAGACTTATCTGTCAGAGAGCTCTGGTGCCACAATAAACTACAGTTCCCATGATTCCCAAGCACTGAGTCAAGGCAGTTAAAGTGGACTCAATTTGCACTATTTCTGGCAGTCTGCAAAGGCCCTTAATAATATCATCATATAATCTGTTAATGCTTCCACTTTATAACAGTATCTTTTACTTTACAGTCCTTGTATTGCCTCTTCTGTCTTATTCAACAAAATTTCCAATGGCAGGATAAACAAAAGAGGGGAAGTGACATACTTGCCTTGTCTCCTTTTGGATCTTGCACAAGCTGGTTAATGACTGAGATTATTGTTGACTGATTATCATGAATTGCCTTTATAAAGGTTATGAAATTTTCTCCCAATTCCTTCTTTAATAAGATAAGTGGCAAATCCCAATTCAACTTGTCAAAAGCTTTCTCTGTGTCTAAGAATATTAGTGCTGCTTCTCAGACTTTCTTCTGAAAGCTAAAATGAGTTTTATATTTGTGTAGGTGTATTTGTATTTCTAGTTCTTGTGAAAGTTTTGTTTTGTGTGTGAAAGTCTGTACGTGCATCTTTTAAGAACCAAATGACATTTTTGTTGTCCTTCTGACAATTCCTAGCACAAGCTGTAAATGTCTATTCCCAGACTCCAATGTGTTTATGTACTTTTTTCTTTAAAAAATCTGAACTAGATCACAACAAGAAAATTCCAAGGGGTATGCATATCTCAATAGTTGTGGTTCACAGAGAGTTTCATAGTCACTCCCCTGAATGATGTGTGTATTGGTTCACAGTAAAACTCAAGAAGAGAAGGCAATTTTCTTTTCCCCCTCCATTTTCCTTTCTCCCCTTTTCAAAATCAGGCTATGGATTTTTCTTCCCTTCTATAAGAAGCATTGCCTCATAGCAAGGGTGGGACAATATAAAGTCTGCAACAGCTGCTGCTGCAGCAGCAACTTTTTTGTCAGTACATTTACTTGCTTACTCACTAAGGAAAAATCAATGAGATTTCTCTTGAAAACTGCAGGGGAAGGAGAGGAAGTTATCTTGGCCTCCTTTCCCTGCATCAGCCAAGCTTCATGGCTATAAGAACTACATGGAGGTGGCAATCACAGAGTTAGAGGAACTATGGGTAGAACACTGTAATTATTCCAAGAAACAAATAACACATCCACACACCCAGTTCCTTTTAAATATTTTCTTTTAAAAAGTGTGGCTAAAAATATTGATTTATCCACCAACCAAAATCCCCCACACACAACCACTGAGCCCACTGACAGGGAATGAGTGGATGCAGAGTTGCCAACAACTAGCAATACTTAACAAGCAACAAAATAATAATAATAATGGAGGAGCTATGTTTTCAGGGCTGTCACTTCTTTTGACTGTAAAAAAAAAGGGGGGAGGGACATTAATGTGACAGACAAGGCCAACTCAGGGGCTGTACAGACTGGCACTAAGCACCAGCTTGGGGGCAGCGTAGGGGCATGGTGCTTAGATGACGCATGCCCTGATACCACCCCCAAGCCAGCATCACGCTACCCATCTGACCGCCAGTGGGCAGTGTTATGGCACTTCTTTGGCATGGAGTTCACACACCACATGCCAAAAGAAGCATGGAAAAGTGCTGCCTCAGTAGCAAAGGCACCCTTTTTCCAGGCCAAAAAGATATGTAGTTGCCACATGCTCAATTCAGTGCTCAAAGAGGCGATGCAGAGCTGCTCTTTTGGGGCAGTCTGCTTCACCCATCAGTAAGATTTGTGAGGCTGCCTGGGAGAAAGAGACAGCGAGAGAAACAGTAAGCGGTACTACTAGTTTCTGCTATACTGATGAGGATGAGGCTATGAGATCATGTTGTCTGCATGGCATTTGGTGCTTGGAATCATCAACCAAAGACCATCTTTAGTGAATGGTTTTATTGCAATGAACTACATTTTTGATTGGAAGAAAAGATGGAGTCTACTTTTACTGGTTACATGACTAAGGCTTGAAACAGACTGGCCAAAAGGAGTGGCTTCCAGCCACTTCGGAGGCTTGGCATGTAGATGACACATGCCCCTGGAACAGCTGGATGCTGCTTTGAGGCCACCTAATGCTACCCAAAGCTGTCAGCAAAAGGAGTGGAAAAATTGGGACTGTGGCAGTGGCCTGCTTCAGGAGTGGGCAGTGCAGTTGCTACAGTCCCAGTGTGATCATGGCTGAAGTGGACAGAGCTGCTCCTACAGCACCATCTGGTTCACCCCTAAGATAGTGAAATCAGTACTGGTATGGGGAAGGAAGTGAAATCAGTTCTGAGAGTATCAGTCTTTAGGTAAGGAAGAAAAACAACATAAATTGCAAAGAATGAACATGCTGGAGAACTGTAACTGCTTCTTGTATCCATTTTTGCCCCCTGGAGGCACATGGATACTTGTTGAAAGCATGTTTCCATATTTCTCTACTTTCAGTAGACCATGAGTCAAAACTATCACGTCATTTCCCACTGGGCTAGCCAGATGCCCACAACTAGCATAAATCAGAAGCCCATAAGCAGCATAAATGTGATGTGCCAGCCTTATGCTCTGATACTAAATTTTTACTAATTAGACATATATCTATAAGTGAATGTTCCCCGAAATTACACCTAGAAAGCTAAAATAACAACATAAAATAGCTGCTATGCTTTGAGTCACATTGAGGTCATCACATTTTTGTCAAACATCCAGTTTTTCTCTTCAGCCTTGAAGTATACATATTTAATCATACAAATAGTAAATGTGATTTAAAGATTGTACTGTCCAAGGAAGAAGGAAGCAGCATAGAAATCTAATAGTTTCTTGTTGTTCCAAATATCTTGAGATTAATGAATTACTTTCATGACCAAAGTTATGTGATGTCTGGAAGATTTGGTTCAAACCAAAGCAATAACATATGTTTTCATGGATGAGCAGGATATCAGCATAGGCACATATACAAACAGTCTATATACAAACAGTCTAGTTTGCAGCATATAACCCTCTAAAACAGAGGTAGGCAACCTTTCCCCTTTAAGGGTCGAGGGGCTTCAACTCCCAGAAGCCTCAGCCATGTTGGCCAATAGTCCCATGTTGGCCAATAGCTCCTGGGGTTCTGGGAGCTGAAGTCCCTCGGCCCTTAAAGGGGAAAGGTTGCCTACCCCTGCTCTAAAAGAAATTCAGTCTTCTGTGCTTAAGACACTTACCCATAAGGAGAAATGCTGGAAATGCCAGAAGGTAGTGGGCTCATTTTACCACCAATGGTGGGAATGTAAAGAGGCGAGATGATTTTGGAAAATGATTCAAATCAAAATCCTAAAAATTCTAAAGACCCAGATAACGCTGGATCCTTTGGTCTTTTTATTAAATATAATGAAACCAATAAAAGTGGATTTAGATAAAAAAATACCATAGAATATTACTATATATCGTCACTACGTCAAGAATAATATACGCTAAATGTTGGAAACAAACAAGAATAGCAACAGAACAGGAATGGGAACAAAAAATGAGAGAAGCGATGGAGGCTGATATATTAACATTACTATTAAGAAATAAAACAAAAGAGGATATAGAAAGAGAATGGATGCCGTTTTTGAAATACTGGAAGATGAAAGAAATTGAGATATAAATGGAAGTCAGATGGGAAAAAAATGAGGTATATATGTATACATGTATCTGTATATATAGATGGGTGTACAGGTGTATATAAATATATATGTTTAAGCGTGTGTATATGCATATATGAATTTATATGTTCATTCACAGGAACAGATATGAATAAACACTGGGGTTAAAGGAAATAAAATAAGAAGAAACATAGTAATAAAAATACATGATAAAAAAGGGTTTAAGTATAAGCTACTATTATACAAGGGTTAAGTTAAGGAAGTTAAAAAAAAACATGAAAGCATTACATAGTATATGATGAAGCTTAAATGTACGTGGTCATATATGTATGTAATTGTATTTGTATTTGTATTTGTCCAAAGTATATGTTTGTGTTGTTTTTTATGGCTATTTTATGTTAGTTTGTCTTTTTTTATATGGAAATAAAATTAAAAAAAATAAGATACTTACCCATGCTTGTCACTTTATTCATCTCCTTCAGGAACATTATTGAACTCCTATTTAGAACTGGAACCTTTCAATATCAATTTAAACCCTCAGTTTTCAAAAATCTAAGTGCTTTTCATATGTAGTTTGTCATTGCTATTCTCATATCCAGAGTTCTATAGGACAAAAAACAACAACAAACAAACCTTGAGACAGAGGTAATATGCTTTTGTTTCTGAAGCCTGGTGCTTCTTCAAGAATCTTCTGGCACCTGCTTGTAGGTAGCTATGCACAAGCTCTAGAATTTAAAAGTCTGAGATATTCACTTGAAGATGTTGTTCATGATCATAAATGCTAAAACAACCAAGGAGATTATCTCACACCAAATCTGCACCAGGATAAATGCAGGTTGTAACCATTACTAGCAGATCTTATTGCACTGCCCCATGCCCAGGCAGTAGGCAGCCTGTATCCAACCAAAGCTTCTCCCGCATCTGTGGGAGAGGCCTGGATTGGATACAGGCTGCCAATTTCCCAGGCACAGGGCAGTGCAGTAAGATCCATCATTGACAGTTACAACCCACGTCTATCCTGGCATGAAATTGGCATGCAATAATCTCTCAAGAGACAATGTGACAGTTGAAACTTGTACTTCATTTCTCTATTCTTTCCTGTGTCATTCTTGTTTTCCTGTGCTAAGAGGCAAACTTAGAGCAAAGTTGTTCACATCAGATGGAGTAAGAGGGTGTTGCAGTAAAAATGATGCTGATGTTCAAAAGAGTAAGCACTGTTAGAAATCAACATGACAATTGGCACAGGTCCAAGCTCTCAGATTTCATCTATTTTTATGTTTAAATGTGTTAATCCTTGGATGATAGACTACAACTGTTAGCTTCATGTAATTAGTAATCTCCTCAAACAGCATTCCTATCTTTAGCACCCTTGTTTGGAAATCACAGAGAATTGAATGCAATTAAACACAATTACCTTAAGCTTGCATCACTTTAATCCAATTACTTAGCATGTTTAGTTGTTTGAAGCCAAATCCAGTGAAGAGATGAATGCTTGCAACTTTGACTGAATATCCTTAACTTCTATTCACATCAACAATTCATAAAATGTTTTCAGAGGCTTCCCTTCTTAATCTTGGTTCCTTTGGAATCCAAAGGAGTTGGGCTTCTGATTTCCTTTGTAACTTAATCTCATTAAAGTTTAGCTGCTATCAGTGAATGCTGTATATTTGTCTATAATGGGACAACATTACATGAACAAATGAAATTTTAGAGCCATTTAAAGATTTACTGTGATTGTAGGCTCCTTTATATGTCTCCAGGCCAGCTCAAGGCACTTAGCTGACTAAGAGGGGAAGCGGACGGGCGGCCCTGGGCCGCCCCAGGAAGCTGCGCCACTGGGCCGAGGTATCCCCACACCTCGGCCCCGAGGCGCAGCTTCACTGCCCCTGGAAGGAGCACTAAAATAGTGCTCCTTCAACAAGTCACTGAAGGTGCACCGCAAAAGGCTGGCGGCGCACCTTTGGCGACTCTTCCGCTGCAGCGGGTGCGGGTGCTGCGGCAAGAAGGCATCGTCGGAGTGCCGGCCGTGCGGAGGGGCCGGCGCTCCAATGATGCCTTCGGGAAGGGGTTGGGGCACCCACCGTGCGGCTGCCCCTCCCCTTCCTTGCCCCCAAAATGGCCCTTTGTGCTGTCTGCTTCCCGTCTAAGGCAAAGAACAAGATGGCTTCCCTTCTAGTTATGCATATACTAATAAATGGGAGTAGAACTCTACATGTTGGTGATGGGACTAGATCCTCACTTCACCTGAGGACTGCAATTCAGTTTAGAGAGTACAGGAAAAGCTGCGTGCCACTTACAGCTCTGTCCTCCAAGACAGGGGAAAGCTCTGGGGATTCAGGACACACAGGTCCAAAACACACTGCAGAAATAATCCAGTTTGAGGCTGCTTTAACTTCCCTGGCTCAGTGCCAGGGAATCCTAGGAATTGCAGTTTATTGTGGCACCAGAGCTCTCTGACAGAGAAGGCTAAATGTTTCATGAAACTACAGTTCCCAGAATTTCCTAGCATTGAGCCAGGGCAGTTAAAGTGGTCTCAAACTGGATTGTTTCTGCAGTGCGTTTTGGACCAAAGTTGTGCAGTCACTGGTGATTCTCCCAGAATCTGAACCTGAGACAGTTGCTTCACTCAGTGTAATAGCAGGACGAGACTTGTATGTCTAAACAATGAGGTGGCAACCCAAAAAATTTATCCAGGATTAGCAGCATGCACATTGTAAATGCCAGTATTCACCAATTACAGCAATACATTTAGGTATACTGGGGAAAAATGTGTGGATAATTTTCCATACATACAGTAGTACAAGTAAGTATATAGAACCCTAGGGCCTTTACAGACTGCCAGAAATTGTGCAAATTGAGGCCACTTTAACTGTCCTGATTCAGTGCTAGGGAATCATGGGAATTATGTTTTTTTCTGGGACATTGAGCCTTCTCTGCCAGAGGGCTCTGGTGCCACAATAAACTACAGTTCCTATGATTCCTTAGCACTGAGCCAGGACAGTTAAAGTGACCTCGATTTGCGCTATTTCTGGCAGTCTGTAAAGGGCCCTAGCTGCAAAATTTAGGGCCTCAGCAGACAGCTTATTAAGGCGTCCTGGAGGCAGGGAAGAGGAGGGGCAGCCGCACGCTCGGCGCCCCTTCCTCCTCCCGAGGTCGTTGTCGGTGCCGCCGGCCCTCCGCACGGTCCACACATGCTGCAGTGGATAAGTCAGTGAAAGTGCGCACATGCTGCAGTGGATAAGTCAGTGAAAGTGCGCCTCATGCTTTTGGGGCGCACTTTCACTGACTTGTGAAAGGAGCGCTATTTTAGTGCTCCTTTCAGGGATGGGGAAGGAGCGCCACAGGATCGAGGCATGGGGCTGCCTCGGTCCTGCGGTGCACCTTCCCAGGGCGGTGCAGAGCCACCAGTCTGCTTCCCCCCTTTGACATTATCAAAATTATCTACTGTTAATCTTCATTATCTGTCCCTCCACATGGCTAAAATGATATCAGGAAGTGTTGAGACGACCTAGTTCTTTTTGTTTTTATTGCACCTGCACAATCATGGGTTTCTGTCTTGTCTCTGCCTTGGAATATTTTGGGGTTCTTTCACTCTCTGCTCACCTTCTCCCTCCCATAGATTATGTATCACTTTCAGTATCATTTCAGAAACTGATTTTCACCAGTTTCCACTGCTTCCCCCCTTAGTCTGCAAGTGTAGCCATGCCCATAAACTCTGTAAATGACAATAATAATAATAATAATAATAATAGAGAACTTAGACAATGACAGTATAGCTGTATAAGAATTGTAATTTAAGGAGGGACAGCTTCATTTTTTGTGTGGGTTAACTATTACTTTCAGTTATTTATTTTTCAGTATTTATTTTCTTAATATCCTCTCTTATAATTAAAAAAAAATAGCAGCATTGGCCACAACAACAACAAAAAGAAAAAAAACATAAATGTACCTACAGTCAAGAAAAAAGAAAGCACAGCATCATTACATAACATATCCTACATCTTTACATAACATAACAAATGACTTCCTTCCCAACAGGATTTGTCTTTTTTGTCTACTTATATGGCAATTTAATCTGAAGAGTTCAATTGTTCATCCTATTTTAAAGTCTCATTTTGCCTACACCTATTTTTAAATATAAATACCGGAAATTTGTTACTTAATATGCTTCCAGATATCTAAATATGTATTCCATCTACACCAATACATCTATACTTCCAAATTCTCCATAATAAACTTAGTTTAATTAAGATTCCTGTTATTCTCTAAGATTCATTACCGCTAGTTCTCCCACCTTTTTCTTAAATATGTTATCATCACATTCCATTTTTTCAAATGTTTCCTCCAATTTATCCTTCAGTCGAAATGTCAGCTTTTCTAATTCCGTTATCTAATATATTCTCATTAGCCAGTCTTTGAAATTTGATATTCCTTAATTTTTCCACATCTTTGCAAATTATATGTAAATTTTAGTTATTTTTAGTCATATTTTTATTAGGGTTTTTTTTTTTTTGGGGGGTAACTTTTAGTTATTGTGACAGTTACAAGGCTATGGCCCAAAAATACTTGCACATTTTGTTTCCTTGACAAGAAAGATACATATGAGAAAATCATTAACCTTTTTGACCTTTTTCACTATTTGGCATGTGTCTGTGTATGCACAAATGTTTGTCCACTAACCACCACCCCCCATAATTTTGCACAAACAAAAGTTTTGCACAGAAAATTATATTTTAGGAAAAGACACTATTTTCTGTGAAAATTGTTTGTGCAAAACTTTTTTCAATTTTTTTTCCAAAAAATTAAAAATCTGTGTAGGAGGACTCTTCTTTTTTGGAAAATGTGTGTGTGTGTGTGTGTGTGTGTGTGTGTACCTTTGAGATGCCCCCCTCCCCCAAAAAAAGAAATAATAAGATGCATCTATATTCTCAGTGCTGATCATCTGGCCTGCATCTGAGCTGGTAACATTACAATATGGTGGGCTTTTTGAAAAGAAAAGGGAAAAAGAAAAGGTAAAAAAATCCTTGTAATCATGTCCAGGATGAATTTTTTTAATTATTTGTTTTTGTTTGCTAGAATAAAATTAGCAAAGATTTTATTCCTAGATATTATTCCTAGTATCGCTTCACTAAATAATGGAAGACTAATGGAGAGATTGTGTGTGTGTGTATGTATGTACCTTCAAGTCACCAGTTTGGCCTTTGGACCATGACTCTGGAAACCAAGAAATCCACCCTCACTATTTATCATCCAAAGACTGAGGGTGGGTATCATCCAAATACCCAAGAATTAAATGTGTTATAGATTTTTGGAGAAGTAAAATATTAAGTAAAATAAATTCACCAATTTACGCAAAAAAGAAAAGAACTAAAGCCCATTCATAATATGGGTGAAAAGTCATATCTTAAAAGTATGCATGCTTTTAATGTAAATCAGGAAAACAGACTAAAAGAAGCAGTCAGTTTACCTTGCAAAATCCAATATAGCTAAAACAGAACAACAGGCAGGATTAGGAAACATATAGTTTCTGTTGTTGATCATTTATCATGCGTTCAGCTGGCTTGGCTATAGCTCACTCTTGCCCAGGTTTTACTCCTGTGTAAATTGATTTATTGCAGCCAAGCTCCATCTGCAAGGCTCATGCTGGATTTATACCTCTAAGAAAGGGAAATAAGACCTGCTGACTCTTGTATATTTGTCATGTGTGCCTCAGCTGAAAGCTTCTATTTTCTGCCACACTCTAGCTTGTCTTATAATACCCTTCTTGCATATAAACCTGACACCTTTACCATATAACCACAAGTTAGTTGCTTCTCTTGTTCACAGTCAATATTCTCCTGGCAGACCCAATTAAATTACTGCACTGTGCTGAATCTATAGTTTAGAGTATAGATGCAAGTTTTAGAGACAACAAATATTTTACCAGATGCCTTTGAAACAATCTGCTTAGTACAATTCACAATCACTAAAAATAACAAACTTTAGTTACAAAAAATATAGGTTTCCTGGACTTTCCTCAGACCTTTTGGAGAACATTTCATACCCAGCCTAGAGGCATGCCCAGCTGAGGACTCAGAAGAGGAGAAAGAGGTGGAGGAACCTGACCTTCAGCTTGGCCTAGTTCTGCAGAGGCTGCTACCCAAGAGGACAGTCAGGAGCCTAGCATCCAGGCAGCAGAGTCTCCTGCAAACCTGGGTGTTGAGGAGGAGGAGAAGGAAGCCAACTTACCTATGCCTTCTTACAGCCAGCATAGTGCAGAAAGGGAGGGGCTGTGTCACTTTCAGAGACTTTATGAGAAACACCAAGCAATTAAGGAACAGCTGCAGTAGGAAGTGCTGGAGATATAAGCCTGGGAAGAATGCCAGAACCTTTGTCAGAGGTTAACTGACTATCCTGGTGAAAGCACTTTGTTCATGGTCTCTCTTGTTTCTTGACTTCTTGGATTGGACCTTTCGAAAGATGATTCTGCTTGTTGGAATCCCAGATTCTTGACTACTCTGATTGCTCGAATTCTGACTCTCAGACTTGCTAAGGATTTTGCTTTTGGAACTCCTCATTTGCTCTAACTTCTTGTCATCTGATACTCAGGATTTGAATTGGTTCAGATGCTGTGATTGTCTTTTTGCTTTGCCATTATCTCAGTTGTTTTGGTTTGCTATCAGCTGCTGGCTGCTTTCCAGACAGGCATTGGCTTGAGTTTGTCACTCAGATTTCCTATTTTCCTTGTCAGATAGTGAAAAGAAATAGAGACTTAAGAACAAATAGTGAAAAAAGCAAAGACATAAGAGCTAATGGCTTTTTATTTATATGAAAATAGTTCAGGCATGCAAGACATTTGTACATGCTGCTGGTCCAAGTGCCAAAGTTAGTTACTACTATTATTGTAGTTATTGTTGATTGCTTGTTTGCTTTTCCCATTAAAAGAAACATAGCTTAAAAATACCTCATACAGCTGCAATTTGGAAGAGTTAATTTCCTGTATAAGCTCTATCCTGTGTCCCAGTTTTAAGGAGCTAGGTGAAGCGGGGGGAGGAAGGCTGTGTGTGCTAGCGGCCCCTGGTGTGCTAGTTTTTCTTGATAAAGACATTGTTTATTTTTATATATATTTTTCATTTTAACCTTGGAAACCTTGGGAAAGCAATCTGCTACAGCCTTATTGGAAAGAGAAGTATCTTTAGAACGTCAAGATTTGTAAGATATTCTTTCTTTGGCTTTACTTTAGAATTAGAATAGCAGACACCATGGTATTTGATCTTACAAACAACTGAATGTTGGAAGATATATCAACTCATGGCTAATTGGTTGCAATAAAGCTACTTTAGTGTCTGCAAGAATTTTTCTTGATTTTGCTTTGTATATTATTTGAAAACCAAAAGAAATAGTGCTATGTGTTTGCTATCTGCAACATTATGTCTAAGAGGAAAAAAGATCTGCCTCACCTTAACCATCTGATAAGCAACTTAACCCTGTCCTGAGTAAAAGGAAGTGGAAAAATCTGCTTTCTGAGGACACAAACATCTTTAAACAAAGTAAAATAGAAAGGTTTGTTATGCCACAAACCTCCCCATTGCTGAAATACCTATCTTTTAACACCTTTAATCCTTTAAGTGAAGGGAATCAAAATATAAATGAGGATGTTGGCTCAAACTTGATGAATTGCAATACATTGGAAGATGCAACTGCAGCTGCAGCTCCAGTGGATAATACTGTTCCTTTAGGGTCTCGTACTAATTTTCTAGCTGATAACAGCTCAAACTTTGGAGTTTATTAGCTCTAATTAACAGAAATTTAAGCATGTTGACTCAGCTGACCCTAATGTTTGCACAAGGACAAGTAGACTCTAGAACTCTGAGTAAACCACAATTACACAATGTAACTAAGGGGGGGGGTTACAGACTGCCAGAAATAGTGCAAATTGAGTCCATTTTTAGGGTTAGGGTTAGTGCTAGGGAACCATGGAGATTGTTCTTTTTTTTTCTGAGACATTGAGCCTTCTCTGTCAGAAAACTCTGGTGCCACAATAAAACACAGTTCCCATGATTCCCTAACCCTAAAAGTTGACTCAATTTGCACTATTTCTGGCAGTCTGCAACCCCCCTAATTTCAGTTCTAATGTTACCACCCAACAGAAAAGACAGGAAATCCAATGTCATTGCAAAGACTTGAATATGTCAATATCTAATGAAAGACTGTTGCTTATCTCTACAATCCTCAAAGATTGTAATAGATGTCTACTCTTTTAATTGAAAATTTCTTAGCTGGAGCTCTGTTGAGAGAGTCAATAAGTATCTTAAACAAACTTTGAAATTAAAGTTACAAATGTATCATCAGTAGTGTTCCTTTTCTCTTCTGCCAATTACTCAAGATTACTACTCAGTTTTACTAACCTATTCATCCCAAATCTTATGATGAGGAAAATACTCTATTTGAATGCTCTTGGCATCTTTCCATCTTGTATATTTAAAAACTTATCTATTAAGGCCCTACTGCAAGAAAAGGAAAGCTTTCTACCAACTACCAACGTATTAAATAATATTGGGCTTAAGACTACAGAGGATAAAAGAGAGACTAAAACACACAAAAAAATGAAGACCTCTGAGTTGGAGGAATTTATTAATAGACAATCATTAGAGGAACCTGAAGAAATACTAAACACAGAGAAAGACACACACACACCCGACATGTCAGGAGGGGCCTTCTGTTGCAACGGCCCTATATAAGGGCACCAACGCGCGATTGGCTGAGCAGACCGGAAGGCCCGCCCTTGCCGGTCTGCTTAGCCAATCAAATGGAGGTCTCGCTCCTGGGTCTCATGAGACTTCAAATCTCGCGAGATTTCAGGAGGCTATTTAGCCTCAAGCTGCCACATGTTGGCAGCCATTTTGGATTTGCAGACGAGCAAGGTGCTTGTTTGTAGCTGTTGCTCCTGGGCTTGTCGGCCTTCAAAGCGGCCTGGCCCAGTGGAGCAGGAAGAGCGGGGACAAGCTGCGGCGCTCCAGGCCTCCCCAGGATCATGGCTTGAGCCTGGCCTGGGCTGCCTGGACGGTAGCGTTTGGGCAGTCGCTGGAATGCCAGTGGTGGCCTAGCCCTTTACAGGGACCCCTGTAAAAGGGACTTAATAAGCAGAGTTGAGCATGGCTTCAAAAATTAAAAAAAAAAAAAAAGCTGCGGCTCCTCCACTAGTAATCTGGCCTCAGTGCGGCCTGAAGAGGCTGCTGGCCTGGGGCCAGGAGGCCTATAAAGGCCAGTGGTGGTGGCGGCCTATTAGGCCTGTTTGTGCAGCGTGATTGATATAAGTGCAGGTAATAAATAAATAAATAAATAAAGGGACAGGCTTGATGTGGAGCTGATGGCCCTGGGTGGTTCAGGGTCTGCTCCTTCCCCCCCCCCCATTCAAGGTTTGCCCCCACACACAGGGTGGTCTGGAAGGCCGGATTGTAGGGCTCTTGGAGGTGTTGGGAGTGCCACCCCCCACCCCTCCGCACCCAATTATTGGGCAAGCCTTGGGGGAGGTCATTAGCAAACCCCTGAATGAATCTTGCCAAGAAAACCCCTTTGGGACCCTGTAAAATGATGTTCTTGGCAATTTAAAATATATACTTTTAGATAATAATAATAATAATAATAATAATAATAATAATAATAATAAAGAGCCAATGGTTAGAGAGACAGCATGGTATAATAGTTTAAGCGCTCTACTATCACTTTGGTGACCAAGGTTCCTTTCCCAGCATGGCCAATAAACCCACTGGGTGGCCTTGGTCACGTTCTCTCAGCCTCAAAAAAAAATTGTTCAAGCCTCGGGTGAGGTCATTAAACCTCTGAACAAAACTAGCCAAGAAAACCCCTTGGGGACCTTGTAATAAGATGTTCTTGGCAATTTAAAATATATAATTATATAAATTAATAATAATAATAATAATAATAATAATAATATTTTTAAAAAGCCACTGGTTAGAGAGACAGTATGGTATAGTGGTTTAAGCGTTCTACTATCACTTTGGTGATCAAGGTTCCTTTCCCAACATGGTTAAAAAAAAAAAAAGACTGGGTGACCTTGGTCACATTCTCTCAGCCTCAAAAAATAATAATAATTTTTCTTTTCTTTTTCAAGCCTCGGGGGAGGTCATTAGCAAACCTCTGAACAAAACTAGTCAAGAAAACCCCTTGGGGACCTTGTAATAATAAAATGTTCTTGGCAATTTAAAATATAAAATATATAATTACATAAATAAATAATAATAACAATAACAACAATATTTTTTTTTAAAAAGCCACTGGTTAGAGAGACAGTGTGGTATAGTGGTTTAAGCACTGCACTACCACTTAGGTGACCACGGTTCCTTTCCCAGCATGGCAAAAAAAAAGACCCGCTGGGTGACCTTGGTCACATTCTCTCAGCTTCAGGAGAATACAAAGGCAAACCTCTGCTAATCAAATTTAGAGGTATTATAATGGCAGTGGTTTCTGGTACAGACTGGTGGTTTTGGCAAGGCCCGTGCCCCCCCCCCCATGTACAGTCGCATAAGGCGGCTTGGAGCACCACACACACACACACGCGCATGCATACTGATGGCTTCATGAGCTTAGCCTGAGTCTTGGCATTGCTGAGATACACAGGTCAGCTACTCCAACACCAGCCTGATTGGTCTTGGGGCTGGATACTGGAGTTCCACTTTTTGGAGACGGGAGTGGGGGGGGGCACTTTGGGCTTCATGGCTAGCCTGTGCTTCAGGCAGCCTTTAAGTTTGTAGCACATGTCATCAGAGTGATTCCCATATTTGGGATTTATGTGCACTTCCCTTCAGGAAGGTGCCCCCCCCCCCATATTATTAAATCAGGTTCCTGGCCTGCGCTTTGGCAGTTGCTGATGCGACACAGGCCAGAACTGGTAATGGTGGTGGTGGCCTCAGGCCTTGTTTTGCTGTCCCAACTGGGACAACGTTGGGCTTAATGTGGCCTGGTGTTCTGCCTGCGGTGCAGATTACATTGGTGGGTAGGGACACATGCCAGTTATTCTTATGCCCTGATTTGGGCTTCTCTTTTGGCCCCATCCCTTTTTCCCTCCCATGCAAGAAGGGAAGTTGGTTCGGGTAAAAGTAAACATTAATAATATTAATATTATATATATATATATTAATATTTATATTTCATCACTAGTTAATTGGGGGTGACCAGACGGGTGAGTGCCCATTCAGGGACTTACTAACCTCAGGAAACCAAACAAAACAGGAAGCTTATAAGAACATCTAATATACTGGGAGAAAAGAAGAGAAAATAACAAACAAAAAAATGGAAAATGCTATAAATCTCTAAGTACCTAAAAGATAACAAGTCAACATGTAGAACTCAATGTATATGTATATTATAAGAACTGAATGTAATTAATCAGTACAACAATAATAGAAAAGATACATGAATGCACATATACAACAAACACTGTGGGAGAATGTTACTCTGTAAAGTCCATATGGAAATTCCTGCTACAATGTCCCATAATACTTCACCTAAAGTGACTTCCGGAAAGGGTCCTGTGAGAATTATGATCTGAGTCCACTATTCTTAAATTTGCTTTAGAGATTACTCTTGAAAAATATGTACTTAGAATGTAGACCACTGTGGACCAGTTTGCTTTGGAGATGCCATTTGGAGATGCCAGACGACTACCTCCAGAGATTTTCTGATGTCGTTTCAACGATATTGTCTTTTCAGTAGTATACTAGAAGCATTCTATTCCATGTATTCCATGTGTATGGTCCTTATTAATATCTTATTATTGGTCTTCAGAAATTCATAGTAAATTCAAGGATAATCCTCATTATTCTAAATATATAAAATTAACACAATTTACCATATATAAACTTAACATGCAGAGAAATAACCCAAATTAATAACATACAAATCTGTGTGAATTTGCTTACCCATGTTCTTGGTTTTCTTCAAACATGCAATACAAATTCAAAGCTTGTAAACTAATGCTAACTGAATACACTCATATATCCTCACTGTTAAATATGCTGCAGGTGCTAAGTTTTTACATTAAATGTCTTAAAGGGACATACCAACATAGGCAATTAAACTGAGTCTCCCAACACATAAGCCCTAAACCAGACTGAAAAATCAATAATGCAGACATAATACATTCATGGAAATTTACAAAAGAAAGCAAATATAACAATTAATGGAAAATGACAAACATTCAGATGTGTTATTCTTACATCAATGCCTATAGGAACATACATATCTAGAAAAATTAAACTAAGGGCCTCGGCAGACGACTAATAGAGTCGTCTTGGAGGCTTGGAAGAGAAGGGGCAGCCGCACGAGCGGCGCCCCTTCCTCTCCCTGAGGTCGCCCTCAGAGTTGCCGGCCCTCCGCACAGCCGGGGCTCCGGGGATGACCTCATGCCGTGGCGACCGGATGCACCGCGGCGGAAAAGACAGCAAAAGTGCGCCCGCCGCTTTTAGGGCGCACTTTCGCTGTCTTGAGGAAGGAGCGCTGATTTAGCGCTCCTTCCAAGGACGCCGCCGGTGCGCCGAGGTGCGGAGGCTGCGGCCCCGCGGCGCGCCGGCCCAGGGCGTCCTGGAAGCCCTCGTCTGCTTCCCCCCTAAGTCTCCTGACATATAAGCCCTGGAACAGGCTGAATGATATATCATATAAGATACTCAATTATTGGAAACTGTACTGTACACCTTAGTCAATTAGGTTATCTCCAGTGCCATTAAGGGCTGGATGGCAGAGATGTCATTTTATTTTAAAGCCAGGGTTTAATGACCCTATTGCTCAATTTGGAGTTCATGGGACTTTCAATGGATGGGCAAGGGAATCCAGCTATTACGAGATAGCTGTTTGCCATTATCAGGTACAATACTGATAAAAAATTGACAATATTTCCCATCAACATGTTTCACACCTGAAGATGTGACATTGCCTGGAGCGGTAATTTTATTGATCTTTTTTGCTGCCTTGGTAATTAGTGAAATCGTCCTTGGTTCTATCCTGATGAATCTGGCTGGACTCTGTCATAATTGGATGTCCATAATTTTGAACAGGAGATTCATCTGACCGTTCGGCGGTCAAAGTCTGATCAATTGGGATTAGAACAATCTGTAATTTTGTTAGGGCACCTGTCGGCCTTACTGGTTTATTGTCGACAGTGTCAGAATGCCTTAGAATTAAGCCAAGAGTAACGAAATATTTCTTTCCACAATTCTCTGGCCTTACGTTAACACAGTTTTAATTCGATGCAGGAATGTGGGAGGCTTTGATACATGTTGGTTGTGCCAGCAGCACAAGTTTTTTCTTTCATTCTTTTAAGGATTTGGACAGCTATGGATGCTACAAGTACTTGGTTAAGCAATACTTCAAGTTGCAAACTTGGCTGAGGGAATTCTAGGACTTTTAAGTCTTATGTGTGCACTTGAAAAAATTGCACTTTTATTTCACTGACATGTTTACTATTGTATTAGCAGATTTGAATAGCAGAGACATATCAGTGCTTGGACACAGCCTAATGTCTGGGGCCGAAAGTTACTTCTTGGAAGATTCGACCATGGGACTGAGAGATGTCGGAACTGTGAGGTTGTTGGGTCACAGAGGAATGCTACCTAGAATAATTGAACTGTTAGCATCTTTTACACACCCCATGAGCTTACTATTACAATTACAAGAAACTGATTTCAAAAATGGCGGCATTACACTTAGCAAAAAAAAAAAAAAAAAAAAATTGATGCTGGAACGCAAGAGGTGAAGTGAAAGATTACCAATGAAGGTCCTCACATGGCAAAGTGATTACTTTGGTGATCTTGGTAGCATTTTGACATTGGCTGCTTAAATGCTGTGGACGACACCTTGGGGGGTTTGGGAGTTGTTATGGTTGATTATGAATGAATTCAGGTTTTATGCCACACTTCTACAGGGCTGATAGAGTCTATCTCTCCCCAGTGGGGAAATGAATTATGGAACTTCTCTGGATTCATACATGAAAAGAGCAAAGGGGGGGGAGGGGATGCCAAGCTAGGCTGGCCCCCTCCTGTGGCGGACCCCCCCACCTGCTTCGGGGAATAATTAGGTTAATTAGAAAATACTAATTGGGTTAATAAAAAATTCTTAAATTCGGTATATGTCATTAGGTTAATCAAATTTGTATGACGTCATTTTAACTTTCTATGATGTCATAAGGTTCTGATGTCATAAGAATGCTTATGACATCATATCCAGTTGGGGGAGGGATTATTTATTGTTGTGTAATACTGCATAAATTAATGGATTTGACGCATGCCGTGTTAGAAGCAATTAATCCATAGCGCTTGCGCTTAACTACATGTACGCATGCGTCAAGAACGAATTCGTGTTTAAGAAAACTGTTATTTAAATATTTAATTGATTGATATCAAGACCCTGTACAAAATAAAAGTTGTGGCCAATGATTTACCCAAAATAATCGCGTTCAGTGTCCTTTGTGCCGGTGCAATATACAGGGAAGACCCAGTAATGTCAAATTCAACTGACTTGATACCTACAAGTTTAGAGCAGCAAAAAAGTAACCATCAGCCCAGCATTTCTCCAGTAACGAAAGTTAACAGGAGGCAAGAAGTAGAAGTGGAGATAAATCTAATTTTTAACAGCAAATCAGTTTCAACATTAATTGATCCTGTAAATATGGGGGATTCAGGGAATCGAGCAGAATACATTAAAGTAAAATCATTTGCAAAATCAGTTATAAATGGATGTATTCAGAGAAATACTGATTCTATTGGTGACCCAATCAACATTGACAACTGATGGACAGATGACCAGGAACAAGTTTATAAAAAGACACAATTCTCTTCTATTTCATCACAACACGAACTGTCTTTTATAAACATGTTTGAATTAAGAATTGTCTCCCTAAACATGAAGGGTCTTGGGTCTGTAATTAAGAAATGTAAAATTCTACAGCAATTGAATCTTAAAGCACGTATTCCATTTTTACAGGAGATACACTATAGAGGTCCCAAGCCTGTTTTGAAAGCTTCCCAATTTGAAGATCAGTATAATGTAGGAGGTAATGGTAAATCACATGGGATAGCCATAATATTTAATAAAGCATGTTCCTTTACATTGGACAATTTTAGACAAGATACTGAAGGCAGGATTCTAATCCTGCAAGGAAAACTTTTCTCTATCCCAATCACATTTGGTATGTTTTATTTCCCCAAAACTAAACAGAATGAATTTATGAATAATTTTCTTTAAAACCTCTCAGAAATAGCAGTAGATGAAATTATTATAGGTGGAGATGCTCCATTAATTTTGTATTAAAACAAAAACAAATATAACATTTACATATACAAATTTAGACACATTACTTTAAAAAAAATATAAAAAATAACTTCCCTTCCTTTACTATGAATGTTAATTTTAAACATACATCTGACTTTCTAAATTTATCAATATTTCTTCTTATTACCTAGAACAATAGATCACACATGAGTCTATATTGTACATTAATTTTCATCTATTATATCATTTCTCTTTACCCGTCCCACACTGTATACAAGACCTGGAAATTTCTAACATTTTATCCAAGACCAAGAAATATTCTTCCTACATTACTTATAATTTTCTCTATATCATTTTTTTCTTTTTTATTCTTTAAGAGCTATCACACTGTTTTCTCCCCACTTTTGTATCAAATACTTCATAACCAGGGACCATTCTCTTTCATATCTATTCCTGGTTTGATCTCTCAGCAGGCAAGTAAGTTTGTGCATCTCCATTATATCGTATAGTCTGAGCAACCATTCCTCTAATGTTGGTACTTCTTTGCTTTTGCTTTTGCTTTTGCTTTTGCTTTTCCTTTTCCTTTTTTTTTTTCAATTACTGATCTTGCAGCATATATAGTTTTGCCAAATTTCTTTTCATTTTATTAATCTATCATTCCTAAAAATATGTGGTGGGCTCCATGTTCATCCTGACATTTAGAATTTTTCCTATTTCTGTGTGTATCTGTATCCAGTACTTTTTCATTCTTTTACATTCCCACCACATATGCATATATGTGCCTCTATTTTCCATGCAGTTCCAACATTCATTTTTACTATTTTTATATATCTTAGATATTTTCTCTGGAGTTAGATACCATCTGTATTGCATTTTGTAATAATTTTCTATTATATCATAATTCAGCGTGTGTTTCAGTCTCTTTTTCCAATTTTTCTCCCATTCAAAAAATATTGGTTGCCAACATCTTGAGCCCAGTTAATCATGAATTGTTTAACCATCTCATCTTCCATTTCCAACTTCAGTAGTATCTTATACAGTTTTGAAACAACATGTTCTGTATCATATATCATCAGTTTCCCAAATTCAGTTTCTTCCTTCTCAGTTTGTCTTGTTTTTTCATCCATTTTGAATCTTTCTAAAATTTGTCTACAGAGAAACCAGTTACATTTTAGTCCTTCAGTTATAAGTTTATCCATTGTCTTCATTCTATATTTTCCTCTTTCCCAAATCAATAGATCACTATATGTAGTCCATTCTTCTTTCATTTTTTCTCTTCTATAAAAAGCTTCATTTACTGATGTCCATTTTGGTACATTTCATATAAATATTCTTCAGTATTTCTGTCAGACTCTCAGTAATGATTTCCTTATGTAGTGATTATTGAATTCTTTATAAATTTTAACTTTGTTGTATATCAAGAATGCATTCCAGCCAAAAGGGAGTTCAGGGCCTTCTAAATGTAGGAGTCTTTCATCCTTGATCTTCACCCATTCCCTAATCCATTCTAAACAGCATGCATAATAATTTATTCTTAAATTTGGAATGCTCATGCCTCCTCTTTCATTGGTATCCTGTAGGTTTTTCAATTTTATTCTAGCTTTCTTCTTATTCCAAATGAATGTCTATAAATCCTTTCCCATTCTTTGAAAGGTATATCGTTAGTTATGATCGGTAGAGATTGAAAAATAAATAACATGTTTGCTGTTACATTCATTTTAATAGTTGAAATTCTGCTAATCCATGAGAGATTCATTTTAGACCATCTTTGTTGATTTTTTTAATCCACTGCCAAGTATTGCCATAATTATTTTTGTACAGTTCTGAGTTTTTAGTTGTAAGAGATTCCCAAATACTCTCTTTTTTTTCTTTATTTCAAATTTAGAAATTTGTTGGAGTGCACTTCTATCAGTCTTGTTCATATTCATCACTAACATATTTGGATTTATTTTTTCATTTATTTTCAGTCCTGCATGCTTTCTATATTCATTAATTGTCTCCATTAGTGTTTGAATACTTTCTAAAGGATTCAATAGTGTTATCACCATATCGTCTTCATAAGCCCGTATTTTATATTCAAATATTTTAAAACTTTATCTCCGTTATTTATACTTTCAGTCTGATTTTATTAATGAGTATCTCTAGTGTTACTATAAATAATAGCAGGGACAATGGGTAACTTTGTCTTGTTCCTTTCTATATCTGACATATTGATGTTTTATCTCCATTGACTATTATTCTAGCTTCCTGCTGTTTATAAATTTCCTTTATCCAGTTTAGAAAATTTGATCTGATTTCCATCTTTTTTAAAATTTCTATTGAAAAATCCCAATGAACACTGTTCAAGGTTTTCTCCGCATTGAGGAATATTAATGCTGCCTGTTTGTCAGGTATTTTATCATGATATTCAATGTTCATTATATTCCTTATATTTTCCTTCCTATATGAAGTGTTAGATATATGTCTTGATAGATCCCATACTTCAGATTTTACTTCTGATAATGCCCCACACCACTTATGAATTCTATTGTACAAGCAGGATTGCTTGACCTTTAGTGAGCCTTTCACCATCTTGAACAAGATTGTACTTATTATTCTAATGTTCATGGTTCATATTCTCAAATTGATTATTTTTTTTCATTAATGATCACTAACAAAAATAAAAGATGTTACTATTTACCCTCCACAACACTCTGCCCACTCTCCTTTTGTTTTGACATGGTCTCTTCCTGAAGAATATCTAACCAACAGAATTTGGAGATACAGTTCATGACTAATGGAGAGGGAGTCCTTTTGTAATGAAATTAAGAGGATAATAACCCAGTTTTATAGAGAAAATAAATCTTCAGTAACTTCCAATTCATTGTTGTGAAATCCTCTTAAGGCTGAGGGGGCTTTTTGTAAAGGAGGGAGCCCATTTAAAAAGAGAAAGGGATTGTAAACTATCAAAACTTTTATTAAAAATTACAGATTTAACACATTCACATCAATCCACTCATGATCCTAATACCCTCTTGCAGCTAAATAAATTAAAATCTGAACAGGAATAATTAGATCTTCATAACATTTACATCTCCATGATTTAAATTTGGGCCCATTATTATGATAAGTTTAATTTAAAAAAAATCTAAATTATTAGCTAATTTGGTCCAGTGTAAGATTTCAAAAAGGATGATTTCTCATATTAAAAGTAGAGATAATTAAGTCAAGTCATAGATCACTGAATTTTTACATGAATTTAATACTTTCTATATGGATCCCTATGCTTCTGACAAAATAGAAGATGGTGATCTGAAAACATTTATTAATTCTTTAGATCTTAAATTGTTGACCATCATTCTTTACTGAACAGCCCCATTACTGAGTCAGAAGTAAAAGTGTCTATGAGGAATTTAAAACTTGGGAAGGCACCAGGAATAAATTGATACACTACTGAATCCTATAAAGTGCTAATGGATGATCTAGTTACACTTTTTAATGATTCTTTTAATGGCTTTCCTCCTCCTATTAGTTGGAAGTCCTCTATGATTGTTCCAATTCCAAAAACAGGAGGTTTTTGGCCCATAGCACTTATTAATCAGGACTTCAAAATTAATGATCTCCATCTTAGCTATGAAAATAAATTCCTTTATAGTGCAATATATCCATCCAGATCAAGTTGGCTTTATGTCAAAAAGAAGACTTTCAGATGTCATAAGGAAAGTGTTGAATATAATACATATCCTTAACAATAGTGACACCCCTTTAGCTTTTCTTTCTTTAGATGCTCTTAAAGTGTTTGATTGGGCTTACCTATTTTGTTTGTTAAAAAAATTAAATTTTGGAGATAAATTTGAAATACTTATTTATAATCTGTATAGTGACTTTCAAGCAGTAATTCAAATTAATAAAAAAAATTCTTCCCCAGTTCATCTTTATAAAGGAACTAAACAAGGGTGTCCTTTGTCACCCCTATTATTCACTACTGCTATTGAACCCCTGGCCAATTGTATCACACAAAACCAAAATATAAAAGAGATACTCTGTAAAAAGCTTGAATATAAAGTGATCCTTTATGTAGATGATAAGCTTATTTGCTTATCACATGCAGAGTACTCCCTTCCTGTTCTTAAATTTTTGTTTAAAAAAAATTGATAACTATGCAGGTATTAGAATATATTTTAATAAATCTAAACTGCTTTGCTTAAAAGCCTCATATAACCATCAACAATATTGGCAGCTCTTATCAGGATGCCAATTAATACCTTCATATTTTACATATCTAAGAGTTTTAATCTCTAAAGATTTATTACAAATTGTTCCCCATAATTATAAACCTATTACAAAGTGGATGATCTCAAAGATCCGCTCATGGGACAAATTGTAATTATCCACTTTGGGATGTATAGTTTAATAAAGATGTTTATGTTGCCCAAACTTTTTATTTATTTATTTCAATCTATCCCTTTAGTTCCCCCCACACACATTGACTATTTTCAAAAATGGCAAAAATGTATTAACTGTTATGTGTTCCAGAATCAAAATAAAGATTCTCCACACTTTCTAATTTTACAGACTCCAAACAAGGAGGCTTGGTGATTTTCCCATGTACAATATTATTTTCATGCTATTACACTTGCTCAAATAATCCAAATTATTCATCTTGGATGCCTTTGGAAACCGACAATATCTCTTTTCCTGTAAGGACCTTTATATTTGCTCCTGGAAAACCGAAGAATTCCCTCCCTTATTAATAATTTTGTAAATGACATTTCATATTTAAATTGGTTACCAGGGAACCATGCATACCTCTGGGGGGAAGGGCATCAGAGGAAAGATGTTTGTTTGAACCTTGTAATCTGTTTACAGACTGTTCTTGGGTTGATCTTGTTATTTCATTTTAATCTTAATCCTTTTATGTATATTTTTAAAAAATATTTTTAAATGAAAAAAAAATCCCTCATACTAAAATAAAAAATGGAATTAAATGACTAAAATTAAAATTAAAACAGTCATGAATAAGAAAACAAATAGAAAATACATGATATAATATATGATTATGATAGCACAGACAATATGATATGAATATGATAGCAGCATGAAGGAAGTGCATTGAAAAATTAGGTTCCCACAAGCATTGCACAAAGAAAGAAGTAAAGCCAAAAAATAGTTACCAATGTAATGAGATAGTATGTGTAGTTCATGGACTACACTGCTACTTTCAATCTCTGGGCTAGGGAATGTATAATCTCCAGATGTTGCTGTCTTCAACTTCCATCATCCTAAATCAAGCAAGCAAACAGTAATGATGAAAATTGTAAGGAAAGATGATAGTTGCAGCCCAGCACCATCTGAAGAGTCAACATTCCACCTCTGCTTTCAATTTGTTACTTTAAGTGACATCTATTTAACACAAACACACTCTGGATGAAGATTTTGACATGATATTGTGGGTAGGATGGCTAGGAGTTCATTTGGATAGTTAAGACTAGTGCACCAGCTGTGTCCATTCCTCAAGAAGTCAGATCTGTTTACTGTGACACATGACTTGATTCCATCCTACTTGGACTACTGAAAATCGCTCTGCCCCATCACAATTTTGTGGAAAAATCCCACATATGTTTCTCTGTAGAATAATTTCCCCTAAAACACTTCAGGAATGCACAAAAACTGGGTGAGAAATCTGCAGAAATTTTCATTTTCTCCCACAGTGATGACAAAAATGCAAAAAAAAAAAAATCAAAATGATTCAATAAGTCTTTGTAATGTCTCAGTATCTACACAAGTCATAATGATGTGTTCTTAAATAATAAGTAATAAAACAGTGGGAAAATAACATCCTATTGTGATTATCCATTTATAGCTCAACGACTCCAAATGCAAGGTTCAAATATGCCATTGAACTACATCTTCTAGAATCCCTGACCATTGGCCAAGCTGCATACAGCTTCTGGAATTTGAAGTCCAAAAAGCTTTGGGAGCCTTTGCTGTAGATGTACAAAGTAAATGGTCAATGGGAAATATTGGCTTTTCCTCTTTACATTCCCAACAATAATCTTAAAGGTTTCATCCATACACTGAGGTACTTTCTGTCATTAGTTCAATGCCAGCCACTCTTATTAATCTCTTTTTTCTGTCTTGTTTGCAAAACACATTTATCTTCTCTTCTTTCCTCATTAAACTCTACCAACTGCTGAGAAACACAGACATAATGTTAAACTTACATTGTCTCTCATCATAGCCTGATTTCCATACCACCTTTCCCGACATTTTTAACGGCAGACAAAGCTTCAGGTTCACCTTTTGCTAACAGGAGATCATGACTTGAATGTAAGCAGTGTACTCTTCCTTGTAAATGTTCCAGCTAGACATTTCCCCTTGCCCCCTACAAAAATCTGGCAATGTTGGAAACAAAGGCAATCAACTAAAACAAGCGATATTAAAACACTTCAGAAAACAGCTGTTCTCATTCTCAGAGGGGGGGAAAATGTTAAGGAAAATGTACCAGCAGACTCAGTAACACAAATTATGTTAGGTTTATGTAATAAAGACAAACAAAATACCCCAAGGTTAATTGAACAAGTCTCAGTGGACCATGCCTGCAATATTCTCCTGCCATTGTGCTTTTATTTGTTTTCAACATCTTGTGTCTGTGAATAAAACTTCATCTATTTCACCAGATTCCATTTCAGTGTATTTACAGTATCCATAATATTCATGGAACAATGTCTTATCATTTCAGTCTTCTCAACTGAAAATGGAATCTTGTATTAACTTATTTAGGCCTCCCTTTCATTGCAGGGAGTGGGCAAGTTGGCATCTATAGACTGTATACATCCTGAAGGGCTCCATTTTGTGGCCTCCGAAGTGTTCTCTGAAGCCTCAAAGTCCCTAAACCACAATTTTTTAAAAGTGATTTTTCATGCAACCTTTTTCTTTTGTTATTTTTTTTCAAGTGTTTTTTGAATGCAGCACCATTTCCCCAAGATCCCCACAAGCCATCCCCCCAATAGTAGTCAAAAAGAAATTAGAAGTGATGTGTCATCACTTCTGGTAATATTGGGTCCACCAATGCAAGGATCAGAAGGGGTAATGGGTGAAAAATGTCCCCACCTCTCAGTCATCTTCCCTGTTTTATGGGGTCTTATGATGGAGACAGAAGAAAATAGAAGTGGATAATTTGCAAAGTAGCAACACTATGGTGGTAGAAGCAAGGAATCCAGGAAAAAAAGGCAAACAGAGAAGACTGACAAGAAAATGTGGATGTAGGAATCAGTGGCAGTTAAGAGGAATGGAGGAGATCCATATTAGATTTTTCAGATGATATAAAACATTAAGGGATAATTTCAGAAGATGAGAGGGAGGAGTTCAAAATGACTTTGGTCCAAACACACTGCAGAAATAACCCAGTTTAAGACAGTTTTAACTGCCCTGACTCAGTGCTAGGAAACCATGAGAATTGTAGTTTATTGTAGCACCAGAGCTCTCTGATATAGAAAGCTAAATGTCTCACAAAACTACAGTTCCCAGAATCCCATAGCATTGAGCAAGGACAGTTAAAGTGGTCTCAAACTGTATTTCTGCAGAGTGTTTTGGGCCTTTGAAAGAAAACTTGATCTCAAACAAAACAAAACTTAAGTCAACAGGCAAAAAATGCAAAGTTGTACATGGGGTTAAAAAAAAATAAGTAGAAATTGAACAAATAGTTATAGTTGCTGGATACCTGCTTTGGTAGTGATCTATGTGAAGAGAATTTTCTACTATAGCTCAAGCTGGACAGGAGTGTGATTCACACACACTCCAGAGTTAATGGTGGTTTCCAACTCACAGGATGTTATAGTTTCATTTGTTCTGCACTAGCTAGACTTAAACTATTCAAGATGTCACATTTTAAAGAAACAGAGGAGAGCAATAGAGATTATCAGGATTTTACCAAGAAAGGATGTAAGGTGGGGTATATTTTTTAAGGAAGAAAAAAAATTGAGGAGGAAACACAATAGAAATATTCAAATATTTGAAGTGTAATTACATTAAAAAGGGGGTAAAGTTATTTGATGACCCAGTGGGGACAATTAGTTCTAATGGCCTTAAGTCATATGAAGTTAGATTTAGTTGAACATTAATGGAAAAATATTGATAGTGAAACAACAAAACCAATTATCTTTAGGGAAGATAATATCATTTGTGTTGAAGGTTTTCAAACAGAGAAGTTCAGCCATCTGTTGAAGATGCTGTACAATGCCTAATAGAAGAGGAAATACAGGATTATTGTTATAAAAAATAATAGTTCATAAAATTGGTATCTGAGACTGACCTTTATAATTATAGTGATTAAACTCCTTCATCTTTTAGAGGAATTCAATTAGCAGCCTAAAGATTACTCTAGCTGTCATATATTTTAATGGAAGAGACATCTAGCCACACATTTGAAGGTACCCACAAATGAAGGCACCATTCATCTACTTAGTGTTGTGTTTGCTTAACAAATAAACATAGGAATTCAAATAAATATACAACTGAAATGCATGTGTCATCAGACATTTCCTGAAGTTTAATATTACGGTATTATTTATTTATTGTTACTATTTATCAAGGAAGTAAGGTAAATCCAGTTCTTACAGTAAACTTGCTGTAATATGTAGGACTCGTCAGAATTAAAAAAGAAAGCCCCTAGAATCATAGAGTTGGTAGAGACCACAAGGGCCATCCAGTCCAATCCCCTTCCATGCAAGAAATCACAATCAATGCATCCCCAACAGATGGCCATCCAGCCTCTGTTTAAAGACCTCCAAGGAAGGAGACTCTACCACACTCCGAGGGAGTGTGTTCCACTGTCAAACAGGTATCACTGTCAGGAAGTTCCTCCTAATGTTGAGGTGAATCTTTTTTCCCTGCAGCTTGTTCCATTGTTCAGTGTTCTAGTCTCTGGAGCAGCAAGAAAAAACCTTACTTCTCCAGGTTCTGATGAACTACCATTCCTATCATGCATCACCAGCAGCCAAGTTGAAGGAAGTTTTAGCCAGGCTCATGAGTGCTTGGTTGTAGCTCCTCCCCTTATGGTGACCATACATGTACTATCACCATAAGGGGAGATGCTATAACCAAGCACATTTGAGCCTGGCTAGAATTTCCTTCAGCTTGGCTGGTGGTGAGGCATGATAGGAATGATAGCTCATAAGATAGGATGATGAGAATGATAGCTCATCAGAACCTGGAGGGCCATAGGTTCCCCACTCCTGCCCTTGAGGATGGGACTAAATTGTTACAGCTGGTGTCAGGAATTGCCAGAAAATAGTGCAGGGCAGCAGAAACCTGTTTTTCTTTTCTTTTCATACACAAAACTAGCCTTAGTAAACAAGAAGTGGAAAAAAGATGTTGACTAGCCACAGTTAGGAAGACATCAAAATGTGTTGATACTAGATTTTTTCATGTTTCAAGGTGCATCATACTCACAATGCCAGACTGCTGTACATCAGTAAGTGGCTCCGTTGGAAGCACCTACTGCTCTCAAAATGTATTTACATACATCCTTGTGGAAGATATTGGGCCGATGCACAGGGCCCATAAGGGGTGGCTCTGTGCCACCTCTGGGAGCGGCGGATCGGGGTTGCGGTAACCACGTGCTACAGCCCCAATCCTCCTTTTTGCCACCCCCATGGTTCTTTTGCACTCCTTTAGCACAGTGTGTCTGCACAATGCACCAAGAGGGCGCGCTGATTCCATGCACCATGCGATCGGGCATGCAACATCGGGGTGGAGTCGGCACAGCCAGTGTGCGGTCGCCCTGCCCCAACTCCACCCCCAGGCTGGCCTAAAGTGCTGGTCTGCATCCCCCCATTGTCTTGGTTTTAAAAGTCATGGATCATGGTGAAAGAGATACAAATAAAAAAGAAGGGAGAAAAGCACCGTTTTTGCACGTCCAAATGTGTATAAGTGGTTTTGCATTAGTGCACTTAATATCTTATGCATTATTTCTCATCCAGAATCTGCTGCTGCTGGTGGTGGTGGTGGTGGGTGGCTGGAATAGTGTTCTGTGAATGATGAAATGATAAGAGCACCTGGCTTGCTGAACCACAAGAGAGACAAAATATGTTTTATTTGGCCATCACTAGCCACAGTTGATAAAATAATTCCTTCTTTGATTAACAGGTGGAAAACACAGATGTTCAGTTCCAGAGCAGTATTTTATGAGGAGAAAAATAAAATTATTAGGTTTCAATTCATCACCTTTAGTCCAACCTAGCTATACTACATTGTAGTTGCAGGGTTTTTTATTGCAATATTAGAAACAAGGTAAATAATGGGAATAAAAGTTAACATGTATAGAATCTATGAAGCATAAAGAAGTCTTGAAAAAGAATGCCTGCAAAGTCTTTCAGAAGGTTTTGTGTGAAAAGAAAAAAATTCTCTGTTTTTCAAGTCACTTTCCCCAGTAACAATCCTTCTGTGAATGAAAACAGGCTTTTAAAAGCAGCAGCAGCAGCAGCAGCAGCAAAAGAAGTACCAGCAGACTTTACAGAGGATAACCCTCTATTTAAAAGATTCTCTGTTTGAAGAATTATCCAGCTGAGATCCAGTAAACAAACAAACAAACAAACAGGGGAGGAAAAAAAATCTTGCTCATCAGTTATCACCAGGACCTCCAACTGAGTAGGCAGACAGGTCACATGCATAGAGTCTTTGGGGCTGTATAGACGGGTAGGAAAAGGTGACACGAAGCTGCCTTTTTCCCAAGCAGCAGCAACCACACAGCCTGCCCTGAGAATGCTCTAAATGGGGATGGAGCAACTGCACTGGGGGTAGTCAATGCAGCTTTTCTGAGGCTGTATTGAAGCCCCACCAAGTACAGCACCAGCCCCGAGGATGTCATGAAGAAAGACAGAGCAACCTCATGGATGGCAGTGGCTGCTTTATTTTTTCTCTGTTCTCAGATGCATGCACACGTGCACAGGGACACATCCCAGCAAACCTGCACAGAACATGTCATAGGCTGTTATACAGTCTGTTATTTTCTGTGTACAAAGGTGACTGATGTACAGCATCCCTGAGCACCTGTGCAGGACCTGTCATACACCCACATATCATGCAAGAATTCACTGACCTCGGCTTCCCCCAAGTGGTGGGTGCCATAGACACGTGTCAGTGTCTGATTGTGCCACCCTTGGGGTAAAAGGATGAGTCTGTCAACAGAAAAGACACCTATTAAGTTGTCCTCCACAAAACACATCCACACAGATCAAGGGGATGGGAGAGGTACATGCAAGGGAGGTTTTGTAGACAGACTGGATAAATGTAGCTGGTGGTCATGCAAGGGACATGGTCAACAGGACACAGAGACAAACATTATTCCCAATCATACCAGGACATGGTGTGCAGGTCTTATGCACACTGCACTCTGTGCAGGGGAGGTCACAAAAGCCTCTTTCATGCAAACTATTGTCCATGCTGACAGTAAGAGTACATGTAATGGAATGCATTTATTGTCAAAATAGAGAATAGTTTTTTTTTTGTGGGTTTTTTCGGGCTGTGTGGCCATGTTCTGAAAGAGTTTCTTTCTTTCAGAAAGAAACTCTTTCAGAACATGGCCACACAGCCCGAAAAAACCCACAAAAAAACTATGGATGCCGGCCATGAAAGCCTACGACTTGAAAATAGAGAATAGTTGCTAGTGTGCATGCGTATGGTTACAGTTAGGATTAGGGTTAGAATTAGGGTTAGGATTCTAATATTAAAGTGCACCTACAGTGGTGCATACACACCTGGAAGCACAGGGCACTTTAAATTAAAGCCTGCATCACAGGGTGCATGCTCTGGATCGTCAACTCAATTTCTGCCGCTTATACAGCAATGTATTTATACAGCCGTTTTAAATCTCCAGTGCCCTTTTTATGAAACACCAGTGTTGCTGCATACATATGCAAATGCAAAGGTGCACATCTTTCCTGAAGAAGCAGGAAAAAGCTGCTCCTTTTTGGAGTGGCTTTTCCTAGCATACGGTGCCTAGAGGGCACTTTCTTGCCAGCGTCTAGGCATGTATCATCTAAATGTCATGCTTCCAAGTCAGCCTGAAAGCACCTCATTTTGCCCATCTATGAGGGAATGCAGACGGGAGGCCATGGGCCGCCCTGGGAAGTGGAGGATTGGGGCCAAGGCTGCCCCACACCTTGGCCCCTATCCTCCCTTCTGCTGGCCCTGGAAGGAGAGCTAAAGTGCTGGTCCTTCCAGAGCTAGCAGAAGGGGTGCATCAAGAGCTGCCATGGAGCTCTTCTGTGCCTCTTCCAGGACAGCGCGTGATGACGCTGTGCCAGTAGGATGTATTTGGGGCGTGCACTGTGCGTAACAGTGTGCGCCCTGATGACATCCTTGGGGAGGGGTTGAGGCAGCTGCTGTGAGGCTGCCCCTCCCCTTCCATGCCTCCAAGATGGTGCTTTGTGCTGTCTGGAGAGGCCCTATACAGCCCCTTTCCCAAAATGATGAGATGTACTATTGATCCAGATAAGGAAACTAGACACAAGACATGGATCTAAGAAGGCCACTTTATTTAAGTATTTACACTTTAAAATATGAACTAGTTATTATTTAAAGTATGAAGTGAGAAGAGTTGCTTAATGTGGGATTCTATGGAGGCAGGGGTCCTTTCCCAACTTGTTCTTTTGCCAAATAAGACACTTGCCCAGGGGTGCTAGCCAATTGGCCCTTCTAGATGAAAGGTGCCCTCAGGGACACTCTTACACAAACCCTGCAACTTAACGTGATGATGTGTCCCAGGCTAACCCCTAAGGTAAATTCCTTCACCTACCATCACCCTCACAACTGAAAGGTTACAAGTTGTCCTATCCCTTTTACCAAATAGGCAATTACTGGTGAACTGCTTATTTGATGAAAGGGATAAGACAATTCTCACTGTACAATTGGAATGGTTCTCCTGTCATTATCCACACTAGATTCCTTAATATCTGGTGACTTTGGAGTACTTTGACTCTCCCCTTCTCTTCCCTCTCTATCTCAAAACCCATAGCACTCCTTTCTGGCTGCTTCCTTGCCTTCTCTGGCATGATGCTTAATGTGCTCCTCTAAGAATCAAAAGAGGAAGCAGGAAGGCCAGATTAAGTTTATATGCCCTCCTAACTCTGCTCCCACACTTCTGTGTCACAGCACACAGTACCATAATGTTCCTTTATTTGCAGACCTTCATTCCTTTTGGGGCCAGCAAACACAGTCCATCTCCATAACCACATCCCCACTCACAGTCACAGGGATGGGTTGTACATCTTCTTAATTCCTAGGAATGATTTTTAAGTGTGCATACAAGTTAACATAAACATTAACACATACAATGTAATATTTTTGATCATTTTTCCATCTTTTTTTCCTGATGCATTTCCTCTCCATTCTCATTGCATAAGTGGCTCTTCTACTTTCCACTAGGAGTAATTTTTGTCTCTAAGCTAAAGAATGTTTGGCAGATAACAAGGATTTCCAGATCTTTTGCTACATTAAAAGAATGCATTTATCTTGATACCCTGTCAGTGGATTGTCCTTTCCCACATTCAATGGAAAATGACAAGAAAAGCTCAAATAAAGATAGCATGTTATCTAAAAATAGCTTGAAGTTGAAAGATAGTAGGCAGCCAAATATCCATCCATTAACAGACAAGTAACTAACTATAGGAATAACTTTTCTACTAGAAATGTTATTTTTCTATTGTCTTAATAGATAATAGATTGATAGACCGACAGACAATCTCTTTGCTTATTTTACTTGTAGCAGTTTTGATCTAAAACTTATCTAAAATAAATTAAATAAAATATGTCTAAAACTGTCTAAAATTCAAGGGGCAAAGAAATTCTCAGCTTCACATGTTGGGTCTCATCATTATCCATGGGAGTAGCCCAAATTCTATCCTTTTTCAAGCAAAAACAATAACAAGCAAACCATTTCATCTTTTCTCTGCTCAAAATGCTGATAGTACCAACTATACTGGAAATCTATTATTTTATATCTTTCACAATGAATTTGCATCTAGTGCATTGATATTGTGGAAGTGATGGAAATTATTTAGAGACCATTTTGTAAAGTGGTCTCTTTTTCATGGGGGGGGGGTCACACAGTGAAACTGATATGAGCAAGAAATAAATTTATTTATACTTCGCAATTTGTAGGGAAGTGGTTTTTTATTCTTTGTTCTTATGCTCTGTAAAGAAGTTCAAATATTATGCTCAAAGTGTTCTGTAATTGACTTAAATTCACTTAATCTGACTATTTTACAATATAATACCCAGAAAGTTACAGATAACAGCATAAATGCAGTTGCCTCTTGACTAAAAACCTTATTTAAATGCCTTCAACAAACACCAGCAGGATGTTTTCCAAAGCTTCCCTCTCCCCTGTGCAGCTTGATGTTATTTACCAAATACAAGTGGTGATTTTTGACCAGCTAATACTTTCAAGATTGAGAGCTTCTCTTGACAGCAATTTTAGCTGTGTTGATTCCTGATGTACCCGCTGAGATCTGTTAGAAGTCCTAGACAGTGGAAATGGCCACAAGCTAGAGTTCGTGAGTTCCTTGTTGCTAATATCTTCAATGTATACCTCACACTTTCTCCAGTGTCTTCATTTTATTCTGGAAGTCTAGCTAGGTCAGACTCAGCCAGGGCAAGCACATGAATAAACACACACAAACACACACATTCTGCCATGCACATTTATTGGATTCAAATCCAATTAAAAATTTAAGAGTAACCCTCTACTACACAAAGAATGGGATTTTTGAACTTTCAAGTCTCTTTCTGAATGGGTAAACACCATCCATCCTAATCAAGTTATCTCCTGGGGTAAAAAAAATGCTCCATTCATGTAGCACTACTATTACTAAAAACATAAGTGGTCATTAATATCTATTGAAAATTAAATTCATACATGGAACCAATGCAACATGGAATCCCTATAGCATTTTATATTATGCAGCTCTCTACACCATTGGCTAGATTGCATAGAATTCCAAATTTCTCCCCTCCCCTTCTTTTAGAAATAATATCTGTCTTCCCACTGAAGGACAAAGTAGATGGTATATTTATCACTTTCTTTTCTTGCAGAGTGCTTCCTCAAATGGTGAAAGATGTCTATTTGTTATAGCATGTGATTTTCCTTACCTACATATTTTGCCTGATTTGATTTGTTACTGGTCATTGAAAGGCATAGGGCCTTTACAGACTGCCATAAATAATGCAGCTTGAGGCCACTTTAACTGTCCTGGCTGAGTGCTAAGGAATCATGGGAACTGTAGTTTATTGTGGCACCAGAGCTCTCTGACAGAGAAGGCTCAATATCCCAGAAAAAAATACAATTCCCATGATTCCCTAGCACTGAGCCAAGACAGTTAAAGTGGCCTCAAGCTGCATTATTTATGGCAGTCTGTAAAGGTCCTTAGTTGGTCTAAGTGCATTAATCCCCCCCCAAAAAAAAGTTGTAACATAAACTTTTGTATTTTATGTGCTATTTTAACTCTGCATTTGTTTAATTTAGTTTTAAGGGATGGGAGGGTTAGGGATTGGTTGATGGAACGTTTTAATCTGTATCAGTTTTTAACCTGTTGTATGCCACCCCGGTTGCTGAAGCAGAGGGGCGGGTTAGAAATAAAATTTATTTTTATTATTAATATTATTATTGTAGCTTTGGTCCCCTTCCTCCGTTTCCTCTGTTTCCTTTTTCACTAACTCAGCCAGAGTCAAAGGTGATGAGAATTTAAGACAATGCAATATAGATTAAGAACCGAGTTATTTGTGATATTATCATCTCTCTTTTCCACTCACCTACATATGAGTATTTATAAAATAAAGAATATTTTAAGTGACAATAACTGAAATGTGGGATATAGGTTTTTTTAAGTACATGAATAAAATTCACTTTTGTTCACCAATATTACTTTTTTAAAGTATCGCTATAGTTTTATTAATGCAAATAAATCTGAATCTGATCATCCATAAATGGCATTTGTGAGTAATGTCCTGAAACTCAGTCTTTTATTAGCTTATATTTTAGAAATAACTAAACTTGTTTACCAAATTGATACTTTAAATTAACAGGGTATAATTTACAACAACAGTAAGCTGCATACATTAATGGTTTATATAAACATGCAAATACCTGCTCAAGAAACCCCATAGTACAGAAAAAGTGTTGAAGCAGGGGTACAGAACATAGATTACAAGCAGTTGGAAGGGAAGGGTAAAGCACCCCTCCACATTTTTTTTCTCTTGTGAAAAACTTCTTTCATAGTTAATTTGCCTTGAACAAGAGGCCTTTGGGGTTCCATTACATGGCCAAATAAACCAGGTAATGGTCAAGAAACAGAATGAAAAAGCAAGGAAAATGGATACTATTATCTCTTCTCTCCAAAACAACATGTTTTAATGATATTTCTCAGGATTTAAAGGTTCTAGGAAGAATTCTTTATCCAGTTAGTACCTATTTGGCATAGCAACTTATTTTGATGCATAGCAGTAAAAAATCACTTTAGGAATGCTTGTACTCTCCTTTTTCTGTGTAATTCTGCAAAATTATAAGAAAAAATAATAGCAATTTATTTTGATGCATAGCAGTAAAAAAATCACTTTAGGAATGCTTGTACTCTCCTTTTTCTGTGCAATTCTGCAAAGTTATAAGAAAAAATAATATAATTTATCTAATCAATAAAACCTGATAGGCAGGTGTTTGGATTTCATTTCTGTGCCTCCCCCCCCCCCCTCATACTTGAATACTTGGAAAAGTAACTTATCCTTGAGTACAAAGCTGCTGGATAAAGTTTAAAAATAACTTTCCTTAATAGGAATAACTACCATATATATAAATCATGATGATAATGATATAATTGTGATGGTCATGTTATGTTCACCAAACTAATTTCCTATTATGGCAGCCCAATGGGTTTTGTTATCCCACTGCTGCCACCAAATTAGAATCATAGAATCATAGAGTTGGAAGAGACCAGAAGGGCCATCCAGTCCAACCCCCTGCCAAGCAGGAACTCAAAATCAAAGCATCCCCAACAGATGGCCATCCAGCCTCTTTTTAAAGACCTTCAAAGAAAGAGACTCCACCACACTCCGAGGGACTGTGTTCCACTCTTGAACATCTCTCACTGTCAGGAAGTAGCTCCTAACGTTCAGGTGGAATCTCTTTTCCTGTAGCTTGCATCCGTTGTTCCGGGTCCTAGCAACAGAAAACAAGCTAGCTCCCTCCCCAATATGACATCCCTTCAAATATTTAAACAGGGCTACCATATCACCTCTTAACCATCTCTTCTCCAGGCTACATACCCGGTTCCCTAAGTCATTCCTCATAGGCCATGGTTTCCAGACCCTTCACCGTTTTAGTCACCCTCCTCTGGACACGCTTCAGTTTTTCAACATCCTTTTTAAATTGTGGTGCCCAGATTCCAGGTGGGGGCTGACCAAAGCAGAATACAGTGGCACTATTACTTCCCTTGATCTATGAACTATTACTTCCCTTGATCTAGATCTAGATACTATACTTTTATTGATGCAGCCTAAAATTGCATTGGCCTATCTTATATTTCAATGCATTTCAATTTTTTTGCCCTAAGTGCAGTACCTTACATTTCTCTGTGTTGAAATTCATTTTGTTAGCTTTGTTAGCTTTGGCCCAGATTTCTAATCTATTAAGGTCATTTTGAATTTTCATCCTGTCTTCTGGGGTATTAGCTATTCCTCCTAACTTGGTGTCATCTGCAAATTTGAAAAGCATGCCTCCTATTCTTTCATCCAAGTCATTGATAAAGATGTTGAATAGCACTGGGCCCAGGACAGAGCCCTGTGGCACCCCACTGGTCACTTCTGTCCAGGTTTGGGTTTGGTCAGTCAACCAATTACTAATCCATGTAACAGTTGTATTGTCTAGCCCATATATTTATTATCTTGTTTGCAAGAATATGATGGGGATGGATTGGCTTCTCTTCATCCTGGACAGAAGTGACCAGTGGGGTGCCACAGGGCTCTGTCCTGGGCCCAGTGCTATTCAACATCTTTATCAATGACTTGGATGAAAGAATAGGAGGCATGCTTTTCAAATTTTTGAGAAACCCATGTTGACTTTTTGTGATTATGGCATTCCTTTCTAAATGTTCTAGAAATTTCTAAATGTTTTAGAAATTGTGTCTAAATTATGACAGACCACTTTTACTTTTCATAACTATTTTTTTCTGGATGCAGCAGTATGGGTTTTATTATTATTTATTATTCTCACTCCAGGTGTGTTACTCTTCAACTATTGTACCTTTCTCAGGAGACCTAACCCAAACTTTCCTTTTAAAAATTGGTAGCATGTTTCTGCTATAAAGTTCCAGAGAAGACTTTTTTTTAAAAAACAGTGAATAAAAATGTTATTTGAAGGTTTATTTGCACAAGGTATCGTTGTCATGAGATGGTTAAAACATTTAATACTTCATGGTCTTGCTTTGCTGGTTTCACATAAGGTTTCTGGATGAAAGAGACTATCTAGTTTGAGACCTGGTTATGGAACAGAGACAGCCTTGGGGACCTTGGAGGACTTACACAGGGAACTAGATGAGAGAAGTGTGTTCCTGTTGGTTCTGCTGGATCTCTCAGCAGCTTTCGATACCATCGATCATGGTATCCTTCTGGACTGCCTCTCTGGGGTGGGACTTGCAGGTACTGTTTTACAGTGGCTCCATTCTTTCCTGGAGGGGCGAACACAGAGGATGGTGTTAGGGTACTCCTGCTTGACCCCCTGGCCATTGGCCTGTGGAGTCCCTCAGGGTTCTGTGTTGTGCTCCATGCTATTTAACATATACATGAAGCTGCTGGTAGAGGTTCTCCAGAGTTTTGGGGTGTGGTGCCATCAATATGCCAATGACACTCAATTCTACTACTCATTTCCACCCCAATCCAAGAAGGCTGTCCTGGTCCTAAACCAGTGTCTATCATCAGTAATGGACTGGATGAGAGCAAACATGTTGAAACTTAATCCAGTTAATCCGCCTCCTTCCGTATGACCTTCCCCATGCACTTCGGTCCTCTGGGAGGAATCTGCTATGAAAACAAGGTTGTCGGTGACCTCCCAGAGGGTCTTCTCTGCCATCGCTCCCAGATTATGGAATGGTCTTCCAGATGAGATCTGTCTTATTACCACCCTTGACAGCTTCAAAAAAGCTGTCAAGATGGATCTCTTCCAGCAGGCCTTTTCTGAATAACTATCCTGGCCCAAAGATTTGGCTAACTTCTTCTTCTGTGCTGCTGCTGATTATGCTGATTTGCTATGTTGTTGCGAGATGGTATGTTTGTTTTTATACCTTAATTCTATTCTATGTTTTAATTGTTCTAGTTTAATATCTTTTTAAGGGTGGGCGGGTTTGGGTGTCGATGTACCTATTGGTGTTTTTAATGTTGTAAGCCACCCCAATTGCACTGCAGAGGGGCGGGATAGAAATTATTATTATTATTATTATTATTATTATTATTATTATTATTATTATTTAAAAGACAGAGGTGCTCCAGGTCAGTTGGAAGGCAGATCAGGGAATAAGGATTCAGCCTATATTAAATGGGGTCACTCTCCCTCTGAAGATGCAGGTTAGCAGTTTGGGGGTACTCCTGGACTCAGCTTCGAACCTTGAGGCCCAGGTCTCTGCAGTGACCAGGAATGCTTTTGCACATTTAAAACTTGTGTACCAACTGTGCCCATTTCCTTGAGACATCAGAGTGGGCCTCAGTGGTACATGCCTTGGTTACATCCTGTTTGAACTACTGTAATGATCGGTACTTGGGGCTGCATTTGAAGAGTGTTCAGAAGCTTCAGCTGGTGCAAAGAGCTGCAGCCAGGCTGCTAACAGGGGCAGGTTACAGACATCATAAAATGCCCCTGTTGAAACAGCTCCACTGGCAGCCAGTTTGTTTCTGAGCACAATTCAAAGTGCTGGTGATAACCTTTAAAGCCCTATATGGTTCAGGTCCAGGCTATCTTGCAGACCGTATCTCCCTCTATGAGTTGGCCAGGGCATTGAGATTCTTAGGGTTGGTGGGGACACGAGAGAGGGCCTTTTCCATGGCTGCCCCTACACTCTGGAATTCCCTGCCTAGGGAAATCAGAATGGCCCCTTCCTTGATGGCTTTCTGTCGACAAGTGAAAACCTTCCTTTTCAGACAAGAATTCAAAACAGAAAGCTTTTAAAGAACAGCCTGGGGTGCTATATTGTTTCAATGTATTATTTTTATATGTTTTTAATTGTATTGTTTTTTAATGTTGTAAGCCGCCCTGAATCCCAGTCCTGGGAGAAGGGCGGGATAATAATAATAATAATAATAATAATAATAATAATAATAATAATAATAATAATAATAATGTTACATTAATTCACACCTCTTGGTTTCATACATGTCTTTATAGTTTGTACTTTCCTTTTTACTTTAATCATTTTTCTCTTGAGAACAGTATTTACTTTTCCCCAGGATCCACAAATACAGTCCTCCCTTTGGGGTACTACCCTAAACCTATTTCCAAAACAGCCACCAATGCTAATTATATCCCTCAGGAAATCTCACATCAATTCTCCCTAGGAGTTCTACTGTTGTACTGAGTCCCTCACTCATCCACCCCAGTTCTATTTTTTTTTCTCCTTACAATTGAAGAGTTTGGATGATTTTCTGCTCTTAGAATGGTATGCAAGCTACTTCTCAGTAATCTGTAGAATCTGCCTCTGTGGTATCTGAGTGATGTGTTTTAATACTGTACTAATTTAATTATATTTTAATGTTCACTTTTGTATGTGTTTGACTGTATTGTTCTTTTAATTTGTAAGCCACTTGTGTACCAATTTGGGGGAAATGTAGGATATTATTATTAACAACAACAACTACTACTACTACTACTACTATCCAAGCTTCTCCTATTATGTTTTTGCAGCATCTCATTCAAGAACATTATTTTTTTTGAGTTCATGTTGGTCTCTTTTCCATCTTCCTTAGAAGCTTGTTGGACCATCATACACTTCTTTATTGTTTTTTCTTCTGAGGAGGAGAGATGCACATCTTTGCTTATTTCATTCCTGTGTGCAATAATCAATATCAGAACATCATTATGAGACTTTTGAAACATTTTCAAACTTCAGTTGTTGATTTTGGTTCTGTCTGGGGAGTTTTGGTGGAAAAATATATAAAATCTGTTCTGTGAACCATAAACTTGGGTTGTGCATGACACACAAGATTGTTGTTGCTATTGTTCCCAATGTAGGAAAAATTGTGTGGCTGTTGGTCAAGCTCTGAGAATTTTTTAAAAGTAGCATTTACAACCCTAAAAAGTAAATGTGTAGTGATGGTCTGCCTGGGTCTTTGTATTACAGAAGGGTGTTAAGCACAAAATTAACTATTTAGCTTTTACACTGAATGCATGGCAATGTGGTGGCTTTTCACTAAAATAGTAGCCAGACAGTGTTCCATCACCTTGTTAATTTCAGGCAGGTGCAAACAAAATTAGTAAATTTGAAAACAGAAGATTACCTCACGCTTCGTATGTTTTCTCAACATAGCAAAATTGTTGTAATATCATGGGAATGCCTCCATTGGCCTTAAATTGTCAGTGCAAGTAGACACCACACATGAATAATAATAATTTAAATGACTCAACAGTTTCCAGCCATTGGCTGTCTGAGTCTTGATGCCATAAACGCGCATCTCATGTGAACCTCTACAGGAAAAATTGGAACATCCAGACAGCACTGCTTTATAGGGGGGTTGCAGACTGTCAGAAATAGTGTGAATTCAGTCCACTTTTAGGGTTAGGGTTAGGGTTAGGGAATCATGGGGACTGTATTTTATTGTGGCACTAGGGTTCTCTGACAAAGAAAGTTCAATGTCTCAGAAAAATAACAATTCCCATGATTCCCTAGCACTAACCCTAACCCTAAAAGTGGACTGAATTCACACTATTTTTGACAGTCTGCAACCCCCCATAGATATTTATTACAAGTTTATCATGTATTGACAGGAGTGGTTATACATGCCTTACTAAATGCAGAGCAGAGATGATCAGCCTCAGAAGAACAGGGACCACTTTTTTGCCTCAATGTCCTCTGTAGCAGGACACACCATTGCATTTTCATGTGAAAATCAATAAAAATGTTACCCAGGAGTGATCAGAAGTAAATTCCAACTTCTACTTCCTGAGTTATTGACTATTTGTGGTCACTTTTTGTGCATGTGCTGCAAATTGCATTTAATTTTATCCATGATCAGAAGGGGCCCATGGTAGAAGAATCCCACTCATAGAGCAGAAGTGAATAAAATGGTATATTGCCAGATCATCTTCCTAAGATGAGAAACATCCTTTCATGTGCACAGTCCATTAATTTAATCTAAAAAAGCATTATATATTTTGCTGCCAGGACAGATGCTATACATTTGAACATGCCTTTAATTCTAGAGTTGCCAATGAAGAGGGATGTATTGGGGGGGGGGGGACAAATTTATTTATAATAGAAGTACAACTAAAGTATCAAGATTAATTTACATATAGGATTGTGCAATTTAAACCCTACTTAGCCATTTAATGTCAGTTTTTTAGCCTATTAGGTTCCTGCCTAACATACTCACATACTGTAGTTATTCCTGTTACAAATTAATCTACACTATCTAAACCTGCAGAGACAGCTGTTTTAGTTTGAAATAACAGTATGCAAAGAGATCATGTAGCTCTTTTGAAACTAACCACGCAAAATATGTTGTAGCATTAGCTTTTGTAAACTAGATCTAATACAGTCGTGGAAGTACCGTAGACCAAATCTATGAAAGCTCATTATACAGCTTCTTTCACCCAGGGCCAAAGCAGATGGCCTGGAAGAGTGGCTTCCAGCTGCTCTGGCACTGATCAGGCTGGGACTGCAGCAACCGGATGGCCCACTCCTGAAGTGGGCCACTGCTGTAGTCCCAAATGGGCCACTGCCAGGAGTGGATTTAAACAGCTCCTTTTTGGCATGGCCTAAAGTGCAGCTTCCAGCAACTTTGGATGTGTGTGTCATGTAAACTCCATGCCCCTGAAACAGCCAGAAGCTATTTCATTTGGCTTGTCTGTTTTGGGCCACAATATGTCTTAAATGTGCTTCAAGAATCCCTTTCCATATCAATGCACAATACATACCCTACTCTCTCTAACCTCAACATCCTAAAACAACCATTCCCCAACTCATTTTTAGGGTTTGGAGTTGACACAGATAAGGTTTTGAGCTAATGGAGACAAAGTTCTGGATTGGAGAAAGAAGAGCAAACTGCCTATGATATTAAGGAGCCTAGAATATTAGAGTTTATTAAATTCTCATACTTTGTTTAATGATTCTATTTCTACTGATGTTTAAATCCTGTCTCTGGTTGAAGCCTGAATTGGAATCAAGCCTGAATTGGAATCAAGCCATCCATACCAAGCTAAGAAACCTACACAACAACAAGTTCATATTTATAGGGGCCAACCTGATGCCTAGTACCCCAATCCAGAAAAGAAATTGGAGAAGCACGGGGAGGGTGAGTGCAAAGATTATTTAGGGTTGAAATGGTGATATCAACCTGGGAGAAGGGATCTGTCACATATATTTGAATTTAAACTATCAAATCCGAGTTTTCAAATGCTGTCTCATAATCAACCAGTCAACCAGCCTGAGAATGTGGACAGAATCCTTGGAGAAATGAGGGCCATCACATGCATACTGGATCCATGCCCTTCCTGGCTTCTGAAAGCAGCTAGGGAGGGACTGGCCAAGTGGATAAGGGAAGTGACAAATGCCTCACTGCAGCAAGGCAGATTTCCATCCTGTCTAAAAGAGGCTGTGGTGAGGCTGTTACTGAAAAAGACCTCCCCTATAAGGGCTAAGGAACTTCAGCTCCCAGAATCCCAGGAGCTATTGGCCAACATGGGACTATTGGCCAACATGGCTGAGGCTTCTGGGAGCTGAAGTCCCTTGGCCCTTAAAGGGGAAATGTTGCCTACCCCTGATCTAGACCATTTCAGTCTGACTTCAGACCTGACTATGGGATGGAGACAGCTTTGGTTGCCTTGGTAGATGACCTATGTAGGGAACTAGACATGGGGAGTGTGTCCCTGTTGGTCTTGCTGGATCTCTCAATACCATTGGTGTTCAATACCATTGACCATGGTATCCTTCTAGGCCACCTTTCTGAGATGGGACTTGGGGGCATTGTTATACAGTGGTTCTGGTCTTTCTTGGAGGGGCAAATTCAGAAGGTGATGTTGGGGTACTCCTGTTTGAGCCCATGGCCATAGGCTTGTGGGGTCCCTCAGAGTTTAGTTCTGTCCCCCATGTTATTCAACATCTACATGAAAGCGCTGGGAGAGATCATCCAGAATTTTAGGGTATGGTGTCATAACTATGTGGATGACACCCAACTCTATCTCTCCTTCCCATCTGATTCCAAGGACACTGTCTCTGTACTGAACCAGTATCTGCTGTCAGTAATGGACTGGATGAGGGCAAATAAATTGAAACTTGATCCAGACAAGACAGATGTGCTCCTGGTCAGTCTTAAGTCAGATCAGGGGATAGGACAGGGGTAGGCAACCTTTCCCCTTTAAGGGCCGAGGGACTTCAGCTCCCAGAAGCCTCAGCCATGTTGGCCAATAGTCCCATGTTGGCCAATAGCTCCTGGGATTCTGGGAGCTGAAGTCCCTCAGCCCTTAAAGGAGACAGGTTGCCTACCCCTGGGATAGGGATTCAGCCTATGCTGGATGTGGTCACACTCCCCCTGAAAACCCAGACTCTCAGCTTGGGTGTGCTCCTGGATTCCACTCTGAGCCTGATGCCCAGGTTTCAGTAGTGGCCAGAAGTGCATTTGCACAGCTTAAACTTGTGCACCAGCTGCATCCAGTCGTTGACACATCAAATCTGGCTATGGTGACACATGCCGTGATTACATCCCATTGGCTACTGCAACACACACTGTGTGAGGCTGCCTTTGGAAACTGTCTGAAAACTTCAGTGGGATCAAAACACCACAGCTAGAATGCTGACAAGGGCCATCTATAGGGTGCATGCAACTCCCTTGTTAAAACAGCTTCACTGGCTACCGATTCATTTTTGGGCACAGTTCAAAGTGCTGGTCATTACCTATAAAGCCCTACACCGCAGCCCCGATCCTCCTTTTTGCTGCCCCTAAAAGCGCGGCAAAATGCCACTCCTTTTAAGTGGCAAAAGGCTGCCCTAAGAGCCGGTGCTGCAGCTCTTCCGTGCCCTTTCGGCACAGCGTGTCTGCACGCTGCGCCAGAAGGGCATTCTGGATGGCGTCGGGGTGGGGTTTGGGTGGCCGGCATGTCGCTGCTCTGCCCCAACTCTACCCCCTTTGGGCCAGTCTGCAATGGCCCCGTATCTCCTCATACGAACCTGCTAGTAATAATAATAATAATAAATAGCCCGCCCCTCTGCGCGGCAATCGGGGCGGGGTACAACATTTTAAAACAAGCAAGTTAAAACATTCCCTCGTTAGAGCAAGTTAAAACATTCCCTCTCTAGAGCCTTAAGATCTTCAGGAGAAGGCTTTCTTGCCATCCCACCAAGATCACAGGCTCACTTGGTGAGAACACAACAGAGACCCTTCTCGGTGGCTGTTCCCACCCTCTGGAACTCCCTTCTTCAGGTGGCTAGTCTGTCCCCTTCCCTGCTGCCCTTTCACCAGCAAGTAAAAAAGTTTTTATGAAGGCAGCCACTTGGTATATAATGCATAGCAGGGTGGTTTTTATGGAGTAGGTGGGTTTTTAGTTTGTTTTTAACTTTTGTGTATTTTATGTGATTTTATATTGGATGTAATTTTTAACAATTTTTAATTGTTTTGAATTTTATTGAGATTTTAAATGTTTTATCTGTAAGCCACCTTGGGTCCCTCTCCCTCTGGGGAGAAAGGTGGCATATAAATGAAATAAATAGATAAACCAATCACCTCCAACATTCCAACACTCATCCTTCCAGCCAATAATTCAGTTACATAAAATCACCTAACAAACTTGCATAATACACTATAGAATAACAACTAGTATATGCATATAAATGTTTTCAATGACTGCATAATATGACAGGCCAGGATTACCGCCCACCCTTACTCCAACCTCCATAGAAGAAGAGGTATGGCCATGATTGATCCAGAGCTGGGGTGGGGAACTGTGCAGTGTGGAATAGAAGCTTATTTTTGCACTACAGTCACCAACGCCCATGGTCCATGCACATCCATTTGTGAGAAGTATTTTTTTTTTCCCCAGGAGTGATGCTATACCACTTCTGGTTTTGTTCTGACAGAATCAAGCAAAGAGGGTGCATTCAGCATTTTGGAGCATGTGGGACATTTTAGACTGAAAATTTCCTCCATTTTCCCCCCACTTTTGGGGGTTGGGGGAATTACCTATTGTGCAAGAAAAAGCAGTGGGGGGCACATGCAGAATGTGTTACATACCTTCTGCCATCCTTTTTAAAAAGACATTTGCTATTCCTTATGATCACTGTGATCTTTCAGGCTTTCAGTGAGGGATAGTAGAAATGAATTACTTCACTGATTCAACCTAAGATCATTAGTACAAAAAGTCTGGCAAGGTCACTGATGTACTTATATTCTGTTGCAATGACTGTAAATTGATTTCTTTTGGTACATGAGGCCCCCTCACCTTTCAGAAGGGCCTTTAAAAGTCATCTTTAAACTGTTTCTAATATTTTAACTTTAGAGTCAAATGAAAAATCACATTTATACCTTACTTTGAATTAAACATCTATTTCTATCTTGTAATTTGATAGTTTTTAATGAATTAAAGGCTTGAGTGAAACAAGTTAAATGAAATGGAAGAAGGCAGAAGGGGAAGAAAGAAAAATACATTTTTGCTACTGGAAAAAATCATATTTATTTCTTCTCCTACACTTTTTTCCTCATTTAACTATTTCCTCTGGAAAATAATATTTTATTAATTTATTTATTTTTACAATGGTGGTTTCTGATTTCTTTTCCAATTTATCATTTTTTAAAAACAAGGTTTTGGTTCTTTCTATTCTTCCAGTTCTTCTTAGGTTTGTGCTCAGAACTTGAATGAAAAATCCCCTGCTATTCTTGTTTTTCAGATCCCTTTGTCCTTGATATCATTTTTATTCACATTTCATCCTTCACTTTTTAATCTGTGTTTTTCTTTTATTTGCTATGTATCTGTGGATGACTTTTCTGCTTATTTGTTGTCATCAAAAAGTAGGATGAGCTCTTTGAGACCTTCCTTAACATATAATGACAAAAGAACTGCAGAAAGCTGTATTAAAGTCTACGCTACCCTTTGAAAAAAATCTGCTTTAATGTCTCCATTTTAAGAAGGGGAACAGCCACCATCTTTCCTCCATTTTAGAATAACTCCATTCTGCTTTTCTTTCTGCCCTTTCATTATAAATTTTATTACAATTTTTAATCACTATTTGAATTTTTAAAATGACACTATTCTGAGTCTGTAATTTAGCATAACAAGCACTATTTTCTTTAACCATTTTTTTTTGTCTGAACAGCAGTGCCAGTTCTTATTTATTCTTCTTCAGCTTGATCCTGTCAAACATCTCATTGTTTTTCCTTTAAAAATAGTTTAGTTCTCTTCTCCCTCCCCCTGTGGCTGTATGAGGATCGTTATATTAGGGTCAGTGTCCAATTCAGTGGTTTGGATCCAGGCCCTATTCAATCCATATCATTTTGGATATAATCTTATCCAATTGAGACATCAAATCTAAATCTACATTTAGGAATCTAGATTGCCCACATGCATTGGGAAATCAAAAGGGCTATATAATTATTGTCTCTTTTTTTTTACATGTTGAGCATGATATTTGGAGTAATGATACATTCTAGCGGAGATCAGACCTTCCACATTACAGCTTCACAGCTGAATTATTCTACTGAAGAGTACTACAGGGATTATCCAATCACCCAATGCCATCATACTGCTGTTTTCAGGCTGCTGCTGCCATCTCTTCCTACCTGCATCTGATAATTAGGCTGAGGGAAAGGCCTCCTGACAATTTCAGTAGGCTTGTTGACAGGCCAGATAGGTGCTAGTGCTTGCTGGAAGACAAGATGAATGTAGAATTGCGCATAGACAGAATGACCAAAGGTCATAACCACAATGGAGAACAAGGCACCACAAAATGTAGGACATTCAAGAAAAAGGTAGGACTTTCAAAATAAAAGCTGAAAGCACTAATATAAATATAAATTCATGCTTCTTGGTTATGGTAAAAATAGAGGACATTTTGGAATTCCCACTGGACAGAAGGCTGGAATGTAGGACACATCCAGGAAAATGAGGACATCTGGTCACCCTGCATATAGAGAGGCACAAACAGAAAAAAACTAGAGAATTACCCTGAAAAAGCAGCAGACGCCTCACAAAACTAGGGCCAATTGGGAAGTGAATGGTGCAGAAAAAAATCATTACTAAAATATGTAGAGACTCACGTACAATAAACACATTAATAAAAAAAATTAAGAGAGGTTTAAGCTATGCTACACAACATGACAAAATGTTAAAAAATGAAACAACAACAAAAACAAACAAATAAGATCAACTCAGATGACAATAACAACCACAAAATCCTTATCTCTATTTGTTGTGTTTATTCAAGGCATTTCCAACAACTTATGGTGGCCCTAAGGGAAATGGGATTTCCTTGTCAAGATTTGTTTAGTTTTGTCGTCCTCTGAGGCTGAAACAGTGTGACTTGCCAAGGTGAAGATTCAAACCCTGGTCTTCAGATTCCTAGTCCAGCACTCAAATCACCACACCACACTTTTTCAACTCTGAAAGCTAAACCTAGGGCCTAAGCAGACTGCCAGAAATAGTGCACATTAAATTGAGGCACTGCCCTGGCTCAGTGCTAGGGAATCATGGGAACTGTAATTTATTGTGGCACCAGAGCTCTCTGACAGAGAAGGCTCAATGTCACAGAAAAAATACAATTCCCATGATTCCCTAGCACTGAGCCAGGGCAGTGCCTCAATTTAATGTGCACTATTTCTGGCAGTCTGCTTAGGCTCCTACTGAATAAATGTAGAGTTTCAGAAGATAACTGTCCATGTAGGATCAATGGACACATGTAACACTTTTTCATACAGAGTACCAGCCTCTGCAGACAGGCCCAAAGGGGTGGGAAGCAGTGGATCAGGGCCGAGGCTGCCGAACCGTGCAGCCCTGATCCTTTCTTTTGCCACCTGGAAAAGAGCAGCAAAATGCCACCCTAAGAACTGGCGCACAGCTCTTTAGTGCCCCTTCTGGCTCAGCATGTCAAAACGCTGCACCAGAAGGACATCCTGATGCCGCGCACTGTGTGTAACAGTGCACGGCGTCAGGATGTCCTCAGCATGAGGTTGGGGTGGCCTGCCTGAGGCTGCCCCTCCCCATATCTGCCTCCAGGCCGGCCCTTTGCGTTGATCTGTAGAGGCCCTGTTTGGGGAATGCTGATGAAATTCTTGACATAGAAATCATATTAGAGGAACCAGTTCTCCTTTCCTCTTTCTGTTTCAAATAACATTTGTATTTTCTTTACATCATCACGTTGAAGATACATCACATGGCTTTTCCTTGCCTTTTAAAAGTTCAGATCTCTGGATTGGTCGCCACTGCTTTGAACTGTTTGTTCTAGACTCAATCCAAATCAGGCCTATCTGAGCCAGTCTGGACCTGTTCCAAATCATCCTAATTTGGTTCAGAATTGAGAAAAATTGGTTGTACAGTATCTTATCTTTGCCCTATACTTTTCTTACGCATTTCTTTAGTATTAATTATCTCTATGCTGATGATAGTTATTCTTTTCCATTCTCCCCTAGCTGTTCCCTAATCCCTAATAATTTAACATATTCCTTACATTTAAATTTCTTTCAATTTTTTCTTCACTTTCTCTATTATTTTTTCTTTATTTATTGCTGATGTTACTATTTTCTTATTCTCAATATAGCTATCAAATCTTCATCTTATCATGCAAACATGCTCATTCAGGACCACAGCTTAAACATCTGTGTTTGAATATCTATGCAGTATCCAACATGTTACTACTGAATTATTAGTACTAAATCTGAGACACAGATACAGAAACAAAAAACACACAGGAAGAAAGAGAGAGAGAGAGATCTTAACTTTAACACGTTCAAATGCAAAGCAGTTGTGATATGGTCTGCTGGAAATTCAGCTCAGCTGGAAACAGATGTATCAGTTGAATTGGTCTAATGTTAATTAAAAATTGCATTTTGGATTGGTTTTTAAAGAATGTCCCAAAAGTCCTTAAAGGTTTACAGAATGGAAGTTTTATTTTAAAAAATGAAAAGAGAACATGAAACTGACATCTTTCCCAGTTTATAAGAGGTAGAGACTGCTACTTAGGTAGTGAACCAATGTGGTGATGTGGTTTGAGGGTTGGACAATGACTCTGGAGACTAGGGTTCAAATCTACTCTCAGCCCGCAAAATGCAATGGGTGACCTTTAGCAAGTAACACACTCTCAGCCTCAAAGCAAGGCAAGGAACCCACTCCCCAAACATGTCTTGCATAGAAAACCCCATGATAGGTTTACCTATCTCATAAGTCAGAAACAACTCAAAGGCACCAAAACAAGAAGAAGGGACTGAATCCAGTCTCCTATTCCCATCCTAAGCAGCCATTTGATTAGACTTTATTGTTCATTAAATGATGGCTCATTATTCTGAAAAAATGTTGAATCGGGATGGAAGGAACAGACACCCAAAAGTCTGTTTCTGTCAGGGTGATCTTGCATTTGTCTGATGAAGCTTGTCTAAGGTAGGACCATATGGCCGGGGGAGGGTTGGGGAATTATTCTTTGAATGATGGAAGAGTTTGTAAAATATTAGCCCTGAGTGAGAAGGTGGGTAGGATTAACTCTGGTGGACTGCAGACGGGCAGCTCTGGGCCGCCCCGGGAAGTGGCGGATCGGGGCCACAGCAACCCCACGCCACGCCCTGATCCTCCCTTTTGCCACCCCAAAAAGAGCGGCAAAATGCTGCTTCTTTTAGGGGAGGCAAAATGCCACCCTAAGAGCTGGTGTGTGGCTCTTCAGTGCCCTTTTTGGCACAGCATGCATAATGCTGCATGGCATCAGGACGGCATCGGCGTGGGGTTGGGGTGGCCGGCATGCAGCTGCCCCATCCCAACTCTGTCCAGGCTGGCCCTTTGCTTCAGACATCACAATATTTGGGGCAGTGTCTTCCACACACATTCTCTCCCTTTCTGGATTACAGCAAATATTATTGGATGTGCAAAAGCACCACTTCTTTTGCCATTCCCCATAACACTGTTGTTCAGGCCAAATTGTATAGAATGCTGAAAAACCAGCAGTGCAACTTATATTTAAGAAGTTCAACTAAAGGAGTGGTTCTGTTGCCATATGTTTTGTTGTTGTTGTTGTTGTTGATAAAAACTTTTCCTGCAAAACAGAGAGAATGTGAATTATAGCTATCTGCCAACAAGTCATTTCTGACTTATAGCAACCCTAAGATGAACCTATGATGGGATTTTCTGAGGCTGAGAATGTGAATTCAAGGCCACTGAGGGGGTTTCCATGGCTCAGTGGAATCTAACCCTGATCTCCAGAGTCCTAATCCAATGCTGAAACCAATACACCACTGGCTCCTAATAGCCAACTCGGTTTTTAAGTCATGGACTAATGGGGAAAAAAGCTCTTTGTCATTTTCCCTACCCCCTCCTCCAGGGTATTTATAATATAATGGGCCATCTACTGTATTATGTTCACTTATTCTTAGGTATAATCATTTTCAAAGTGTGGAATTTAAAGCAGATGTATCTGAAATAGCCAAGTGGTAATATAACACCCTCCCCACTTCAAAAAACCGCTTCAGAAAAGAATTCCAGACCACAATCTTCACATTAACACTGAGTGACACAAAGGGGGGGGGGTTGGATTTTGAAATAAATTTTATGAACACTGAGATAGTGGTGTGGCAGCAATTCTTTCAAGTCATGATAACTTATTACCTAGAGCTGTTTCACTAAATTAATGACACTGACACTTTTACCCAAGAGATTATTTTCCAAATCTGAACATCAAAAAGCTGAGAAATGTAACAGTATGCTGAACAGTTGAATGTTAAAAGAATAATTGTCAACTGCTCCCAGCTACAAATGGAACGGGCATAGAGTCATTATCCTAAGAGATTCTTATTATAGGATAGCCCTACTTAATAAACATAAGAGTTAAATCTCAATTTTCTATATAATGTCACTCATATTTTATGGTATACCATTAAATGAGTTTAAAACTGAACAATGATGGATTGAAGACAGCCATCTCTTCACATTATTGAACTTGGATGCCATACAGAGTGAAGTAACTTTACGTCTTTTTTGAAGTCAGGATGGATAATTCAGAACAGTTGATGGTTTACAATTCACCCAAGGTGTGGTACTATCTGATTGCCATGCAAATCCTAACAGACTCTAGTAGTTAATTCTCTACTTCAAAAGTGCTATGAATATTGAAGAGTGGAGAAATTACTAATTCACATGGCAGAAACCATCACAACTGATTTTAATTGTCTCTCAGTTCTTGAGCTGAGGGATACCACATTCCTTGTACTTTCAGGCAAAAAATTCACAGACTTTTTTTCTTTTTTTCTCTTTGACACATGTGTGTGACCTCATATCCTCCAATCATAGCAGTAACCTATTGAATCCAAATCAACAACCCAATGGCACTCAGTTACTGGCACAACCCCTCCCTTGCATTTGCAGCTCTCCCCACTACCCAAAATGATTTTTTTTGGGGGGGGGGACAAGTAGGGAGAGTTCCACTCTCTGAAGTGCAGAGAGAATGGCAATGACAAGGGGAGAATCCACTCACCTTTGGTTTTGCTGATATATGGGATGTCAGTGAAACCACCCCTTTGGATTTGAACCATTCTATTTTTCCAACTTATTAATGATTGTGATGTATATGTACTAAGGATATAAAGAAGAGCCACAAAGGTTATTGCACTAGATGAGGAGAATAAATCTCAATGTGTCAAAAGAAGTTGATCATTCTAAATGCAACATTTTTGCACAAGAAAAAACACAAACCACATTGTATCTGGGAAAGTGCAGTGTTTTGCCCCCAAATCTTGTATTTCACACAAAGTACAAGGTTTTCATCTAAACAAAATTTTCTCCCACCCCAAAAATGCAAAAAGAATGAAAGATGACAAAGGTTCAAAAACTTTCCTAATGTCACCCAATTAGAGTAAACATTTGAAATTTTCTTGGTTTGATGTTTAGGAAGAAAGTCACACAAGATTTACAGTCCTAGTATGAAGCAGGGGATCAATCAGTGCAGGTTGGCAATGGAGGTTAAGACTGGTCATTACATGATTGCTGGCCACTTGATAAATGCTACATGTGTGAACGACTCATTTCCAATCACATGGCACAGACAGAAATTTGGTGCCATCTCAAAATAATAATTTTCCACATTCATTTGATACATGCACACAGTGGTCCCCTTATACAGGTTGTCTTGTACAGACACTGATTCTAACCTTCTTTTCAACTGATGAGAGATAAAGAATAACAGAACTGATGATGGGACATTGTGGCCAATAAGAAGAAAGTAAACATCTTAAAAGGTTGACCCTATTTTATTATCTGAGTTTTTAATGGATACGCAACACATACCCCTTCACTGTCTTTTCTCTAACTACAACATGAGATGGGTGAAAAGTGAGACAGTATAAGGTCACTTGTATCATGCACCCTTTGTTGTTGGTGTTGTGTGCCTTCAAATTGTTTCCAACTTATGGCAACCCTAAGGCAACTCTATCCTGGGGCTCATTCCACTATGATTTAAAGTGATTTGCTGGTTGGTTTATATGTGCCTCATTCACACTGGAAGCAGTTTCAGACCTAACTGAGTTCATTCTCATAAGCTTATTGCATGGCACTTACAAGAATGGGAACATAATGGAATGGAGCAAAAATGCCACCGATGCCGCCCAGCCATTCCTGGCAGCCATTTTTTGGCTGGGGAATGCCTTGGGGACTCCCGGTGGCATCAGTGGTGTTCTCCCATGCAGTAAAATGTGTTTTTGCCCTGTTCTGTTCCCTTCTGATCCATTCCGTTCCCGTTCCTTAAGTGCCATGTGCTAAGCTTATCAATCACAGTTAAGTGAGACAAATGCAAAAAGAGCAAACCAAAAACCAAACGCTCTTTTCAAAGGCAGGTCAGCTGTTTAAAACATGTTCTCTTGTGCCACCTGGTGTGGCCACTGCTGGCCCACATTACTTGCTCTGAGATCAGAACAAGACACCTAGCCATGACACTGACACTGGCCATCTGGTTCTGACCTGAGCACAAGTGATGCATCATTATAGCAGCCATGATAGGTGGCACAGTTCAGCATGTGTGTGAACAGCCTCCCACCATAGGAACAGAGGAGAAGCTGCAGCAGCACTAGGACCAGGATACTCTGGGATGCTCCTGGAGTATCCTGGCTTATGCAGATGACACTTAGATCCCTGGTTTAATTCACAGTCCCTGTGAGAAGAGAGGGCCACTGAGATATACTGTTATCCCAAGTGCCTGTCTTAATTAATGAATTAATGAAATTGACTATATCTTCAGTTCCACTGAGATTTAATTTTATAGTTTAGATAGGCATTCATGATATGTTAGGAATTACAGCTCAGAAATGTACTATTGTCAGACCTCAGTATCTGTGGACTTGCCATCCACAGATTCAAGCATCCACAGATGGCAAGCCCACATGGTCCCCAATGGCGGCATGTGCACATGGCTGCATCATAATTAGGTTATGTGGTGACTGCATGAATGTAACCATGAAACCATAAAGTTCTGTTGTCCCTAATGGTGGCACATCTGCATGCACATGCTACTACAGGACAATGGGGGCTGTCCCTAATGGTGGCACAGCTGCATACACATGCCACCATTGGGGACTAGATGGGCTTGAGCATCCATGGATTTTGGTATCCATGGAGAGTCTGGAACAGATCCTCTATGGATATTGAAGAACAAATGTATGGAGCCATAGCAATTAAAGCAATATGAAACTGATACTATTGTATGGTGCAAAAACAGCACTAATCTATGTTAAATATAGTTCCTGATACTTTAGAACAGGGGTCCCCAAACTATGGCCCGTGGGTCGGACCTGGCCCGTCGAGGCCTTTTTATTGGCCTGTGGCCAGTTCTGCCGCCACCACCATGACACCGCCGCCACTCACATGCGCCACCAGAAGCCATTTTGTATGCCAAAATGGCATATCGGAGTCGTGCGCATGCGTCTAGCGTTGCATATGCATGTGCATGGCTCCGGATGCCATTTTGTAACAGAAAATGGTGTCCAGCAGCACATGCATGTGTGTGTGACACTAGATGCATGCGCACGGCTCTGGGTGCCATTTTGGAACACAAGATGGCGCTGGAATAGTGTGCATGGGCACGTGACGCTGGGTGCCATTTTGTGTTCCAAAATGGCATCCGGAGTCATGCGCATGGGCATGCGACGTCAGGTGCCATTTTGGAACAGAAAATGGCACCTGGCGTCGCGTGCCCATGCACACTACTCTGGCGCCATCTTGTGTTCCAAACTTTTCTACACAGAAAATATTCATTTCTGCACAGATAACAAGCTTCTTGGCAGAAAACAACATTTTTGCACAGATAATGGCATGTTTCATGTAAGAAACTTGTTTTCTCTGCAGAAATTGCCCTTTTCTATGTAGAAAGTACATTGTTTGTACAGAGTAATTCCCCATATTTGAACAGTCTTGAAAACTGTTGGAGTGGAGGAAGAGGGTACTCAAGGCCTTTCTATGGCTAACATTCTCCCATTTAATTGAAGGCACTTGGAAACGTGCAGAGGAAGGTGATGCAGAAGTGCAGTACCTAGAAGTATGGTGGTGGGAGTTTATATATCACCTTTATGAATTTGGAGTTTGGAGTGGTCTCTGGGCAACCAGAATCATGATAGCTAGGGAACAAAGATGGTGGTTAGCAATCCTCTAGTAACATAGCCTATGTCAGGGGTCCCCACGTCTGTGTTCCAAAATGGAGCCCAGGGTCATGAACATGTGTGTGCAATGCCAGGTGCATGCGCACGACTCCGGATGCCATTTTGGAATACAAAATGGTGCCTGGTGGCATGCGGGGACAGCGGGGGCAGGACCAGCCATGGGCTGGTAAAAAGGCCTCGACAAACCAGGTCCTGCCCGGGGGCCGTAGTTTGGGGACCGCTGACCTATGTGGTGTGGTCATATGTGGGTTGGGTGGTATAATGCAACCAGATCTCTCAGATCTCCTGACACTGTGCCTCTTGTATCCTATCACACTGGGTCTTTCAGATCCCATTGACTGGTACCAAATTATGTCACGACCTGGTGTCACAGGATTCTTCTCCTGCCTTATATTAAATAATCTGGGGCTTCCTTTCCCTCACAACTATCTCTCTAACCCTTGATCCTCCCACTGACTCTCAAGTGTTTATATTATTATTATTATTATTATTATTATTATTATTTAAGATTCTTGGTAGGATGTTTTGATACTATATATAAATCACTTCAGGCCACTCTTTTGTGAACAAGAAGAAAATAACTTTTATTTAAATGCAGAACTTATGATAGTATCTTTTTTGGTAGTTGGTTCTCAAGCTTGTTGTTACAATATATATTTCCCTTCAGTTGTTACAAATTTGCTTTGTTCAAGTTCCCTCACTAACTTGCTTCCCACAGAATACACTCATCTAATAACAGTGAACTTCCTTTGTCTTTTTCAAATCTGTTCTTGCTTACATAGGAATCTGCCCCTCTGGCAGTTCTAACTGCTCTCAGCAGTTCTTGATACATTCAGCCAGCTCCTCCTCCTTTTTTATATCTGTTCATCAGGCAGGCCCCCACCTTTTTGTCCACCTGTCTCCAATTGGCTGCTCTGAACCCACAGGTGGGTTCTCTAATGTACATCGTCATTTGATTGCATGCAGGATTTCTCAAGAGATCTTCTCTACACTCAGCCATGCCGTTCTCTCCCACAGGCAGATGAAGTGATTCAGAAGGCTAGTGCTAGACACCATGGCTACTCCAGATGAGATGCCTCAAGACCTTCAGAAGCTTGGAGAGGTAAGAGAGCAAGGGCCATTAGTGTTTCCCTATTGCGTAGTACAAAATGAGCTATTCTGTGGCAGTTCAAGATTTAGTCATGTTTTGGCTCATGGAGGGCCTTCCAGATATATGGTCCCTCCCTGTACCATATCTTCTGCAATACTCTGTACAAATGAGGCAGTTGAGACTCACACCTCAGTATATTAGGAGGAAGATGTTAGCACTAGCATTTCTTTCTAATGCTGTGGACCACCAGAGGTTTGGGGGTTTGGAAAATGTTGGAAGACTTGAACAGAGAGAAGGGTAGGAATCAGGATGCCAGACAATCAATCTTCCCAGGCACCCTACTGTCAAGACCATGTGTCACCCTGGTCTGGAAAATGACATGGATATGGCCACTGAAAGGAACTGGAGCAATGGTAACAAGGTTACTACAGTTCAAGTTGCAGGTGCATGAGTTGGCATTGTGCATCATGGGAGGTCTGATGCAACATGCACAGTGGATGAGACCAGCTAGGTATGCATCATGGGAGGTCTGATGCAACAGGCACTGGGGATGAAACCAGCCAGGTTTCATTAGTGCATGGCTGTCACATGTTACCAAGAAGACCACCTATATATGGAAGAGGGTCAGAATCTCCGTTGTTGGTTACCGTATTTTCCGACGTATAAGATGACTTTTTAACCCTCGAAAAGGGTCTCAAAAGTCAGGGGTCATCTTATACACCGGGTAGAGGAGGAGGAGGAGGATGAGAACCAGGAGGGAGGGTGAGAGAAAGAGAAGGAATCCAGACAAGAGAAAGAGGAGAGGGTGAGAGAGAGGGGAGAAAATGAAGTGATCCAGGCAAGAGGAAGAGGAGGAGGAAGAATGAGAAGGGAGAAAATGAAGCGATCCAGGCAAGAGAAAGAGGAGGGAGATGAGAGAGAAGGGAGAAAATGAAGCAATCCAGGCAAGAGAAAGAGGAGGAAGATGAGAGAGAAGGGAGAAAACAAAGCAATCCAGGCAAAGGAAAGAGGAGAGGGATGAGACAGAAGGGAGAAAATGAAGCGATCCAGGCAAGAGAAAGAGGAGGGAAATGAGAGAGAAGTTTGAAAACAAAGCGATCCAGGCAAGAGAAAGAGGAAGGAAATGAGAGAGAAGGGAGAAAACGAAGCAATTCAGGCAAGAGAAAGAGGAAGAAGATGAGAGAGAAGGGAGAAAACGAAGCGATCCAGGAAAGAGAAAGAGGAGGGAGATGAGAGAGGGGGGAGAAAACGAAGTGACCCAGGCAAGAGGAGGAGGAGAAGGAGGAGGATGAGAAGGGGAGGGGGGAGAAGAAAGAAGCCACTTCTAAGATTGTTGTTGTTGTTGTTGTTGTTGTATGCCTTTGAGTCATCATGGTGTTTGCTTAGCAAGGTTTCTTCAGAGGGGAGTTTGCCATGGTGTTTGCTTTTCAATGTTTCATGGTGTTTGCTTTGCAAGGTTTCTTCAGAGGGGAGTTTGCCATGGTGTTTGCTTAGCAAGGTTTCTTCAGAGGGGAGTTTGCCATGCAAGGTTTCATGGTGTTTGCTTAGCAAGGTTTCTACAGAGGGGAATTTACCATGGTGTTTGCTTTGCAAGGTTTCTTCAGAGGGGAGTTTGCCATTGCCTTCTCCTGAGGCTGAGAGAGTGTGACTTGCCCAAGGTCACCAAGGGGGATTCCATTGTTGAGCCAGGATTCAAACCCTGACCTCCAGAGTGATATGCCGATACTCAGACAGGGTGACCAAATATCTTCAATGCAAAGAAGAACAAGTCACTACAAAAAATGTAGGACATACAAGAAAAAAATGTAGAGAAAGCTAAAAACACTAATATAAATGTAAACCCATGCTTCTTAGCCGTGCTTGAAATGGAATTCCTCTTGCAGAGAGGATTGACATGGAGGGCATGTCCTGGAAAAGAGAAGGCTAAGTAGCTCATTGAACTACAAATTCAAGAGCTCTCATAATATGGAGCTATGGCAGTTAAAATGGTGTCAAACTGCATCAGTTCTACAGTATGGATGCAGCCTGAATCTGCACTGCAGAAATAATACAGTTTGACACCACTTTAACTGCCATGGCTTCATCCTATCGACTCCCTAGGATCTACAGTTTGCTTTGTGGTACCAGAGCTCTCTGACAGAAAAGACTAAATATCTCACAAAACTGCAAATCCCAGAATTCCATAGTCTTGAGTCAGGGCAGTTAAAGTGGTGTCAAACTGCTTTAATAAATTTCTGCAATGCAGATGCTGCCAAAGTTAATGTGTTGCTTGGGCATGGCTTCTTTAACAAATAATAATAATAATAATACCTTTATTCCAGCCAATAGGCCATTAGGCAGGAAAAAACCACATATAAAATCTTAAAAGCATTTATACATAAATTCAATAGATAAATAAACTTGGAGAATAGTTTACAATAAAATTTACAAAATAAACTTAAATAAATTTACAGAGTAGATACTCAAACTGGGGAGAGACACTAGGCTAATCAGTTAGATTGAATCATAACTTTACATGTTTTAACTGCAGAAAAGAGAAACTTAGCCACTGATTCTGTTTTACTTTTTAGAGAATCATTTAACAAGTGCTCCAGATACCAGCTGTTTGATCTACCGGGGAACTTGAGCAAAAGAGGAGAGATTAAGTTTAACCTCTCATCTTTATAAAAGTTACAAACAAACAGAACATGTTCTAGAGACTCAACAGAACCGTCGCCACAGGGACAGACCCGGTCGTGGTAAGGGATTCCCTTATAGCGACCTTCTAGAACAGCTGAAGGGATTACATTGAATCTGGCTTTGGAGAACACAGACCGATATTTTGAGATGGTCAGGTTTTGTAAATAGAAAGCTTCCCTTTAAAAATTAAATTTTAGCCCTAAGGAAATAGGAGAACAGGAGGTATGGGCCAAAGACATAGAATATTGATTATCAATATCTTTGATGCGACATGTTAGAATCTGCTGGGCTCTCGGCAAGTCTTGCATAGTAAGAAAGTTACTAGAGAGACCTAATCTCAGCAATTTCTCCTGAATACAATTGGACCAAAGCGTTGTGTAGCAGTCTTCCTTAATTAAATGCAGAAAACCAGAATCAGTGCCTGCATAAAAGATTTTTAACCAGTACTTTAAGGTCCATTTCCAGGCAATACATTCAACTGAATGGCAACCAGCCTCAAGGCGTAAAACAGCTGTTGGAACACAATTGGGTACACCAAATAATTTTCGGAGGAACACAGAAAGAACCTGTTCTAATTCTAGAGAAAAACCTTGGATCCAAATAGGAATTCCATATAACAGATGTGGTATGATCTTAACCTGAAACACCTTTAGGGCAGCTGGAAGAAATTGCCCACCTTTAGTAAAGAAAAAACGAATCAGAGCCTTCACATTATTATTTGCTGACTGGGCAGCAGTTGACCTCTGTAATTTCCAACTGCGAGAAGATTGAAAAGTTACCCTGAGGTACTTAAAGGAGTTAACTTGCTCAATAATATGGCCATTAAGGATCCACTTGGATCGCCTCTTATTTTTTGAGAAAACCATAATTTTAGTTTTACAATAATTAATTGTTAAAGTATTTATGTTACAATAACTTCCAAAGGCTCTTAGGATTTGTTTCAGGCCTATTTTTGAAAAAGAAAGGAGAACTGCATCATCTGCATACAATAGCAGGGGTATGCTAACTGAAGCCAATTTGGGAGAGTGGCGTGCTTCCAGGGAAATTAAGTCTGAAAGATCATTAAGATAAAGATTAAATAATAAGGGTGCTAAGATACATCCTTGGCGTACACCTTTATGGGCAGCAAGAGGTTTTGTTAAATTCCCTTGGATACCACATCTTACTTGTATAGTTGTATTACTGTAGAGATACATAATTAACCATAACAACCTTCTATCAATAGAAGAGGCGAAAAGTTTTGTCCATAACTTTTCTCTGAGAATTGAATCAAAAGCTGATTTCAAGTCGATAAAGGCCGCATATAGGCCATTACCTTGAGAGATAGTATACTTTTCAGCTAAATGGTTCAAGACTAAACAGTGGTCATAAGTTGTTTTACCTTTTCTGAAGCCAATTTGTTCACTACCTATGATATTCTCATTATCTATCCATTCCTCAAGACGGTTGTTAAGAAAACGGCCATACAGTTTGCCCACTACTGAGAGTAAGCTTATCGGACAATAATTAGATGGATCATTCCTGGGACCCTTCTTATAGATGGGAATTATGGTCGCGCTTAACCAACTAGAGGGGAGTTCAGCTGTTTGATTAATTAAAGTAAACAAGGAAGCAAGTAATGGGGCCCACCAAGAAATATTAGATTTCAGAAGTTCCGGCAAGATTAAGTCAGGCCCTGGGGCTTTGCCTGGTTTAATTTGGGAAATTAAAGATTCAATTTCCGTAATGGAGACAGGGGACCACTGGGGAATTTCTACAGAATTTGGAAAAAATTGCTTTAACAAATTAGACACCTGTGGATTGTTCCTCATTGTCCCTATATAGTGAGGTAAAATAGTCCTCCCAAACATTAACGGAAATGTTACAAGGGGGAGAGCCATCAGTGTTTCCTAGCATCCTGGTTACCGTGGCCCAGAACAGTTTGGTGTTTTTTTGTAAAGAGAAATTAATTAATAATGTCCACTGTTTATATATTGCTTCTTTCTTTTTTTAGCTAATAATAATTTGTACTTTCTTCTTGTAATGTAATACAATTGTGGCAATGACTGACAATTATCTCTCCTATACTGAATATACATTTTCCTTAGATGGGTTCTAGCTTCAGCATAGGTCTTATCGAACCAATGATGCATTCTTCTACACTTAAGATTATTAGGTTTCTTCTCTGTGCTGGTCAATGAAGGTGTTAGGGTCCTGAGAAGAAGGGAGTAATTCTCTATAGCTGAGTGAACATCCTGAGACTCAATAATTTGATTTTTAAGGTGAAGGCATGATGATGATAAAGATAAAGAAAATTACTACAATAACCAATGCAGAGAAATAGAAGACAACAACAAAAAGGGAAGAACAAGAGATCTATTTCACAAGATCTGAGAATTCAAAGGAAAATTCAAATCAAGGACTGGGGTGATCTATGACAATAAAAATAACATAATTCAGGACCGTAAAGGAATAAAAAGATGTTGGATGCAATACACAGAAGAATTATACAAAAGAGATGACAAAATGGACACATGGAATGAAGAGCCATATGAAGATGAACCCCGAATTCTAAAAAGTAAGGTGGAAACTGCAATATGAAAAATAGTGAAAAACAAATCACCAGGAACAGATGATATTCCAATTGAACTGCTGCAATCCACACTGACAGAGTGAACTCTATCGCTAACCAACATATGTCAACAGATATGGAAAACAAAACAATGGCCAACAGATTGGAAACAATCAAAATACATCCCCATCCACAAAAAAGGGAGACACAAGAGACGGAAACAACTATAGAACCATAGCACTGATCTCTCATGCAAGCAAAATCATGCTCAAAATTCTGCAACATAGACTCCAACCATACACGGAGAGAAAAATCCCAGAGGTCCAAGTGGGGTTCAAGAAAGGAAGAAGCACGAGGGACCACATTGCAAACATATGATGGCTAATGGAGCATAGCAGGGAGTTGCAAAAGAAAATCAGCATGTTCTTTATAGACTATAGCAAAACCTTTGACTGCATAGATCCTGAAAGGCTATGGAATGCCCTTAAAGACATGGGAGTGCCAACACATATGATGAGGAATCTGTACTCAGGACAAGAGGCTACTCAGAAGAACACAGAGAAACAGAATAGTTCCCAATTGGCCAAGGAGTCAGACAAGGCTGCATCCTTTCACTCTATCTGTTCAACTTGTATGCAGAAGATATTATAAGAAAAGCAGGCTTGGACAAAGAAGGAGGAGGAGCGAAAATAGGAGGAAGGAATATCAACAATCTAAGATATGCAGATGACACCATAATACCAGCAGAAAACCTCACAGACCTGGAACTACTAAGGAAGATCAAAGAAGAAAGTGCAAAGGCAGGCTTAATGTTGACCATAAAGAAAACAAAAATAATGACCACAGAAAACTTACACACATTCAAACTAGACAATGAGGAAATAGAAATAGTAAAAGAGTTCTCATATCTCGGATCAAACATTGATTGGAACAGGGGCTGCAGCCAGGAAATCAGAAGAGGATTAAGAATGGGGAGCTTGGCTATGAAAGAACTAGAAAAGATTCTAAAATGCAAAGATATACAACTTAGCACAAAAGTTAGAATCATACAAGCCCTTGTATTCCCTATTAACATATATGGATGTGAGAGCTCGACAGTTAAGAAAGATGATAGGAAGAAAATCAATGCATTTAAGATGTGGTGCTGGGGGAAAGAGTGCTGAGGATCCCCTGGACAGCCAAAAAACAAACAAGTGGCTCCTAGAGTAGATCAAGGCAAAAACCTCCTTGGAAGCCAAAATGACCAAACTGAGGCTGTTCTACTTTGGATACATCATGAAAAGGGAGTACTCTTTGGAAAAAACAATAATGCTGTAAAAGGTGGAAGGAAGTAGGAAGAGAGGAAGGCCACATGCTAGATGGATGGACTCTATTAAGGTCAGTTTATGAGGTTGTAGGAATTAGGCAGAACAGTGAAGTACAGAGGGTCTCAGACATGTGTCATCCATAGGGCTGCCATGAGTCAAGATCGACTCCAGGGCAGTTAACAACAACAACCACACACAATCAGTGTACTTTGAGGAACTGGCTGGACCTGTCCTGGCTTGTGCAGGTTGTTAAGAATCAGATCTCTGATTCTCGACCTTGTTAGACAAATTACGACATCCCGAGGTAATTTTTTCTCTTTTGCCACATTCAAGTTTACTCTGAAAATCCGGTCTGTTTCGATGTCGAGTTCTGGTTCTGGAATTACTATAAAATCTGCTAGGTCTGGAATTATACAGGAATAAAGATCTTCATCATGTTTCTCAGAAAGACCTCTGTGTTTCAAGCATTTTTCTCTACATCGTAATTCCTGGATTAACATATGATTTTGCTCTTTTTTTTGTAATCTATAAGTACTTTAGTTTTTTAGCTTCGATGTTTTTGTTTTTAAAGTTGCCAGATCTTTTTTCAATTCTAGGTTTCCCTTTATAATTTTTTCTATTGTTTTTTTCTATTTTGTCGAATCCTTTTTTTAGGTTTTCATTTGTTTCTAACCTGTTATCTTTTAGTTCTTGTCTAACTTCTTTTTTGAAGTTCCTCATTTCTTCAATCAGTTGTTGAATTGCATCAATTTGTTTGGTAGGTATTTTAAATTTTTTATTTGGTGTTCATTGGAAGAGGGGTTGTCTTATACGTTGAGTATATCCCAAACTATATTTTAACTGGAAAAGTTGGGGGTTGTCTTATCCACCCAGTCGTCTTATATGCCGGAAAATACGGTAGTTGTGGTTGGTGGTTGGCAAAGCACTTTGTTGGTCTGTATAGCTGTGAGTATTCAAGACGGACATCTGGTATTCTATGTATCTTTGTAAATATTTGCAACAAAGATTAAAGCCCTCACTGAATGAAGTCTCACTGTCCAGTGATTCATTTCTCCAAGCTGAAAGTAGCAACCTGCATGTGGGAGGATTTTTCCTGTGCCATATGGAGCAAGATTCTTCATAGAAGACCATCTTCTTGGCGTTCCTGCCTACGTTCATCAACTCTGCATGTGTGTATGCTAGATGCTGCTTGTCTGCATACTGCAATACCTACAGGGGTTGAACTACTTATGGATAATATGAAGCATTGCTTTTTTCATGTAGCAGCCCTTATGGTCTTCTTCAGTTCTCTACAAGTTGGAGAGTTAGTAGCAGGATCCAGGAAGGACTGGGATAGTAGGACTGTGAAATCTGGGGGCCTGTTATTCAAGCAAAACCAGGTGGTCATTATCATAAGAGTGCACTTGGGCCAGTGTGCCAATGAGACACTCTGCCCTTTATGTATGTTGAAGATGTATGTAGAAACTCATGGGGCACAGCCAGGCAGACTATTTAGGCATAGCAATGTGTCACCCTTTGCTAATTTTCATTTCTGGGCAATAATATTCAATGTTCTCACCCAGTTGGACTTGAAGAGCATGAAGTTTAATATCTACTTTTTTCTATATGGAGTGGTTTCTACAGCAACCATGAGTTTCAACCATTCACCACACAGGGGGCTTGAATTCATGGGCTTTCAGATCCTTGGATATTCACCCCATCAAGTATTAGCTGAAAGGCCTCACTTCTTGGTTTGTGTTTTCAGGTCAGAAAGTGTATGGGAGATGGAAACAGTGTGCTGATATGGAGATAATTTTCTGTTTCCAGGGCACTTGCAAAAAGAAGTGCTGGCAGTTTTAGCCAGCTTAATAGAGGTAAAGGGCTACAAAGGAGAAATCAGGGGATTTAAAAGACATTATCCAGGGGAAGTCACATGAAATCTCATGAATTATTTGTTGCTGGTTATTCCCTGGTTATTCCCAGGATAAGCCCTCTCTAATGGTGCTGTGTGTGATAATCTTAGCCATGATCATGCAACTTTCCCTGGATAATGCCTTTTGAATTCTCCAATTTTCCCCCATATGGTAAAGTCCAAAGATGCTTGCCCCTGTCCAAAGTAGGTAGTGAGAGAGGAAGAAGAGGAAGAAGGAAGCTGATGGATACTACAGGTACAGTTTGAGTGAAGAGAAGGCCACTGGAACAGCCCCTTTAGGTTACAAAACCTAGTAGTTTGTTAAAGAAGCTACCCTGGGGTACCTCTCACTATAATTCTCAGAATTTGGGAGGCTAACCTTCTCAGGCTGGCCTTGATGATTGGGTGGCCCCTGGAGATCAGGTAATCTAACCAATGATGATATGAGAAAGGGTCAGGATTAGATCCCTTGCCTTAGCCTAACCCACAGCATGTTGCTTCCCTCTTTTGCATCTCACAGATTCAAAATGGTTTAGTAATTCTAAATAGGTTAAATAATGTGATGCTATTCAACCCATGAATGAGTCTGGGCTATCCCCACCCACCAACACACACATACTGTTTGGGTCAGGAATTATCAGCAGACTGTACATAAGTTTAAAGGTTTGAATTTAACAACTAATTTGCAACTGCAATCTCTGTGATTAACTCATTTCCCTTCTACCAGAAATTTCCTCCCATACCATGAGCCCCAGTTATCAGTCCAGTACAATGTATCTTTCAATGCGGGCACAAGAGGGAAGAAGCTGCTGTCCTCTGCTCCATATGTGTTAGAGTTCTGGATTTCTTGTAAAAATACTCAAAAGTTCTGTTAAGTGTCCATGTTTCATTCTTATGTAATACATCTATCTCTTCCTCTGCAGCTCTTTTACATTTACTTGCTTCATCAGCAGACATTTGTTCAATTTCCTCTGTATTTGATGGTTCTCTTGGTAGCTCTGATGTTGCAAAGTAGGAAAAACATATAGGTGGTACACCTCTGTTGGGTTGCAGTGAATATCTGGGAGACTGGTCTGGAACCTGGTCTGTCTCTGCAGCATCCTCTGGTTCAGCCATCAGGTGAGGATCATCTGCATCCCCTTCTGAAGGTGTAGAACAGGGCTCAGCAAACTACGGTCCACTGGCAGGACCCGGCCCGAGGCCTTGGAACCAGCCTGTGGCCTGTCCGGTCACTCCTGCCGTGTGCATGCCGCCGCCGCACCACATGCGCCGTGGGGTGCCATTTTCTTTTCCAAAATGATTCGTGCATGACAGCGGGTGCCATTTTGTTTTCCAAAACAGCACCCTGCGTCATGCACACATGCACACAATGGCGGACACCATTTTGGAACACCAAACGGCGCTGGCATCGTGCACATGCATACGGCACAGAGCTGTTTTGCATTCCAAAATGGCATTCATGTCACACATGCATGCGCATGACGGCGGTCACCATTTTGGAAAGCAAAACAGCACCAGCATCACAAGCGCATGTGCATGATGCCAGCGCCATTTGGCATTCCAAAACGGTGCCCACATTGTGCGCATGTGTGCACAACACGGGTGCCATTTTGCTGTCCAAAATGGCACCCCATGGTCGCGCATGCATGTGCACGATGGTGGGAGTAGTGCGCATGTGTGCGTGCACTTCCAGCACTATTTCCCCCCCTTCGGCCCGCTGATGATCGAGGGTCAGGGCAACTGGCCCCACCAGCAAAAAGTTTGACGACTCCTGGTGTAGAGTCTGATTGTATTTCTTCTCTCACTGATACAACAATCAAGGAACTATGATGTTGTATCTATTTCTTTTGAGAAGTCCAATGCACCATCTTGTTCATTTCTTGCCTATTCTGCTCTGTTGATCAAAATGAACCACATGTCTAAAGTTTACTTCATCAGTCTTTAAGTTCATCACCTTGTATCATTTGGTTCCAAGCACATAACCTATGAAAATGGTTTGCTGTAATCTGCCATCTAACTTGTGCCTCTTCTGTGCTGGTATGTAAGAATATGCAAGACTGCCAAAAGTTTTAATGTGTTTCATATTTGGCATTCTGCCATGCCACAGCTGGAATGGTGTCTGTGTGGTGCCTTTGGTTTGCAATCTCTTCTGGAGATACGTAACCGTCATGATGGCTTCTCCCTAAAATTGTTTAGGGAGACCTGCATCCACCAACATGCATCTTGTCATCTCCAGGAGAGATCTTAGCTTTCATTCAGCCGAGACATTCTGACTATGTGTGTAAGGGACATTTTTTCTATGTTGAATCATATGTTTCTCTAAGAAAGATTGGATTTAGTGCAATAAGTACTCACTTCCAGAATCTGATTGGATGGCTTTAGGTGTCCCTTTGAACTTGTTGTAATCATGGCAATGTACTTCTGTAGCATATCTTGAGCTTGACTCTTTTGCTTTAGAAGGTAGGTGACATAATACCTTGAAAAATCATCCATAAAATTAATATATATCTGTTTTCACACAATGAAGGCACTCTAATCAGTCTGCATATGTCTGAATGTATAAGGTCCAGTACTTGACAGCTTCTCAATTCAATACTTGATCTAAATTGGACTTATTGCCTTTTGTTCAATATAAACTATGCACCTGTTGGCATTTTCACAGTTGTGGGACTTTACCTTCATCCCAGTAGCCAAATTCTGGTTTTGTAGCTGAATAATTGCCTTGGTATCACAATGAACAAAGCATCTGTGCCATAGTTGAAGGCTGTCTTCATCCATGTATCCTTGAAACATATATACTTGTGGAGCTGAAAAACTTAACTCGTTGATACCATCACATTCAAAAACTTGTACATTGTCTTTAGAAACTGTACATTGTCCTCCTTTAAAAGTAATTTAATATCCCTTTTTATCTAGAGTTGACATGCTGAGCATGATGCCATTTAGGCCAGGAATAAACAGTACATAATTGACAGTATTTTCCATGGTTATACTGTTAGGTACCTTGCAAAGCAATTTAAATGGGCCTTTATAAGCAATTTGCACATTCTGATCAGAAGCTGTTTGAATAATCTCTCTAACACTTTTATCAATTTCATCAAAATAAGATTCACAATTTGTAGAATGATTTGTGCAATCCGAATCTATAATCTATTTAGCTGAACAATCTTCATTACCATTTGTGGCCAAAACTTGTGCTTTCATGAGAAGATTGTTCCCTCTCTGTTGATTCCTTTTGGATGAGCCATTTTGTCTGTGTCTTTTGAAATTTGCAACCTGTTCTTGCTGGGTTCATGTTCAGAATTGGCTGGAGAATTTTTTGGGAGGGTACAATTCCTTGAGATATGCCCCCTTTTTATTACAGCTGTAGCAGTAACCTCTGATTGGCAAGTGGGAGTGGCCTTTCCCTTTCCTCTGATCACTGTAAAGTAATTTGACCCAGAAACCTTTTCATATGGGAAGTAGGAACTTCCTGCCTGGTCCACACACTCCTCTCTCAGTCTATTCAGGACCTGGTTGTAATGCATGCCGGGCAGACTATTTATTACAGTTAAAAAAGGATCAAATGGTTTCCCCAATGTTTCCATAAGAAAAGCAACTTTAAGATTCTCAGTTGGTCTAAAATCACAAAGGATCATGGTTTCAAGAAGGTTTTTTACTTTAGCAATGTGGGTCTCACAGTTTTGTTTAGAATTCATATTCATATTCATCAGCTCTTTCATAACAACACACAAAATCTTATTAGTTTTCTTTCCAGAACTTTTTTCAAGTCTTAAAAGCATGTCTTTTGAAGTATCACAATCCTGTATTAGATTAATCAAATCACTTGGGAGAGATTCCTAGTTAATATGCTGAGCAGTGGCATCCTCTCTAATTCATTTAATTTTCTCTCTTTCTTCATCTGGAAATTGTTTTTTCTAAATAATGATAAACTCCATGCACTCACAAAAATACATTCAGCTTCCATTCTGAATAATTATGAGGAGTTAACTTCAATTTGGAGGTTTACAGTGACATTGTTGCTTGGTTAGCAATTTAAAAAAATTATCAATCAATTAAAAAAAATCAAAAAAATCAAAAATTAACATCAAAGCACCAGCAACTCAAAAGCAAAAAAAAAAAAAAAAAAAAAAAAAACAACCCTCTTTCTGGTAGACATGTGTTAAAGAAGGGAGAGTGGAGAAAAAAATGCAACAAACAATAACAACAATAACAAAAACTGTTAAAAAAAATTAAACTGTTCTCATCGGCTTATAGCCACTGGGCCCATAACCTGTTAGAGTTCTGGATTTTTTGTAAAAATATCCAAAACAGGAGAGAGTGTTTAATTTCACCAGCAAAGTTAACTCAGCAGAACATATTTGATCAGGAAATTATGTCCACCTTGTATCTCCCAGCCCCCACGTTTCTCCCAATAAAGAACTAAGACAAAGTCCTTAGTTAGAGTAATATAAAAAGGTAAATTTACTTACAAAATGATGTGCATATTCATACATAGGTTAATCTTCATGTTGCAAAGAAAATTAGGTAGAAAAAAGTAGTCTACATGCTTCTTAAGAAGGTTTCCTATCAACTTGCTAGGAAGTCATACTGCTCTGGACAAGAACAAAGATGATAAAGGTGATTTTGTGGAGACAAATGGTAAGGTGTGTTCTTAGAAAAACAGGAAATGGGGGAGGACTTTAGTAAGCAATAAACTACCAAAGACATGCACCTATATGCCTAGAAGGTCTCAGCATGTGAATTTAATATAGCCAACAATATGGGCCACTGATTAGAAAGGTAAATATTTTAATATTTCATCCTCACAAGAGAAAATTAGTAATTTCCACAATTTTCTGTCTTTTGTGGAGAAGCAATTATTTCTGTGCACTTCTCAGATTAGAATTCATATAGTCCAAACTCTTCTGGGAAACTATTCTGTGCAGAAATAGACATTTTTCCCTTCATGAGAATTTTGCAGTTTTGTAGGGAGGGAGGAGGTTTCCCACCTGTATCCAGGTGCCTGTGTGTGTGGGGGGGGGAGGGTGTGCCAGACTGTAGTTTTCTATGCAAAAAACTCTAATCTTGCACAAAAAGTCTTGCACAATACAACTCTTGTTCAGAAAACCATTTCTTGCACAACAAAGCATTTTTTTTTTTTTTGGGTGCAAGACCGTCATTTTCTGTGCAAGTTTTTGTGTGTAAGGTTTTTAGTTGTACACAAGTACTGGGATTTGCATATGAAATAGGAAACTTGAGGGGAAAAAATGCACATGGCTGACCAGAAACTGTGGGGAAGATTTGTTTTTGTTGTTTGTTTGTTTGTTTTCTTTTTTGACAAAAGAGTATATGTATTTCTGAACAAAACAATTTTTTCAAAGAATTCAGGATATGTGAATGCTAGGTTAAAACTGTTCATAATTATTGTCACTATTTTGTCCTTTGTGTTTTCCTGACTGGATTTCTCAGTTTTGTTTTTGTTTTTTAAATTTTGTTACTTAAAATTACACGTACAAAAAAAGTACAACATACAATTTCATATAACATTCAAAAACACAAAAGACACCAAAAAAATTTCCCCCCTAAACCTAATATATAGATGCTCTCCACAAGCAGCTTTTATGTTACTTCCCAGATGCAATTAGCCTTTTACTTTGTACTTAATCTCTTAGTTTCCTCAAATTTATTCTTTTAATTTAACCAATGTGGATCTCCAAGTTCAAAGAAAAAGAAAAAGATTAAAATCATTACAATTCTTTATATTTCTCTCTTTTCCTTTTCTTTTGTGTTTGACCCATTCTTCCTAGATATCATTCCATTCCAAAACTCATTCTGCTATAGCCAAGTTTATTATCTACTGAGTTCATTCTTTCTTTTTTCTTTCTCCTATATATGACTTTTTGATCTAAGATATACCACGGTTTTATTATAGTCCTTGCAGATCTACTATCTATTCTACTTGAACTTATCATATGTTCCATATATTCCATAACCTGTTTCCAATCCTCTTGTGTTCTCCCTTTTGATTTTCCTTTTAGATTTGCTGACAGGATGTCCATGTCCATCGCTTCCCTCAATTTTATTATCCAATCTTCAATTTTTGGTACTGTACTTTTTTCCAGTGTTTAGCAAATAAGATCCTTGCTGTTATTACCATGTATAATAATATATGTGTATACCCTTTTTCTTTAATCTCATATGTCATGTTCAGAAGGAAAAATTGTGGGGTGAAGGTATATATATATATATATATATATATATATATATATATATATAATTTCCATTATTTTGTTGTGTATCGTTTTCCATAAGCTTTTGTTTTTTCACATCTCCACAAAGCGTGAAAGAATGTTCCTTGGATGTCTTGACATTGCCAACATCTAGTTTTATGTGGTACAGTAAACATAAGGATAATGCAGACTTCAATCACCACATTATTAGGAGAGCACTATTGAAAGAATGGCTAAAGTTAAAAGAATTTTTTTACAGAGGTCTACCTAGGTAGGTTCAACTCAAGAGGCCTTTTCCAGCAGAAGCAGGGAAAAAGAACTGTGGATCAAATATCAAGATCTATTGGCGATAGGGGAAGGCAAGAATCTTAAAATGAAAACAAGAGAACAATTAGAAATAGAAAAGATAAATAATAAATGGTTTTTATACATGCAACTCACAGAAAGATTTAAATTGGACATGAAAACTATGAGAATTACGTCGGAAAAAATGATTTAGACAACATGTTTTGGGAGATAGATAGAGGTAAAATATCAAATGTTTATAAAATCTTAAAAGAGAGAGACACAGAATTAAAAACTGTCAAACACGCCATGATAAGATGGGCCCAAGATATTGGGAAGAATATACAATGGGACCATTGGGAAATGACTTGGAGGAAAACGAATAAGTTTAGTCTTTGCCAAAACTATAAAGAGAACTTTATTAAGATGCAGTATCGGTGGTATCTCTCACCGAGTAAAATCAACACCATTTATAAAGACGGAAGCACCAGGTGGATTTCTCAATTTTGGAAGACTCATTTTTGGTCAACAAACGAACACAGACATTAAAATCTGAGGTACTTCTTTATTTTGATGTCGCACTAATTTCATACACTTGTCCTCTCCTGCATACAACCTTCCCCAGCTGTGCACTCATGTAATCTCCCTATAGGATCAATCATTTCCCAGTCCATTTCTCTATATGTTCCCACTCCTGCTTCTTTCTTTTTAAGTCACCTCTTCCTATAGTTGGGCAGAAGCCCCACTCTCTTTCCTAGGTTCTGTTCTTTGAATGCTTTTCACTTCCTAATCTGAGAGAAGGCTCCCTTTCATGCACGTAAGCCCCTCTTCCTTCAGGATACTTGCTCATGTCATTCTCAGTCATCTCCTTCTGACCGCTCCCTGCCTGGTCCATTGTTAACCTTTTTGCTTATCTTTCCTTGGTTTCTTCTTTGTTAATAGCTGGCCACTTCTCTCCCTTCATCATTTCCCTTCCCTTCCCCACTTTCCAGTTTTAACACCCATGTGTGTGTCTATGTGTTGTGTGCCTTCAAGTCATTTCCAACTTATGGCGATCCTATCACAAGATTTTATTGACATGTTTCTGCAGGGGAGTTTGCCACTGCCATCCTCTGGGGATAGAGTATGACTTGTCCAATGTCATCCAGTGGGGTTTTCATGGGTGATTTGAACCCTGGCTTCAAGTTCTAGTTTGATACTTAAACTGCTATACCACCCTGGATCTCCTGTCATTTTCCTGTCTTTTTTCTGTATCCACCAACACAAACTCTCCCGCTTCCAGCTTACCCTCCTTGTTGCCACTTTGTCCTGCTATTATACCACTACAGGCATTGCAATGTTGCTTCCACACAGCCACATAATTGCAAAACTAAACATACCAAATGCAAGATATGTAAGTGATGAAAATAATGTACTTTAAGTAACAGATATCTCTCATGCCTTGAAGGAGTACCACTATACAAAAACAAACAAAACATAACAAAACAAAATATGAATTTTCTGATTCATGTTGAAATGTGACTTATTTGATAGTCACTTCTTTTTGCAATATATTTTTCTAAGGAAAATTCAATCAATCACGTACACTCTAATTTTGAACTTGGGTCCTCGTTTATCAAAGAGTATAAAATGTGGGACACTGATGTGATGTCCATGATGTCTCCTTCAAAAGTCTGTTTCGTTTTCCATTCAGAGATTATTATTATTATTAATCAGCTCATTCAGTAATGTATTTCATTGTGAATTATTGTCTCAAAGAAAAGGAATGCATTGCAGAACATGGAAAAATATTCAACTAAAAGGCAGTTGAAGACAACTGAGAAAGGATTATGCTAACTCTACGTGCATGTTTGTCCTTATTGGTGAAGACCTGCACATTGTTGCTTTGTTTCCATGGGAGAAAAAGTCACAATAGCTGAAAGAGCTACTGCAGTAACCCCACTATCACTGTGGTGACAACAAGCTTCAAGAACACAGACTTACACACTGTCAGAAAGTACTCATGGCTATGACTACTCTTCTGGCTATTTCTTTGACCACCTGTGTCACAATATACAAGCCTGTAACTTCTTGAGAATTGATATAAATAGGGTAAGTGATATTTGCCATGTATTTTTTATCACTGGATGAAAGGAGCATGTGCTTCTAGCCATTTGCTCTGACCGAATGAAAAGGAAAGCCTGACCTTTTGCATGATGGAAAGTTTCTTGTTGCTTGCTAAATAGCAAAAATCACCTTTTGGAGAACATCTCTGGGCAACTCAGGTGGTATGTGACTACGTATTTATTTGGTGAGCCTTGTCAACACATATAAGTATATGAGCAGAGCCTTGTCAGTTTATACACTTCTGTAAATTTTATGGTAAGCCTTATCAATTTATATACAGAATACAAGAAAGAAGCAAATTCACATAGTGAGTTCAAATTCACAGAGTTAAGTGTTTTCAAATTCATATAGTGGAGTAGCATATATATGCTTGCCTTTTATTCATGCATGCATTGCTATTAATTGAATATTTCTCTTTCAGTTTAATGCTTTATAAAGAGGTGAATATACATATTTTGACCCAAATTGACCCAAAGGTGTAGTAATTTGAACATTGCACTACGACTCTAGAGATTAGTTTGATTCTCTGCTTGGCATGGAAAATCACTGGGTGACACAATAGTCCCAGAAAAAAAAACTGGTAGGTTCATCTTAGGGTTGCCAAAAGTTGGAAATAACTTGAAGGCACACAACAACAACAACAACAACAACAACAACAACAACAACACTATTGTCTCCTCCCATTTTCATTTGTTTGTATTGTTGTAGATAACACAGGAACAGAGACCCTTGAATCAGGAAGTAGAGTTTATTCTTTAAACCAGGGGTAGGCAACCTGTCCCCTTTAAGGGCCGAGGGACTTCAGCTCCCAGAAGCCTCAGCCATGTTGGCCAATAGTCCCATGTTGGCCAATAGCTCTTGGGATTCTGGGAGTTGAAGTCCCTCGGCCCTTAAAGGGGAAAGGTTGCCTACCCCTGCTTTAAACACTGGTGGGCCTCTCAAGACAGGTATGTCCTGTAACTAGAGAGTGCCCCCCTTTTGCTAATCAAAGTCCTTATATACCATCTTACACAGCTAACATGCATATATTAATATATGCATAATTGACCATTTTCATTAGTTACAGGACACAACTCCAGAACCCCCTCCTTTGCTGATTACATTACACTTCTACTTGCCATGCGTGAATGATTTTGTCATTACTCATCAATACCTGGACTAACTAATTGGGTCCTGTCTCCTTAGTTTCCTAACTTTACTTCCAGTCCAAACCATAAGTCTTACTAATTGACATCAACAAAAAATCATTTTCTTATCTCTCTGGCTCTGAAACAGCCTTTGCTATCTTTTCCAGTGAAGCCAAACTGAGAAGGAAAGCCATTTACAATTGCTTTGCAAATATGTAACAAATGAGTGGGTTCTGAGCTGACTGTATGGTCCCAAATTAGAGAACATGGCTGCATGTAGGAAGGATTTGGACATTGAAAGTGAGAAATTAAAAGGAATGTTGAGTTGGCCGGAGCAGATGGAATTTGCAAAATAAGACAAACAAGGTGTTCTGGACACTCCAAGCTGCATCAAGTGATAAGAACTTGGCTTGATGGTTTAGGATGTTTTAATATCAACAAGATAAGACACTGGTATGTTTTGAAACTATGGAAACCAAGGAAAAACATGTTTTCATCAAAAGAAAGATGAACGAGGTATAAAAGAAGTGGTCTACCAGCCTCACTTTGTTGGCACCTACCTGGGCAAGGTGTCATCCCATCTCTTTGGGGATGAACTGATCCATCATTCAGCAAAGAGGCCATGTTTTGTGAGTTTGTTGTATGAATGTGTGTGTGTGTGAAAGAGCTCTTGATACTTAAAATGATTGTCTTATTTCTTATTGTCTTATTTCTTATTGTTTCATCCGTATGTCTTAATAAATGTTACATGCATAGTGTCTAAACCCAGATCTGGTTTCCTACATGTCTTTGTTGAAAATCCTATAGTCTAGGGTGGCTGGATATCTCTCTGGATCAAAAGAACAACTGAGAACCTTGGTTCATGACATAATTGGTGTAGTTGGCAGGATCCAGGAGAAATTTGGTTTTGCCTTGGTGAAGGATGAGTAAATAAGAGACACTGGGAATTGATTTGTGATTGAAAAGCCAAATTTGGTCTCTCTGTGCCTTTTTGCTTGTCACTTGTTCCAGGATCCTTCACACTCCCTGATGAAGGACATAGGGGAAAGTGTGAAGGTTTCTGGAGCATTTTGATGTGGTTGAGGTTGGAGAGTGGAATCAGAGGGACGCCTCTGTTTAATCGGAGTCAAAGAGCTCTTTTGGGAAAAGGAGCAAGAAGGGGACAGGTGAAGGTAGGGATTACCCTTGGGGATCCTGTCTTTAGAAATCCTTTTTACTCTTGAGGAGGAAACAGATCCTCCACAGATGTCCTTACAAAAATAAATAAATAAAATGAAAATGTGTTGAAGAGTTAAAATAGAAGACTGGGAACATAAATCTGCCTAGGAATGTAGAAACTAACAGACTTGCAAAGGTAACAAAAAGATTGAGGAAGCATAGAAAAATCTTTGTAATATTTCTAGGGGTTCAGTAAAGTAACATTAAATTGCAAATAACCATTCATCTGGAAGACAGAAGATTTTAGTCATGTTAACTTCAGTTAGCTGTGTTATTGGTGTATTTATTTGTTTGTATGTTTATTGTAGTCAATGTTTGTAATGTATGTCTGGTTTTATTATGTTTGTATGTATGTATTTGATTAATAAAATTTATAAAAAAAAATCTTTGTAATATTTTTAGGAACAACTGAATAGAGATATGGGGGGAAAGAAAAAAAAAATCTGTCCCAAATCTAAACTGAGCTAAGGCATTGCTAAGTTCCCTGGAAAACAATTTTTTAAAGAAGAAAAAGTATTTTGTAACAGGAGGTTTGTATTTCAGTTTTAAGGACCTATTGCAAGGGTAAATGTTTATGTTGTGGGGTTGCTTTTGTAAAGATCCTGCCCCAGGAAACAAGTTAGACAACAGTCCTCAAAGAAAAGAGATTGTTAGGGCTGTGTTGGTTTATATGTTGGAGGATGGTCCTCCAGGTGAAAAATATGTTAGAGAAGAAAGTTGCTGGAAATATATTTTGTGAGGTTAAAACATAGTTGGCTTCCTTTGGGTACACAATTCAAAGGAAGCCTAGCATTTCTTTTAAGTAACAATCTGTACTTGGTGGTACTTAGTGAAAACTAAGTTTCCAATGCAACTAGAATTTTTCCTTGGGGCCAAATAGTTGTTTTGTTTAAGCCACCAGCTAGAGAAACAGAAAAAGGGAGTTCCTTTGCTCTCCCTGATAGGAGAGTGTAACACTGGCTCAGGAATGTTGAAAAATCTCACTAGCTGCTGATAAGTGATGCTGTCTCCTGGCATCCCTCTCTCCTGCTGAAAACAGAACTCAAATTTGTTTAATTTGCATTAAGTTAGGGATCCCCCCAGAAAACAGAGGAAAACTGCAGAGTAAATGGAAACAGCCAAAAATAAATAAAGAAAGAAAGAAGTAATAGATACAGTTTGTTATTTTCAGTATTTTTGACAGGGAAATTATTAGTGACTTTTGACCATTTAAATAGTACACTGTATGCAAGAAGCAGTAAGACCTTGGAAGCTGTTTCTGAAGTTTTGTCATGTTTTATAACTCAGACTACTTTACTGGGATAGAGTTATACTGTTGTCAGCTCTATATGGAAATATACAGAAATCATGGAAATCTGTTGGTGAAAATAGGGAGACTAGAACAATGGATTCATACAGATTTTCAATCACGGTATAAGATTTTGGATTATAAAATAGGAGAATCAATGTGTCAGATAAAACTGATGATTTAATATGGGGGAAAATATTGGAAACCCTATTTGTTTGGTAACCCCATGTAAATTAGATTAGCTTTGATTTTTTCCGTGTTGTTACACTTTTAGAAGAGCGTTTTCATCATGCACAGTCTCCCTGAACATTAAAAAAAAAAAGTTTTCCCTTATGCTCTTCTTTTCTGACCCATGGGACAAAACTTTTGAAATCCATTTGTTACTGTTGTTTTGAACTTTCTTTTCTTTTCTTACCTCCTCCCAAGTGCATGGTCTTTGCCTATCCTTCATTTCCTTTCAGATATATATGTGTGTGTGTCTGCTAACTAATGTGCTTAAACCAAGACAGAGGGAAAAATAAAAAAAAAGGTTATTCAAAGCTGTTGCTCTATTTTGTCAAGAAGCAGATAATGTGGGAAAATAGGAACATACAACAGTTATAGCATTCTTTGCTTTGGAAAAAACTATAGAATAGAAGGAAAAATTAGAAAAAAAATAGTTTATAAGGAAAAGCCCTCTCCCTCAGTACTACCAAAAATGGATAGTTAAATTAAACCAAAAAGGGATTAATCTTGAGACCATTGATGATAACAATTTTAAGGGAGGGAGATTCACATGAATGTGAGCACAGCAAGCAGAGATCCAGGCAGTTATAGATGTTCTTTTAATATTAAAAGAACAAGAGGGGGAGGAAGATTCTATAATTGTCATGAACAAGTGAATATATATTATCATGGAGATATAAGATTTCTTTAATTTTAGGCAAAAGATGGATTTAAAAATAAAGATAATGAAGACTTAAAACATCTTAGTCAATGGAAACAAATTTGGAGCTTTATGAAAGAGTTACCAAAAGTGAAATTTGCTTGGATTAAGACCCATCAGGATAAGAAAAAGGAGAACACATTAGAATGGCAATAGCAAGGTAATATATATGTAGATCCATTAGTTAAACAAAGCAAGAAATAAATAAAAGCTTTTAAGGAAGAGTTAATGCAAAAAGTTCATCTTGTTTATTTCCCATGCTCTGTGCATCAGTGTAGAGACATCTAAGGGCATGTGTCTTTCCCACTTTTTGCCTGTGTGAGGGTTTTTTCCTCCCACTGTTGGACCCTTGCAACATTTGCCTTGTTTCCTCTATAACACTATTTCCAGCCCATTATGTACTCCTTCCTTCCAATATACCTTCCAAGATACTGTCTCCCTCCCCCACATGACTCAGTTTAAAGCCCTCCTGATCAAATGTTTGAGACTATTGGCAAAAATGTTTCTGCCAACTGGTGTAAGATGCAGCCCATCTCTTGCTAGAAGTCCACCCTCCTGGAACTGCAGCCCGTGATCTAAGAATCCAAATCGTTCTTGGTGTCACAATCTATGGAGCCAGTTATTCACATCTGCTATCTTCCTCCCCCTTCCTGGACCATGCCCTTCAACTGGGAGAAGAGATGAGATAACAACTTGTGTCCAGCTCTTTCAGCTTCCTGCCCAAAGCCTCATAATCCCTTCTGATATTCTGAAGACTGTGTCTTTGCAGTATCGTTGGTTCCCACATGGACCAAGAGGAAGGGGTAATGGTCAGTAGGCTTGACAAGTCTTGTCAGTCTCGATGACACATCACAGATTTTTGCCCCAGGGAGACAATACACCTCCCAGGACATCTTGTCAGGCCCACAAACCACTGCTTCTGTACCCCTCAACAAGGAGTTCCCAACCACCATCACATGCCTCCTCCAAGGTTTAGCAGTGGCTTTTCCCTACGGTGGTACTCTTAAGGTCCCCTGCACTGTCCATGAGGACTGTCCCTGCTGCTCTTCCTCTTCATCCTTGATAAGGGAGAGAGCTTCAAATTGATTCTGTAGCTGCAAGCTCCCAGAATGATCCCTGGTTTCCCTACTCCTGTGTGTGACATTCCACCTCCTGTGTGCATGAAATGACCTCCTCAACAACAACTTCCTCTGTGTGGTCCCAGTCCAAGACCGGGGAAGAGTCCACTTTTTATTGCATCATGTGAAGAGAGGAGCTTGGCAAGCCTTCATAAAGTAGATCAACCATAGCCTTGGAATGATATAAAGAAGGCCCTATGGGAGGGGGAAAGGGAGGGGGAAAGGGGGGCTTGTCTGTTAAACTGTCCCTTAGGGCTAGAAATTAAAAATTGAGAACAATAGGACCAGTTAGAACAGAGAAATGATAGGGGCTAGGGATATAAAGGGACTATAAGAGAGAAATGGAATTTTGGTTTGGTTTGAGAAAAGTTGAGTGTATAGAAGGATTTCAGAGAGAAATATTACTTTAATTTAAACTGAGGTGATACAGTATACTGTGCCAGCATAAAGTTGTATGTTTAACTTACCTATTATACATTAAAGACCATCACACAACTCCCATCCTCTTCATAATCACATAATCACAAGTGCATTCATACTGGATTGAGAGGACTCACTATTGTACACCCCTTCATTAGCACAATCTAGTTGTTGCTGATCCTTCACTCTTTTCTGCTGTGTCCTCCCTGCCCTATGTTCTACACATCATACCTTGTGTGTGTGTGTGTGTATGTATGTTACTTGCAATTCCAGACCTGGGCTAATGTGGTTTAAAACAAACAAACAAGCCAAAGGAGAAAAGAAAAGAAAAGAAAGGTGGTGGTGGGGGGGAGAAAGTGAAACAACAAAACCTCAAGACAAGAGGAAGAGAAAGACACTTATACCACATGACCACACAATCCTGCAACTGTCACAGGATAATTTACTACACCTGTGAACTAGTGCAATACCACCACAATTGGGAGCTTATTCACAGGTTTTCCCCACCAAAGGCAAGGTATAGGCTAACTGTGATTGAAGGACAAAGCAGCAATAAGAGGGAGGTAAAGGGGGGATGCAGACCAGGGCGTCGGGGATGCCCTGGGACGGTGCGCCGCTGGAGCGAGGCACTCGAACGGTGGCGCACCTGCGGCATCCCTGTTCAGAAGACAGGGAAAGTGCGCCCTAAACGCGTCGGGCGCACTTTCCCTGGCTTTTCCGCCGCAGCGTGTGAGGACGCTGCGGCGGGAGGTTGCCCTTGGCACGCCGGTCGTGCAGAGGGCCGGCAGCTCTGAGGGCAACCTCGGGAGGAGGAAGGGGCGCTGCTCGTGCGGCTGCCCCTCCTCTTCCTTGCCTTGGAGACGACCCTATTGGTCTTCTGCCGAGGCCCAAAGTTATGTGATAGGTATTACCAAAGGTGCTACTGTTGATCTTTTATGGTGGTTTAAAATCATGTGTGATCATCTTTGTTGTTCTTTTCTACCTCTCTGTCTGGAATGCTTTCATTTAATAATAGATGAGAAGGATCAGTCAGGCATTACCACATTGATTACAACAATCCACACATCTAGAATTCCTGTATGTGAGAAAAAAGAGAAAAATTATCTTGAAATCCAAACAGAACTGGGATAAAATGAGCACAGTGGTAGATTCTATTTAAAAAAACAGTAAAAATGAGACTGACAGGTTTACACATCTCTACCGAGTATTATGTTAGTCATCTCAGAAGAAAGCTAATATGTGATCACTATTTCACATGGCAGGAAGCTCCTAACCATTATCATCCATTAGTCAATAGAATATACTATTATCATCCATTAGTCAATCAACTGTTAGCAATTGGCAATGTGCTTAATAAAGTAAAAGAATTTATCTAACAAATACTGTTAGGTATCTGCCTAATGAAGTGAGAGTTTGGCACCACTTTAATTGTCATAGCACCATCCAAATTGAATCCTGGCATTTTTAGTTTGGTGAAGTATTCAACCTGGTCTGTCAGAGAATTCTGGCACCTCACCAAACTACAAAACCCAGGGGTCTGTAGAATAGAGTCATGGAAGTTAACATGCATCAAACTTCTTTATTACTTCAGTGTGGATGCACTCTAAATGGTGTATGAATTAATCTTAATTAATTTTGGCTCCAAAAACAATATTGCCAAAAATGTTAGTTTATATCTATATAAAGATTCAGATACAAAGACAGATGTACAGTAGGCCCTTGTTATGCACTGATATTTGGTTCTAGGACAACCCCTTCCCCTGTGGATCCCCAAATCCATGGATGCTCAAATCTGATTATATACAGAGACATAGTAAAATGGTGTTTGATGTCCACCCCATGAAATAATGAGAACACACACAGAACATGGTATAAAATATGGGCAATTTTATTTAAATGGTCACCTATTTAAACTTTCTTTAAAAAATGCAACAAAAGAGAGGGGGGCAACCTAATGAGGGGACAGCTAAGGTGGTTGGTCTCTCCTAGACCTCCTCCACAGACTTCCTAGACCTCCTCCCTTGGGTGAAACACCTGAGCCCTGAAGAGAATCCAAAATCTGAGTTGCTCCCTGGCTGGCCAACTTCTGGAAGACCTACCAGAGGATCCAACCCCCAAGCCTCCCAACTGGTAGTGAGGACAAGATCCCTTGGTCAGCCCCAAGAACAACCTCCTTCCTCCCCTCCCCTAGTTGCTTGACATATGGGAGCATTTCCAGAAGCATATTCTTCACCAAAAAGGCGCCATAGGTGATCACCAAACTCCACTTCTCTCCCCACTACCTGCCAAGTGACTATCTACTTATGTCACTATCCTAGGCCAATTTCCAATTCCCCAACACACAGTGTAGGGTAGACCCTCCAAAAACAAAAACAAAAAACAAAAAACAACACACACACACACACACACACACACACAAACACCCTGTGGAAAGGGAAGAAAATTCCTACCTGGCCCTGAAGTGACCAGCAAACTTACACTGTGTGAGAGATGGGAAAGTGGGCCAAGAATTTCAAAAGGCAGAAATTGGATGGGGGGGGGGGGGGAAGCAGAACCTCATATCCTTTTGGCTTTGCCCCCCAGAACTCCTAGTTTTGGTGTGAAATGCCAAAACAACCATTACAGTGGCATATCTTCATTGGCGGCCATTAAAATCATATCCTTCCCCCCACCATGCAGGCAGTGTGTGTGTGGGGGGGGGGGGGGGGAGGGAAATGGATTCTTTTATAAAATGGCCAAACAAGTTTTGCTTTTTGGATTATATAGATACAGATATAGATATATTTCAAGCTGAGGGTGGTTGAATTTGTGGATGCAGAATCTGTGGATATGGAGGGCTGATTGTAATACACATAAAGAAATAGATTATAAAGTACAACTGTGTACCACTGCAGCAAAACCTACATGGAGCTTTGCTTTTGTTCTCATTCTCTTTCTTTCACAGAGACAAACAAATTTAAGAGATGTATGCAATTCAGTTACAGTTGAAGAAATCATCTTGGTAGCTAGATTTATAGTAAAATATCAGGGACATATTAAATGGAATTATCATGATGGATAAGATCAAATTATTTCTGCAGGTAGTGCAGTTATTCATTCTGACTATTGGTTGATTGTTTTAATATTTCTTCTGGAATGGACCATAGACATTTGAGACAGGGTTAGGCATACCCATGACTTGCTGATGTGCTTTCTGTATGATAACTTCCTCCAGGGAGAACTGAGAGAAAATTGAGACTAAGGACACATATACATTCAGAAACACTCTGAAAGTGAGCTCCATACAGCTGTTTGACAGTTCTCTTGCAATGACAGATAAACTTTTCTTTGTAAAGCATCTCTTTTCACCTTGAATTCTCGATCCCTAATTCCCCCTCCCATAATCAATTGCTGTTGAATACACATTGTTAAGAATATGTTACCTTTTATGGGAAAGTTTTCCGTTTGCAATTTAAGAGGAGTTCTTAGAAAATCATCCTCATTCCTTACCATCCTGACAGGTTTGCTCTCTGGGGATAACACCACCATAACGTATTTCAAACCCTGCCAAATTATTTAGGAAGCTAGTTATGGGAATACATGTAGTGGTGTGTGTATGTGTGTGTCCACCTTCAAGTCGCCTCCTGACTTATGGTAACCTTATTAACTTCATAGGGTTTTTTAAAGGTAAATATTCAGAAGATGTTTCTTTTTTTTATTATTAAAAAGTTTTAATACATCATCAAAACATAGATAATAACTATCCTAGTCATAATATATTGATTCTATTTACATTTATACATCACTTCCTTTAGTTCGAACGCAGTGAGTACACTTTGTAAATATAACTGATTATATCAATCCATCTCCAATAACACATGTGAAACATTCTTACTAATGAAATAGTACTAATCACCTATTTATCATTCTCCTGGCTCATAAATTCCAATTTTCTTTTATATATTCCTCTATTGGAGCCCATTCCTCATTCACCAAATCTAAATTCATGTTATTTAATAATTTCGTTAATTTATCAATATCTTTCATTTCTAGTAATTTTAAAACCCATTCATCTATCACTGGTGTATCTTGTTGTTTCCATTTTTGAGCAATTAAAATTCTTGCCGCTGTAACCATATATAAAATAACCCTCCAAAATTTTTTCTCTATCATTGGGTTCAATTTTTTTGTCATGTTCAGTAGATATATTTCTGGAGTCAATTCAAACTTTATCTTTAAAATGTTTTGTATAGTAATATGTATTTTTCCCCAAAACTTCTTTATTTCTTCACATTTCCACCATATGTGATACCACGACCCCACATTGTGTTTGCATTTTCAACATTCTTTTGATTTTTTGTTATAAATTTTTGCTATCCTTGCGGGTGTTAAATACCACCTCTGTTCCATCTTCCAGAAATTTTCCTTCAGATCTTGTGAGTTTGTAAATTTATTCGTATTTTTCCTTGCATTCTCCCAGTCTTCTAAATTAATTGCCCTACCTATATCTGTAGCCCATTTAATCATATTGTCTGAAATTTTTTCTGATTCTTGTTTCATTTCCATTAATATCTTATAAAATTTGCTTATTTTTTGTCTTGAAGATTGCAACATTATCTTGTCAAGATCTGTCAGTTCCTCTTCAAACCCTTGAAGTTTTTTTTATCAATCTTAAATCTCTCTTTAATTGTAAATATGAAAACCATTGCATATTTGGATCTAATTTTTATCAATTCTTCAATTGTTTTCATTTCTAGTTCAGAGTCCTCCCCTTTGATAACTATATCTTTATATTTTAAACATGTTTTGACTGTCGTCCATTTCCCATGGAAGGCTTCATGTCGAGAGGTCCATAAAGGTATTTTCCTAAATATTTTCTCTTTTATCTCATTCCATATGGTCAGAAGTGCTTTCCTAACCACATGATGCTTAAACTCTGTATGAACCAACTCCTTTCCATAACATAAGTAACCGTGCCAACCATATCTGTTATTGAAACCTTCCAAATCGAGGACCTCTTTTCGTTTTAGTGTTATCCATTCTGATATCCAATCTAAAGCATTAGCTTTATGATATAATTCCAAATCAGGAACACTCTTTCCACCATCCTTTTTATTTCTCGCCATTGTTGCCCAGTTTACCCTAGCTTTTTTATTGTCCCAGATATATCTTCTTATATCTCTATGCCAGTCATTAAATGGTTTTTTGTTATGTATTATCGGAATGCATTGGAATAAAAAAAAATCATATTTGGGAGGATCATCATTTTAATTGCTTCAGTCCTACCCGACAGTGATATATTCAGTTTTGACCATTTTGTCATTTCAGCTTTAATCTCAGTCCACTTCGTTTTGTAATTATTGTCAAATAAATCTAAATTTCTATTTGTTACCCATATTCCTAAATATTTTGTTTTGTTTCTTATTTTACACTTTGTTTTATTTTCTAAATTCATGTTTTCTTCTCTTGACATATTTTTTTGTTAATGTCGTTGTCTTATCATAATTAATTTTAAATCCTGCCACTTTTCCAAATTCTTGCAATGTTCGCAAAACTGATTCAATCTGAGTTAGAGGATCATCCAAAATTAAGACAAGATCATCTGCAAATGCTCTCAATTTGTATTCATTTCCTCCAACTCTTAATCCTTTTATTTGTTCATTTCTTCTTATGTTGTTTAATAATATTTCTAATACCATTATAAACAAAAGTGGTGAAAGTGGACATCCTTGACGCGTCCCTTTTGTTATTTTAATCTCTTCCGTGAGATTACCATTTATAATTAATTTGGCTGTTTGGTCTTTATAAATTTATTTTATCCATTTACAAAAGTTTTGTCCCATATCCATTTTTCCAATAATTCCGTCATAAATGTCCAATTTACGTTATCAAAGGCTTTCTCTGCGTCTAAAAAGATTAATGCCATTTTCTTATCATTGTTCTTTTTGTAGTATTCAATTATGTTTATAATGTTTCTTATGTTATCTTTTAATTGTCTGCCTGGAAGAAAACCTGTTTGCTCCTCTTTAATTATATTTACTAAGACTTTTTTTAATCTCTCAGCCAAAATCAATGCAAATATTTTGTAATCTGTATTTAGTAGTGATAAATCTGTAATTTTTAACTTCCATTTTGTCTTTTCCCTCTTTTGGTATTAAAGTAATGTTAGCATTTTCCCAGGTATCCGAAATTCCTTCACAAGTTATCTTATTTAGTGTTTCCAACATAGGTTGTTTCAATTCTTCAAAAAAAGTTTTGTAATATAATGCTGTAAATCCATCTGGACCTAGAGCAGAAGATGTTTCTTATTGCCATCCTCTGAAATATAGCTGATGGCACCTGGTATTCATTGGAAGTCTCTAATCCAAGTACTATCTATGGATGTACACACACACATCCTCTATTAACCTTCAACAATATTAGTTACATGTTAAATTATATGATAGTGCACAGAGAAATTGTGGAGGGGACATTTCAGCAAATGAGTAGATGAAATTCTTCAGTAGTTTGAGGGAATCTAAAAATAAGATTTTCAGATAATTGCTCAGAATATTGTTGTCCGACAAATTTCCATCTAGCTCTAGTTAAAACCTGTCTTCATGACAATCCTTGTCAGTGCTGATACCTGGATTCATTTCTGCTGTGCTCTTTTCTCATCATAACACTTTTGTTGTAAGCATAGTACTAATATAATATGCCTAATAAGTATGATCTATGTAAAAGGTGTAACAATGGAAAATATATGCTTGGTATTTTGTCATTTATGTTACTTTGGGATATAAGACATTTGTTAGCATTATAAACAACAATTATATGCCTTAGAACTGATAAAGGTTAACCCAAAGTCATGGCAATTTAAGAGAATGGATGAACAATAGAGAAGGCAATCTAGATAAGCAGAAGGCTGTGAATTAATATAAAATTTGATCTGATTATTTGGAACTATGAAGTCTGTGTGTGAGGTATAAAGTGTGTGTGTGCACGTGCATGTGAGGAAGGGATTAGTGTCCTGGGGGCCATAGATAGAGGGAGAAATCTGAGGAGGAAGAAGATGAAAGATTGAATTAATAAAGGAGACCTTGATATGATTTCTATGTGTGTGTTGTGTGCTTTTAAGTCAATTCTTGACTATGATAATGTTACATTTTATGCTGGTAGGGAAAATTGGGTTAAAGTTATACACTGTGCTTATGTTTAACAGATAAATAGATTAACTGAATAACTTCAGCTTCCCTGTTGTAAATGCAGCCATGTTATCTTCTCAAAACCAAAAATTATGCCATAAAGCTTGATGACTACAAATATTTCTAAAATTAATGATCAGTTTAGAGAAGAAAGTAGTTAATAAAGGAGTGCATGTTTTTTCCAGTAAAGGTGTCACAATAAAGTCTTCGGTCACCACTAAGTTGGCAGTGCTATTAGGGTACTAAGAAAGATATAATTGAATTTTGGGACTCAAATAAATATGGAAAGTGCAGCCAACATGCCTTGATTGCATCCTGTCTAGATTTCTGTGATACAGTCTGCCTGGGTCTGCCTTTGGAAACTATTCAGAAACTTCAGCAGGTCCAGACTACATCTCTGGAGATCAGGGTTTAGTTCTCTGTTCAGCCATGGAAACTCACTGGGCGACTTTGAAAGAATCACACACTTTCAGCCCTAGAAAACCCCATGATAGGGTCACTTTAGAGTTTCTGTCAGTCAGAAATGACTTGAAGGTACACAACAACAACAGCAACAACACCAACACAAAAAGTAACTTTCTCCAGGCTCTTCATTTGTTTTTACTCCCACAGTGTTCCAAAGCTGGATGAATGAGGGAAAGAGAAGTCTAATATGCTCCCAAGACAGTTTCAAAGAGAATGTGACTGACAGTATAGCAGTTAAACACCTCTTTCTACTTGTTCTTCCTGAGGACATTTTGCAGGGGACAGGGTGCCACTGGATATTTATTACAAGTGCAATGTAACAAGCAGTTTGTCCCTTAGAGAACATTGTGAATCAAAGAAAGTGTTTAGTCTACTATGATTTAACACAGCTAGCTTTGTTGTGTCTTTTACAACTGGTGTCTGAATGCGAACAGTAACTATTCATGGAATCTGTCCCCAAAGGGAAGTATGAAGGATTTTTTTAAAAAAAAATTATTGATGTCAAACCTGAACCTTTATATTGCTGCACGGACCCTTATTGCATAGACAGTTTCAAGCACATGTAAAACTCTGTATTGTCATAAGGTTCATTTTTTGGTCATATTAGCACTTTCCAGTTTCACATTTGTCATACTCTCATTAACAAGCTGAAACTTGGGGAATAGCCTGGATTTTATGAAACCAACATAGCAATTCCAACTCCATTTCTCCTCCCTGAATTAGAACTAATCCTTACCTTAATTGTCATGCTTAGGGATGCATATGCAAAATAGATGTGCTATCCATTGAATGTGCTTGGAAAAAGGAGGGTCACATTGATAGCCACCGTGGCATAGTTGTTAGAATGTTGTGCTGTTTCTGGAGACAGCCAGGTTCAAATCATAACTCAGCCATGAAGTTAAGTGACCTTAGATTAGACACTATCTTTCAGATTAGCTTGGTGTTGCAAGGAGAAAAGGGGAGGGTAATGATTCATAAATATAATAACTAAAATCATTTATGCAGGCTATTAAAAAACTTTGAAGGACTCTGTAGGAAAGGATGTGACTGTCTCTTCAGAGATCTTCAGAGACTTGTGTGGTTAATCTGCACAACTCTTGTCATACTTGATAATGAGGGTTGTCCACCTATTCCATCATTGCTACCAGATGTTAGGTCTGTCATCTCTTCCACTACTGATAACCAACCATGGAAATAAAGAGACTAGGCATGGAAAATTGGGTAAACAAGGGCTACTTTTTTGACCCATCCTATTTAAGATGTGTTGACCTGGAAATGAAGCATGTGTGTGTGTGTGTGTGGGGGGGGAACTGGTATGGGTCCAGCTGAAGCCAGACACCAACCCCTTGACAACCTCCTCTGTTTTCCATTGGGTGAAACACCTCAGTCCCAAGGTTAAGTCAAATACTTCAATTGCTTTCTGGACAGCCATAATTGGAAAGTAAATCAGGGTGTCTTACCTAAGTCTCAGGACTCTACAGTGAGAGTCCCGATCCCAGATAAATCTCAAAGGTACCCTCCTCAGAACCCTCCAAGAGATTTCAGTGCCCTACACCCAAACTGTGTAAAGATGATCACCAAAGACTTATATTCTCTCCCTGCTACTTCCCAGGCAAAAACCTAATTAATGACACCATCTGAAACCAATTGCCCAAGTCCCACAGATATAGTATGGGATAGGGGGGAAAAAAACAACAGGTAAAAGGGGGCGAGGGGAGCCCTGAAGCAACCAGACAAATCTCACACTGTTCTGAGAGTGGAAGGGTGGGCCACACACTGAAGCTCCAAAGAGGCATGTTAGGGAGTAATCAGGCCTTCAATAACCTATGCCTCTGCCCCCCATTACATGCTGAATTCTAGCACCTTGTGCTCAAGACAAAGTGCCCGGGTCTCTACCATGGAAGTTAACAAAGTGCTACCTTGCTTCACAGCATTGCTTGCTGCATGAGTCCAGGTAGGTGCTATGTCATTACACGTGGGAAGTTTTAGATGGTTTCTATTCAAACTCTATTTGTATAATCTCACCAACGAACACACAACCCCTGCTGTCACTACAGGCACCATGTGTCTGAATCCATCCAACCAATAGCACTATTATAGCTTTCTCAGTGGCACAAATGTACAATTAAAAATTAATTTATTGAACAGAAGTTCAACAGAGAGTTAAAGATTATCTGTTCAACACAAATCCTGACTGAATCTAATGAGATAATTCTAACTCACATCTCTCATTCACAGTCCTAACTGAGCAACTGTCACACACCAATCTTTATAGCAAGGGTAGGCAACCTAAGGCCTGGGGGCTGGATAGCCCCCCCCCCGGGCTTTGGACCAGCCCCAGACTGGTCCTGCCGCCTCCTGCTGCCACCTGCCATGATGATATTGATTATTGTTGTTATTACTTGTTCTTGGGGTTTTCTTGGCAAAATCTCCACAGGGGTTTTGCCATGGCTTTTCTGGGGCTGAGAGAGTGTGCATGCATTTTTTAAAAACATTTATTTATTTATTTATTTATTTATTTATTTATTTTTGGTGCTTCGGCCCCCTAATTGTCTGAGGGACAGCAACCCGGTCCCCGGCTCAAAAAGGTTGCCTACCCCTGCTTTATAGCATCTAATTCAAATCTTCAGCCAATCCATCAACCATCTCTCACTTATTCAGAATGATCATTTAACATTCTTACATCTCCTATACATTGAATGCACTACTATACTTTACCTTAATTGCTCGAATAGACACTGCAATATATTTGTAACAAACATAATAATTACATAAAGACAAATTCACATGGAAATTTCCATGCTGGGGTACTCACATTCCTACCCCCCACCCCCCTTTACACACACAAGCCAGCTTCAATCATTCTAATACTTCCATGTCTGGGTGAATCAAGTATTTGGAAAAATACTTGGCAAGGCAAGCAGGAAGGAAGCAGACTGAGCTTCAAAGGAGTTGAATGCAGAACTCATTGGAAATGAGATTGCTTTCTCAACTTTTCTTATACTTGAGAGTACAATAAGAAGACACTTTCAACCCTTCCTTCTCTGACACATCTTCAAAGAAACCTATCAGGCTGAAGATGACCATGATTTGGTCAGTTTGGGCTAGTATATGAGTCACAGCTGAATTCCATGACACAGCACCAGAGCAGTAAACTGCTCCCCACAAAATACATTTTGGTAAAATGTGCATTGTTTTATGGTTGAACTGTGCCCCCAGAATTTTTTGCTTTAAATCAAAATGTTTGTGTCCCCCACACCCTTTTAAGTAGGTAGAGTCTGTGAGAACTGGAGAAACCACTTCCAGTTCCTGCACATTATCTTTTTTGTGGGATGGGGGGGGGGGGAGCAATAAGCCTTGGCTCTGAGAGGAAGCAGAAACTTGCCCTTACACCCACCAATGTTGCCTACCTTTGATCTAGGCCAATCCCAAGCTCAGTGTCAATGCAGAGTACAATGATGACATCACTGGCAGATGGACATTTGAGTTCTGCTTGAATATGCCTAGCAAAACAAAACCTATCACCCTCTCCCTTCTACAAAAGTCTGTTTTACTGCTGAACAGCTGTCTCTACTGAGAACTATCTTTTGAAATATGGATTCTCCAGTCTGGGTGAAAATGTGTGTAGTGTTTGATATGTGGTGGGTCATTCATGCAGTGAGGCCCACAAGTACTTTACCATTCTGCATGTTCTTACGACAGAAAATATATTGTTCTCTCCATGCCATCCCATTCAGCAGAAATGAAATAAGCTAAAATTGTACACTTGGAAATCATTTAGGAGGCATCTGGGGACAACACTAGAAAAAACCCTACAGGGTACCAAAAGAAATCACTGGGAAGTTGTAAAAACATTTCAATTTAATGAGGTAAAACAATTCAATAATTCAATATAATGATAGATTCTGACACAGCCAGGTGTGATGTATTACATACAGGAAACTTCATAAAGATGCATTATTTTGTACAACCACTTAAAACTCTTAGAATAAAAGAAATGTGATACTAATTAATCATATTGATTTTGAATTATCTGGTGTGTTAGCTGTGGATTGGAGAATCATGATGGCATGCCCAAACTCCCACTGCTTTAGTTGAAACAATATTTTTAAATGACAGGATAATCATTAAGAAAAAAGTACACCCACACATAATGTGCCAGTACAGTGGGCCACAAATATCAAGTGAAATACGGGAGGTCTGCAGAAATCTTTGCACCATGTTTAATCCTTCCAGGCATTATATTTACAATGCTGATGTATACAAGGGTGATGTATACAAGGGTGCTGCTTCAGAACCCATAATATGGTTTAACATGGTCCTCTTTCAATTCGGAACTGAAATAGAGTCCTATTTTGTAAAATCCAAAGCTTCATAACTTTATGTGTTAAGTGTGACAAGGAAATCAACCAATGTTTACAATTATTCTTTGTCTTAGATCTTTGCCAAAATGTGATTATATTTGTCGTTATTTTCAAAATGTAATGATTCCCCTCCCATTGTTGTGTGAACTCCCCCCCAACAAATAACATATATAAGAGCCCAGGTAAGTTTCCTATGGGGTTTTGAAAGGACGGGTGCAAGGTTGTCTGAGAGAGAAACAGTTGGGAGGCATTTATTTTCATCTTGTTTTGTTTTCAGCTCATTTGGCAGCAAAATCATACAAAAGATTTCAATTGACTGAATGATGGAATCTTAGAAAATAATATATGAAAGTGTGCACAATATTCCATGGATGCAATATATAATACAGCATGTGCTTGTAGTCACTTTATTAAAATAATAACCTATTTGTAATTATTTTCCCTTTTGTGCAATAAAGAGGTATAAATAAGTTACATTATAAGTGTAACAAAATTGGGAATAACTTCACTCTTTGGGGGTAAATTGTAACCTTTTAGCTGCTTCTATAATTATGAGGTACTGGTGGAGAATGATTATCATATACAATTGGCCCTCCTTGTCCACGGATTCTTTATTCTTGGATTCAACCATCAACAGTTTGAAAATATTTAAAAATATATCAACTCCAAAAAGCAAACCTTGATTTTGCCATTTTTTTAAATAAGAGACACCATTTTACTACACCAGGGGTAGGCAACCTTTCCCCTTTAAGGGCCGAGGGGACTTCAGCTCCCAGAAGCCTCAGCCATATTGGCCAATAGTCCCATGTTGGCCAATAGCTCCTGGGATTCTGGGAGCTGAAGTCCCTTGGCCCTTAAAGGGGAAAGGTTGCCTACCCCTGGTTGTAGAGCATCCTTAAATGTTCTGGATGAATTATTTTGTGGACAAAAAGCAAAACAAAATAAAACTCATAGGTTTTTTTAATACATAACAGCCTGATTTCTATACAAAAAATGGGTTTTCTGCACAGAAAATGCTGTTCATAGTGCAGAAAACTTTTTTTTGCACATATGCACACAGAGACACACATTCCATGAGTTCTCAGCAGAATCCTTCCTCCAGAACACTTTGGGATGTTTCAATGCAGGCAGAATTCTGTGTAAGAATATACATTTTGTTCCACAGTTGGGAGAAAACTTCTGTAATTATTCATTGTCAAATGCAAAGATGAAACAGGCAAAATTTTACATCCCTAGTTCAGCTGCAATTGAAAGACTGGAGTAGCCACCAATTTCTTCTATGGTCTAATCTTCACTGCAAAAATAATGCAGTTTGACACTGCCTTAACAGTCATGGCTCAAAAATGCTATGAAATTCTGGGTTGTAGTTTTGTGAGACTTTAAGCCTCCTCTGTCAAAGAGCTCTGGTGCCACAACAAACTACAAATCCCAAGAATCCATTGCATGGAGCCGTGACAGTTAAAGTGGTGTCAAACTGCATTATTTCTGCAATGCAGATTAGACCTACGTCTCACCAAAACAACAGCAATAACAAAAAGTGATAGAAATTAAAAACAAAACAAAAGCAAAATAAAACCCATTAAAACCATTTTATTTATTTATTTATATTTCATTTTTATGCTGCCTTTCTCCCAGAAAGGGACCCAAGGTGGGTAACAAGATACTGATTTCTTATTGGAAAATATAGATGTGCTTCTCAAAAGCAGTACCCTTCCCTCCCTCTGGAGGAGCTTCTGGAACAATCATTTTTGTTGGGCTGCATTGGGCAAGAGCTGCCTCACTTTGGATAGAATCCAAATAACTCTGTATCAGATTGCTTTGTTACAATATTTGTGGCTGTACATACCTATTGTATATGTGTGGAAATGAAGAACAATTTTTAGCTTTGAATATGGACTTTATATGACACACTGGACTGGCCCAAGATAATTTTCTTCCCAAGGTAAAGAACAAGGTGACACCCTTTGCTTGTCTATACATATATAAAAACTTAGTAGGTAGCAATTGAATATTACATCTACAAATTAAATAACCAAGTGTTGTCCTTCATACCAAGGAGCAATAGGCTAGTTAGAGACTGTCAGTAAAAGCAATTTGGTACAGCGCTCTGTATACCAACCCCTTTCTGCTACTTCCCAGTATCTTCATGTCTCAGGAAATCACTTCAGTCTGTCTGATGGAAGAGGCAGCCCCCAAAACATTTTTAAAATAACCTGTGTCACAAATAAGAGGACAGTGGTAAGTGTTGCAAAGGTATTCTTGTCTGGACTATGGCCTTGACTGAATAACAGTCTTGCTTCTGGCTCTTCTGTGTTTCACAAATTCTGTTGGTATGTTCTCTGTTGAGTATATACATGATGGGGGGAGGGGAACAGGTGTCATTGTTTATAACTGTATAATTTATAAATGCATACATTTGTAAATTTTATAAATTTATAAAATAAGTTTGTAACTTTATCATATATAAAATCACAATTCAAGCCTACAAAGTACGATTATTCTGCCAGTGCAGTGATATGGTACTTCTCTCCCATGGAAACAATAGAAGAGACAGGAGATGAAGGATTAGGGCAGATATGATTCTATTATCAGTATAGTTGCTTTACCCTCATCTTAGTCAGAGGTGTAGATCCAAAAAGCTCTATATCTTATATTCTTATGGATTCCACTTTTTGCTCTCTATTCAATACTTTGTTACTACATCTTCTGTTGCTGTATTCTATCCTGTGTGTCATTAACATCTTGATGCTTCAATTTCATCAGCTTTCTTCACTCTCAAATGCTTAACAACAGCCCCTCTACACCTAACAGCTCTGAATTAAACCACATGTCAATGCAAGGCAGAAGCAATAACAATTCTGCTAAAAGAATGCATTTGTTGTTGTGTGCCTTCAAATATGCACAGGGACTCATAAACCTGAAAAACAGCAGTCAGATACCCATGAAGTGAGGAGGGGTAGGAAAGAAAGGAATTAATCTTGCACTCCTCATCTTCTCACCTAAGCCTTTTTCCTTCCTGTATAAAACTGGTTTGACACGAATCCTAAAGATGAATGTCGAGCTATAAGTACATGTTGTCATGAGAAAGTGAGCAAAGGAAAAAGGGCAAAGTGTGATTTAGTACTTTGTCTTCAAAGCAGCATATGACCTCTGTCAGGATGGTAGCTTCAAGCAAAAAAAAAAAAAAAATACTAAATCACGGCTTGATGCCTCCTGTTCCTCTCTTTCTTGTGACAGATTCTACTTACCGCCTGGCTATCATTGTGATGGAGTTCATTCATGCAATCTTTCTCTAAAAGAAAGGTAAATAAACCCCCAAAATTAAACATAAAGAAAAACTCAGGTGATATCCCATCTTGATACTAATTTCAATGCAAAGAAATGCAAGCAGAAACAATAACACAGTTTCTGAATTCTAAGGTGCAGGATAAGGCTATCAGTGGCTTTTAGTCGTGATGATTGTAGATTACCAACAGGGTCAGTTATGCTTTGAACATCAATTAATGGAGGAGCCAAGCATAAAGTGGCTATTCCACGCATGTGGGTTCCCATAGCCTACGGTTAATGACTGTGCACACAGAATGAGACACTAGGTAGGAAATATTTGGTTTAATCCATCTTAGGTCTTCTTATGTAACAGTCAGTAACATATAGAGCCTTGTCTTCTCTAGATTTGCCAGGGTACATTCATAGTTTGATAAACCAAAAACCAAAAAACAAAAAACAAAATTGAAATGTCATCCATCAATAATTTAGTGAGAAGCAGAGTAATTTAGTATAGACTTTCCTCTTTGTTTGAAAGAAGAAGAAACGGGACTATGGACACAGCCTATGCTACATTAGACTAATTAAATGTGCAACAATTTACAGTGGTCATAGCAAAACAGTGTACAGTCACTAGTGGGAACACTGAATAATCACATTTCTTACCCCCCCCCCCCCTTCGCTGGGAAATCATCCCCTTTTTGTACTCCAATATGCTGACGATGCTTTGTTAGGGGAAAAGCAGACGGGCGGCCATGGGCTGCCCGGGAAGCTGCACCGTGGGGCCGAGGTATCTGCACACCTCGGCCCCATGGCGCAGCTTCACCACCCCTGGAAGGAGCGCTAAAATAGCGCTCCTTCCACAAGTCTCCAAAGGTGCACCGCAAAAGGCTGGCGGCACACCTTCAGCGACTCTTCTGCCGCAGCATGTGCAAACGCTGTGGCGGGAAAGCATCGTTGGAGCCCCCGCCGTGCGGAGGGGCCAGCGCTTTGATGATACCTTCAGGAACGGGTTGGGGCGCCCACCGTGCAGCTGCCCCTCCCCTTCCTTGCCCCCAAAATGGCCCTTTTAGCCATCTGCTTCCCCCCTTACTTTCTCAATCTCAGGTGGGTATGGCAAGAGCCCTCAAAAGACTCTCTGAATATTGTGATAAATTTCACCTGCTGGTAAACTTTGAGAAATCCAAAATACTGGTATTTTCTAAGAGATTTGCTCCGGGAACATGGAAGGTTGGAAATCAGACAATTGAGCAGGTCAAAAGGTACGTTTGCCTTGGTGTGCTTTTTCATTTTAATGGGCAGTGGAGTAAACAGAGAGACAAAGTAATACAAACAGGGAAAAGATCCTTGGTGGTTATACAATCTTTTTATTATAAAAAAGGCAACCAGGATATCCTAGCAGCGTTAAAAATTTATAAAGCCAAACTTAGACCGAAATTACTTAATAGCATATTCACCTGGATTCCAGCCTTTAATAAGGAGATTGAACATTTGCAGGCACTTTTTTTTAAAGGAGATTATTATCTGTACCCCCATGTGTACACCATCCGACTCTCTATGCAGAACTGGGATTGAATGCTCTTGAAACTGAAGCCTATTGCTGACATATAAGTTTTGGTTTAAGATACATTTCAGGCCTAATAGATTTTTTATGGTTCCTACTATCTGACATTTATTATGCTAGATGGGCTAAATTCTACGAAAGTAAAATAATTTCCATGGGTTTAAATTTTAATTCTCTCCTTTTGCTAACTGAAAAAGAGTGTTTCGAATCTATTAGGGTCTGTCTTGCTGAGAGAGATTATCAACAGTCACATCCAACACCTCCTAGGGTATGTTCTCCAGGGATGTTCGGTATCCCTCCCTTGCAGGGTAGGATTCCAAATTATTTTCAAACCCTTTCATTACTGGTGTGAAGGAAGGCCTTTTTATTTGCAAAGCTGAATGTACACCCCTCAAATGTGACCAGGGACAGATATTTACAGACCCCTTTTTTGAAACGTATATGCCTCTGTGATCAAGCTCCTGATGTTCTCCATCATATTGTATTGCTTTGTTCATTGAGAAAATTGCTAAGGAGGTTATTGGAAATGAATATCTGTTTGGATGGGTTATCAGTGGAATACTTATTGGAAAATTGGAATCCTGATATTACTAGGCTAATGGCCGATTTCTGCTGGAGGCAAGAGTATGGCTTAAATTTTATAATAATGATCCTGAAGTTTTATTGTAAATGTATTTTACTTTATTTTATTGTAAATTTTGTTGTTGTATGCCTAATAAATGTAAAAAAAACCCCACATTTAATTATGGCTTTTTATTTGCTTATAAAAAGGAGATGTTGAATATTACTTTGCCCCATCCCACAAGTCCCACCAGTTTGCTAGCACTAACATTAGTCTTTACTTGTTTAAAAAAGAGCTCTTTCCTTTAAGAGGGATATGCCTGTGTGTGTTGTCTGCCTTCAAATCATTTCCAACTTATGGTGACCCTCACCATAGCATAGAATTTTCTTGGCAAGATTTTTCAGAGGAAGTTTGCCATTGCCTTCTCCTGAGGCTGAGAGCAAGTGATTTGCCTAAGGTCAGCAGTGGGTTTCATAGCTGAGTGGGAATTGAACCGTGGTCTCCAGAGTTGTAGCCTAATGACCAAACCACTGTGCCATGCTGCCTCTCTAAAAGAGATATGTACCACATTACAAATTCCCCAGTTTGTTTCCTCCCCCCAGAAATAATCTTAAAAAATAGAAACCTGGATCCCCTTCCTGCAAACCCCCTAAACATTTTAGATTGGGTGTGAGTAAACATGTAAGCATGTGTAAATTTGCTAGATTGTGGCCAAGGTTTACAGTCCAGATGATCTCATTGTGTTGTTGCTATTTTTGCATCTTTCCAGGGACAAGAGCTTGACAATACAGATCTGTAGGGGAGTTTTAAAAACAGATGACAATTTAGGGTGTGAAGGTACTGCTGAGAGACAAAAAGTCAAAAAGTTCAGTTTGGCATACACAAACCAATGGATATTCCTAAGGGAGGTAATTGAATTGCAACTAATTCAACAAAATGGTCAGTGTGCATTTTCAAGAGGCCAGCAGTAATAAAATCTACATCAAATGTTTGTCTAAATTGTTTTTCACACCCCCATTTTTTTTAAAAAAGCACACTGTGGCTATATTGGAGGCAGTTATTGCTGAAGACCTCTCTTACCTATATGAGCATTACAAGCAATGCAGTTTTTCCCCACTGGGGAAATGCTACTTTAGTCTGTAGGTGGCAGCATTCTGCTGTAGTAACAGTTTATGGATTCTTTCTTAGAAAATGGTGGGGTTTTGAAAATGGAATTAGTGTTGCAATGAATTATTCACATTGATCAATTGTCTCAATCTTATAGATCTAATTGTAAAATATTTCACCTTCCACTAGTATGAATAGGCTACAGTGGGCTTAAAGAGTAGGTCAATGCTCTTAATCTGGTGTTCCTTAGCTTCCAGAAATATAGCACAAAGAAATCATTACCTGAAACTCCAAAGCCTATTATTTAGGTCCATTTATATATTATGTTTGTTAGTGCATGCCTAAATATTTTAAGAGTACATCTAAAAATATAAACACTAAATCTAACAAGATGTGTTTTGAACAAACTGTGGAGCATTGTTATTATTATCATCATCATCATTTTGATTATATATATATATATATATTAAAAAAAACCTAATGTATTAGGTTTGGCCTTTTCTTTTCTTCTCTTCTCTTCTAAAGGAGCTCACTACTTTTGTAAGGAGTGACTAGTGCCATATTTATTTATTTATTTATTTATTTATAAATACACTAGGAATGTCTTATTTTGTTATTTCTTTATTCATATATTTTATAAATGTATTCTTAAAGGCTAGAGACATGACTCAAATCCCCCCTCTGTTATTCATTATACCAAACAGGAATTGCATTGCAGGGCACATCTACAATCATTGCAGGGCACATTTACGAACAATAAAGTTTATATGTCTTCATTGCTTAAATACGTAGCATGCTACTGGTAACAATTCTAACTCAAGCTTTGCCTTTAAAACAAGTGTACTGTCATGGTTAATAGAAGACTAGGTTTGGTCATGTCGGGACAGAATGCTGATTGAAAGATTCCGCTAATTGGAATCCAAAATTGTATATTTTCCAAACTGTGCAAATGCCTAATCCAGAAAACATTTTGGAATCTGTTAGTACAAACCATAAAAGGGGCAGCAAACCAACAGAGTTGTGTAGTGCCTAAAAAATTAACAAAAGTATGAGGTCGAAAGGTTACATAGACCCGATCACTTCACATGTGGCAAAAATTATCTTAAATTGTGTAGTTTCAGTTGTATAGCTAATAGATTTGAACCTCTTGATGAACCAATCCATACTAAATTCCACATAGTACAAGCAGACTGAGTTCTATACAAAATAATAAATGAGAAATCAGAAACTGAAGTATTGAAAAATCACTGCTAGAACACTTTGTACCTGCAGAATTCCATCAATGGCTTTAAAGTGGTCATTCTCGAAGAAAGGATCTTTAAAGATAGTTTAATGGTGAAACTGCAATTGTTCATCAAGAGATTAACCCCTCTTTTCTATGTGTGAAAAAGGACAAAGTCCTTTTTTTAATCACAGTACATTGCCAGGATGTCTGTGTTAGCACTCAAATAATTGTTTTGAGAATGGATAGTATTAAATTAACTACCACTTCCTGTACTTTCTAGGTTTCAGCTTCCTCTAACCTCTAAATTTCCAACTCTGGTCAATTCCTGTCAGATTAAGGATAACACTTCATGTATCTGATGAAGTAAACTAGGTCCACAAGCTATTACCATAATTGATTTGCTAGACTTAAGGTGCTATGAGACTTTTTGTTGGCTTTGTTCCAAACCCAGGATTGTTCTTCTGAAATTGTTCTTCCTCGTTCCTGATTTATGTTGACATAGAATAAACCTATCACAGGATTTTCTGGGAGTGTGTGACTTGCCCAGGGTCACCCAGTGGGTTTCCATGGCTGAGCAGAGAACTTAAACCTGGTCCCCAGAGTCATAGTCCAGCACTCAAGCCACTACACCGGACTGGTTCTACTAAAGCTCTACTGCCCAAATATTCTCATGGCTCTATAGCCACTTCAGAATTCAATTATTGTATTCAATTTTCTAATTAGGAGTAGTGAATGTCCATAGCAGTGTTTAGCAGATTCTGGTCGTGCACCCATTGCATTCATAGAGGTCAATTTATTTTAAATTGTTGTTTCCCACATTTCTAACAAGTGTTCAAGCTACTAAAATTGCAATGCAGTACACACTTCTGTGGAACAAAGAGCAACTTTCTTCTGAATACAACTGGAAACCAGTGTTCTCTTACCAATAAAAGCATCCATCTTAAATACTTCCTAGATAAAATGTTTTGGCATATGAATTCACTGCTCACTGAAAAGCACAGACACAGGGTTCCAAGCAAAGATCCTAAGAGAGGACATGTTTCCATAATTATGAAGGAATTAAATACATTGTTCTGTTTTGAGTTCTTACTGATCTCAGCTTTCTGAGTAAGGAACTTGGAGCAGAGACAATTCTGAGGAGTCTATGGGGGGTTGCAGACTGCCAGAAATAGTGTGAATTCAGTCCACTTTTAGGGTTAGGGTTAGTGCTAGGGAATCATGGGAACTGTTATTTTTCTGAGACATTGAGCCTTCTCTGTCAGACAACTCGGATGCCACAATAAAATACAGTTCCCATGGTTCCCTAACTCTAACCCTAACCCTAAAAGTGGACTGAATTCACACTATTTCTGGCAGTCTGCAATCACCAGCTTAGCCTCATCCTTTAGCTGTAAAGGAGGTAGTGTGTTTGTGCACATTTTCTTCCCATTTGGGAGTGGGCTAAAGGAATGTTTCTGGCATCTTAGCTTTAGGAGTGGCTTATCTCTATATCTGACACCCCCCTTTTCCACCACTTTTTAAAAAGCAGGTTATACTGCTGTGGGAAAATGGTGGCAGCAGTCTCTCCTTGTCTAGGCCCTTTTTTGTCCACATGGGAAGAAAGTTACACAAGATCCTTTCCATTGTGTTGAGGAAGAGGCAACATGTTTGTTCTGACTATCAAATAATGCCACAAACAAAGCTGCTGTAGGTGCTCTGTTAAGCTGTAAGTGTGGCTGCCCGACTCACCAGGCCAGCCAATGTGCTGCTGGTGGGTGCTGGGAGGTTGCTGCAGCTTCTGCCTAGGTAAGACTACAACTCCTGGCATGCACTGGGAGCTGGGTGTGGCCTCAGATTGGTTTGGCCACTTGGAAAGGGTTGGGCTTCCAGCCTTGCCATTGGTAGGTTGGTCGGAAGGGGCAGGGAGTTGCTGCCCCCTTTCCCATTAGCCCAGGAGTTTAGATCAGGCCACATGGCTGGGCAGAGGATGCCTTTCTGTTTCTAAGGATGTAGAAAAGAGTTTTTCCTGGTTATAATTTATATACAACTGGCGATCGTCTAATATTACCAGCTATTCACTGCAGGCTCTGTTGTATATAGGAACCCAATTCTAAGTTTTATTTTAATTCTGTTGGGAGCCAGTGTTTTGCAATGGTTTGGGTTTTGGACTGTGACTCGGAGGAACCAGGTTTCTATTCCCACTTGGCCCTTAAACCCACTGGGTAACCTTGGATGGGTCACGCTCTCTCAGACTCAGAGGAAGACAATTCAAACCCCTTTCTACACAACTTGTCAACAAAAAAATTGAGATTTACATTCTCTAAGCCTCAGAGGACCCCAGTGGCAAAGCCTCTCCAAACACCTGACCAAGAAAAACCCATTAGAAAGTCACACTCTCTCAGCTCAGGAAAAGACAGACCCTCTCCAAATACATTTTGCTAAGAAAAGCCCACAAGAGAGTCCCTAGCACTGAGCCAGGGCAGTTAAAGTGGATTCAATTTGCACTATTTCTGGCAGTCTGCAAAGGCTCATACTCAGCCTTGAATGCAGTAGCAACCCTCTCTGAACACATCTTGCCATGAAATTGCTTTTTGAATCTCTTTGTTGATTCTGTTGGGCTATTTATTTATTTATTTATTTGATTTTCAATGACTTAATTCAATTGTTTTAATTTGGCTTGTTCTGCAGTAGACTATAGGCCTAAGCAGACTGCCAGAAATAGTGCACATTAAATTGAGGCACTGCCCTGGCTCAGTGCTAGGGAATCATGAGAATTGTATTTTTTTCTGAGACATTGAGCCTTCTCTGTCAGAGAGCTCTGGTGCCACAATAAATTACAGTTCCCATGATTCCCTAGCACTGAGCCAGGGCAGTGCCTCAATTTAATGTGCACTATTTCTGGCAGTCTGCTTAGGCCCTGAATTTCAGAGAAAGACTTTTGAAGTAAGATTCAAACTATTTGATTGTTTTGCTGTAGGCTATATTTCAGACAAAAAGTTTCATGGGCTTTCCTTTTATATTGGCTTGTTCTAATCAACAATTTTGATTTTATGGCTCTTTACATTATTGAGTTAGAACATTTTGTCACTTTTTGTTTCAAATTAGGGCTTGTGTCCTATGGCTTTTTAAAAAAGGCAAAGTTTTAGATATGATTTAAATATTATAGTGAGTTATTTGCTACCTACTCAACCCTTCCCAGCCGCCAATAAACACTTCTAATGCCCTAAATATAAATAATACTTAACATCTCATTTTGATGTCTTAGAATAAAAATGTGCTTACCTAGGTTTCCCTGTGGCTACTGCTGCCACAACACCTCTAACCTCACGTTGATCAAGGAGGGCTGCTACAACCATGAGTGGTTTCACCGCCATCTGAACAAGTATGCACTTGCCTTCGCTCACCAGTGGCTGCTGCTATCCCAACACCCGTGAGTTCTGAGGCTATAGCTCAGATTGATTAAAGAGAATCACTACAACTGAGTGCTTTCACCTGGTGAGTCTGGTAATACACATAGCAAGCCATTCAGGCCACACTCGAGACACAGAAGGTGACCATTAAAAACATTCAGTCCCTCTTGGAAAACTTGAACTTTGCCTGAAGGGTAGTTTCATTTTGCCCCTGGCTGGCTAGGGCCACTGGTAGGACATTTTGCCCCTGGCTGGCTAGGGTCACTGCAGGGGTCAGAGTGGCCCATCATCATTTCCACATCACCAGAGGCATAAAACAAGATTTCATGTTATGATTGGATTTTCTCCAAGGTTTCAATGGGTTTTCCCCATGATAGCACCCTTGGAACCTAGGCAAGGACCTTCAAGTTCACTCGGAAGCTGTTGGGATTTTGGGCTTCAAACTCCTTTTCCAGGATTATAGGTGCACCGAATAATATCCTGCCCATTGGGCACAGGGTGGGATACTCCAGGACCTCACATTACTGGAATTCCCCCCCCCCCATCCTGGTGGTGGTTCACATTTGGGATGAGTCCTTCCAAAACTAGGCTGTTTGTTTTTGGTGTGACAACCAGGCTGTAGCTAGGATCTCCAATTGCCAATCTTCCAAGTCTGAGCAGGTCATGCACCTGGTCAACTGTTTCATTTTGTTGTGCCTCTGCAACAATATCACTTTCATAGCCCATTTTGTACTAGGCCTTGATAATACATCACGCACACTCTTTCTTGTTTCCAGGAGACCAGGTTACGTTATTTGGTGACCAGAGCAGATCTCTTGCCCATGCCTTTCTCAGAGAAGGTTTGGGAACTTACAAGCATGCTGTGATAAAGGGAGTTCTGTCTTCTCTGGCCCCTGCCACCCTCAGAACTTACAGGAGGGCTGTTGCCAAGTTTTTCTCCTTCTGCAGGGCAATGGGCCTCAGGGCATGTTGGCCAGTGCATATTCGCACCATCCTGCAATTCCTCGCTTGACTACGGGAGGGAAGATTTGCCCCACACACCATTATTCCTCACTTGGCTGGTAATTCTTTTTTTTCCCAAGACTGCTGGTTTCCAGGTCTGCCCTTTCTCATCAGGAGGGCAATTGAGGGTTGGAGGAAGACATCGCTCAGGCAGGTGAATGGGAAGAGGCCCATTTGTTTCAAACTCCTTTCCAGGCTCTCTCATCATTCAAGAGGGTATGTCATTCCAGAGTGGAGGCCTGCCTTTTCCAAGCTGTCTTTGTAATTTCGTTTTTGGGGCCATCCGGGTGGGTGAGCTGGTCCCCTCTTCCAGGTAGCACTGGGCTGGGAGGGCACTAAGGTGGAAAGCTGTCTCTTTTGTTGGAAATCCTGTGTTGTTAGTTCTTTGCAGATCTGAGTGTGACTAGTTGGATAAAGGGTCTACCATCAAGCTTCAACGGCTTCATGGCTGCTGGCTTTGCACTGTTCAAACTTTGCGTAAGGACCTTGCATCCTGCCTCCAGTTCTCCATGAGGATGGAACTCCACTCACTCTGTTCCAACTGGTGTTGGTGCTTAGACTAGCCTTGTGACATGTCAGGCTAACAGCAGAGGAGTTTGGAGAATACTCATTCCATATCAGGACTGCTATTATTGTGGCAAGATGTGGCCTACCTGTGGAAACCATAAAAAGGATGGGCTGGTGGAAGTCCCGGGCATTTGTTGGATATGTTCATCCAGGTTTGGACTCTTGTGCTGGGAAGCCATGAGGACTGTGGGTGTGGGTCCCTTGTTTGGGATGCTGTACAGCTTTCAGTAGGAGTTGGCAGAAGCAGAGGGGGCAGCCTTTTGTGGTAGTAGCATGGGTTGTGGATCTGGTGGGCATGGTTTTCGGTGCTGCAGAGCAGTAGATTTGGGAGTCCATGGGGACCTGGGGACACTGGGGTCATGAAGGAGTTGCCATTGCGGAGGCAACTCGTGATCAGCATCCCCTGGTGACAAGGGGCAGAGATGCAAATAGGCAAATATCCAGTTACCACTTTTTGTCATCCTGAGGCGTGGCTGTGACCCAATAGGGTTCATTGATCAACAGATCCTGACCCATGCCTCAGGCCAACCCCACCTGTCAGCTGTATTTAATAAAGTTGTGGCCTTTTTTCATCCATATGGTGGGCTCTGTGCATTTCTTCATATGGCACCCCCTCCACTGAAACCACTGCTTCACACAATGCAAACATTGAAACTGTCCTAAATATCTTTAAATTTTCTTCCTCCCATTGGATCTTTCATACACACACTTCTGCATGGTCTGTTCTTGACATTGTGCCTTAAATGTTCTTAAAATAATATTTGTTGCAGCCTTTTGGATAATGATAGTGGGTACAGAGACCAGTGTTGACCAGACTATAAAGAATTTTATATTTGATCATCACTAACATCTAAATTGGGAGCTAGCATGGTGTAGTGGATTGAATGTTGGACTATGACTCTGGAGATCAGGTATTGAATCCTTGGACAGCCATGTAAGTCTGCTGGGCAAGCCCATTTGGACAAGTCACATTCTCTCAGCCTCAGAGGATGACAATGGCAAGCCCCATCTGAAGAAACTTGCCAAGAAAGCCCTATGATCGGTTTGCCTTAGGGTCTCCATAAGTTGGAAACAACTTGAACTCACACAACAACATCTAAACCATCCCATGAAACAAAATGGTAGCCAATGCAAATGGACAGAATTAGTATTATATGTCACTTCCAAGCACTTTCCAGGTTCAGAGGGCATCTTGTTGCATTCTGGACCAGCAGAAGCCTACATGAAGAGAAAAACCTGGCACTCAGTCTTCACAATTACAGAAGCACAGATTATAAAACAGGGGTCCCCTCTCCAACAAACTGTGCCTGATCTAATTTTAAAAAGTCACTGTTGGCCACGACATTTACTCAGTTTGCAAGGAAAAATAAGAAACAGAATTCAAGAAAACTCCAGACTATAGTTCGGATAGAGGGTAAATCCAAAAGACCCCATCCCGAAATCACCTTCTGGAACTACAATTGTTTATTATTTGGATTTATCTTCATTCATATAAATCATCATATAAACCAAAGCCTCTAGGCCAGTGGTAGTGAATGTATGACATGGGTGCCAGAGGAGGCACTCAGAGCTCTCTGTGTGGGCACACATGCTATTGCTCCAGCACAGAGTTCACCAGAGTTCATTACCAGTACTAGAAAGCCAGAGGGGCACCACACTTTGTGATAAATAAGTGGGTTTTGGGGTGTAGTTTGGGTACTCAGTCTCTAAAAGGTTTGCCATCACTGCTATAGATATAGATAAAGTGATGTAACTGCTATTCCTAGACATGAATGTGTAAAACTGTTAATTCTGCTTTTGCACATGTTCACTTTTTTTAAACTTTTTTTAAAAAAACAAGTTGGAAAAATGTGTCTTTCACATGAATTTTTGAAATTCGTGTTTCCATAAACATCAGATAGCCAGCCCAGAGAACTCTGAGCCAACCTGAAGCTTGAAGTAGCCTGCAGCAGCCTCTTTCCCCCACTCCACCGAGGCCAGAAGACTGCAGAAGCAGAAGCAACTCAGGAGCAGGACAGCAGCAAGAGATGGCATGGTCAGGAGTGGCTGGCTTTAAAAGTCACTTCTCCACCCCTCAGAAGCATCAGCTAGCCAGCCCAGAGCTCTCTCAGCCAGCCTGAAGCCTGACGCAGCCTGCAGCAGCCTCTTTCCCCCACTCCTCCGGGAACAGAAGACTGCAGAAACAGAAGCAATTTCAGGAGCAGGGCAGCAACAAGAGGGGGCATGGCTAGGAGTGGCTGGCTTCAAAAAACACTCTTCCATGTGTGGCAGGGAATAATCTGGGAGCAGAAATTGAGGTTGTGAGGGGGAAAGGAAGGTATGGTGGGAACAGAGTGAAGGGTTGTTACAAAAGAAAGTGGGATCAATGTTTGAAAGCTATCCCACCTTCAGTTCACCCTGTTTCCCGGAATGGATTGGAGAGCATACCAATCATTCCCTAGAACTTTACCGTACTCCTTTGCAATGCCAGGTCGGTCAAAAATAAGATCCATATCATCTATGACCTCCTCTTAAATGAGGATGCATCGAGGGTATGACCTGGCTTGCTTTACAGAGACCTGGCTGGAAGAAGACAGCACTATAACTTGGGTGCAGTCCCTCCCAGCTGGGTACTCTGTCAGTGAGCAGGTAAGGGGAAGTGGGAGGGGGGTGGAGTGGCTCTGGTTCACAAGAACAACCTCACCTTGACCAGAATACCTGTCCACTTCGAGTGTATGTACCTAAGCCTGAGGACTAAGGATAGTTTGAGGATTCTGTTAGTATACCGGCCACCCCATTGTCTAACAGACTCCCTAACTGAGCTGACACAGTTGGTCTCAGAGTTGCTGTTGGAGTCACCCAGACTTCAAGTTTTGGGTGACTTGAACATCCCATTCAAGACCAGTTTGGTGAATCTATTAGGTGCAGCTTGGGAGTTCATGGAATCCATGACAAGCATGGGCCTATCCCAATTGGTTGTTGGGCTCACTCATTGTGCAGGTCATATCCTCGATGCGGTCTTCAGTACAGAACAGGAATATCTGTGGGTGGAGGTTATTAAAACTACCGTATTGTCATGGATAGATCATTTTCTGATCAAGGCTGAACTAAGAACCACTATCTGCCCCATCGGGGGGGGGGGGGGACCCATTAGAATGGTCCGCCCTGGAAGGCTTATGGAACCAATTGGATTCCAGAAAGCCTTAGAGGGTTTAATGGTTGGTAACGTGAGTGATGCTGTCGAAGGCTATCGACACAATCACTCCCAAGCGTTCTTTCCAACCCTCTTCAAATTATAAACCATGATACACAAAGAGCTTAGGAAGATGAAGCAGGTTGGACAATGACTAGAGTGCATCTGGTGGAAAACTCGACTCTTATCTGAAAAGACTCGTTATAGGAAATTTCTTTGCTCCTATTGAGAGGCAATCTTTCTCCTCTGCATGTATTGCATCTGCAAAGTCTCGTCCGGTAAGGGTGGTAAAGGAACTGACACAGGTTTCACCTGTGCAGAATTCATTACTTAACCTGACAACAGCCTGCTGTGACACGTTTAACAACTTCTTTGCAAATAAAATCTCTCAGATAAGAGCCGACTTAGACACCAGTGTTGTAACAGAATCAATTGATGAGGTGTCCAGCAACTCCGTTGATGAAATTATAGTGGTTCAGTTTCAATCCGTGAGTACTGATGACATGGACAAGCTTCTTGGTAGAGTGAGGAAAACAACCTGCCCTCTTGATCCTTGCCCTTTGTGGCTGGGGGGAGATGCCCTGAGGATGTTTCTTAAAGACATAATCACTGCATCCCTTAGTGAAGGCCATGTTCCATCATGTTTGAAAGAAGCAGCAGTTAGGCCACTCCTGAAAAGACCTTCCCTGGACCCTCTGGACATGAACAACTATAGGCCAGTCTCTGCTACCATTCCTGAGCAAAGTGATCGAGAGGGCGGTTGCTCTTCAACTCCAAACTTTCTTGGAGGAAACCAATTATCTAGATCCATTTCAAACTGGCTTTAGGACAAGATATGGAGTTGAAACTGCCATGGTCGCCTTAGCTGATGACCTTCATCTGAGCATTGGCAGGGGTAGTGTGACCCTGTTGGTGCTACAGAACCTCTCAGCGGCCTTTGATACAATAGATCATGACATCCTTTTGGATCTCCTGAGAAGGTTAGGAATTGGAGGAATTGCATTGCAATGGTTCTGTTCCTTCCTCTTGGGTAGATTCCAGAGAGTGATGCTCAGGGACAGTTGCTCTGCAAGGAAAGAGCTTAATTGTGGTGTCCTACAAGGTGCCATCCTGTCTCCAATGCTATTTAATATATACATGACGCCGTTGGGAGAGATCATCCGGAGACATGGGTGGGGTGTTATCAGTACACTGATGACACCCAGATATATTTCTTCATGTCTTGGTCTTCAGCTTTGACTTCAGATGTTGTCTTTCCTCTCAATAACTGTCTTAAGGCAATAATAGATTGGATGAGGAAAAACAAATTGAGACTGAATCCAGACAAAATGGAGGTACTTACAGTAGCATCCCCGAACCCAGGTATTGGATTGCAACCTCCAGTCCTAGATGGGGTCACACTCTCCTCTAAGGACTGTGTTCGCAGTCTGGGGGTGCTCCTGGACCCATTGCTTCAGATGTTAAATCAGGTGACTGCGATGGTCAAGAGTGCCTGTTATCAGCTTCGGCTAATATGCCAGCTGCACCTTTCCTGGAAGTTAGGGACCTTGAAACTGTGGTGCATGCTTTGGTAACCTCTTGTCTTGATTTCTGTAATGTGCTCTACATGGGGCTACCACTGTACATGGTCTGGAAATTTCAACTAGTACAGAATATGGCAGCCAGGTTGGTCTCAAGAACAATGAGAAGAGACCATATAACACCGATCCTAAGATCACTTCACTGGCTGCCCATTCGTTTCCGGGCCCAGTACAAGGTGTTGGTTATCACCTTTAAAGCTCTAAATGGCTTGGGTCCAACCTATCTTTGGGACTGCCTCCTCCTGTATAATCCACCCTGTGCACTTAGGTCCTCTGGGAGGAATTTGTTGCAGCCGGTAAAAACTAGGTTATTTGCAACTGCCCAGAGGACCTTTTCAGCTACCGCTCCCAGATTATGGAATGGCCTGTCGGATGAGATTTGTCATATTACCACCTTAGACAGCTTTAAAAAGGCTGTTAAGATACATCTCTTCTGGCAGGCCTTTCCCAAATAGATATCCCAGTCATCAAAAGACAGCCATCCTGCTCATCCCTGATTCAGCTGTAGCTATTGTTATTTGTTTCTTTGTTTTTGTGTTATTTTAAATGTGTTTTAATTGTCATTATTTAATTGTATTTTAAGTGGGTGGGATTGTGGGATATGGATGTATATTTTAAAGTTGTAAGCCGCCCTGATTGTGTTACACAGAGGGACGGGATAAAAATACATATTATTGTTGTTGTTTATTGTTGCAAATACATTTCAATAATATGATGCATTTTTATACATTTATTTTCAATAATATACTCTGCTTGTGTACTTTGAAGTACCACTATGACATTGGTATTAGGCTAGAGTGTGACTTGGTGGCATGGGACTGTTGAGCATACTTTGCCAATGCAAGAAGCAATACACATCTTGATGTTAAAATAAAGTAAAAAGAAAAGAAAAGAAAGAACAAGAATTTGCTCTCTTCCACCACCACAGCATAAACTGTCACATTTTAGTTTCAGCACACTATTCTCTATTTGCATCTCCCACCTGCTCATCAAGAGAGGTTTTGAATACATACCAAACCAAACCAAACCTTCAATGTGTGGGTGGGTAAAAAGCCCTGTTCTTTTTATAATTTTGAATAGCGGATTTTAGTGTAGTCAGAGAAATATTGCCTTGTAAGAAACATGGCTTCAATAGACAGCATGAAGACTGCATTTTACAGCTAACCATCTCATCATTCTCCCACAAGTCAGTCTTGCACTGTTGACCTGTAAAGCTCTTGAAATGTACTACACACAATATGTGGTGGTTATGTTTTGATTTGTACACATGTTGTAACTAGCTGTTTAGAAATACTTTCCCATCCTTATCTCTGAAACATTTTGTTCAACAGCCTCTAGCTTCTGAATTTAGATCACATTAGCATATTTGTTAAAAACAAAACTGGCTAGCTTTCAAATGTCTCTGCTACATGCGGGTGTTAATTTAAGGACAGCAATAAAAAATGTACACAGAATGTTCCCTGAGTGGCAAGAGAAATTATACATTTTGTCTGACCCTCCTGAAATGTCTGCTTTGGAAACATATTGTTGTGAGTTTGTCCACCTTGATGACTATAAATGAATGGCCAGGAACTTTACAAAAGGACCTTTATGGTACTTAACTGTTGGGATATATATATATATATATATATATATATATATATCCATTTGTCCTCTAGTGGTTTGGAATTAAGCTTTCAGAAAGTAATATCTCTCCAGCTTGGAGGAGAAGGGCAAAGAAAGAGTGTGGAGAAAGGTGTGAGACAGGGGAAAACAAGAATCATTGCCTTATTACTCCAGTAAATGTACAGGGTTTGTTCCCCCCCTCCTCCAAATCTCATTGCTTGAAATGCCATAGCAGCAGTAAACTAGAACTTGGTGGTGGTGGTGGTGGGAATCACCCTTTCCCATTTTCATCATGGTTTTGGTGAAATCCATTCCGTCAGTACCAGCATACTTTATTCCCTGGATTCAGACAATCAGCCCTGGTGTGATGAAACAACAAAAGACTTTTATTGCATAACAGGGACAACAGTGACCATCAAAGCATTTAGGTTGGTACTAACGGTTCCCACCCTCCTGTCATTATATATAAACCTGGAGTAACTAGCCCCACCCCTAACTGCCAGGTGTAGGAACTTTATTTTTAAAACGTACCTCTAATGGTTCTCTATTTTCCCACTTGCCCTCCATGTAACATTCCAAAGTTCTGCCCAGTTACTGCAATAGAACTCCTCCCATTCTCCCCTGAACTGCCATTAAAACAAAGGCACCATAGTCCAACCCAACAAATAAATATAATAACGTCCAGCCTCCCCTTCCTGCACCAAATACCAAACTGTTATCTCAACATAATCAATACAGATTTAATATATACATTCTCCCAACACAATCCATAATGACAGAACCCAAAGCCCATTGGGGTTTTGACAGATCCCTCCCAAATGGCTATTGGCAATAGGAGAGAACTCTATACATGTACAGCATCAGTGGATTTTTCCCCCTGATAGAAACAGTCATTTGGTGGACTGATTATTATTTCACTGTAGTAAGAGAAATGGATGAAACTCTCCTCCATTCCTTATGGTCCATTTGCTGCTGAGACTGCTCCTTGGCAGGCACAGCATGGGCACATAATTGCATGGATGCCACAAACATAATATCTAGTTTGGTCTTATTTCAAATCAAACTGATAAATAATTATTGAAAGAAGGCATGTTCAAAAACATATTCCAAGTGTCTGTTATTACTATTATTATTTTGTACTGAAATCATTGATTACATATTAAATAAGAAATATATCAAATCAAATAAAACTTTTAAAGGTACAGTTCTAAATCCACTCAATTTCAATGGTACTTATTTATGAGTACGAAGCCATCAGTGAAGAATTTCAAGAGATCCCCCACTGGTTGTAGTTATGAGAGTTTTTGTACATTTCCCCATGATTTCTTTCTTTCTCTCTCTCTCTCTCTCTGTGTGAACTATTTGAAAACATGTCATTTGTATGCACAGAATAAATGTGTTTCTTTGTGGCAGAACCCAAAATTTGGGGAGGGGCTTAAAAATATGACCAAAATCCAGGATGGAGCTCTCAGCCTGTAAGCTACAACAGGCTTAAGAAGTTTCATTTGATTTGATAAATTTCTTTTTTTAATGTATAATCAAGAGCTATCATTCCTCTATGCTCTCCATGTTCAGACCCCAGTCAGGGAGAGGAGGCATATGGCCACTTAGTGGGGCAGGGAATGACAAGGAACTCAGTAAAGCATCATCTAGCCCTATACCTATAGATAAACATTAACTTTCTGTCATCCTCTGTGATCTCCAGAGGGACCCTGGACATCCTGCAGGACACCATGTTGTTGTTGTTGTTGTTGACATTTGACTATAGGAATTAAGTAGTCATATGTGCCCCCACCCTGACAGAAGGCAAGAAGTCATTGCACATCAGAGTGCATTATTAGGAAGTGTGTATTTCCCTTTGCAACGACAAGAAAAAAGTCATAGACAAGTGTAATTCAACTAACAGGATTCCAGTCTTATGAGTCAATCGGTGACTTGAAGGCACACACACACACACACACACACACACACACACACACACACACTACTTAACTGTATGGCACAATAAATGGATGGCTGAATGCTTTGATGTCCATGTTAAAAGAGACGTACATTTCTAGTGACTCCATAAAAAAAAATTGGCACACTTGATGGCCATATAGCTGCAGTCCAAATCCTTGGAGCTTGTCTAGCAGAGCTTGTCTAACATGCAAGGCCAACAGAGGTGTTTTGAATTGGGGTGGTGGAAGAGACATGATAGGTGAGTATCTGTTGGGTTAAACTTCCCCAGCCACAGAAAGTCTTTTGGGAGATATTTTTTTGGGTTAAGGCTGTTGTGCCTGTAGAGTCAAGCTGTTTTTTCTTTGTTTGTTTTTAGCTGGAAGGAGGCTTGCTTGGGGCTCATTAGTGTTCTATTGTTCTATTGCATGTAGGCCCAGGTCCTCTGCCTGAGTACATGGTTGCAGGAGGCCAGGACATCTGCTGAGAGGAAGTGAGTCAAAGGGTTGATTCCAGGAGGAGCTGTCATCCTCTAGTACTCTCTCTATAGCTTCAGCCCCTGACCATGGAGCTCAGCTAACAGGTGTGGCTAACAGGCTGTTTTGCATTTTTTTTAAGCTCATTATGGGCCATGCTGTTTCTTTCTTTTTTTTTAATTTTTATTAACAAAAATGAAGATAACATCAATACATTCAAGAAACAACAACCTTCTATAGACAGTAACCTGAATAAAGTAAATAGTAAAGTAAGATAATTAGAAACTACTAATGTACTTTCTTTCCCTATTCAGTCTTTCCTGCTAATATCAATCTTCCTTACAAATCTCCCTTCCTTTCACTTAATTTCTTTATTCCCCTATCTCTTCCATTCCTCACAATCACTCTATTCTTACCTTCCTTTCTATCTCACACCCTCCATCACACATCTTATCATCACTTACTCATACCATCTCCTACTTACCTAACTTTCAGCACCCATTCCTACAAACCAAAACAGTTTACTACAAAGAAACAAAATGTATATATATATACACAAACAGGATAACTAAGGTTACAAACTAACACAAAAGATTGACTTCCTAGCTACCACTTCTATTTATCAAATATATAGTGACTTCTTATAAGTTCCCTCCTTAATCCTTTATTATTTCAGCCTAATATAGTAACTCTTATCTTTCTTATCTTGCCTTAACTTTTCCTCTCCACTCATATAATTTGACTTATTCTTTTACATTTCCTAGTCTTAGATCATACATCCTGTACAGATTCGACTTGGCTCAAATTTACTAAGGGGGGATGCAGACGAGGGCGTCGGAGACGCCCTGGTCCGGACCGCCGCCGGAGTTCAGCCTCCGGACGGCGGCGCATCCCCGGAGCATCTAAAAGGACCGCCAAAATAGCGATCCTTTTAGATTCTGCCGAAAGTGCGCCCTAACAGCGGCGGCCGCACTTTCGGCGGCTCAAACGGCGCGGCGCGTTCGGCTGCCGCGGCGTGAGGGCAACCCGCAGCCGCCGGCCGTGCGGACGGCTGGCGCTTCCGGGTGCGCCCTCAGGAAGAGGAAGAGCCGCTGAACGTGCGGCGGCTCCTCCTCTTCCGGGCCTCGGAGACGGTGCAATTAGCCATCTGCCGAGGCCCATAGATACTTTAAACATACTAATTACCATTAATTTCCAATCGCAACCCCTCCCCATTGCTCTCTTATAAATTTGACAACTTTCTCCCAATCTTTATTATATTTTTCTGGAGAGTGGCCCTTTAACAACAGTGTCAATTTATCCATCTCTAAAATATATAACTTCAAAAGCCAATCTTCTTTATTTAGGATTTCCTTCGATTTCCATCTGATTGAAAAGAGGATTCTGGTGATTGTAGTCATATAAAACAATAATTTTCCATATTTCTTTTCCAATTGGTCATCCAATATTCCTAAAAGATAAATTTCTGGTTTTAATTCTATTTTAATGCCTATTATCTCATTGATTAAATCATTAATCATCCCCCAATATATTTTTGCATCTTTGCATGTCCACCAACAGGGGGAAAAAGTTACATTTGACTCCCTACACTTCCAACAACAATTATCACAGTTTTTGTATATTTTGGTCAATTTACTGGGGCTCAGATACAATTGATAAAACATTTTTTACCAATTCTCTTTCAGATTCTGGGAAGCCATGTATCTCAAATTCCCCCCCCCCCCCATTCCCCCCCCCCCCCATGCTGTTTCTATACAAACTAGCTATGACCAGAAAACCAGGAAGCACAAGGAAAAGAGGAGGGGAAATGACACTGTAGTTTTGATTTTACAAAGAAGTCAGAAATGCCCTGTGCCAGTGTTGCAATTATTTGGAGTGGTTTGGGCTGCCTAAGGAGCTTATTGCATGAGGCCAGTAAAGTGCCAGGATAACAAGATAATAGTGTGCTTGATTTTGACCTCCCACATGATGTTGTCACTGTTACATCCATTGGAATCTATTGTAAAAATATTATTTTTTTCTCACAGAAAAAAATCCAGTAATGATCTACTTTACTGCTTCTGTTGTATATGATTTCCAGTCCAAAAATTCAATAGTGTTTGCTACTGATTTTAGGTGGTCAATGGGTATGCTTTGGGGTGAGGAAATGGAAATGTTTAGGGGAGGACCATTACCTTTCTAGAGTCTCTGTTGCTCTGTTGATGTAATGCTTCTATTTCTCTCTCTCCACACACCCTTTCTCTCTCTCAAACACAGACCCTTCTACTACTTCAAGCTCTCACTGATTTGTTTAAAGCTCTGTTTCAGAGACTGCTCTTAAAGCTGAAGCAAAGGAAGCCTCTCTCTCTAACCTGACACAACCTATGGAACCCATGTCAGGATGGATTGCATTCAGAGGGAAAATGTCCTAGATGCTGCAATAGAGAGCAAGGGTCAAAGGTAACTTGAGTTCAAAGGGTGCCATGATTAGTGTGCATATTGAAGGGTGCTGAGTCATAGGAAGATGATGACACACAGGCAGAAGATGAGGTCATCAAGCTTCAATACTGCACAGTCATGGCACATGTGGGACAGGAAACTGTAACATACCAGTTTGGGGTTGGACTAAAATCTGTGCTAGAGACTGTGCATATAAGGGAGGAGTTTTTATGCTCCATGTACGTGATGTATATTGGATGATGGCAGAGCATTATGTGTTAGCATATGTGATTTTTCATAAAATTTTGGACACGTGGAGTTTCCACTATGACACCAGACTGACCTCTGAGGGATGTCAGCCATAATCCCCTAGATGGCAGGTCATGTAGGCACTGAGACACCTGCCCAGGACAACTGGAAAATTCCCTACCAGACAGATTTGGGAGTTGCCAAAAGGGAAAAATCATTATACTGGAAAAGACACCTAATAGTGCTTATTTGTCTTGAGTCTCACACTTAATGGGGCAGTGATCAGATTTGACTGCACCCTTTTCTCTAGCCTCCCTTCCTTGATAGTCTCAAAACCAAATGCATTATTTAGACTGGTCTCACACCTAGGTTTAACAAAGCTAAGGCAATCAACACCTTTGTCCTTGCTTCAGCCAAGCCGTTTAGTCAATAGGCAGAAGGCAGAAATTTCCTATAAGAACTCTTGGAATTCTAAGCTCCATGTGCTATCTTGAGAGTGTATGCTGACTCCACGTCAGTCTGTACTCTGATCATAGCTCCCTCAGCTATCCTTTCCCCCCCATTTCGGCGGCCGTGCATCATCATCATCATCATTATCATCAACATCCACAGCAGATCCCAGAGAAGTCTTCAGAAGAGAGTAACTCCCTTAGTCTGGTCCCTCTCAAGCTATTCCTGCTTTCACCCCCTTTATTTCTAAGAGTGCAGCATGTGTGTGTGCCATATTTGTGTGTGTGGTTTTCCTTTGTTAATAATAAATATTTAAATTGGAGGAACCTGCCTCAGCATCATCCATTGTGAGATTCCTTAGTCCTCTGGAAAAATAGCGGTAATTGGTCCCATGGGGCTTTGTTAGGACCCCACTCTTGCATATTTGAGCTAATTATAAATTCCCCTAATTAGATCCTTCTTAACATATGTAAGTGTATTTACTTGTATATATTGTAATGAAGATTAAAAGCCTCTTAAAGAGAACTCAGTGGTTGTTGTGTCAGCAGCTTCTGTGTAGGAGAAGGATTTCTCCAACTTGCACAAACTGTCCAGCAGAGCTTCCTGTGGCATTTGTTCCTGGCCCAAGTCTTCTGCATGTGGACTTCAAGTCGCACATGCACAAACAAGGGTTATGGGCCCAGTCTGCGCTAAGGACAATGCTCAGCTGTCTGGGTAAGTTCTGATGTGTGCAAGATTTGCCAAAGTTCTCCAGACAGTCAGGAATTTTGACAGAATAAGAATTAAAAGGCTATGCATTCCTGCAAGCCTTTATCTATAAGCTGAGCTGAGTTGGACATCTGCCAAGAGATGGTGTGTCCTTGATAGGGAAGTGAAAGTGAAAGCATGGAGAGAGCAGTCCAGTTTGAGAAACTGAAAGTAGGCAACTATGCCATTGATGCTCTTCTGGTGAGAGAAGATTTGTGGGATGTGGTGGAATTGCCTCCGAAGGCATCACAAATGGAGGAAGACAGAAGGGCTAGGGCAACCCTCCTATTGACACTAGAACCTTGTCAGTTAAACCACATGAGAGTTAAAAAGACTGCTTTGAGGATTGGCATGCTTTAAGAGAAGTGCACCAATCTGACAGTTCATTATTCAGAAAGATTTGGTGTAAGAGACTTTTCAGCTGTAAGTTACAAGAAGGTGAGTCAGTAACTGTGCATCTTAGCAAAATGCAGGACTTGTCTGCACAGGTGGAAAACTGAGGTGTGGTAATTCCAGATTGTCGAAAAGCATACATATTGATAGGAAGCCTAACAAAGGATTGGGACTTCTTCGTGTACAGCATGCAAAATATTGCTGAGAAAGATCTGAACATGAATTTAGTGTTGGTACCTATTTTGGAGGAAATCTAGTGACTTTGAAACCAGGTTGCAGAGGAGAGAAAAAGTCAGCAGACCACCAGTTTACGGCACCTAGGCATCTCACTCATCTTTACAGAGTGAGAGAGCTCTGATTTGCAGGGGAAAATGCTGTTTTAACTATGGGAAGACTGGTCATTTCTGGAAGAAGTGTCGGACATTTTCAGCAGCATAGAAAGAAATGTCTGCTGGCTCAAAGCAGAAAAAGAAGCCTCAGGGGGTTTGCTTCTCACGCTGAAGGGAGTGTTGTTTAGCAGGGCAACACACCATATGGTGAATAATCTTAAATTTCTCAAAGACTTGAAATCTACTCCAGTGAACTCTGTGAGTCTTGCTGATGGGGGTCCTGGCAAAGTACAGAAAATGGGAACTGCTTATATTCTTAGTTTTGACAGAACATTTGACAATGTACTATGTGTATCAAACTTACAAAATTGTTTAGTTAGTGTGTCATCCCTGACATCAGATGGGTATCAATTATCTTTCAAGGGGGATGAGTGTATAATTTCAAAAAATGAGTCTGTATGTGCTAGAGGAGTGAAAAAGAATAAGCTCTTTCATATGGTTGCAAAAGCAGAATGTGCTAATGTATCAAATGTCCCTCTACAATCAAATTGTGCTCACTATCTACACAGTATAATGGGACATGCTTGCTTCACAAGCTTAACCAAATTAGGAAAGGTCTGTCCAGAGCTAAAACTGAACCCTTGGAACAGGTATTTGGAGTGTTCCGTTTCTAAAAACAGAAAACTACAAGCTTATCCTGTGCCAAAAGAGAGCAAGTGTGCCACTCAGAGGCCATTCCAAGTAGTACATCCAGATTTGGCAGGGCCTTTTGAGCCAAGTGAAGGGGAAAATAAGTATGTGATGGTGATAGTAGACAGGCACACCAGATTTGGGTATATATTTTTTACTTAAAGCCAAGAATGAGGCTCCTGAGAAATGGATCAACTCAATTGAGAGAGTTCCCATGCAAGGTTGGTACTTTGGTTATAGATGGGGAGGTGAGTTCCTCAGCTGCCATTTGCAGAACTGGCTTAAGCAGAAGGGCATACACCACAAGACCATAAATCCTGCTGTACCACAGGAGGATGGTCTAGTGGAGAGGCACATTGGGGCGATCAGTCAGATGTGTGACTGCATGATGCTGGATGTGAATGCACCTCCTAGCTTGTCAGGAGAGCCTACACTGACAGCATGCCATCTCATCAATCAGATGTGGTGTTCTGCAATTCAACAGACTCTATATTTCCTTTTGTATGGGTAGGCACCCAACCTGAAGTATCTGAGGGTCTTTGGTCAATATGCAAATGTGCTGGTTCCATCTCAATTCTGCAGGAAGGGAGAGCTAAAGTGAAACAAATTGAGGTTTGTTGGCTATGAGGGGAACAGTTACAAGTTTTATTTAGGTCATGGCATAGTGATTTATATATATATATATATAAGATATAAGAATTTAAAAGAATGAAATTAATTTCGCTTAATATAAAGGGTTTGAATGTGGCCTCTAAAAGGAAAAGAACTTTTATTTTTTAGGAAAAGGAAGATTTGATTTAATATGCTTGCAAGAAACGCATATAAAAAAATGGAAAAAAGATTGTTGAGAAATAATAAATTGGGAAATGCATTTATCTCTTCGAGTAAGAAAAAAAAGGAGTGGTAATATATTTGAATAACAAATACAAGCAAAAGAACTAATAAATGATCCAGCAGGTCATTACATTGGGGTAGGAATAAAATGGGAAGGACTAAATTTGTTAGTAATAGGAATTTATGGACCGCAAACAAACAAAGATCTATTTTTTCAAAAGATATATAGTGAAATTAGTGATCCAGAAATTGATAATGTAATGTTATTGGGCGATTTTAATGGGGTGGTTGATCCCATCAGAGATAGGAAAGCAGACTATAATAATAATAAAAAAAAACCATACAAGGTAAACTCCCTACAGTAATTTTTGATATGGTCAAGGAATATACACTTTTAGATGCTTGAGGACATATACAAGGAACAAAAGATGGGTATACCTTTTACTCAAACAGACATAAATCACTGTCTAGAATAGATATGATTTGGATCCCCAAAATAATGAGTAACAAAATTAAATCAATCCAAATTTTGCCTAGAAGTATATTGGATCATAATGCAATAATACTTCTACTTTCAAGTTGATTTAAGCAAACCAATTGGAAATTAAACGATGCCCTGATTCAAAGGAAAGAGGTAATTAATAAAATAAGAAATGAGATAAAGCTTTTTTTCAATGAGAATATGATAGGTGAAACAAAGATGAATGTGATCTGGGATGCTGCAAAAGCAACATTAAGAGGAAGCTTAATTAATAAACAAGTATTTTATCAAAGAAAGGAAAAAGAGAAAGATCAGACTATTCAAAATTTATTGATACAAAAAGAAAAAGAACTAAATGAGCACCCTGAAGATCAGAGTATATTAGATGAAATAAAAATATTACAAAAACAAGAATTAAGGAAACATACTGTAGAAATAGAAAAGAACTTGAAATTAAGTAAACAAAAATAATTTGAATTCTCTAATAAATCAAGGAAACTATTGGCCAAAACATTAAGGAAAAAGAGAGGAAATAAAATAATTGCTGAAATAGTTCATGATGGGAGAAGGATAACAGAACAAAATGAAATTAAGGAAGTTTTTCAAAAAAATTTCTCAAATCTTTACCAACGTAGAGAGGTTGAACTGGACAAAATCAAAGAGTATTTAGATAATCAAGATTTTCAACCACCAACTCAAAACCAATATGAGGACTTAAATAAATCCATTTTAATAACGGAAATATTGGAGGTTATTAAAAATTTGAAAGACAGGAAGGCACTGGGCCCTGATGGGTTTACTACTTTATTTTACAAAACTTTTGCAAAGGAACTAAGTATCCCGTTACAAAAGGTTATGAATTCAATACTGGAAGAAGGTATGCCCTTAACATGGCATGAGGCAACTATTGTGATGATCCCAAAGGAAGGGGAAAAGGCTACTGATGTTAAGAACTATAGACCAATCTCTTTATTAAATATCGATTATAAAATATTATCAAATATATTGGCTAATAGATTCAAAAATATTTAGGAAAGTGGATAGATGAAGACCAAAGTGGATTCTTACCCAATAGACAAATGTGTGATAATCTCAGGACAGTAATTGATATATTGGAATATTATGAGAGACATAATGAAAAGAAATTGGGAATGCTATTTTTGGATTTGGAAAAAGCATTTGATACTGTTAATTGGCAAACGTTAATCCAAATTTTATTAAGAATGGAATTAGGTCCTAAATTTATAGGATGAATTGGAAAGATATATGAGAAACAAATAGCGAAAGTTCTTATTAATGGTGAAACATCAGAAGTCATAGAGATAAAAAGAGGCATACCTGAATGCATGGTTGAAAGAAGAAATGGAAGGAATGAAGAAGGGAGGAATAGAAGATTAAGTATGTGAAAGAGGATGTGTGGAAGTGATAGAGAGTGGTGGGTGCAGAGGAAAGTGAAAGAGATAGAAGGTAGTTAGAGTGAGAGGGAAGGAGAGGGGTAGGAAATTGGGAGAGGAAGGTGGGAAGTGAATGTGTTAAAAAGATAAGATAGGAAGGGTAAGAAGATGAAAGAAGAAGGGAGAAGGGAATGATGTTAGTAATAGAAACAATTTTTGCTTTGTTGAAATGCATACTTTTGAAACTAGATTGAAAGTTTAACAACGAGTGTTACTTTGCAATTATGGAAAGAAGATTCCCTTCTTGAAGAAGATATGAACAAGATTACTATGTAAATGAAGACAAGAAAAAGCTATATTGTATGCAATCAGGATGTTTTCATACCATTGGTTAATGTGTCATGAAGTATCAGAAATGGAGGGTTGGTTTCACCAGACACTACAACAAGGGAAAAGCCAAGCACATCACATGACATCACAGCCATGTCTCAGACACAAACACACATGCAAAACATCACAACATGAAAGTTTGAGCAAGATCAAAAGTCTATGGTAGAAAATAGAATACAGACTAGCAGTGACAGTGAAGATGAATCAGGAAGGACAACAGTCATCATTTCTAGGAGGACTCAGAGAGTAAGGAGGAAACCTGACCAATTTGTAGTACATGAGGCAAGAATATGCACTGTGATAGCTGAGGAACCTGACAGTTTTCAGGAGTTGCTGTATCCTCAGGAGAAACAGGAGAAATGCAATGAAGGAATGGATTCAGAGTTTGAATTGTTCATAGAAAGATAAGTGTTCGGAATAGTAGAAAGACCAGCAGAACATAAGGTAGTTGGCTGCAGGTGGGTTTATAAGAAAAAAGTGATGCCAGATGGTACCCAGAAGTACAAAGCTAGGCTTGTGGCAAAAGAATATTCACAGGAGAGATCTGAAAGTTATGACAAGACATTTTCTCCCACTGCCAAGCCAGAAAGTTTAAGAATGTGTTAGCTTTAGCAGCTAGGAGAGGACTTGGAGTTAGGCATTTTGATTTTGAAACAGCATACCTGAATGCATGTTTGAAGGAGACCGTGTTTATGGAACAGGCTCCCAGGTATGACTGTGCTGGCAATAATAAGGTATACAGGTTAAAGAAAGCACTGTATGGTTTGAAGCAGAGTGCCAGGTCCTGGAATAGGTGTATACATAAGGAATTGGTAAAACTTGGTTATCAACACAGCGTGGCAGATTATCTTTTGTGTGGCTGCAAGCAGTGAGAATGAAGTGAAGAAAGTGCAGGAAGATTTAGGGCCTCGGCAGATGACTAATAGAGTCGTCTTGGAGGCCCGGAAGAGGAGGAGCAGCCACACGCGCGGCGCTCCTTCCTCTTCCTGAGGTTGTCCTCGGTGCTGCCGGCCCTCTGCATGGCCGGCGCGCTGAGGGCAAGCAACCTCCCGCCGCAGCGTCCTCACACGCTGCGGCGGAAAAGTCAGGGAAAGTGCACCCTATGCGTTTAGGGTGCACTTTCCCTGACTTCTGAAAGGAGTGCTATTTTTGTGCTCCTTTCAGGGACGCCGCAGGAGTGCCCCGGTGCAGAGGCTGCGGTCCTGTGGTGCTCCATCCGGTGGCGTCCCGGAAGCACTTGTGTGCTTCCCCCCTTCGCTAGGAAGTTTAAACTAAAGGATTTGGGCAGATTGAAAAGTTACTTAGGCATAGAAGTAGGGAGAATTCAGGATGGGGAGTTTTTATTGTGTCATAGAAAATAGATTGACAGAATTGTTGAAAAGTGTGGTTTAAGCAATGCAAAGGTGGTCAAAAGCCCTGTGACACCTGAGTTTGCCAACATGGAGTCTAACAAGATGTTTGAACACACTGAGGTATATCATTCAGTAATTGGAAGTTTGTTATTTCTTGCAAACAATACAAGACCTGATAACAGTCTTGCAGTAGAGTTGTTGAGCAGGAGAGCCTCAAAACCCAGGCTGGAAGATTGACAGCTTTAAAGCGTGTAGTACGGTTTCTTAAAGGGACCAGGGACAGATGTCTAGTAATGGATAGAGGCATGTCTCAGCTGGAATGCTATGTAGACAGCTCCTTTGCATCTGAGGCAACAGATAGGAAGTCGGTAACTGGTTTAACCATCAGTTTTGCTGACAGACTGGTGGTTTGGAGATCCTGGAAGCAAAATTGTGTTGCTTTAAGTACTACAGAGGCTGAATTTGCTGCACTGTCAGAGATAGCTAGTGAAGTTCAGTGGGTCAGGCAGTTGTTGGTAGATATTGGGGAAACATGCAACACACCACCAATAATATACAAAGACTTACAGGCCTGCATTGCGATGGCAGAAGCCGAAAACATGAAATGTAGGACAAAATACATTGGAGTAAGATACCAAAATGTGTGTGTGTTGATACAGAATGAAGTTCTGAAGCTGCAATACATTGTTTCAGAAGAAAACATTGCAAATCTACTCAGGAAAGCACTACCTGTGGAAAGGCATGAGCAATTGGCAAACAGGCTGAGGCTCACACACAATGAAACCCCTGCATCATAAACATATGGGATGCACATTGCAGGGCATGTAATTTATTGTGGCACCAGAGCTCTCTGACAGAGAAGGCTCAATGTCTCAGAAAAAAAAAATACAATTCTCATGATTCCCTAGCACTGAGCCAGGGCAGTGCCTCAATTTAATGTGCACTATTTCTGGCAGTCTGCTTAGGCCTTAAGACATTTTGGAGGGGAATGTCAAGATGGATTGCATCCAGAGGGAAAATGTCCTAGATGCTGCAATAGAGAACAAGGGTCAAAGGTAACTTGAGTTCAAAGGGTGCCATGATTAGTGTGCATATTGAAGGGTGCTGAGTCACAGGAAGATGATGACACACAGTCAGGAGATGAGGTCAACAAGCTTCAATACTGCACAGTCATGTCACATGTGGGACAGGAAACTGTGTAACACAATAATTGGGAGTTGGACTAAAATCTCCTCTAAAGATTGTGTATATAAGGGAGGAGTTCCAATGCTCCATGTGTGTGGTTTTTATTCAATGGTGGTGGAGCATTATGTCAGTCAGTGTAATTACTTGTATATATTGCAATGAAGATTAAAAGCCTCTTAAAGAGAATTCAGCAGTTGTTATGTCAGCAGCTTCTGTGTAGGAGAAGGATTTCTCCAGCTTGCACAAACTGTCCAGCAGAGCTTCTTGTGGCATTTGGTACTGGCACAAGTCTTCTGCATGTGGACTTCAGATCACACATGCACCAACAACCCATTCTATAACCTAGGGAATGGAGGAGAAGCAGGGATAGTAGAAGTGGCAAAGGCTGTGCTTAGCTTATTCCCCGCCTCCCATGTTTGTGATAATATGTTTGTGTTTGTTATGGTGTAACAGGGACTCTAATCCAGGAATGAGTCCAAAGGTGTGGAAGGTAAGACTGTAATCTCAATTGCATACAATTTTTACATGCAACACACTTGTAGCAGGAAAGGGAAGGCCTGTATGCAATAAGGTCCCAAGAATGGGAAACAAAAGTCACTTGCTTTTTCTCCCATACAGATTTTAATCTCAGTTTCTTTCTATAGCAAAAGTGAAATAAAACATTAAATAATGATTTATTTTGCACTGGAGCAAGCATTTGAAGTGGTACTCAGATGTACAAGATTGGGGGGTTGCAGACTGCCAGAAATAGTGCAAATTGAGTCCACTTTTAGGGTTAGGGTTAGTGCTAGGGAATCATGGGAACTGTATTTTATTGTGGCACCAGAGTTCTCTGACAGAGAAGGCTCAATGTCTCAGAAAAAAAAACCAATTCACATGATTCCCTAGCACTAACCCTAACCCTAAAAGTGGACTCAATTTGCACTATTTCTGGCAGTCTGCAACCCCCCCCCCCCATTGTCTCAAGACACATACTTCCTGAGAAAAATGCCAAATGGAGTCCCCTTCATGATTGGTGTGTGCTGGGTATACTGGCTGGGGAATTATGGGTGCTGTAGGCCAGAAAAATAATTGTTTTAAGGCCTGACTGGAGCTTATTTTAACACAGACAATAGATTAACATATTCTACAGTTTAGAACACAAGATTTGGGGTTCATCTACACCAGGGGTCCCCAAACTATGGCCCGTGGGCCAGACCCGGCCCGTTGAGGCCTTCCTACCGACTCGTGGCCGGTCCTGCCACCACCGTCGCCGCTCATGCCGCTACCGCCACCGCCGCCACTCGCGCCGCCACCGCCGCTGCTCACGCCTGCTGCCAGACTCTATTTTGTCTTCCAAAATGGCATCCGGAGTCATGCGCATGTGCCTGGTGTTGCACACACATGCACACGACTCTGGGCACCATTTTGTGTTCCAAAATGGTGCCTGGAGTCATGCGCATGCATGGGCGCATGCGCACACGCCTCTGCCCCCCCCGGAAGATCTGGGGGTAGCGAACCGTCCCCGGGATCAAAAGTCCAGGGACCCCTGATCTACACTGTAGAAATAATGTAATTTGACACCATTCATAAGTGATATAGCTCCATTACATGGAATCCTGGAATTTGTAGTTTTATAAGGTCTTTAGCCTCTCTGCCAAAGAATGCTGGTGCCTCACAAAACTACAAATCCCAGGATTCTGTAGGAAGGAGCTATGACAGTAAAAGTTGTGTAGAATGGCATTATTTGTACAGTGGAGCGTGTAGGATAGACTCTGTGGCACAAACATCTCTGTTCTCTGAGAGAAGAGAATGAGCAGAGTTCTGCCACCCTCACCATTATTTTTGGCCCAAAATGCTGCTTTAGACCATGAAATGGTAGGGCTAGTCCCATACATATATGGGAATCTTTCTCATTTACCTGCAAAATCAAATGGCAAAAGGAGGCTCAGACATCATACTATCTTTTGTGGGCAAGAAGTCATTCACCATTATAAAAAACTCCTGCTATATTTTGCTTGCATGGAACAATTAATAGTTTAGCAAAGGTCAGGACTCAGCATTTGAGATTCCTGCTCTCCATCACACTGGGGCAACATGCTCTCACTTATTCAATAATTTCTCTATTTGACATAGCTACTTGTGAAAAATTATCACTCTTTGGGAACTTTACATGTTGCTGGCACTTCCCACATCACCAAGCTTGGCTTAATTAGAAGCAATTCCCACAGAATACACAATAAACTGAGAGCTCAGAGTTTTATACCTACCTGGTATGTGGGTTGAAAGAATTTGACAGAATATGATTTTGGTAATTATAATGAGGAGGTGTGTGTGTGTGTGTGTGTGTGTGTGTAAAATTAAAATGTCAGCGATTAGAGATTATAAATACATGGACATGTTTTCTAAAATTGTCTTATTTTTCTCTCACTATTTATTTTCTCACAGCACATTTAAATCGAAATATATTATTAATCATCTATTGTTTTTAAATGAACCATTATTTCCTCATTTTTCTATTCCATATTTGCACCAAACTCATACATGGGAGTTATACACATTATCCACATAACAATGCAATTGGGTTGGCTAAACTCAGAGGCTATGAATGTGAGTGTGAGTGGTCCATTAAAATGTTTTATTTTCCATACCATCTCAATAAACCCCAGGCTTTATAGATTCTCCCCAGCTGGCCCACCTCTGCAACCCTAAAAATATGCTTCTCAGCCCAATAAATTTACTTGACCAAGACAGTCAGTTGGTCCATGGAGGGACCAGTTTGTTGATCCAAGCTGTGCTTCTCCTGATTGGTTCAGATATATATGGATACCATGTTCCATTCTCATCCTTTGCTCATGAGGTTTTATCATATGCTTACACCAGTGAACACTGAGCCACTCTGCCAGGTGTGTTTTCCTCCTGCTGTTATTGTTCTCCTTGTGTCTGTGATTATATAGAATCATACAGTTGGAAAAGATCACAACGGCCATCAAGTTTAACCCCCCTGCCATGCAGGAATACACAATCAAAACACTCCCAACAGATAGCCGTCCAGCCTCTGCTTGCAAAAATCCAAAGAAGCAGACTCCACCACTCTCCAAGGCAGTGTGTTCCATTATTGAACAGCTCCTACCATTATAAAGTTCTTCCTAAATTCCATGTCCAAGTCTGTTGAGATGCAGAAAACAGGCTTCTCCATCCTGAATATGACATTCCTGCAAACATTTAAACATGACTCTCATTTCACCCCTAAACTTTTCTTCTCCAAGCTAAACATACTCAACTCCCCAAGCTGCTCCTCATAGGCCATGGTTTCCAGAGTTTTCACCATTTTGGTCACCCTCCTCTGGACATGCTCCAGTTTGTCAACATTCTTCTTGTGGTGCCCAGAAATTGATATGATATTCCAGGTGAGGTCTAACCAAAGCAGAATAGAGTAGCATTATTACTTCCCTTAATCTAGATACTGTACTTCTATTGATGCACTTCAAATTACATTGGTTTTCTTAGCTGCCGTATCACATTGCTGACTCATGTTCAGCCTGTGGTCCACTAAGGGCCTCTGCAGATGGGCCCAAAGGAGCGGTGGAGAGCCGTCCCAGGAAGCGGCGGATCAAGGCCAAGGCTGCCGCACCACGTGGCCCCGATCCATTTTGCCACCCGGAAAAGAGCTGCAAAATGCCACTCCTTTTACAGGTGGCAAAAGGCCACCCTAAGAGCCGTCACGCAGCTCTTTAGCTCTGCTTCTGGCACAGCGTGTCAAAACGCTGCACCAGAAGGATGTCCTTATGCCATGTGCCATGTGTAATGGCGCGTGGCATCAGAATGTCCTTGGCATGGGGTTGGGGCGGCTGGTGTGCAACTGCCCCTTCCCATCTCTGCCTCCAGGCTGGACCTACATCCTTTATGCATGTACTGCTGTCAAGCCAGGTGTCACCCATCCTATACATGTGCATTTCCTTTTTATTGCCCAAATGTATCCTACATTTCTCATTTGTTGAAATTCATTTTGTTCATTTTGGCTCAGCTTTCTAATCTGCTAAGGCTATTTTAAATTCTGATCCTATGCTCTGGGATATTAGCTACCCCTCCTAATTTGGCATCATCTGCAGATTTGATAAGCATGACCTTTTATTCCATCATCCAAATCATTGATAAAAAAGTTTAATAGCACTGGGCACAGGACAGAAACCTGTGGAACCCATAGTTACTTTTCTCCAGGATAAGGAGGAGCCATTGTTGGCCTCTGTTGGTCCACCAATTACAAATCCTTCTAACAGTTGCATTGTCTAGCTCACATTTTACTAGTTTCATATTCTCTGCAATGTTAGAAGGACAATTTCATTTTGGGAGGACAACATTCTTATTTGGGGTGGCAATGCCTGTAACTTCCTGTAACCTCCATGTGCCAGTAATGTGTAGGCAGAATCACTAGCAGAGATCCTGACTGGTGGACTGTGGCTGGGTTTCCAGGAAATCTCAAGACTGTCTTTCCCCCACTTTTTATGCCTTGCCCATCCCAATGCTACAAGACTGAGCATGCATTGAATATAGTGACTGTTCTACTAGCATACTTGTAGCCCATATCCTGCCTTACAGTAATGTATAAAGGTGGGAAAGCTATTTTCCTGTCAAGGTCTGCATTATCTCAGACAATTCCAGATAGAATCCACTTCCTCAAAGTAGCAGGTATTCCCAGAACCAAAAGTAGATGTGACTCGGAGTGAGAGTACTATTTGCTTTAAGAAAGACTCCTCCATTTTCTCAAAGACTTTTAGGTCCGAAGCAGATGGGCAGCCGTGAGCCGCCTCGAGAAGCCGCAGATTGGGGCTGAGGTAGCCGCACTCCTCAGCCCCGATCCACTTCTTTTAGGGTCCTGGAAGGAGCGCTAAAATAGCTCTCTTTCCACAAGGAGCGGAAGGTGCGCTGCAAGAGGCATTGGGTGCCTCTTCGGCATCTCTTCCATCACAGCGTGTCCGGACACTGCGGCGGAAGGACGTCATCGGAGCACCCGTCGTGTGGAGCGACAGGCGCTCCAATGACATGTTCTGGAAGGGGTTGGGGCACCCAGTGTGAGGCTGCCCCTCCCCTTCCTTACCTCCAAGATGGCGCAAAGCGCCATCTGCAAAGGGGGCCAGTTAAGGGACAAAGCAGCACAGATGATTAAATATCAGAGCTTGGAAAAATACTCTAAGAGTAAAGTATCTATCAAATTTATTTGGGGAAAACTTTGTAATTTCAAAAGGAGGAGCTAAATTTTATTGCCTCTGTTTTATTGCCTTTGTTCTGCTGCCAGCTTATAGTCATAGGAGGAGAGCGACTTTTTGTTAACTACACTTCCTGTAATATCCAAATTAGAACATAAACAATGCCAAGACCAAAACATCATCACTTTATTTCCATTGTATGTTATTTTACCATCTCTGCCTGAGAGAGAAGTCTGTGAAGCTTTAAAAGCTATCTTGATGCGTTTTACACTTTTGGGTTGGCTGGATGAATGAATTTTGGATTTTGTCAGAGTTTGCTTGTTTGATGTCCAACATAGCAGCCTCACTATGTTCAAAAATAAATAGTTATATTTCAAATGCCCCTAAATTAGTTGTCATTCTCATTGCAATATTTCAGAAAGTTGCTCTTTTCTTTATATATTTATCATACACATTATTGTACTTTTGACCACAAGTGTAGCCTTTAACAATAACAAAAAATCTATTGTTAGCACCATTTAGAATACAGCCATTGATTCAACTGGATTTACCTACGTTAGAGTAAACATTCAACAATCGATTCAATGCCTCTAATTTAGTTAGGGCTAAATAACAAATTTCCAGCCATGAAGCAGTGTTTTGATGGTATGCAAATATTAATCAGTGACTTCAGTTTGCTTTTTTATTTATTGAGATTGCTGAAACAGCCACTAGGTATTCCTCATTGTACAATGCAACAGTAAGAAGGGACACTGCCAGGTGCACAACTAATTTTATAATTCAATAGATGGGTGGTAATGAACCACCATGTAACTGTGAGATTGTAAAGTTACACTATGCAAGTGTAAGTTAGGATCTCAACCAGTTACTTTCTAATGGCACACGTTAAAACAACAACTGAAGGTTTTACATTCTGAAACAGGATGAGTCAGAACTGAACCATCTGACATTCCTCCTTCCATTTAGTGAAGCCATAACTATAAAGTAGATGAAGGTTACGTTAACCTTCATAATTATGTTATTGCAGTGTAGTGGGATCTGGGGGAAATTGACCAATTCCAAGTATCTACTTATTTGCAACTAATTACTTTCTGCAGAATATAAATAACATTTAAGGGGGGATGCAGACAGGCGGGCCTGGGCTGCCCTGGGAAGCGGAGGATTGGGGCCGAGGTTGCCCCATGCCTCGGCCCCAATCCTCCTTTTTGCCAGCCCAGAAAAGAGCAGCAAAATGCCATTCCTTTCAGAGCTGGCAAAAAGGACACCCCAAGAGCCACTGCACGACTCTTCTGCACCCCTTCCGGTGCAGCGCATCAAGACGCTGCACCAGGAAGACATTCTGATGCCGCACGGCATGCGTAACGGTGCATGGCATCAGGACGTCTTCAGAGAGGGGTTGGGGCAGCCGGCGTGTGGCTGCCCCTCCCCATCCCTGCCTCAAGGACATCGCAAAAGGCCCGTCTGCAGAGGCCCATAGTGAAACAAGGTGTGGCCTGCTGCAAGTCACATAATCTGGTGAGAGCCTGCAGAAATCTAAAGGTCTAGATTCACCAGTCCTGATTGCAGATTGGAAATTTCTTTTCTTATAGAAATATAGAAACAAATCAAGGCATTACTACACAAGGCAAATCTGCAGGAAGACAAGTATGTGGGAAATGAGATGGAGCCTGTTGTAATATCTGCAGAGGAGGTTCACAACAGCAAATAGATGGCTAATGGACAGTTTGTTGTTCTTGACAACCAGCAACTTAGTATTGTTTCTGTAGGTGTGTATGGATGTGAACATGTTTGTGCACAGAAGATGTTCCAAACAGCTGTAAGATGTTTTAGTACAGTTACCAAGGCCAAACTATGGGCCTTTCCAGACTGCAAGAAATAGTGCAAATTGAGGTCACTTTAACTGTCCAGGCTCAGTGCTAGGGAATAATGGGAATTGTTTTTTTTTTTTCTTTTTCGTTTTTTTCTGGGACATTGAGCCTTCTCTGCCAGAGAGCTCTGCTACCACAATAAACTCCAGTTCCCATGATTCCTTAGCACTGAGCCAGGACATATCTTACATTATGCAGACATTTCACATTTGCAAATATTACACAAGTTTGCCCTAAATCCTATTGAAACCAGTGGAATCATATATGCTTATGACTGTTGCTATGGCTGGGACTTAAGTTTTTAAGAACAAATACATACTAATGCAAAATAAAATGGATAGTTTCTTCCCAGAATCAATTTGCTATGCATTTTATCTAAAGCCATACAATAGTGGGTTTCATTATAGACTTTCATTTATAGGTTTGATTGCTATGAAGCATCAGAAATTACATGTAGCTAATAAAAAAAAACCTTTTTTGGTAACCTACTTCTTTTTGTTAGCTTACCATTGTTCTGGCTTCTCGAGATGTGGTTCTTGAAATCGATGTTGAACGACAGAAAAATGTAGCACAACAATTGTTTACCTAGTTTGTGCAGTTGTCATTTATTTGAGCCTGTAAACATTTTAGAGGATTTGCTATTAGTCAACAATGACGAATAGCAGGAGCATTATAAACAGTCAAAATATAGACTTGCCACAAGGTTTCAGCCAATTTTGAACTATGGCTCAAAGTAGGCATTTTTGAAATATTGACTGAAGCACAGACATCTTGACTCACTTTTTCTAAATCTGTGGGGGGTTGCAGACTGCCAGAAATATTGTGAATTGAGTCGACTTTTAGGGTTAGGGTTAGTGCTAGGGAATAATGGGAATAATGTTTTTTGTTTTTCTGAGTGCTAGGGTTAGTGCATGATTCCCTAGCACTAACCCTAACCCTAAAAATGGACTCAATTTGCACTATTTCTGGTAGTCTGCAACACCCCTGAATCTGCCTGAAATGAAAGAGAGACAGAGGTCTATGCAGCCAGTCAGGAAAAGGTGACCTGAAGTTGCCTTTTCCCTAAACTTCAGCAACCGCACTGCGTGCCCTGAGGTTGCCCTAAATGGGGACAGAGCAGCCGCACTGAGGGAGGTCAATACAGCTTTTCAGAGGCTGTATTGAAGCCCCCGCAACCACACCGCCAGCCCTCAAGGACGCCGCAAAGGGAGATGGAGCAACCACATGGGCTGGCAGTAGCTGCTTTAATGTTTTTTGTTCTTAAACACAGGTGCATGTGTGCAGGATCAACCCTCACACCTATGCATCTGTGCAGAAAACATCCATGTGCACCTGCACAGGACTTGTCATAGCTAGTATACAGTCTGTTACTCTGTACAAAGCTGACTAAAGTTTGGCATCCCTGTGCACCTGCACAGGTTCTGTCATACACCCACATAACATGCAAGAATTCACTGACCTCTGATTCCCTAGGGTTAGGGTTCCAATATTCAAGCAAACCTACGCTAGTGCATCCACACCTGGAAGCATAGGGTGCTTTAAATTAAAGCTTGCATCGTAGGGTGCATGCTCTGGATTGCCGAGTCAATTTCCACTGCATGTACGATGGTCCATTTATATGGCTGTTTTCTGGTGCATCAGTGTTGCTGCATACATACATACACATGCAAAGATGTGCATCTGCACTAAAGGAGCAGAACAAGCGGTTCCTTTTTGTTTGTTTTTTGTTTGTTTTTAATTTTAATTTTTATTAAATTTTATTACAACAACAATCATGCAAAATATAAACACAATACAGTACCACAAAAACAATCCAACAAAACATAAACATATTAACATCAATCCCCCTATAAATCCCCTCCCCCTCCCTACCCCTAACCTAACCCTCTCCCCCACAAATTCAAACACAACAAACGAAATTATTTTTATAAAAAAACAAAACATAAAAACTTCCAGAGCTTCAGCTGAGTCATTGAAATAATATTATCCAACCCAACTTTCATCGCAAGTTCTCTGGGAACATAATTTCCTCTTCTTATACTTTACCTCAACTTAACATAAGTTACTTTGACCTTTTACTTTTAGTGCAGAAGGTGCCTACATATTTTACTAACAATACCCAACAAAAGATATTTTTATGTCTTTCCACTTATTGGCAAACAATGTTAATAACATTCAGTAATTCAATAAAATAAAAAAAATCATAATAAAAATTCTTTAACCAAATCACAATATTTGCCTTTCTTTAGATGATTCATCAATGGCTCCCAGGCTTTACTGTATTCTTCCCATGTCTTCCCTCTAAGACGTAAGGTCAGTTTATCTGCTGTCATACATTCAATCAGTTTGTACAGCCAATCTTTTATTTCTGGCATTGTATTATTTTTCCATTTGACAGCCCATACCAGCCTAGCTGTAGTTGTCATGTAAAACATCTTACCATATTCTTTCTCCACCTCTTCATCTTCTACCATACACAACAAATAGAATTTAGGATCTTTATTTACTACACAGGGTACAATTTTTTTAACTTGCCTATGTATATTATTCCAGAATTTTCTAGAAACTTAAAGTGCCACCACATATGTATCAAAATGCCTGTTTTTTGTGGCACTTCCAGCATTTCTTACTAACTCCTTTCTGCATTCTCGCTAATCTTATGGGTGTCAAATACCAATGGTGGCACATCTTGTGTAAGTTTTCTCTTAAAGAGGAACTAAGAGAATATCTTATTCTATGTGACCAGGTTTTTTCCCCATTGCTTTAATGGTATGTTTTGTTTAAAGTTGATGGCCCATTTAACCATATATTCTTTAATAATTTTGCTTTCTTGATCCAACTTTAATAGCAAATCATAAAACTGGGCTATCCTTGTTTTTTTCTCTCTATTTAAAATATCCTCCAGTTCTTTTTCCAGCTGACCAATACCCTTCCCTTTCCTATGCTTTAGAAACCTCTCTCTTAGCTGTCTGTATAAGAACCAGCCACATTAATATCCTTCTGCTATTAAATCTTCTCTTGCTTTAAATTCTACTTTGTTCGTGTCCTTTCCTGCTCTAATTAACTCTTCATAAGTCACCCATCTTTCTTTGTCTAATCTCTCCCATCCAAAAAAAGCTTCATTGGTAGATGCCCATAAAGGGATCTTTTTACATAAGATCCTTTTATGCTTATTTCATACCCTCAATAAAGGTTTATGAATATAATGATTCTCAAAGTCCTTATGGACTTTTACTTTTTCATAGAATAGATAGGCATGAAATCAATATCTGAGATCTACGCCCTCTAAAGCTAATATTTCTTTGTTTTCCAGGAAAAAAAAAAACAGTCTAAGAGCCACACAAAACAACAGGCCTCAAAATAAATTTTTAAATTCAGTAAAGCCAAACCGCCTCTTTTCACCTTATCTTGTAGTGTCTTGAGTCTGACTCTCAGTTTCTTTCCTCCCCAAAGAAACTTAGAAAGATCTCGATGCCATGTCATGAATAGCATGTCATTTCTAATAATAGGCAAGTTTTGAAAAAGAAAGAGTATTTGGGGGAGAATGTTCAATTTAATGGTTGAAATTTTCCCCAGCCACGAAAGTTTTAATTTACCCCATTTATCCAATTCTTTCCTTCTTTCCTGCCATTTGTTCTGGTAGTTATTTTTAAATAAGTCAACATTCTTAGTTGTAATATATATTCCCAAATACTGGACTTCTTTTTTAATTTGAAACCCTGTTTTCTGTACAATTTCTAACTTTTCCCCTTCAGAAAGATTCATTGTTAATATAGCTGTTTTGGTCTTATTAATCTTAAGTCCTGCAACCTTTTCAAATCTCTCAAGTTCTTTCATGACTTCTGCTATACATCCAGGGTTAGATAATGTTAAACCAGATCATCTGCATATGCTTTTAACTTCATCTGCATACCTTTAATTTTTATACCTTCTATGTCTTTATTTTGTTTGATGTTATTATTCAAAGTCTCCAGAACCATCAAAAATAACAATGGGGAGAGAGGACATCCCTGCCTAGTTCCCTTCTGAACTCTGAAGGGCTTAGTCTTTTCTGAATTTACAATCACATTAGCATATTGATCTTTATATATAGTTTCAACCCATCTGATAAATGTACTCCCTGCTTTCACTTTGTCTAAACATTCCAACAGAAATTCCCATCTCACATTGTCGAAAGCTTTTTTGAAATCAATGAATATCATAACCAGCTTTCAATTGATGTCCTTTTCATGGTATTCCACCAAATTTAGAATATGCCTTACATTATCTTTGATATTCCTTCCTGGCAAAAACATTTTGATCTGGAGATATCCATTCAGCTAATATTTCTTTCAGTCGGCAAGCTAGAATCATAGTGAATATTTTATAATCTCCATTTAACAAGGAGATGGGTCGAAAATTTTTAACCTCTTATCTGTCAGCACCTTCTTTGGGTATAAGACTGATATTTGCCTCTCTCCATGCCTTCGGGCCTCCATCACAGCCTATGTTGTTAAATGTACTCGACATGGGGGAGATTAGTTGATCTTTAAAAACTTTGTAATATTCAGCAGGGAAGCCATCTGGCCCTGCCACTTTACCAGCCTTACTCTTTTGAATTGCCTTTGAAATTTCTTCTAGCGTAATGTTGTTATTTAAGATCTTTCTTTGCTCTTCAGTGAACGTTTTGATATTACACTTCTCAAAGAAGTTTTCCAGTTCCTTCTTATTTACCTTTTCTCCTTTATAGAGTTTACTATAAAAATATCAAACAACTTGCTTCAACTCTATTTGATCTGTGACTAACTTTCCCTCATCCTTTAATTGATGTATAATACTTTTAGTTTTTTGTTGTCTCAATTGATAGGCTAGCATTTTTCCGGGTTTATTTAATCCTTCAAAAAGTTTTTGCTTAGTATATTCCTTTTTTTTTTTTTTTTTTGCTATTTCTTCTGACATTACTAATGACATTTGTTCTTCTAGACCTTTAATCTGATTGACTAATGAAATATTTAATGGTTCTTTTTTCAATAACCTATTTTTAACCTTTAATTGTGTTTGTATTCTATTAAAATTTGCCTCTCTATTTTTTTCCCATTCAAATCCCTTTTGTAAAAAAAACAAAACCCTCTAATCACTGCCTTAGAAGCATCCCCGATGGTACTCATTACAATCTCTGGATGGTTTTTTTTCTAAAAAA